>LR738714.1:388994160-389094933 GCA_902687465.1 Secale cereale
GGGGGGGGTCCTCATGTGGCCGGACAAACTCCTGGTGGGCCGTGAAGATTACTATAGAAGATCACCTCTCGTATCCGGATAGGACTCGTGGATTCTTGTAATGGCAAGTTTTAGGCTCGGGTGTAGATTTTCCTTCCTCTGCAAGATGATATGTACAAACCCTAGGCCTCTCTGGTGTGTATATAAGCCGGAGGGTTTTAGTCCATAAAGGTTAGAGAAGAATCATAATATCCTCATAGGCTAGACCTAGGGTTTAGCCATTACGATCTTGAGGTAGATCAACTCTTGTACACATATTCAGTCATATTAATATAGCAGGAAGTAGGGTTTTACCTCGATCGAGAGGGCATGAACCTGGGTAAACATCGTGTCCCCTGCCTCCTGTTACCATCGATCCTCACACGCAAAGTTCGGGACCCCCTACCCGAGATCCGCCAGTTTTGACACCGACAGACATCCCTTGAGCTCTTGATCCAATAGAGGGCCGAGGGAGAGTTCCGTCAGCACGACGGCGTGGTGACGGTGTTGGTGATGTGATCCGCGCAGGGCTTCGCCTAAGCACTACGACGCTATGACATGACGAATAACTGTGGAGGGGGCAACACACACGGCTAAGAGATTGTCTGTTGTGCCTTTAGGGTGCCCCCTGCCCACATATATAAAGGAGGGGAGGAGGAGGCCAGACCCCTAGGGGTGCACCAAGTGTGGGGAGTCCTACTAGGACTCCCAAGTCCTAGTAGGGTTCCCCTTTCCTTTCCGGAGTATGAGAGAAGGAAAGAGAGAGGGAGTAGGAAAGGGCAAGGGGGGTGCCGCCCCCTTCCCCTAGTCCAATTCGGACTCCATCGGGGGGGGGGGCGCCACCTCCCCTTGGCCTGCCTCCTCTTCTCCCTTATGGCCCAATAAGGCCCATTATCTTCGTGGGGGGTTCCGGTAACCCCTCGGTACTCTGAAAAATACCCGAATCGCTACGGACCAATTCCTGTGTCGGAATATGACTTTCCAATATATGAATCTTTACCTCTTGACAATTTCGAGACTCCTCGTCGTGTCCATGGTCTCATCCGGGACTCCGAACAAATTTCGGTCACCAAAACACATAACTCATAATACAAGTCCTCATCTAACGTTAAGCGTGGGGACCCTATGGGTTCGAGAACTATGTAGACATGACCAAGACATATCTTTAGTCAATAACCAATAGCGAAACCTGGACGCTCATATTGGCTCCTACGTATTCTACAAAGATCTTTATCAGTCAAACCGCATAACAACATATGTCATTCCCTTTGTCATCGGTATGTTACTTACCCAAGATTTGATCGTTGGTATCATCATACCTAGTTCAATCTCGTTACTGGCAAGTCTCTTTACTCGTTTCGTAATACATCATCTCGTGACTAACTCATTAGTCATTTGCTTGCAAGTCTTATTATGATGTGTATTACCGAGAGGGCCCAGAGATACCTCTTCGACACTCGGAGTGACAAATCCTATTCTCGATCTATGCCAACTCAACAAATACCTTCGGAGACACTTGTAGAGCATCTTTATAATCACCCAGTTACGTTGTGACGTTTGATAGCACACAAGGTGTTCCTCCTGTATTCGGGAGTTGCATAATCTCATAGTTAGAGGAACATGTATAATTCATGAAGAAAGCAATAGCAAGAAAATTAACCGATCATTATGCTGAGCTAACGGATGGGTCATGTACATCACATCATTCTCCTAATGATGTGACCCCGTTCATCAAATGACAACACATGTCTATGGTTAGGAAATGCAACCATCTTTGATTAATAAGCTAGTCAAGTAGAGGCTTACTAGGGACACGGTGTTTCGTCTATGTATTCACACATGTATCAAGTTTCCGGTTAATACAATTCTAGCTAGAATAAAAGACATTTATCATGATATATAAGGAAGTATAAATAACAAATTTATTATTGCCTCTAGGGCATATTTGCTCGAGTCTCCCACTTGCACTAGAGTCAATAATCTAGATTACATAGTAATGATTCTAACACCCATGGAGTCTTGGTGCTGATCATGTTTTGCTCGTGGAAGAGGCTTAGTCAACGGGCCTGCAACATTCAGATCCGTATGTATTTTGCAAATCTCTATGTCTCCCTCCTTGACTTGATCGCGGATAGAGTTGAAGCGTCTTTTGATGTGCTTGGTTCTCCTGTGAAACCTGGATTCTTCGCCAAGGCTATTGCTCCAGTGTTGTCACAAAAGATTTTCATTAGACCCGATGCACTAGGTATTACACCTAGATTGGATATGAACTCCTTCATCCAGACTCCTTCATTTGCTGCTTCTGAAGTAGCTATGTATTCGGCTTCACACATAGATCCCGCCACGACGCTCTGCTTGGAACTGCACCAACTGATAGCTCCACCGTTCAACCAAAATACGTATTCGATTTGTGACTTAGAGTCATCCGGATCAATGTTGAAGCTTGCATCGACATAACCATTTACGACGAGCTCTTTGTAACCTCCATAAACGAGAAAAATATCCTTGGTCCTTTTCAGGTACTTTAGGATGTTCTTGACCGCTGTCCAGTGATCCACCCCTGGATTACTTTGGTACCTCCCTGCTAGACTTATAGCAAGGCACACATCAGGTCTGGTACACAACATTACATACATGATAGAACCTATGGTTGAAGCATAGGGAATGACTTTCACTTCATCTTTATCTTCTGCAGTGGTCAGGCATTGAGTGTGACTCAACTTCACACCTTGTAACACAGGAAAGAACCCTTTCTTTGACTGATCCATTTTGAATTTCTTCAAAACTTCATCAAGGTATGTGCTTTGTGAAAGTCCAATTAAGCGTCTTGATCTATCTATATAGATCTTGATGCCTAATATGTAGGCAGCTTCACCGAGGTTTTTCATTGATAAGATCTTATTCAAGTATCCTTTTATGCTATCCAATAATTCTACATCATTTCCAATATGTCATCCACATACAATATCAGAAAAGCTACAGAGCTCCCACTCACTTTCTTGTAAATACAGGCTTCTCCGAAAGTCTGTATAAAACCATATGCTTTGATACCCTCATCAAAGCGTATATTCCAACTCCGAGATGCTTGGACCAGTCCATAGATGGATCGCTGGAGTTTGCACACTTTGTTAGCACCTTTAGGGTCGACAAAACCTTCTGGTTGCATCATATAAAACTCTTCTTTGAGAAAACCATTAAGGAATGCAGTTTTGACATCCATTTTGCCACATTTCATAATCATAAAATGTGGCAATTGCTAACATGATTCAGACAGACTTAAGCATCGCTACGGGTGAGAAGGTCTCATCGTTGTCAACTGCTTGAACTTGTCGAAAACCTTTAGCAACAAGTCGAGATTTGTAGACAGAAACATTACCATCGATGTCAGTCTTATTCTTAAAGATTCATTTATTTTTAATGGCTTGCTGATCATTGGGCAAGTCAACCAAAGTCCACACTTTGTTCTCATACATGGATCCAATCTCAGATTTGATCCCATCTCAGATTTCATGGCCGCAAGACATTTTGCAGAATCCGGGCTCATCATCGCTTCCTCATAGTTCATAGGTTTGTCATGGTCTAGTAACATGACTTCCACAACAGGGTTATCGTACCACTCTGGTGCGGAACGTATTCTGGTTGACCTACAAGGTTCGGTAGTAACTTGATCCGAAGTTTCAAGATCATCATCATTAACTTCCTCACTAATTGGTGTAGGCATCACTGGAACTGATTTCAGTGATAAACTACTTTCCAATTCGGGAGAAGGTACAATTACCTCATCAAGTTCTACCTTCCTCCCACTCACTTCTTTCGAGAGAAACTCCTTCTCTAGAAAGGATCCATTCTTAGCAACGAATATCTTGCCTTCGAATCTGTGATAGAAGGTGTACCCAATAGTTTCCTTTGGGTATCCTATGAAGATGCATTTCTCCAACTTGGGTTTGAGCTTATCAGGTTGAATCTTTTTCATAGAAGCATCACAACCCCAAACTTTAAGAAACGACAACTTGGGTTTCTTACCAAACCACAATTCATAAGGTGTCGTCTCAATGGATATAGATGGTGCCCTATTTAACGTGAATACATCCGTCTCTAAAGCATAACCCCAAAACGATAGTGGTAAATCAGTAAGAGACATCATTAGATCGCACCATATCTAATAAAGTATGGTTACGACGTTGTGGTGTTCTGGGTGGCGTGAGCTCTGAAACTATTCCAGATTGTTTCAAATGAAGACCAAACTCGTAACTCAAATATTCGCCTCCGCGATGAAATCATAGAAACTTTATTTTCTTGTTATGATGATTCTCTAATTCACTCTGAAATTCTGTGAATTTTTCTAATGTTTCAGACTTATGTTTCATTAAGTAGATATACTCATATCCGCTCAAATCATCTGTGAAGATCAGAAAATAACGATACCCGTCGCGAGCCTCAACATTCATCGGACCGCATATATTGGTATGTATTATTTCCAATTAGTCAGTAGTTCGCTCCATTGTTCCAGAGAACGGAGTTTTAGTTATCTTGCCCATGAGGCATGGTTCGCAAGTATCAAAGGATTCATAATCAAGTGATTACAAAAGTCCATGTGATGGAGTTTCTTCATGCGCTTTACACCAATATGACCTAAACGGCAGTGCCACAAATATGTTGGACTATCATTATCAACTTTGCATCTTTTGGCATCTATATTATGAATATGTGTATCAATACGATCGAGATTCAACAAAAATAGACCACTCATCAAGGGTGCATGACCATAAAAGATATTACTCATATAAATAGAACAACCATTATTCTCAGATTTAAATGAATAACCGTCTCGCAACAAACAAGATCGAGATATAATGTTCATGCTCAACACTGGCACCAAATAACAATTATTTAGGTCTAAAATTAATCCCGAAGGTAGCTGTAGAGGTAGCGTGCCGACGGCGATCACATCGACCTTGGAACCATTTCCCACGCGCATCGTCACCTCGTCCTTAGCCAATCTTCGTTTAATCTGTAGCCCCTGTTTCGAATTACAAATATGAGCTACTGAACCAGTATCAAATACCCAGGCGCTACTACGAGCATTAGTAAGGTACACATCAATAACATGTATATCAAATATACCTTTGTTCACTTTGCCATCCTTCGTATCCGCAAAATACTTGGGGCAGTTCCGCTTCCAGTGACCAGTCCCTTTGTAGTAGAAGCACTCAGTTTCAAGCTTGGCTCCAGACTTGGGTTTCTTCCCGGGAGTAGCAACTGGCTTGCTGTTCTTCTTGAAGTTTCCTTTCTTTCCCTTGCCCTTTTTCTTGAAACTAGTGGTCTTGTTAACCATCAACACTTGATGCTCCTTCTTGATTTCTACCTCCGTAGCTTTGAGCATTGCGAAGAGCTCGGGAATAGTCTTCTCCATCCCTTGCATATTATAGTTCATCACGAAACCTTTATAGCATGGTGGTAGTGATTGAAGAACTCTGTCAATAACACTATCATCATCAACCTTAACTCCAAGCTGAGTCATGTGGTTATGGTACCCAGACATCCCGAGCAAGTGTTCACTGAAAAAACTGTTCTCCTCCATCTTGAAGCTATAGAACTTGTTGGAGACTTCATATCTCTCAACTCGGGCATTTGCTTGAAATAATAGCTTCAACTCTTGGAACATCTCATATGCTCCATGATGTTCAATACGTCTTTGAAGTCCCGATTCTAGGACGTAAAGCATGGCACACCGAACTACCGAGTAGTCATCAGATGGAGCTTGCCAGACGTTCATAACATCTGGAGTTGTTCCTGCAACAGGCCTTTCACCTAGCGGTGATTCAAGGACATAATTCTTCTGTGCAGCAATGAGGATAATCCTCAAGTTACGGACCTAGTCCGTGTAGTTGCTACCATCATCTTTCAACTTAGCTTTCTCTAGGAATGCATTAAAATTCAAGGACAGTAGCACGGGCCATTGATCTACAACATAGATATACAATAACTATCAGGACTAAGTTCATGATAAATTAAGTTCAATTAATCATATTACTAAAGAACTCCCACTTAGATAGACATCCCTCAAGTCATCAAAATGATCACGTGATCCAAATCAACTAAACCATGTCCGATCATCACGTGATATGGAGTAGTTTTCAATGGTGAACATCTTATGTTGATCATATCTACTATATGATTCACGCTCGACCTTTCGGTCTCCAGTGTTCCGAGGCCATGTCTGTAAATGCTAGGCTCGTCAAGTTTAACCCGGGTATTCTGCACATGTAAAACTGTCTTACACCTGTTGTATGCGAACGTAGAGCTTATCACACCCGATCATCACGTGGTGTCTCAGCACGACGAACTGTCACAACAATGCATACTCAGGGAGAACACTTGTACCTTAATTTTTTTAAGGGATCATCTTATAATGCTACCGTCGTTCTAAGCAAAATAAGATGCATAAAAATATAA
This sequence comes from Secale cereale, assembly GCA_902687465.1. Classification (NCBI taxonomy): domain Eukaryota; kingdom Viridiplantae; phylum Streptophyta; class Magnoliopsida; order Poales; family Poaceae; genus Secale; species Secale cereale. The sequence goes on from LR738714.1 coordinate 389,000,635, forward strand.
ACATCACATACAATCAAAATATGTGACATGATATGGTGTAATGCCCAGAATGCGACTATATCTCCTACGAGTCAAGGCACGAGTTAGAGACATAAGCGCATTCTGGAATGATCGCAAGCGTGGTATCTTTGCACAACTCATGTAAAGTACAGGGATGAAAGAGTAAAATAGTTGGCTTACACTCGCCACGTCACACAATGATAGAATAGCATACATTCATCCAAATAACACATGGTCCGACTACGGACAAAATCCAAACAAGAAAAGATACCACAACCACAAGTCCTGATCGCCCCTAGTAGGAACCACTACTGACCGTCGGGATACGTAACATAAAAACGACCACGCTCTTCATTGAACTCCTAGTGAAGTTCTGATCCATCTCCTGCATCGATCTCGGCTGTACCTGCATCTGGTGTGTGTTGTAATCTCTGAGTCACAAGGACTCAGCAATCCCATTCCCGGATATCAAAACTAACAAAGCCGTTAGGTGTGGAGAGGTAATAAAGTGGTTGCAACAAGCACTAAGCAACTAGCTTACGAATTCAGAGCGAGATGAGGATATGTGCCAACGGTCGCCAAAGGTGAACAATAAGTGATCCTAGCTAGTCATGTTCATGCATAACCCCACCGTGTTCACTTTCTGAAACCCCTTCAAAAAGCGTCTGTCACGGTTACTCACACATGTAGTGTATTCTGAAGGATATGGTGTCAAGTTATCTACAACCGGATATTAACAAATTTCCATCTGCCACATAACCGCACGCACTCCTTTTGAAAGTTCATAACCCTGCAGGGGTGTACCAACTTAGCCCATCACAAGCTCACGATCCGCGAAGTCGCAACTCCATGTTGGGAAGACCCGAGTATTCTCGGAATCCCGTGCTCAAGATATTTCGACAAAGGTAAAACTAATCCAGCAAGACCTCCCGGCGTGCCGACACCCTGATAATAGCCGCGCGTATCTCGTCTCAGGCATCGACCGGATGGGTCATCCTACAGGTATATACCAATCCTCGAGTTTCCTCGTGGTGGCCCCGCAGCCTGCCCAGTTTGGACTGATACGTCTCCAACGTATCTATAATTTTTTATTGTTCCATGCTATTATTTATGATGTTTTGAATGTTTAATGGGCTTTGTTATACACTTTTATATTATTTTTGGGACTAACCTATTAAACCAAAGGCCCAATCCAGATTGCTGTTTTTTTGCCTATTTCAGGGTTTTGCAGAAAAGGAACATCAAAAGGAGTCCAAACGGAATGTAACCTTCGGGAGAGATATTTTTGGAGCAAAATACGCACGGGAGACTTAAGAACCACAGAGTAGGGTTGACGTGGCATCCACAAGGGTGGGGGGCGTGCCCCCCTGCCTTGTGGGCCCCACATCTGGTCCCCGGTGCCCTCCTTCTTCCTATATATATCTACGTACCCCGAAACCATCAGAACAACAGAGAAAACCCTAGTTCCACCACTACAACCTTCTATTCCCGTGAGATCCCATCTTGGGTCCTGTTCCGGAGCTCCGCCGAAGGGGGGATCTTCCACGGAGTGCTTCTACATCATCATCATCATCGACTCACCATGAGTTGTGAGTAGTTTACCACAGACCTTCGGATCCATAGCTAGTATCTAGATGGCTTCTTCTCTCACTTTGGATCTCAATACCAAGTTCTCCTCGGTCTTCGAGGAGATCTATTCGATGTAATCTCTTTTTGCGGTGTGTTTGTCGAGATCCCATGAATTGTGGGTTTATGATCAAGATTATCTATGAGAAATATTTGGTTCTTTTCTGAACTCTTTATGTACGATTATAATATCCTTGCAATCCTCTTCGAATTATTGGTTTGGTTTGGCCTACTAGATCTATAGTTCTTGCAATGGGAGAAGTGCTTGGCTTTGGGTTCAATCTTGCGGTGTCCTTTCCCAGTGACAGTAGGGGCAGCAAGGCACGTATTGTATTGTTGCCATCGAGGATAAAAAGATGGGGTTTATATCACTATGTTTGAGTTTATCCCTCTACATCATGCCATCTTGCTTAAGGCGTTACTCTGTTCTTATGAACTTAATACTCTAGATGCATGCTGGATAGCAGTCGATGTGTGGAGTAATAGTAGTAGATGCAGAATTGTTTCGGTCTACTTGTATCGGACATGATGCCTATATATAATGATCATGCCTAGATAGTCTCATAATTATTCACTTTTCTATCAATTGCTCTACAGTAATTTGTTTACCCGTCGTAGAATACCGCTATCATGAGAGAAGCAACTAGAGAAAACTATGACCCTCGGGTCTATTCTCAACATATCAATCTACAATCTACTTTACTTTTCCGCTTTTACTTTATGTTCTTATATCCAAAAATACCAAAAATATCAAACTATCATCTCTATCAGATCTCACTTTCGTAAGTGACCGTAAAGGTATTCACAACCCCTTATCACGTTGGCTGCGAAGTTCTTATTTGTTTGTGAAGGTGCGAGGGACTCACGCGTGGTCTCCTACTGGATTGATACCTTGGTTCCCAAAAACTGAAGGAAATACTTACGCTACTGTGCTGCATCACCCTTTCCTCTTCGAGGGAATACAACGCAAGCTCGAGAAGTAGTTTGGACCAACACTCACGAGGAGCACTGGCCCGGGTTGTTGATTAAGAACTCAGGTTTATAACTCCCTATGCAAGTTTTAGTTGTTAGGCAAATATAGTATCAAAGTTGGGTCTTGCTGGAAAAGTTTTAAGTAGTGCGAATTATCAAGGGGGGTCCATAAACCCCAACCATGTTAGGAACGCAAAATCAAGGAACATAACACCGGTTTATCGGGTCCTAAGGTGGCATGAGTGGAACAAAACACCAAGCAGAAGGCCAAGCCTTCCACCCATTATCAATATATATATATGCGTTAATTTAATTAATATATATATATATATATATATATATATATATATATATATATATTTTGTTATCCCAGTAAACAAGTCCAATCATGAAGCAATCTTCAAACTTCACCTGCATCTAACAACGCTATAAGAGGGGCTGAGCAAAAGTGTACTTAGCCAATCAACAGTTTGCTAGGAAGGCAGTTAGAGTGTTTCATGGCAACATAGGAGGCTGACAAGACAAGTATAGGCATCAAGGCATAACTATAGAGTGAGACAACTAGCAAGGCAAAGATAGAGGTGATATCGGGGAACAGTCATCTTGCCTGGTAAGTCCTCGATGGAATGGTAAGACGGCTCCTCAAACTCAGTCTTAACAAGATCATCGAACTCAGTATCGGCTCCTGGCTCTACCCAACACAAGAGCACAACAATGGTACAAGATCAATCACGGTGCCATGCACAAACATCATGATGCAAGACATGTCATGGGATGCAAGTCATGATGTGCGTATGCATGGGGATGCTCTCGAGCCTATAGGAGAAGATGATGGAAATGGCTTCATCTTTGGCAACCAATCAAGCCACTGGATAGAGGGAACGATTTCGGTCGAAATCGATATAAAGATCATTGGAAACGGATGCATGGTTTGCAAATGACAAGCAAAACACTACACGATGCAATCTGCCAAAAACAGTAAGTTGCCCACTAAGTGACCAAGTTTACGTATGCTACAGTACTCCAACAAGCAAGCAAAAGGCATGGCAATAACATACATAACATGCTCTTCACGAATAACCACATGGTTACTTCTACAACATACTATAACATGTCACAAACAGCATGGCAAAAGTGCCAAAGTTTATCCAGACTTAGAGAAATCTGGGCATGCTGACAAAAAACATTTTGAAGCAACTAGAGGGCCTCAAAATAACAAGCTACAACATGGCATCATGGCAAACAAGAGCATGGATAGCTAGAGCATAACATATACATTGAGTAACAACCACTGGACAACTCTAACCATGCACAACAATGACGGTAGCATCATGGAAACATGGCGTAAAGATTAACAGATTCAGCCTTAGCAGACACTTAACATCACGATGGCATGTTAACAAGCTTGATGCACTCATCTCAAGACATATCATGGCATGAAAATAAATCTATCATGTAGATCACATTCCAATGAGCAAAACCCATGTTGACACCTAGCCCGTATGACACATGGATTAATTCACAAAAAAAAGACAAATGAGCAAGTCATTACAAATGACAACAGTTTTAAACACTTAGCACTTTTGCAATAGTGACAAACATGCCATAATGCAACCTATCGTGTATGCAAGTGCATCCATCATGAAGAGCATCACAAGACGAACATTTTGACATATCATACACTCCATTTGGACCAACATGCACCAAGTTACGACCTCACGAACATGCCAACATATTGTTAACAGACAACTAGTGTTGAAACAGTAACATCACGAAGCAGTCTTGCAACAAAGATTAAGACATCTAGATGAACCCTAACATGCACAAAACTTATGCCAACATGTAGAGCACGTCGAGATGAACATTTTGATATATCATATGCGCAAAACGGAGCTACGAGCATGGAGTTACGACAAGGCAAAGAGGGCAACAAAATTGACATATCCAGGGACTTGGTGGAATTTCACCTCGCGTAAAAGTTGGACGAAGAGGTGCGGGACGAGGAGATCCGGGCTCGGGATGAGGTGTTTGGTTTGCGGGGGTGGTGGATCTGATCCACCCCCTGTGGATCTGGCTGGAGCTGGGCCGCCGGCGGCGGATCTCACCGGAGGAGCAGGGCCGACAGCGGATGGGGCAGTCGAGGCCGGCCGGCGGCGGGGCGGCGAGTGGCCAGCGCGCCTCGGAGCGGCGGGGCGAGGTGGCTTGGCGGCTGCGGTAGGTGGTGGTGGTCGGCGGCGTCGCGGCTGGAGGCGAGGTGGCTTGGCGGCGGCGATAGGTGGTGGTGGCGCGAGCCGGCGGGGTAGCAGGCGTCCGGCGGAGGCGGCGGCTGCTGCGGCCGGCGGGCGGAGTGGCCGAGGCGGCGGATGGCGGCTCGGCCCGATCTGGCCCGGGGCAGGCCGGCCTCGGGCCCCAGCGGGCCCCGTCGACGCGGGGACGAGAGAGAGGCGGCGGCGACACGTGGCGCGACCCGGTTGGTTGGGGCGTCAGTTGGCGTGTGCGGCAACGAACAGACACGTCCAGCTGCGGGAGGAGGAAGAGAGCTAGGGTTTGATCCGCAAATTTCGGGGGAGACACATATTTATTGGTAGAGGGATCTAGGAGAGTCCAAATGAGGTGCGGTTTTCGCCCCACAGGATCACGATCCAACGACCGAGAGGATGGAGGTGGTTAGGATGGTCTTGTGGGCTATTGTGGAGGGGTGTTGGGCCAAAAGAGATAGGGGTTTTCGGCCCACGTGGTTAACCGTTAGAGTATCAAACGTCCTTCAAACGAGACGAAACTTTATAGGGGGTCTACCGGTGATATACCAAGACCACTTGACAACTCTCGGCTGATTCCGAGGATGTTTTTAACCCACTCACGAAACAAAGGCTTGAGAGGTGCGACGGGTGCCGTGTGAGAGAGTTGAAAACCGAAACGGACAACAGAGAGGACGGAGACGATGCAACTACACACATATGCAAATGAGACTATGCCAATGTAATGCACATAATGAAAATGACATGGTGACATGCAACACACGCACAAGGCAAAAATGAAGAAACCCAAAATGAAGGAAGTGCCCAGAATGGAATTGATTAAGTCAACGATGCATATATTGCCATATAAGGAAGTTTTACATCTGGGGTGTTACAAACTCTCCTCCACTACAAAAAGATCTCGTCCTGAGATCTAGAACTAAAAGAAAGTGGGATACTCGGAACGAAGATGATCTTCTTGTTCCCATGTAGCTTCTCGGTCGGTATGGTGTGACCACTTGACTTTCAAGAATTTGATGGACTTGTTGCGGGTCTTGCGCTCAGTTTCTCCAAGGATAGCAACGGGGTGCTCGCGATAAGAAAAGTCTTGCTGAAGATCAATCTCTTTGAAAGGAATGGTGCGTTCAGACGTATTGAAGCACTTGCGGAGTTGTGACACGTGAAACACATCGTGCACATTTGCAAAGTTGGAGGGAAGCTCGAGTTGGTAGGCTAGATTGCCTCTCTTGACAATTATCTTGAAAGGGCCCATGTATCTTGGAGCAAGCTTTCCCTTGATACCGAACCTCTGAGTGCCCTTCATGGGAGAGACACGGAGATACACATGATCACCAATGTCGAAAGCCAAGTCACGATGCTTGCTGTCATGGTAGCTCTTTTGGCGCGCTTGCGCGGCCTTGAGATTCTCATGTATGACTTTGCACATTTCTTCGGCCTCTGAGATCAAATCATTTCCAGGGAGTTGACGTTCACTAGTATCGGACCAGTTGAGAGGGGTACGACACTTTCTTCCATAGAGAATTTCAAACGGAGCTTTGCTTGCACTTGCTTGGAAGCTGTTGTTGTAGGATAATTCGGCAAATGGAAGGAAGTCTTCCCATTTCATACCGAAGGAGATTACACATGCCCTGAGCATATCTTCAAGAATTTGGTTCACTCTTTCGACATGGCCACTAGTCTGAGGGTGAAAAGCTGTGCTGAAGCGAATCTTGGTACCCATAGCTGACTGGAAAGAATCCCATAATTTGGAAGTGAACAAGCTTCCACGATCTGAGGAGATTACTTGAGGGATACCATGCAAAGTGACAATTCTGGAGGTATACAACACTGCCAGTTGTGCTGCATTGATGGATTCCTTGATTGGAAGGAAATGAGCCACTTTTGTGAGCTTATGAATCACCACAAGGATGGAGTCGTTTCCTCTCTTGGACTTGGGAAAACCGATGATGAAATCCATCTCAATGTGATCAAATTTCCACTCGGGAATAGGTAGAGGTTGAAGGAGTCCGGCTGGACGTTGATGCTCTGCCTTCACTCTTCTGCAGACATCACACTCGTTCATGAATTGAGCAATTTCTCTTTTCATGCGAGTCCACCAATAGGATTGCTTGAGGTCATGGTACATCTTGGAGCTTCCATGATGTATCGAGAGGAGTGAGTCATGTGCTTCATTCAATATGAGCTTCCTGAGATCACCTTTGGGAACCACAATTTTGTCCTCAAAGAACAAAGTGTCTCTGTCATCAATGCGATAGCACTTGTACTTGGGAGTACCCTTGGCAATACCATGTTTCACCTTCTGCACCATAGCATCACTGAGTTGGGCCTCACGGATTTGATCTTCCAAGGTAGGAGCGACTTGAAGGTTGGCAAAAAATCCTTGCGGAACAACTTGGAGGTTGAGCTTCCTGAATGACTCACAAAGTTCAGGTTGGAACGGTTTGAGGATGAGACTGTTGCAATAAGCCTTTCCACTCAAGGCATCTGCAATGACATTGGCCTTGCCAGGAGTATACTCAATGCTTGGATCGTACTATTGAATCGTCTCAACCCAACGAGTCTGGCGGATGTTAAGGTTTGGCTGGGTGAAGATGTACTTCAGGCTCTTGTGATCGGTGAAGATGTCCACTTTTCTGCCCAACAGAAGGTGTCTCCACGTGATCAAGGCATGAACAACTTCTGCTAGCTCAACATCGTGTGTGGGGTAATTCTTCTCATTTGGTTTAAGCTGACGCGAAGTGTATGCAACGATATTCTTTTCTTGCATGAGAACACCGCCGAGACCTTACAATGAGGCATCACAGAACACTTCATAAGGCTTGGACTCATCCGGAGGAGTAAGTACCAGAGCAGAAATGAGCTTCTCTTTGAGTGTATTGTATGCCACATCACAGTCATGAGTCCACGAGTACATGACATTCTTTTGCAACAGGTTGGAAAGAGGCTTGGCAATCTTGGAGAAGTTGTCAACGAACCTTCTGCAGTAGCTTGCGAGACCGAGGAAACTTCGGAGTTGTTTGACACTCCGAGGAGGTTTCCACTTCACAATAGCTTCAACCTTCTCGGGGTTAACAGAAATGCCCTCAGCAAAGATTATATGGCCAAGGTAGAGGACTTTATCAAGCCAGAATTCACACTTGGAGAATTTTGCATAAAAGCGGTGCTCACAGGGCTTGTCGAGAACCAAACGGAGGTGCTTGGCGTGGTCTTCTTCATTCTTGGAGAATACCAAGATATCATCGAGGTATACGAGGATGAACTCATTGGTGTAGGGGTTGAATATGAAGTGCATCATCCGAGAGAAAGTGGGTGGAGCATTTGCAAGCCCGAAAGACATGACGGTGTACTCGTCGGAGCCATAACTCATCCTGAATGCAGTCTTGGGAATATCCTCTTCATGGATACGAGTTTGATGGTAGCCCATCCGGAGATCAAGCTTCGAGAAAACATTGGCTCCTTTGAGCTGCTCGAACAATTCATTGATATTGGGGAGAGGGTACTTATTCTTAATTGTCTTCTTATTCAATGGCCGGTAATCGACGCACAATCATTCTGTACCATCCTTCTTCTTGACAAAAAGAACACCGCAACCCCAAGGAGAAGTAATTGGTCTGATCAGACCCATTCGTTCTTGCTCGTCGAGTTGCTTCTTCAACTCCTTCGACTCTTTAGGAGAAAGCTTGTACGGACGCTGACAGGCTGGCTCCGTACCAGGTTCAAGTTCAATGATGAATTCAACTGGACGGTTGAGAGGCATGCCTGGAAGCTCCTCGGGGAATACATCCTCATATTCACAAACCATCGAAATCTGGGATATGGCATTAATCTCGCCCTTGTCATTGAGAGGGAATAGCCTGAGTTTGTTATCTCGAGCTTCGAAGATAATCACGTCTTCGGAAGGATGAGTTAGATTGACTTCCTTGTTTGCACAATCAATAAGAGCATCATGCTTCGAGAGACAATCCATCCCAAGAATAAGATCAATGTCTGAGTTACCGAGAACAACTGGGGACACCAGAGAACTATAATCGCCCATGTGAATAGATATATCCGGAGCAATCAAATTAGAAGTCATGTGTTTGCCCGAAGAAATAATTGATAACTCCTTATCCAGGCTCTGGAGTCTTTGTAGTGTTGCCACCAATCTGCAGCTTGATCTTTGAGTTGGAAAGCAGCAAACTTGACATAATCCTCAGGTCTGACGTTACTGCACTCGAAATGCTTCTTGATATCTATGATCCAATCTTCAGCATCTAGCGGATCAACACAATAACTGGAATACTTGGGTTGATTGGCAAGGAATTGGTTCAGAGTCACAAAGTGAGGTTGATTGAACATATTTCCTTGGCCTTGGTTCCCTTGATTGCCTTGATTCGCTTGATTCGCTTGGAAATTCTGCATCATTTGCATGAGCATCTGAGTGTTTGCATTGGTAGCTTGCATAATCGCTCTCCATGCCTCAGACGGAAGAGGAGGGCAAGGTGGACGTTCTTCTTCACCCTCTGGGTTCTGGCTGGGAACTTTCTTAGGTGCCATCCTGAAGATGATGACAACCGTTAGCCATTGAAATCAATAATTGATAAGAGGAATCAACGGCTAGATATTTGCAACATATAGTCTTCACAATGAACATCCGAACAAAATTGAACGAATGAATTACATAGCTTAATGGTACATCAACTTGTCGAGAAGCCACTTGAGAGAACAAAATGATAGAATAAAACAACAAGGTAACAGATGGAACAACTACATAATAGAGGTTTCATCCCACATGTTCGTGCTGAATGCCCCATGGCACGTGTTACAAAGGGCCTTGCAATCCCCGGATCAGCATAGCCAAGGATCCTTTAAGATGCAAACCCCTAGTGCAACAACGCCCATGATAGCCTCTCCACTAGATGTTGAACCCCCACCTCATATCATGCACCCGTTGGAATATTACCTAAGAGCTACTTGAATCCCACCTATTAATTCCCGAAGCTTTCCGGTCATGCAAACTGGTGTTGGGAATACACGGGAAGCACTGCATATCACACAACTAATAAATCCTACATCCAGTTGTATCCATCCGTCAACACATAACAAGGCACCTTCGGAAACTGTTTACCTCGGACATTCGAAATGCATCTGCTATACTAGCTGTGGCAATACTCCCGAACTATCCCCCAAGTACTGGGTGACATCGGGGTTATCTCACCACCAGACATGCATAGAAGAGTTTTCGATGTCAGTCGCCCCTGGTATTCTAGAACCGCAATGATACATTTGTGACGACAACACCTCAGAGCTCAACTCCCCGGGACACTGCCACAACCCTTAAATGATAGGAGGCACCAAGAACAATGTTCTCATCACAAAGATATTGGAATAATCCAGACAATACCCGCGTGATCCTAAAAAAAATTGGTCAAATTTTCAGAATAGAGAAGTTAAAACAACGTCAGGAGTCCTCACTAGAGCGACAAACGGGATGAGGAGTAAAAATAAATCCTACTCTCCGATATATATATATATATATATATATATATATATATATATATATATATATATATATATATATATATATATATATATATATATATATATATAAGACTCAAAACATTTTGTGTGTGTGCCTAGACTCAACCATCAGCGGTTCGATCAATCAGGGGGCTCCTAGGTCGGAGAAGGCTCTGATACCAACTTGTAATGCCCAGGATGCGACTATATCTCCTACGTGTCGAGGCACGAGTTAGAGACATAAGCGCATTCTGGAATGATCGCAAGCGTGGTATCTTTGCACAACTCATGTAAAGTACAGGGATGGAAGAGTAAAATAGTTGGCTTACACCTGCCACATCACACGATGATACAATAGCATACATTCATCCAAATAACACATGGACCGACTACGGACGAAATCGAAACAAGAAAAGATACCACAACCACAAGTCCTGATCGCCCCTAGTAGGAACCACTACTGATCGTTGGGATATGTAACATAAAAACGACCACGCTCTTCATCGGACTCCAAGTGAAGTTCTGATCCATCTCCTGCATCGTTCTCGGCTGTACCTGCATCTAGTGTGTGTTGTAATCTGTGAGTCACAAGGACTCGGCAATCCCATTCCCGGGTATCAAAACTAACAAAGCCTTTAGGTGTGGAGAGGTAATAAAGTGGTTGCAGCAAGCACTAAGCAACTAGCTTACTAATTCAGAGCGAGATGAGGATATGTGCCAATGGTCGCCAAAGGTGATCAATAAGTGATCCTAGCTACTCACGTTCATGCATAACCCCACCGTGTTCACTTTCCGAAACCTCTTCGAAAAGCGACCGTCACGGTTACTCACACAGGTAGTGTATTCTTAAGGATATGGTGTCAAGTTATCTACAACCGGATATTAACAAATTCCCATCTGCCACATAACCATGGGCACGGCTTTCGAAAGTTCATAACCCTGCAGGGGTGTCCCAACTTAGCCCATCACAAGATCACGATCCGCGAAGTCGCCACTCCATGTTGGGAAGACCCGAGTATTGTCGGAATCCCATGCTCAAGATATTACGACAAAGGTAAAACTAATCCAGCAAGACCTCCCGGCGTGCCAACACCCTGATAGTAGCCGCGTGTATCTCGTCTCAGGCCACGACCGGATGGGTCATCCTACAGGTATATACCAATCCTCCAGTTTCCTCATGGTGGCCCTGAAGTCTGCCCAGTTTGGACCAACACTCATGAGGAGCACTGGACCGGGTTGGTCAGTAAGAACTCGGGTTTATAACTCCCTATGCAAGTTTTAGTTGTTAGGCAAATGTAGTACCAAACTTGGGTCTTGCTGGAAACAAGTCCAATCATGGAGCAATCTTCAAACTTCACCTGCATCTAACAACGTGTGACGCCCCAAGACCGACGCTCCAGAAGACTTCCAGCTATTCCGGGTTTCACCGTGTGTTTCTTATTTGCTTGCTCTATTTTACTTTGCATTGCATCATTGCATCATGCCATCATGTCATTTAATTTTAAAAACTCAACTAAATAAATTGTTTGGATCTTCAATCCATTTAAATCGAGGGAATTCACATGGTGATTTCTCTTTATAACATATCCTCCTAATATTTATGGAGGTATCAGTAATATTCCATTTATTTGGAATCACCAAACACACTTGCAAATATTCCCCATGCTTCTTTTGCTTCAAGTTTGACATCCAAACCTTGGTAATAGATCTTATCTCTTTTATCGAGGCTCCTCCTAAAGTCTCAACATTTTTGGACACTTCCTAAACCATGTCCTAATTCAAACCATTTGAATTAAATTCAAATGAGTTTGAATTTAACTCTTGCATTCATGCCTCTCCTATTTTTCATGGACCGTGCACATTTTTGCGAGTCCGGGAAAATTAACCTCATGCCATAATTCCATCCTTAACCTCTTTTTTTTCTTTCTCTTCTTTGTTTTTTTTATCTTTTTAGTAGAGAAGAGAGATAGAGAGGGGCAAAGACACCAGCTGGACCGGCCTCCCTAGGCCACCAAAACCCCCTCCCTATTTGGCCCAAGGCCCATCCTAAACCTAGCCCGCCGGCCTCCCTAGGCCCCATTTTAACCCTAGCCCCGATACTCCCCTCGCTCCCTCATCCCTCTGCCGCCGCACCTTCCCACGCACGCAGAGGAGCAGGAGCCCCTCGCTCCCGATCCCCATGCCCGATCTGCTCGCGCCCCGCCGTCCTTCTCCTCCATCGCGCCGCCTCGTCGCTGTCTCCCGCCGGCAATAGCAGCCGCGACCGCCGTCACCCTTCTCTTCCTTCGCGCCCCTCCTCCTCGAAGCCGCCCCGCCATCCGCCTTTGCCCGTGGACGCCGCTACCAGCGCTATGGAGGCCACCGTCAGCGCCCGTGCCTCCTTCCCCGATCACGTCCTCGCGAGCACGAGCCACGGGGCGCCACCTCGCCGGGCCTCCCATGCGCCCACCTCCTCATCGCCCTGTTCACCGTCGGCATCGGCCTCCCCAGGCTGGCAGAAACTCCGCCGCCGCGCCATCTTCTTCAGGCGTTTGAGCCCGAGCTCGTCCGCGCCCCGCCTCCTCTCTCTGTCGCTCGGTCGCCATGCCTGCATCGCCTCGAGCCGCTGCTGCTATTTCATGCTTCCCCACCGCACCTTGCGCCCGCTGCCATGCAACCATGGCACCACCAGAGGAGCGCTACCTCCTCTGCTCCTCGAGCGAGTGCTGAACCATGCACGCATCAGTTGCGTGGGCTTCATCCCCCCTGGATCGGTCAAATCTGGTACAGAAAAAACCAAGTTGGAACTGCTATGTACGTGTTCCTGGTGCCACTGGGATTCTTCAAGACTGCGGGTACCCGTTCAGATTCGTCAAGTCCCTCCCCGACGACGGTGTACCACTACCATTGCCGAGACCCGAGAACATCAAGTACCCCGTTGGGTTCGTCGAGACCGGCAAGCTCGAAGACCCCAAGTACCACGACATCGACAACCCATCAAGTTCGACTACGCCAAGTTCAACGATGCGCCAAGTACCTCGACGCCCGAGTGACTACTTCCTCTTCGATGTCGTGTACCACAACTATCGCCAAGTTCCTCTACGAAAACGTGTACCACTACTTCCATGATGAGATGAATACGACTAAGAAACGTGAACGCCTACTTCCACTACGAACCGCGAGTACCACTACTACCGTCGCGAGAACGACTACTTCCACTACTTCCTTCGACGACTCGAACCCCTCTGAAAACGCACGCTTCGAAGGTATATCCGTCGAGACGACCACCCGTGGACCGTATGCATGTGATGTGGGTATGAGATGAAATACTTGTTTGCCTCGAGTCCGAAGTGCCCCTCGTTTGCCTTGTTGCCAACCCGTGGGAACCCGGTTACCGGGATCACCCCACATCTCTGGCATGACACGCTCTCCGTCCTTCTTCTGCACTGGTCTCTCAACGAGTTACCAGAACCGATATGTTGCCGTGGCATCATTTTTGGTTATCGCTGCCGTGGCCCCTTTCCTTCCACCACGGTGACGACTGACGAGTTACTCCATCATCTTCATGTCAACTTTTAATAAAAATTTCATAAAACTTGCATTTGTCATCCGCATCATGATAACAACATTTAAATTTTAAAATTGCTAAACAATGACATGGGGATTTTCCGGAATTGTTGTTGTTATTTCCGGCCTCATTTAAAATGCCTAAATAGATAGTTTACATATGCCTCACCACTTGCCATGTTAATAACATTTAAAATTGTTGTCTACATAAACGAGAGTCAACTAAATAAATAAAATATGGTGTTTTGTCAATATGCAACTCGTTGCATATTGAGCTCCACTTAAATTGTAGTATTGTTTGTGCACCTTGCCATGCCATGCATATTTAAACCGGACATGCATCATACTTGGTTGTGCATCATATGCCATGTTTATGCTTGTGTGTTTACCATGTTGTTTGCTTCTTTCCGGTTTGCTTCTCTCGTTAGCTTCGGTTTCGTTCCGGAGTTGTGGGGTTTTGTTCAACTATTGCATGGAATCGTTCTTCTTCCTTGCGGGATCCCAGGCAAGATGAGCATTCCTTGATATCACCTCTATCTTTGCCTATGTTAGTTGCCTTGCTCTTTAGATATGCCTCAATGCCTATTCATGTTTGTCAGCCTCCTATTGTTGCCATGAAACCACTAACCTTTGAAACCTTCCCAGCAAACTGTTGTTTGGCTATGTTACCCCTTGCTCAGCCCCTCTTATAGCATTGTTAGTTGCAGGTGAAGATGAAGATTGTAGCGACCACGATCCGAATGGACCGAAGTCTCTGTGTTCTGTGTCATCCCTGGATCGGTAATGCTGACACACAGAGTACTTGAAGGATTTATAACAGAGTGGCAATCACACATTATTATATCGAATGTCTCCAAGGAGAACTTATTACAAAAGTCTATGGCTTAAGGCCATCTAACAAAATAACAGCGGAATGCTTGGAAGATAAGTGAGTCCATCAACTCCAACGGCATAGCTGAGTGCATGACAAACGACCTAGCACGTCTTATTCCTCGTCTGAAAAGTCTGCAACTGTAATGCCCAGGATGGAACTATACCTCCTACGTGTCGAGGCACGACTTAAAGGCATAAGTCCATCCTAGAATGATCTCAAGTTTGGTATCTTTGCACGACTCATGTAAAAGAGGGATTAAATTGCAAAAGGAGATAGTTGGCTTACACTCGCCACTTCACACAATACATTACATAAGCAAGACATCATTCAAAACATCACAGCCCAACTACGGGTAAGATCCAAAAGAAAGATACCAAAACAACATAAAGCCACATGTCAGAATCGAATCCTAGTAGAAACCACTACTGATCGTCGAAACGTCACAAGCATACGGCCAAACTTCATTGAGCTCCCAGTGAAGAACTGATCCAACTCCTGCATCTTACTCGGCTGAACCTGCATCTGGGGTGGAGAAGTAACTGTGAGCCACAGAGGACTCAGCAATCCCGTTCCCGGGTAACACGACTATTTAAGCCTTGGGAGAGGATAAGGCTGAAGAAAAGAATATGAGGTGAAGGAAAAACAAGAGTCTGCAGCAGCAACTAGCACTAGCTTACGTGATAGAGAGCGAGAAGAGAAGAGCCTCGGTCGAGAGATGATCACGAAGTGATCCTAACTAAGCCGGTCAAACATAACCCCACCGTGTTCAACTCCCGAATCCCTATTCGGAAATTGACAGTCACGGTACACACGCTGGTAGTGTATTGGAAACATTGTGTCAAGTTATCTACAACCGGATATTAACAAGCTCCCATCTGCCACATAACCGCGGGCACGGCTTTCGAAAGTTCAAACCCTGCAGGGGTGTTACAACTTGACCCATTACAAGCCCACGATCCGCGGAGTCGCAAATCCATAGGTGGGAAGACCCGAGTATTCTCGGAATCCCATGCTCAAGTTAAACCGAACTAAGGTAAGGCTAATCCAGCAAATCCTCCCGGCGTGTCGACACCCTGATAGTAGCCGCGCGTATCTAAGTCTCAGGACACGACCGGATGGGTGATGCTACAGGACCCAATCCTCGAGTTTCCCCGTGGTGGTTCCCGCAGGCTCCCCGTTTGGGACCAACACCATCAGCACTGGCCCCCCTGCTATGTAGAATTAAGAATCCTCGAGGGAGCGACCCCCTATGCAAATTTAATTAATTAATTAAGTTGTTATTATGAGGCAAATAGTACCAAATGTTGGGACTTGCTGGAAAAGACTTAGCACTTAGCGGTTTATCGAGGGGGTCCCATACACCCCAACCGTGTTAGGAACGCATAATCAAGGAACATAACACCGGTTTATACGGTTCCTAACGGCATGAGTGGAACAAAACACCAAGCAAAAGGCTTAGCCTTCCACCCTGCCAGTATATAGATGATTTCATTTTAAGCATTTATATAGTGTGATAAAACCAACCAAACTTCAACATGAAGCAAGCATCTTCGATCTTCACCTGCAACTAGCAATGCTATAAGAAGGGCCGAGCGAAGTGTACTTAGCCAAGCAACGGTTTGCATAGGTAGGTTGGTTAAACAGGGCAATGGTTACAAGTAGGAGGCTGACAAGAAGATCATGGGCATCGAGGCAAAACTATAGAGCGGAACTACTAGCAATAGGCAAAGATAGTAATGGTATCCGGGTTCGGTCATCTTGCCTGGGATTCCACAAGGGATAAGAACAGATCCATGAAGTAGACGGAGCAACACAGTCGAGAGAAACCTCACAACTCTGGAACAAAACCGAAGCTAACAAGAGAAGCAACCGGAAAGAAACAAACACACGGTAAACACACAATCATAAACATGGCATACGATGCACATCCAAGTATGATGCATGTCCGGTTTAATTATGCATGGCATGGCAAAGTGCACAAACAAGTTCTACAAGTTAAGTGGAGCTCAATATGCAACGAGTTGCATATTGACGAAACACCACATTATAATTATTTAGTTGACTCTCGTTTATTTACAAGACAAGATTAAATGTTTTTAACATGGCAAGAGGTGAAGCATAAAAAAAACTACACTATTTAGGCATTTTAAATGGGGCCGGAAATAACAACAACATATCCGGAAAATCCCCATGAGCATGTTTAATAATTATAAGCAAACAACCATTCACACATATTAATGTTGTTAACATGATGCGGATGACATGATCAAGTTTATGCAAAAATAAAAGAACACAAGCACAATGAAACACACGGGCAACCCGGAACATCTGGAATCTTCTGGAATCTTCTGGGACGTCGGTCTCGGGCGTCACAGCAACGTAATATGTTGCAGCCCGAAAACGGGTCAGCACATGGAATATGCTGGCAAGATAACACAAAGGATGCAAGTAACAAAATAAAGGCTATACTACATGCATATTTGGCTGGTGGAGGCTCTAGGTTAAAGTTTTTGCGTAAAGCCAATTTTTCCCTACAACAAAGGAATAAATTTTATTTGAACTATCATGTTGGTTGAAAATCATTGAGAAGGTACCTCCAACTCAATCCCAAATTAAAAGTTCATCATTAACCCAACAAATTAAACTATAGAGTGTTGAGATCAACCAATAATTCAAGTACCAGATACTCAAGATGTCCATAACCGGGGACACGGCTAATCATGATCAGTTTGTACACTCTGCAGAGGTTTGTGCACTTTTCCCACCAGACTCGATCTCCTCCGTTTGGTTTCTCGCACTGCATGATGTTTGAGAAACGAATGCCCGAGACACAGTCTTTCCGAAGAGGTCCCCTTTACTGGATAGATAGGCCGGTACACCTACAATCCCTCTACATCTTCTAGCCCATCACGGAAAGGTTTTCCACAACTTACTCAACTATGCCAGAGCCCATATTGGCATGTGGCTGCACACGGAAGTTTCTAGCATGAATAGTTTTATGATCCCTTTGAGCCTGGGTGGCATTCCATAGGAAAAATCTCACGGAACCCCGGGATTTCCTAGGACAACACTGGGTTCCCCAGGTGCCCTGCAACCAATCCACCCAGATGTGTATTCAAATAGCCACCTTAAGTTGAATCCTTAATTAACAAATCACATCTGTCATGGATTTCACTCAAACCTAAACCACGTCTACGAGCATAGCATAGCAACCTAAGCAAACGTAGAAGTAACTCCCAGGGGTTTGAAAATAATGCAGGTAATAGGTTCTACCTCAATCTACTTCCCACTCCCACAAGTTAAGAGATCCTACTCATGCAATGTGTGAGGGTTTGATCTAATGCATAAAAACTGGCTAATAAAAGTATGATCAAAGTGTTACTTGCCTTGCTGACGATTCGCAAAACCTAGAGACTCGTAGTAGCACGCTTCATAGTTCGGGTATTCTATCGCAAGCAAACAGTAGCATACATAAGCAAACAAGCAAAGATGCACAAACAAAACTCCAAAAGAAGAGATCTAACCAGAAAGTTCAACTTAAGAACTCCGGTTTGCAAAAAGGATCAACTCGAAAGAAGCAACGAAACTCAAACTGTGAAAGAAACGAGCTCCAGTTACTAATTGGCCTAAAGTCAAATTTTACAGTAGCCAAAACTCTATTCAAGTTGTATAAACGTAGAGAGGGCATCGAGACGAAGATCTGGGATTTTGAATCACCTGATTCTGACTCTCGAGCGAAAAAAACCGAAAAACAAGATCAGGGCAGAAATCGCGATCGAAATAATCGCGGATAAATACCCCAAAAAAGAAAACTGACGAACAGGCTAACGAACGAACGTACGGACGAACGTCCGCTAAATAGCTAAACCGAAGAAAAACCGAACCGATCTAAACCTAAAAAAACAGATCTACGGTTTATGAAAAACCGATCAGTTTTTATAAAAAAAAACCGATAACTACCTCGCATCGGCGAACTCCGGCGAGACAGCGGTCCGGCGGCGGCGGTCCGGCGCTCCGGCAGGCGGAGGGCGGCGGCGGTGCGGCGGCGGGGCGGCTGCGGGAAGGCGGCGGGGCGGCGGCTTGGGGCGGCGGCGGCGGCTTAGCGCGGCGGCGGCGGGATGCGGCGGTGGCGCTAGGGCAGGCTGGGGCGGCTTGGCGCCAACGGGCCGGGGGCGGCGGCTTATAAAGCCTAGAGTCCCGGGCCTATACGACTCTAAGTCGGTTTGCCCCTCCTTTTTTTCTTCTAAAAGAGTCCTGGCGCAGAAAAACTAACGAAAGAAATACTAAACCGACTCCAAAAATCCCGAAATAAATTTTCACCGTCCTCTAATAACATTTAGGACAAAGTGAACATTTTTCCCGGACCTAAATGCAATTTTGAAAAACGCGCATTTTTCCTATGCAAATAAAATCGCAAATAAATCCAGAAAAATACCAAAAGTGATTTTAACATTTTTCCTCCAATTTTTCTGTTATTTTGGAGAAGTCATATTATCTCCGCTCATATATTGTATTTAGAAATATTTTTAGGAGGGAAAAATAATTAAAATCACACTGTCCTCATACCGGTATTCGAGTAAACTCAAATACGAAAACGGTAAATTCCCAACTCTCTCCGTAGGTCCTTGAGTTGCTTAGAATTTCGAGGAACTCCACAACAAAAATGCAAAGAGCATGCAATGCAATATGATCTATGTATAACATTCCAAATTGAAAATTTGGGATGTTAGAAACCCACCCCCCTTAGAATGAATCTCGCCCTCGAGATTCGACTTGGCTAGAGAACAGGTGTGGGTGGTCCTTGCGTAGATCATCTTCTCGTTCCCAGGTGGCTTCGTCCTCGGTGTGGTGACTCCACTGAATTTTGCAAAACTTGATAACCTTATTGCGGGTGACTCTGCTCGAAAATTCGAGAATCTTAACAGGCTTCTCCTCGTAGGTCAGATCATTGTCCAACTGAATTGCTTCCAGGGGTACTGTGTCTCTAAGCGGTATATCGGCCATCTCCGCATGGCACTTCTTAAGCTGCGAAACGTGGAATACGTCGTGCACTCTTGATAATCCTTCGGGCAATTCCAACTTATAGGCAATCTCTCCCATGCATTCCAAAACACGGTAAGGTCCCACAAATCTTGGGGCTAGCTTCCCTTTAGCTCTGAAATGTTTAACTCCTCGCAGAGGCGATACTCTCAAATATGCTATGTCGCCGATCTCATAGGCTATCTCCTTGCGCTTCGAGTCTGCATAACTCTTCTGCCTGGACTGGGCTACCTTTAATCTATCTCGAATCAACTTCACCTTCTCCTCTGACTCTTTGATCAAGTCTGGTCCAAACAACTGTCGGTCTCCAACTTCATCCCACATTAACGGTGTTCGGCATCTCCTTCCGTACAATGCCTCAAACGGTGTCATCTTCAAACTGGCCTGGTAACTATTGTTGTATGAGAACTCTGCGTAGGGCAAATTATCATCCCAACTAGATCCATAATCTAACGCACATGCTCTCAACATGTCCTCCAGGATCTGGTTGACTCTCTCGGTCTGTCCATCGGTCTGCGGGTGAAAGGCGGTGCTGAATTCCAGCCTCGTTCCCAAAGTTTGATGTAGCTGATGCCAAAACTTTGAGGTGAACTGTGTTCGTCTATCTGATACAATGGTCCTCACAACTCCGTGCAGACATACTATCTTGGTCATGTATATCTTGGCCAACTTCGCACTGGTATATGTGGTTTTCACAGGGATAAAGTGGGCTACCTTCGTCAATCGATCTACCACTACCCATATTGAATCATATCCCGATTTGGTCCTGGGCAATCCGGTGATAAAATCCATGCCAAGCTTCTCTCACTTCCATTCGGGTATCAGCATAGGCTGTAGCAATCATGTTGGCTTGTGATGTTCTGCCTTTACTCTCTGGCATACATCACATACGGCTACATACTCGGCAATATCCTTCTTCATTCCCGTCCACCAGAAACGTTCCTTCAAATCCAAATACATCTTGGTGTTACCGGGGTGTATCGAGTATGGCGAGTCATGTGCTTCCTACAGTATCAACTTCCTGATCTCCGGGTCATTGGGCACATAGATTCGATCCTCAAACCACAAGGTGTCGTGTTCGTCCTCACGAAATCCCTTGGTTTTTCCTTCACTCATCCTTTTTCTTATCTCTGAAATTTCCTTATCATCCTTTTGGGCTTCACGTATCCTTCCCAGCAATGTCGACTGAACCTCCAACGTTGCAACGAAACCTCTAGGAACTATCTCCAAACGAAGTTCCCTGAGATGTTCTGCTAACTCCTATGGCAATCCCCCTTTTACTAGGGTATTGGCATAACTCTTCTGACTCAAAGTGTCTGCCACGACGTTGGCCTTTCTTGGATGATAGTGCAACTTCATATCATAATCCTTTATAAGCTCCAACCATCTCCTTTGTCTGAGGTTCAGCTCCTTCTGTGTGAAAATGTACTTCAAACTCTTGTGATCCGTGTACACATCACAACGATTTCCAATAAGGTAATGTCTCCAGGTTTTCAGTGCGTGCACTACTGCTGCTAACTCTAGATCGTGCGTCGCGTAATTCAACTCGTGTGGTCGCAGTTGACGGGATGCATAGGAAACAACTCATCCATCCTGCATAAGTATCCCTCCAAGTCCTAAGCGTGAAGCGTCGCAGTACACTTGGAAATCCTTGTGTATATTTGGCAATATCAGCACTGGGGCTGTCGTCAACCGTTTCTTCAACTCCTGGAAACTTTCTTCACACTCTTCAGTCAAATCAAACTTTGTCTCCTTCTTCAACAATGTCGTCATTGGCTTCGCAATCTTGGAGAAATTTTCTATGAACCTCCGGTAGTATCCCGCGAGTCCCAAAAAACTGCGGATCTCTCCAACTGAAGTGGGTGCCAACCACTCCGTGACTGCCTGCACTTTGACGGGGTCTACTGCTATACCTTCTCCCGATATAACATGCCCTAGGAATCCAACTTCCTTCAACCAAAACTCGCATTTGCTAAACTTGGCATATAACTGATGTTCTCTGAGCTTCTCCAATACCAAACACAAATGTTCTGCATGTTCTTCCTCATCCTTAGAGTATATCAGAATATCATCTATGAATACCACGACGAACTTATCCAAGAACTCCATGAACACCTTGTTCATCATACTCATGAAATAGGCAGGCGCGTTAGTCAATCCAAATGACATAACCGTATACTCATATAGCCCGTACCGTGTGGTGAAGGCTGTCTTAGGTATATCCTTCTCTCGGATCTTCAATTGGTGGTATCCAGATCGTAGATCTATCTTGGAGAATACTTTCGCTCCCTGGAGTTGGTCGAACAAATCATTGATCATCGGCAGCGGGTACTTATTCTTAATTGTCACTTCATTCAGCGCACGATAATCAACGACCATTCTTAAAGATCCATCCTTCTTCTCGACCAAAAGCACTAGGGCTCCCCAAGGTGATGAACTTTGGCGGATAAAACCTTTCTCCAATAACTCCTTAATCTGCTTCTTGATCCCCTCCAGATCATTCGCTGGCATCCGATACGGTCTCTTAGATATTGGTCCGATGCCAGGCAACAACTCAATTAGAAACTCAATATCTCTATCCGGTGGCATGCCAGGTAACTCCTCTGGAAACACATCCAGATAATCCTTTACTACTGGCACTTCCTCCTGAACAACTCCCGTGAGAGAATGTACTTGGGTCCTTATAGGCGAATTCCTAGATACATACTTAATCCTTTTTCCCTCCGGGGTGGTGAGCAAAATAGACTTACTGGCACAATCAATATTACCTCCATACTTCGATAGCCGATCCATACCTAATATCACATCCAGTCCTTGTGACTCTAGAACTATTAGGTCGGAGGGGAAAGTGTGGCGTCCTATGGTCAATGGCGTCTGAAAACATCCTTGGTGTGCCATATACTCTGCTCCTGGTGAACTTACTAACATGGCGGTCTTAAGGACTCGGGTGGACATCCTATGTCTATTCACGAACCCCCTTGAAATGTATGAATGCGATGCACCAGTATCGAAAAGAACTATTGCGGTAAATGTCTTAACCAAAAACTTACCAACAACAGCATCTGGTTGCTCTTCTACCTCCTCCACGGTCACGTGGTTCACTTGTCCTTTGTTGAACGGGTTGGGCTTCTTCCCGGCGCTTCCATTGTCGTTCCCATTCTTAGCTTCAGGGCAGTCATTGGCGTAATGTCCATTCTTCCCGCACTTGAAACAAGTGACATGGCTGAAATCCTTCTTGGTGGGTGTGGACGGGGTAGGACGGCTCTGGTTACTACTGGCTCCATTCCCATTTCCATTCTTAGGGCCATTGTGGTTGTGGGGAATTCCATGGTTATGGGTGTATCCTCCCGAACTCGGAGTGAATCGGGGCTTCTGTTGGCCTCCAGAATTATTCCTTCCTTGTACATACTTCCTCTTGCGGCTTTCAATCTGCTGGTGCTTCCATTCAATCATAAGAGCTTTATCTACCAACTCCTGGTAGTTGTTGAAAGTTGCCACCATCAACTGCACGCTCATCTCATCATTCAGCCCTTCCATAAATCTCTCCTGCTTAGCGGCGTCTGTGGCCACATCATCTGGGGCATAACGAGATAGGATACTAAACTCATCCACGTACTGAGCTACAATACGGTTTCCTTGGCGCAAGTTGCGAAACTCCCGCTTCTTCATGCTCATAGCTCCAGTTGAGACATGGGCAGTACGGAAAGCTTGCTGAAACTGCTCCCAAGTAACATTGGCTATGGGGAAAGTGGCTGTGTAGTTCTCCCACCATGCTGCGGCTGGTCCAGACAACTAGTGTACAACAAATCGCACCTTCTCAGCATCCGAGCAATTGGCGGTGGTTAAATCCCTTCCAATCTTGCGTAGCCAGTCATCAGCCACTATTGGTTTGATGCTGCTAGCAAACACGGGTGGTTGCAACCTTAAGAAACGTGTCAGGTTGTCCACGGGTGGTGGTGGTGGATGGTTGTTGCTGTTGTTCTGGTTGTTCTGAGTGTTCTGGACAAGAAGTTGCATCAAGGTGTTCTGCTGCTGGATCAACTGAGTGAGCTCAGGGGGAAACTCAAATCCGGGCTCACGTCTTGGAGGCATCTGATGGGTGTAAAGGGAAGAGATTAGAACAGAATTGAGGTCTAAGGGAAAATCACTACCCATATGCACATGAGACAAACACAATCATATCACACCAATCAATTTCAAGCAAGATCTTACAAATCTAACTACTATTACAAAGAGTGCTCTAAATACTAATATATGGGGGTAAACTACTAGTCACAGGGTGGTCATCTAAAAATATTGATCGGCGGAAGATTCCATGATGTCTGCTCCAGCTTCATCTTCATAGTCTTCATCTTTACTATCATCGGGTTCTGAATCCGTGTCGCCGATGATAATGTAATCTTCGGGAGGAATTTCCTTGGGTTCTTGTTCCTCTTCTTCACCTCCTGGTGCTGGATCTCCCATGAATACTCCTAGCTTCCTTGTCAAATCATCATTCTTCTCCACTAGTATCAACATCTCCTCCTCGTATCCATCACGAGTAGACTTAAGTTCTTCTTCTAACTCCAAATTCCTATTTAGTGCCTTCTTCAATTCTATCATCCCAGCGCACATCTGGTGCTCCTGTCGTCGAATGTGCTGGTTCAACTCCTGGATGAATGCTGCAATGGACCTATCCTTCCGGGTGCTGATCATATCCCAACTCTCATCTCGGCGTCCACAAATCTGGTAGATGGTGTCCTTTAGCTCCTGCTTGTAGACTTCTCCGATCCGTCCCATCATGATGTGGGCGGCCATGCTCTTGACTAGACTCCAAGTTGGCGCATCAAAAGAAAATTCTATTGGCTCAGTGGTTGGTGCGAAGGTTCTTCCGGGAATTTGAACTTGAATGCTCCATCGCTCCTCCTCCGATAAAGTGGCGGTGTAGGTCCTGGTAAAGCTTGGTATACCTATGTTCAGGTACCTAGTGACTTCCTTCAAGTGTCGTCCAAATGGTGTGTCTTCATCCGATTGAGTGAACTTGTTCCTTGGGTCCACCATCCTAAAGAAGTAGAAATTGGAGAGAAGTCACAAATGAGTAGAGAAGAGTGCTCTAGGGTCTGTCTTAGTGGTCGTGTCCTACAATCAGCGTGTGCTCTAATACCATCTTTGTAGCGACCACGATCCGAATGGACCGAAGTCTCTGTGTTCTGTGTCATTCCTAGATCGGTAATGCTGACACACACAGTACTTGAAGATTTATAATAGAGTGGCAATCACACACTTATTACATCGAATGTCTCCAAGGAGAACTTATTACAAAAGTCTATGGCTTAAGGCCATCTAACAAAATAACAACGGAAGGCTTGGAAGATAAGTGAGCCCATCAACTCCAACGGCATAGCTGAGTGCATGAAAAACGACCTAGCACGTCTTATTCCTCGTCTGAAAAGTCTGCAACGTAATATGTTGCAGCCCGAAAACGGGTCAGCACATGGAATATGCTGGCAAGATAACACAAAGGATGCAAGTAACAGAATAAAGGCTATACTACATGCATATTTGGCTGGTGGAGGCTCTAGGTTAAAGTTTTTGCGTAAAGCCAATTTTTCCCTACAACAAAGGAATAAATTTTATTTGAACTATCATGTTGGTTGAAAATCAATGAGAAGGTACCTCCAACTCAATCCCAAATTAAAAGTTCATCTGTCGCATCCCTAGATCAACCCCTGTGGTCTTTGCCTGATCATCATGTCATCATGTTTAATTTTTTGCTAAACTTGATTTGGGAATGACTAAACCCTAGCACCAAATCAAAGCAATTAGGTTTAACCTAAAAATATTTTCAATAAACCCAAAAATTTCCTTCATTAATGTTTGATAATTTTGGCAAGGGTTTTGGTCCAAACCAAAAATATTGAACATTTTTGGGGAATTGTTTGGGCTTTGATTTAATTCACTAATGTATTTGAGTTGGAGCAAATAAATCTTATGAATATTTTTATTGCCCCAATAATTCTGAGACTTCTTGTGGAGTTTTGGAATTAATCTTTTTACATCCACAAAAGTTTCCAGAAGCTGCAAAAATAATTTGGTTAGTAAACGAAATTCAAAACAAAAACAAAAATAGAAAACAGAAACAAAAATGAGAAAAGCAGAGAGAGAGAGTAACTTACCTGGCGCTTACCAACAGCAGAGGCGGCCCAGCTCCTGTGCGGCCCACAGGCTCGGCCCACTACCGCCGTCGTCCTCCTGGTGCCAGGTCCTATTGCTTAGATGTAATGCCCCGGATGTAATACTTTCCCTTTTGGGCAATATATGATATCTCTGGCTTCATCTATTCCATTCCGGGTTCTTTGTCTTTCGGGTTTTCGTCGTTTTGTCGTGTGCGTGTGTGGCAGTCATTCAGATCATGTAGTCATGTGCATCGCATTGCATTTGTGTTGTCGTTTGCATCCGGTTCCACTCGTTTCGTTCTGTTGTCCGTTTCGCGTTCCGGAGCTCCCTGTGACGCCCGAAGACCGATGTCCCAGAAGATTCCAGAAGATTCCAGATGTTCCGGGTTCTCCCGTGTGTTCATTTGTGCTTGTGTTATTTATTTTTGCATTGCATCATGTCATCATGCCATCATGACTTTAATTTTTGCATCTCAACCAAATAAATCGTGTGGACCTTCGGTCTATTTAAATCGAGGGAAGGATGCCTTCTCTTTATAACATATACTCCCAATATTTTAGGGAGCTATTATAATAATATTCCATTGCTTCGGAATAACCCAACACACTTGCATTTATTCTCCAGACATCTTTTGCTTCAAGTTTCCATCTAAACCCTCCCTATAATTCTATTCTCGTTTATCGAGGTTCCTCCACAAGACCCTCCAACAATTTTAATTAATTCCTGACATTTTTGTGAGTCTAGGGATTTTTTACCCCATGCCCTAAGCCTATTCCTAACTCCTCCTTTTTTTATTCTTTTCCTTTCTATTTCTGTTTTATCTTTTATATTTTAAAGAAGAGCAGCCGCAACCCATTTGCCAGGCCGGCCTCTAGGCCTTATCAACCTCCACCTCCTGGCCCGAGACCCAGTCAGCCAACCTCCATCCCCGCAGGCCATTAGGCCAGGGCCGGCCCAGCCCGCTCCGAGGCGGCCTAACCTAGCGACGCGACCCTCTCCTCTCTCCCGATCGCTCCTCTCGTCCCTCTTTCCCCTCGCACCGCCGCCACTCTCCGTCACGCCCGACCCGTTTTTCTCTCGCACAAGTCCTCAGCCTTCTCGATCTCCCTTTCTCTCGCAGCCGAAACCCCAGCGCCTCGCTCCTCTCCTCGCCTCTGGCTCCCCTCCGCCCGAGGCCTGCAGGTCTCGAGCTCGACCGCGTCGGCCACCCAGGCCCCAGCACACCTCGCCGCCTTTCCTCCTCGCCAAGCTCCAAAGCCGCGCCCGAGGCCAGCCACCGCCGCAGCGCCCCAGGCCCTTCGCCTCGCCGGCCGGCCATCGAGGCCGCCGCGCCCCAAGCCCCCTGGACGCCGCCATCCCGTGCGCCAGCGACGACCGGCCAGGAGCCGCCCCGCGCCGAGCGTCGCCACTCCCCCTGTCTTCCGCCATGGAGGGCCGCCCCAAGTCCAGCGCCGTCCTACTCTGCCGTCCGCCGTGGCCTCACCTCCAGTGGCAGCCAGGGCCGGCCAGGTGCACCGCCGCCCTCCTGCGATGCCTCCCCGAGGGCCATGGTCGCCTGCACCTCCTCTGCTCGCCGCCTGCTCGCCTCCACCTCGCACACCGGCTGCCACAGTCCATGGGTGCCCGCTGGACCTCCTTCCTTCGCTTCAAGTTCCTCCGCCTGCTTCCGGATGCACCATCGCGTCCTTGTTGCTGTCTAGCAAGGCCCTTGTGTTGCTTCTTGTTGGACCGTCAAGTTCGTCTACTACGTGAAACTGCTAAGTACCTCGACGCGAGTCCGAGACCGACATGAACATCTACGAATGAGATCGACTACACAAGACGACGCGTCAAGTACCCCTACGACCGGTGCCGCGACAAGTACGTCTACGAACCGTGTACGACGACCGTCGCCGAAGACCCGTGTACGACTACCCGACGAGGCGGTAAAAAACCGTAACCGGACCGTCAAGCACCGTTGTCGTGGATTGCGTCAAGTTCCACGCAGCATCAAGTTCGACTACACGACGAGACCCTCAAGTACCTCTACGGAACGGGAACAACTACTTCCACAACGCGTCGTGTACATCTACGAAACAAAGCTCAGCTACTCGGAGACGCAACAAGTACCACGACATGACGGCACGAACATCTACAAAAACGACCTCGTGAACAACTACCATCTCGGAGACGCACCAAGTACCACTACATACGAACATGTACCACTACTTCAACTACCGTCGCTCGACGACCGCGAGTACCACTACCGTCGCCCGGAAACGATGGATGCGCCAAGTACATCTAGGAACTCGACGCCCGAACGTCTACCGTCGCCCCGTGTACCACTACTTCCCCTCTACGGAACGACTACTTCCCCTACGTTCCTCGGCGACCTCGAACCCCTCCGAGAACGATGGTTCCGAAGGTATACCCCGAGACAATGACCCGTGTGATGCTTGTGTTGTATGGAATGTTTGCCCTTATGTGCACCGTGCCCGTTTCGTCCTTTTGTCATGTTCCTCGGCTGCCTCGTCGCCGACTCGTGGGAACCCGGTGACGGGATCACCCCACCTTTCCTCTTGTTTCGCTCTCCGCCAACTTTCTTTTGCACCGGTCTCTCGACGAGTTACCGGAACCGAGATGTTGCCGTTGCATCATTTTCGGATCGTTGCCGTGGCACCCTTTCCTTCCACCGCGGTGACAATACTTCATGTCTTCTTCTTGTTAACTTTTAATAAAAATTGCATAAACTTGATCATGTCATCCGCATCATGTTAACAACATTAATATGTGTGAATTGTTGTTTGCTTAAAATTACTAAACAGGCATATGAGGTTTTTCCCGGAATTGTTGTGGTTATTTCCGGCCTCATTTAAAATGTCTAAATAGGTAGTTTATTTTTGCTTCACCTTTTGCCATGTTAACAAACATTTAATCTTGTCTTGTAAATAACGAGAGTCAATTAAATAATTAAATGTGGTGTTTCGTCAATATGCAACTCGTTGCATATTGAGCTCCACTTAACTTGTAGTTTTGTTTGTGCACTTTGCCATGCCATGCATATTAAACCGGACATGCATCATACTTGGATGTGCATCGTATGCCATGTTTATGTTTGTGTGTTTACCGTGTTATTTGCTTCTTTCCGGTTGCTTCTCTTGTTAGCTTCGGATTCGTTCCGGAGTTGTGAGGATTCGCTCGACTGTGTTGCTCCGTCTTCTTCATGGATCCGTTCTTCTCCCTTGCGGAATCCCAGGCAAGATGATCATACCCTTGGATACCTTTACTACCATTGCCATGCTTAGTGTCTCGATGCTATCGTTACATGTCGCGCTACCCATCTTTTATGTCAGCCTCTCCTTGTTGCCATGAAACCTCTAACCTTTGACACCTTCCTAGCAAAACCACTGTTTGGCTATGTTACCCGCTTGCTCAGCCCCTCTTATAGCGTTGTTAGTTGCAGGTGAAGATGAAGTCCGTTCTAGGAGGGAACTTGTTGTTGGAATATCACAATATCTATAATTATTATTAACACACCTATATACTGGGCATGGGTGGAAGGCTTGGCCCTTTGCTCGGTGTTTTGTTCCACTCATGCCACCCTAGGCGCCAATAAACCGACATTATGTTCCTTGATTTTGCGTTCCTTACACGATGGGTGGATGGGGACCCCTTGACAGTTCGACTTTGAATAAAACTCCTCCAGCAAGGCCCAACATTGGTTTTAATTTGCTCATAATAACAACTTAATTAATTAATTAAATTGCATAGGGAGTTAGCGCTACCCGAGGATTCTTTCTACATAGCAGGGGGGGCCAATGCTGATGGTGTTGGTCCCAAACGGGGGTCCTGCAGGGCCACCACGGGGAAACTCGAGGATTGGCTCCTGTAGCATCACCCATCCGGTCATCTCCTGAGACGAGATACGCGCGGCTACTATCAGGGTGTCGACACACCGGGAGGTCTTTCTGGACTTGTTTTACCATTGTCGAAATGTCTTGTGCTACCGGGATGCCGAGCCTGATCGGTTTTCCCTAAGATAAGGAGTGATGATATTATATTTATCACTTCAGCTAATCGTGATAGCTTGTGATGGGCTAAGTTGGGACACCCCTGCAGGGTTATGATCTTTCGAAAGCCGTGCCCGCGGTTATGTGGCAGATTGGAATTTGTTAATGTCCGGTTGTAGAAAACTTGACAGAGGATCCGAAGTAAAACACACAACTGTGTGAGTAACCGTGACTGTCTCTTTTCACTTCGAGAAGAGAACACGGTGGTGTTATGTTTGATTCGTATGTAGTTCAGGATCTTTAGCGATCACTACTTTTGCGACCGTTTGCGTAGATGCTCTTCTTATTCTGGTACTCGTAAGTTAGCCACCAAATTATGCTTAGCCGCTGCTGCAACCTCACCACTTTACCTCTTCCTACCCATAAAGCTTTGCTAGTCTTGATACCCATGGTTATGGGATTGCTGAGTCCTCGTGGCTCACAGATACTACAACACCAGATGCAGGTTCAGCCGAGATTGATGCAGGAGCTGGTTCAAGTTCTTCACTGGGAGCTTGATGAAGAGAGTTGCCGTTTGCTTGTGACGTTTCGATGATCAGTAGTGGTTTCTACTAGGATTCGGTCTAGATCTGTGGCTTTATGTTGTTTTGGTATCTTTATTTTGGATCTTCGCCCGTAGTCGGGTTGTGATGTTTTGAATGATGTTTTGCTTATGTAATGTATTGTGTGAAGTGGCGAGTGTAAGACAACTATCTTCTTTTGAAATTTAATCCCTCTTTTACATGAGTCGTGCAAAGATACCAAACTTGAGATCATTCTAGGATGGGCTTATACCTTTAAGTCGTGCCTCGACACGTAGGAGGTATAGTCCCATCCTGGGCATTACACTCCCTCACGTGTTCGTGGCGTCCCCGAGGCCTACTTTGGTCTTTGGCCGTGTAACGTTACCGGTTTGGCGCGAGACGTGTCGTGTATTGTTGTTTTGGTGTGTGTAACCCGCCTGTCAAATCTCGTCGTGTTTGGAGTTCGTTTGGTGCTCCAACAGTTATTCTCGTGGGCTCAAAGTACCTCCACTTTGAGGCCCAAGACACCCCTCCAACAGCCCACCAAACCAGCCCAAACCCCTCCCTTCATCTAGGCCATCCAATTTTGATCGCGTGGCCGAAAACCACACCTCATTTGGACAACCCTATCTCCTTGTGCCTATATATTTGTACACCTTCCCCATTTTTTGCCCTAAAAACCCTAGTCCCTCATCTCCTACCTCTTCTTCTTCAACCTCCAGCCACCGCCGCCTTCGCCGGAACCTCGCCGGATTTCTCGCCGGAGGCTCCCTGGCCGCTTCTCCCACCACCAAGGTCCGGCCAGGCCGCCGCCGGGGTCCCCTGCCTCCGCCGCCGACGGAGCTCACCCCGCCGGCCTCCTCTATCCTCGCCGCCGTTCGGCCTCCCCGGCCGGCCCCTCATCTCCACCGCCGCCCGGGCTCCCGCCCCCTGCCGCCGGCCTCCCCTCGACCTTCCTCCGCGCCGCGCCGGCTGGGCGCCACCGCCGCCACCGCGGGCTCAGGCGAGCCGCCTTCCAGGCCACCGCGCTGCAGCCGCTAGGGGAGCCAGACTCCCTTCGCCCGATCCGATCGATCGGTCGATCCGCCTGAAACCCTAGGCCGAGACCCGTTAGCGCTCGGCCTGGTGGGCCGAGTCGACTCCCGCGCGACCACTCCGCCCGTTCCGCCGCTCTGCGGGCCGGCCCACCCACGCGCGAGCCCAGCCGCCCTCCAGGCCGGCCCGTTGACTCCAGATCCGCTAACCAGCGCGCCCGATCCGCGCCAGGCGGGCCGGATCCGGCCCGATCCGATCCGCCAGCCGCCGGCGTTGACTTTCGCGTTGACCCCTGAGGTTGCCTCATATTCCTCTAAGTCCCTGTAATATTTTGTTGTCTGATGCTGTTTTCAAACGTGGATAACTTTTTGTGCGTAGCTCCGATTTGAGTGAATGATATGTCAAATTGTTCGTGGAGACATGTACTACATTTCATTCCTTTGTGCCATGCATGTTTGAGATCATCTAGATGCTTAAAAATCTGTTGCAAGAGTGCATATTGTTATAAACTGCTGTTTGTAGTTATTTTCATGCCATCTTTGCAATGTGATAACTTTTTGCATGTTTACCCAAATGAAGGAAATGAGATGTCCACGTGTTCGTCTTGTCATGCTCTACATGTTGATTGCTTAGGCTTGCATGATAGAATTAATCTTGACATATTTATCTCCGTTGCAAAGTGCCATGTAGCTGTTATGTTGTTTAGCTCGTTACGAGATGCCTCGTAGAGGAGCTCATTGCTATCGTTGTGTTTGTCGCCTTGATGCATGCTTAGTTGTTTTGGATTCACCATCATGTGTACTTTGTTGTGGTGCTTATCACTTGCCATGTTTAGTTTTGAGGTGACTTAAACTTGCTCTAAAAGATGCCATGATGAAACTGCTGTTTTAACACTTAGTGAAATTTCACTAAGTCTGGAATCTGTAATTTCCAGATGACATGTTTGCTTGCTGTTCTAGGCCAATCCATGATAGTTTTGGGGTGACTCTTGATGATTCCTTATAGTATATATTGTTGGCTATCCATTCATTCTCTCACATGCTTATTTGAGTGGCTGTAGCACATTTAACTTTTGCTCCCAAGTTGCAATAAAATACTGCTGTCAGGATTTTGTTGTCAAGTTCAATATGTCATAGCTTGTTGCTATTGATCCATGGCTCCTTTGGGGATGCTCCAATGGACTTATTTGCTGTACAGTATGTCTACTTTATTTCCATACTCTTTGCCATGATGTTTTAGTGCTGTAGCTCATTTATCTATTGCTCCGAAGTTGCTATGTGGCTGTAATTTTCAGCTTTCGCATGTTTATTGTTTTGTGTGTAACTTTTAGCCCGTAGCTCCGATTTGAGCAAGTCCTATATGAAACTTGTGTGATTTTTCATTTAGATTCATAATATCCTATTGTTATCATGTTTTGAAGCATTTTGCTTGATCGCATTTTGTCATGCTCCTTGTGCTCCCATAGCGCACCAGTCTTGCATCCAGCATATTTTGTGTGCGCATTGCATCTTGTTGATTCCGTGCCTTGTGTGTTTGTGTTGAGTAGAGCCGGAAGCTGAGTACGAGTACGAGAACGAGGTTACTACCGAGGTTGAGAACGAGGAGCTTTCTTACGATCCCATCGACAACTCAACAGGCAAGATGACCGAACCCCGATAACATTACTATCTTTGCCTATTGCTAGAAGTCTCGATCCATAGTTTTGCCTCGATGCCCATGTTTTCCTGTCAGCCTCCTATTTGTAACCATGAACCTTTTTAACCACCCTACCTATGCAAACCGTTGAATGGCTAAGTACGCTTCGCTCAGCCCCTCTTATAGCATTGCTAGTTGCAGGTGAAGTTGAAGATGCTTGCTTCATGTTGAAGTTTGTTGGGTTATATCACACTATATAAATTCTTAAATGAAATCATCTATATACTGGTAATGGGTGGAAGGCTAAGCCTTTTGCTTGGTGTTTTGTTCCACTCATGCCGCTAGGAACCGTATAAACCGGTGTTATGTTCCTTGATTATGTGTTCCTCACACGGTTGGGGTTATGGGACCCCCTCGATAAACCGCTAAGTGCTAAGTCTTTTCCAGCAAGTCCCAACATTGGTACTATTTGCCTAACAACTAAAAACTTGCATAGGGAGTAATTAACCCTCTTTCTTAATCAACAACCCCGGGCCAGTGCTCCACATGAGTGTTGGTCCGAACTGGGGGTCCTGCGGGGCCACCTCAAGGAAACTCGAGGTCTGGTGAAAACCCGTAGCATCACCCATCCGGTCGTGGCCTGAGACGAGATACGCGCGGCTACTATCAGGGTGTCGGCACGCCGGGAGGATTTGCTGGATTAGCCTTACCTTAGTTCGGAGTATCTTGAGCACGGGATTCCGAGAATACTCGGGCCTTCCCACCTTGGAGTTGCGACTCCGCGGATCGTCGGCTTGTCATGGGCCAAGTTGGAACACCCCTGCAGGGTTATGAACTTTCGAAAGCCGTGCCCGCGGTTATGTGGCAGATGGGAGCTTGTTAATATCCGGTTGTAGAAAACTTGACACCATGTTCCAATACACTACCAGCGTGAGTACCGTGACTATCA
This sequence comes from Secale cereale, assembly GCA_902687465.1. Taxonomy (NCBI): domain Eukaryota; kingdom Viridiplantae; phylum Streptophyta; class Magnoliopsida; order Poales; family Poaceae; genus Secale; species Secale cereale. Next base: position 389,034,777 of record LR738714.1, read on the forward strand.
TTTTCCAAAAGGGGTTTCGGGATATGAACACGGTGGGGTTATGTTTGACTTGATTAGTTTAGGATCACTTAGTGATCATCTCTCGACCGAGGCACCTTCTCTTCTCGCTCTCTTTTACGTAAGCTAGGCTAGTGCTGCTGCAACCACTTATTCTTTCTTCAGCCTTGTTCCACCACCCAAGGCTTAAATAGTCGTGTTACCCGGGAACGGGATTGCTGAGTCCTCTATGGCTCACAGTTACTTCAACACACCAGATGCATGTACGATGGTGAGCTACACTGGTGATGGCACTGAGCTAGACTGGGAGTATGACGAGGAACGTAGCCGTTACTACGTGAACTATCTGGTTGATCAGTAGTGGTTCTTCTACTAGGATTTGATCTAGACATGTGGTTTAATGTTATGTTTGGTATCTGGACATTTGGATTTTACCCTTAGATGGGCTGTGATGTTCATTTGAATGATGATTGAAACATGTAATGAATTTGTGTGACGTGGCGAGTGTAAGCCAACTATCTTTTTAGTTTTCCATCCCCATTTTTTACATGAGTTGTGCAAAGGTACCAAACTTGCGATCATTCCAGAATGGGCTTATATCTTTAAGTCGTGCCTCGACACGTAGGAGATATAGTCCCATCCTGGGCATTACAAGTTGGTATTCAGAGCCTTCTCCGACCTAGAAGCCCCCACTGTTTGATCGAATCGTTGACGGTCGACTCTAGGCAGACACTTAAAATATTTTTGAGTCCTATATTTATATCGGAGAGTAGGATTTCTTTGCTCCTCATCCCTTTTCTCTCTGGTGAGGACTCCTGACGACTACTCTTGCCTCTTCAACTTTAAAAATTGCACCAATTTTTTTTAGGAATCTCGCGAGTATTGTGGGATTGTTTCGATGTTCTTGTGACGAGAATATTGTTCTCGATGCCTCCTAACATTAGGGGTTGTGGCAGTGTCCCGGGGAGTTGAGCTTCGGGGTATTGTCGTCACAAGCATATCGCGACAGTACTAAATACTTAAGACAGCCGACATCGAAAATCTCTCCTATACGGTTAGTGGCAAGATAGCCCCGACATCACCCAGTACTGGGGAGGTAGTTCGTGAGTATTGCCATAGCTTGGTATAGTGGATGCTTTTCGAAGGTCCGTGGTAGACGGTTTCCGAGAAAGACTGGTTATGTGTTGAAGGATGGATACAGCTGGATGGAGGTTTAGAGTTGATTGCGCGGTGCTTCCCCTGTATCCCCAACACCTGATTGCATAACTGGAAACTTTCGGAAATTAATAGGTGGGTTTTTCCAGTAGATCGTAGGCATTCTTCCAATGAATGCAGGTTAGCGAGTTCGGGGTTCTACATTGAGTGAAGTGGTTTTATGGCCGATGTTCCGATCGGGAGTTGCATCTTAAAGGGTCCTTGGCTATGCTGATCCGGGGATTGCAAAACCCTTTCGTAATGCGTCCATAAGCTTTCAGCACAAAGATGTTAGAACGAAGCTCCTATCTTGTGTTTGTTTCCATCTGTACCTTGTTGTTTTTCTTATTTACCTTTTGTCTCCCAGTGGCTTCTCGTGAAGATTGATGTTATCATTTAACTGAGAATTTCATTCGTTCCTCTTGTTCGAATGATTCTTGTGAAGACTATGTTGCATTTCAATCCGTTGTTTCAGCTTATACCTTCTTTCAATCAATTGCTGATTCGTGGTCATCTCTTTCAGGATGGCTCCGAAACGAGTTCCCAACGCTAACCCAGAGGGTGAAGAGGTCCCAGACCGTCCTCCTTACCCTCCTCCTCCGTCTGAGGCTTGGAGAGCGATTATGCAGACTACAAATCAGAACACCCAGATGTTGATGCAGATGATGCAGCAGATGCAAGCTAATCAAGCTAATCAGGGTGCTCCAGGGAACCAAGGCAATTTCTTCAACCAACAGCACCATGCTACTCTCAACCAGTTCTTGGCAAATAAACCAAAAGCTTTCAGTTACTGTGTCGACCCTCTTGATGTTGAAGATTGGATAACCGATATCAAGAAGCATTTTGAGTGAAGTAACGTGAGGGGAAGAGGATTATGTGAAGTTTGCAGCCTTCCAACTCAAGGACCAAGCAGCTGACTGGTGGCAGCAGTACAAAGACTCCAGAGAAGGACGTGTGATCTCTTGGGATGATTTCTGCAAGGATTTTTGCTCTCACCATATTCCAACAAGTGTCATCGAGGGTATGCATGAGAAATTCCGCAACCTGAAGCAAGGCTCAATGACTGTCTACCAGTATAATGTCAAGTTCCAAAATCTTGCCCGATATGCTAAGCAAGACATTCCAGATGCCAAGAGCAAGATCTATCAGTTCCGTGGAGGTCTGAAAGATGAACTTCAACTTGCTCTCACCTTGTTCGAGCCCGATGAGTTCGACAAATTTTATAACATGGCGCTTAAGCAAGAGGCAGCCCAGCTCAAGATGGAGGCTTCTAAAAAGAGGATTCGAGATGCCGTTCACTCCTCCTCATCTTCTCAAGTCGTCGCGAAGCAACAGAAATTTTGGCTTCCTCCTCCTCGAGTGATCCGAGCTCCCTACAACAACAACAAGAACTCAGGTGGTCGTGGTTTCTCCCACCCACCCAACCCAAGCAACCAGTCGAAGAATCAGTTTCAGTCTCAAGGTTCCAAGTCAAGTGGCTCTCATTTCCGTCCTCTCTCAGAAGTGACTTGCAACAAGTGCACTCAGAAAGGTCACTATGCTAACAAGTGCCCCAACCCGAAGCGCCTTCCACCTCCTCCACCTGTCAGTATAGCTATTGTCAAGCACATTCCCAAGCAAGCAAGGGTGAATTTGATGAATGCAGTGCAAGCGGAGAATTCTTCTTATGTCATTTTGGGTAACCTTCCAGTTAACTCTATACCTACTAAAGTTTTGTTTGATTCGGGTGCTTCATGCTCTTTCATGTCTCAACCATTTGCATCCAAGCACAACGTTGACATCAAAAGCCTGCCAAGGGAGTTAGCAGTTATTTCATCGGGGAGACGAATGCATTCCAGTATATATGCTCTGGATGTTTCTATTCGCATGGGTGATTATCGATTTCTGGCCTCACCGGTGGTTCTTGGCAATTCCGACATTGACCTTATCCTCGGAATGGACTGGCTTTCTAAGCATGATGCTCAAATTGACTGTGCACAGAAGGAAGTCAAGATTACTCATTCCGATGAAGATGTGATTATCTTTGCCTCCAGGGATAACACAATCAGGCTTTTCTCTCTCAATGACAAGGGCGAAATGAATGCCATATCTCAAATTCCGGTGGTTAACGAATACGAAGACGTCTTTCCTGAAGAACTTCCAGGCATGCCTCCACACCGTAAGGTGGAATTCGTCATTGAACTCGAGCCGGGTACTGAGCCAGCATGCCGGCGTCCGTACAAGCTCTCTCCTGAAGAGTTGAAGGAGTTGAAGAAGCAGCTTGATGAACAGGAGCGTATGGGGCTGATCAGGCCTAGTACGTCTCCTTGGGGCTGTGGTGTCTTATTTGTCAAGAATAAGGATGGCACGGAGCGCCTTTGCGTCGATTACCGGCCATTGAACAAGAAGACAATAAAGAACAAGTATCCGCTCCCCAACATCAACGAACTGTTCGAGCAGCTCAAAGGAGCTAAAGTGTTCTCTAAGCTCGATCTCCGAATGGCCTATCACCAAATTCGCATTCGCGAGGAAGACATCCCCAAGACTGCCTTCAGAACGAGCTACGGCTCATATGAGTATACAGTCATGTCCTTTGGTCTCGCTAATGCTCCACCTACCTTCTCGAGAATGATGCACTACATCTTCAACCCCTACACCGGCGAGTTTGTGCTTGTGTATCTGGATGACATTTTGGTATTTTCCAAGAATGAAGAAGATCACGAAAAGCACCTCCGTCTCGTTCTCGACAGACTCCGTGAACATAAGTTCTATGCCAAGTTCTCCAAGTGCGAGTTTTGGCTCGATAATGTCTTGTATCTAGGCCATATCATCTCCGCTGACGGTATTGCGGTAAACCCCGAGAAAGTTGAAGCAATTGTCAACTGGGAAGCTCCTCAGAACGTCAAGCAACTCCGAAGCTTTCTTGTTCTTGCCAGCTATTGCAGAAGGTTCGTTGAGAACTTCTCCAAGATTGCCAAGCCTCTCTCCAACTTGCTGCAGAAGAGTGTCAAGTACTACTGGTCTCCAGATTGTGAAGTGGCATTCAAAACTCTCAAAGAAAAGCTCGTCTCTGCTCCAGTTCTAACTCCTCCAGATGAGTCCAAGCCCTACGAAGTATTCTGTGATGCTTCTCTTCAAGGACTTGGTGGTGTGCTTATGCAGGACAAGAGAATTGTGGCATACACTTCTCGTCAGCTGAAGCCAAGTGAGAAGAACTACCCCACACATGATCTTGAACTAGCAGCTGTGGTACATGCTTTGATTACGTGGAGACATCTGTTGTTGGGCAGAAAAGTCGACATCTTCACCGATCACAAGAGCTTGAAGTACATCTTCACACAGCCGAATCTGAACCTCCGCCAGACTCATTGGGTTGAAATGATCCAAGAGTATGATCCCAGCATCGAATACACTCCTGGCAAGGCGAATGTGATTGCAGATGCTTTGAGCAGAAAGGCATATTGCAACAACCTTCTTATCAAGCCGTTCTAGCCTGAGCTTTGTGAAGCATTCAGGAAACTCATCCTCCAAGTTGTTCCGCAGGGTTTTCTTGCAAATCTTCAAGTTGCTCCTACCTTGGAAGATCAGGTCCGTGAGGCCCAACTCAGTGATGCTATGGTGCAGAAAGTGAAACATGGTATTGCAAAGGGTACTCCTAAATACAAGTGCTATCGCGTTGATGAGAGAGATACCTTGTTCTTCGAGGACAGACTCGTGGTTCCCAAAGGTGATCTCAGGAAGCTCATAATGGAAGAAGCACATGATTCCCTCCTTTCCATTCATCCTGGCAGTTCCAAGATGTACCAAGACCTCAAGCAATCTTACTGGTGGACACGCATGAAAAGGGAGATTGCCCAATTCGTAAATGAATGTGATGTCTGCAGAAGAGTGAAGGCAGAGCATCAACGTCCAGCCGGTCTTCTCCAACCTCTTCCTATTCCCGAGTGGAAATTCGACCACATTGAAATGGATTTCGTCACTGGCTTTCCTAAGTCCAAGAGAGGGAATGATTCTATCTTCGTGGTGATTGACAAGCTTACCAAAGTCGCTCACTTCCTTCCAGTCAAAGAATCCATCAATGCAGCTCAATTGGCAGAGTTGTATACTTCCAGAATTGTGTCTTTACATGGCATCCCTCAAGTTATCTCCTCAGACCGTGGAAGTTTGTTCACTTCAAAGTTCTGGGACTCCTTTCAGTCCGCCATGGGCACTAAGATCAGGTTCAGCACTGCTTTTCACCCTCAGACTAGTGGTCCAGTCGAGCCAGTGAATCAGATTCCAGAAGACATGCTCAGAGCCTGTGTCATATCTTTTGGCATGAAATGGGAAGATTGCCTTCCATTTGCCGAGTTCTCTTACAACAACAGCTTTCAAGCAAGTGCCGGCAAAGCTCCGTTTGAAATCCTCTATGGCAGAAAGTGTCGTACCCCTCTCAACTGGTCCGAGACAGGCGAACGTCAACTTCTTGGCAATGACTTGATCTCAGAAGCCGAAGAAATGTGCAAAGTCATACGTGAGAATCTCAAGGCCGCTCAGTCGCGTCAGAAGAGCTACTATGACGGCAAGCATCGTGATTTGGTCTTCAACATTGGTGATCATGTCTATCTCCGTGTTTCTCCGATGAAAGGCACCCAAAGATTCGGTATCAAAGGAAAGCTTGCTCCTAGATACGTCGGGCCTTTCAAGATCCTTGGCAAAAGAGGCGACCTAGCCTATCAACTTGAGCTCCCTTCCAACTTCGCCAATGTTCATGATGTGTTTCATGTGTCTCAACTCCGCAAATGCTTCAAGACTCCTGACAGCATGATTCCGTTTGAAGAGATTGATCTTCAACAAGACCTGTCTTACCGAGAGCATCCTGTTGCAATTCTCGAAGAGACCGAGCGCAAGACCCGCAACAAGTCCATCAAATTCTTGAAAGTCAAGTGGTCACACCATACCGATCGAGAAGCTACGTGGGAACGAGAAGATCATCTTCGTTCCGAGTACCCCTCCTTTTTCCAATCCTAGATCTCGGGACGAGATCTTTTTGTAGTAGAGGAGAGTTTGTAATGCCCCGGATGTAATACTTTCCCTTTTGGGCAATATATGATATCTCTGGCTTCATCTATTCCATTCCGGGTTCTTTATCTTTGGAGTTTTCGTCGTTTTCTCATGTGCGTGTGTGGCAGTCATTCATATCATGTAGTCATGTGCATCGCATTGCATTTGTGTTGTCGTTTGCATCCGGTTCCACTCGTTTCGTTCCGTTGTCCGTTTCGCGTTCCGGAGCTCCCTCACGTGTCCGTGGCATCCCCGAGGCCTACTTTGGTGTTTGGCCGTGTAACGTTAACGGTTTGGCGCGAGACGTGTCGTGTGTTGTTGTTTTGGTGTGTGTAACCCGCCTGTCAAATCTCGTCGCGTTTGGAGTTCGTTTGGTGCTCCAACAGTTATTCTCGTGGGCTCAAAGTACCTCCACTTTGAGGCCCAAGACACCCCTCCAACAGCCCACCAAACCAGCCCAAACCCCTCCCTTCATCTAGGCCATCCAATTCTGATCGCGTGGCCGAAAACCACACCTCATTTGGACAACCCTAGCTCCTTGTGCCTATATATTTGTCCACCTTCCCCATTTTTTTGCCCTAAAAACCCTAGTCCCTCATCTCCTACCTCTTCTTCTTCAACCTCCAGCCACCGCCACTTTCGCCGGAACCTCGCCGGATTTCTCGCCGGAACCTCGCCGGTTTTCTCGTCGGAGGCTCCCTGGCCGCTTCTCCCGCCGCCGAGTTCCGGCCAGGCTGCCGCCAGGGTCCCCTGCCTCCGCCGCCGCCGGATCCGGCGCCTCCCGCCGCCTGAGCTCACCCCGCCGGCCTCCTCTATCCTCGCCGCCGTTCGGCCTCCCCGGCCAGGCCCCTCATCTCCATCGCCGCCCGGGCTCCCGCCCCCTGCCGCCGGCCTCCCCTCGACCTTCCTCCGCGCCGCGCCGGCTGGGCGCCACCGCCGCCACCGCGGGCTCAGGCGAGCCGCCTTCCAGGCCACCGCGCTGCAGCCGCTAGGGGAGCCAGACTCCCTTCGCCTGATCCGATCGATCGGTCGATCCGCCTGCAACCCTAGGACCGAGGCCCGTTAGCGCTCGGCCTGGTGGGCCGAGTCGACTCCCGCGCGGCCACTCCGCCCGTTCCGCCGCTCTGCGGGCCGGCCCACCCGCGCGCGAGCCCAGCCGCCCTCCAGGCCGGCTCGTTGACTCCAGATCCGCTAACCAGCGCGCCCGATCCGCTCCAGGCGGGCCGGATCCGGCCCGATCCGATCCGCCAGCCACCGGCGTTGACTTTCGCGTTGACCCCTGAGGTTGCCTCATATTCCTCTAAGTCCCTGTAATATTTTGTTGTCTGATGCTGTTTTCAAACGTGGATAACTTTTTGTGCGTAGCTCCGATTTGAGTGAATGATATGTCAAATTGTTCGTGGAGACATGCACTACATTTCATTCCTTTGTGCCATGCATGTTTGAGATCATCTAGATGCTTAAAAATCTGTTGCAAGAGTGCATATTGTTATAAACTGCTGTTTGTAGTTATTTTGATGCCATCTTTGCAATGTGATAACTTTTTGCATGTTTACCCAAATGAAGCAAATGAGATGTCCACGTGTTCGTCTTGTCATGCTCTACATGTTGATTGCCTAGGCTTGCATGATAGAATTAATCTTGACATGTTTATCTCCGTTGCAAAGTGCTATGTGGCTGTTATGTTGTTTAGCTCGTTACGAGATGCCTCGTAGAGGAGCTCATTGCTATCGTTGTGTTTGTCACCGGCCTTGCATGCTTAGTTGTTTTGGATTCACCATCATGTGTACTTTGCTGTGGTGCTTATCACTTGCCATGTTTAGTTTTGAGGTGACTTAAACTTGCTCTCAAAGATGCCATGATGAAACTGTTGTTTTAACACTTAGTGAAATTTCACTAAGTCTGGAATCTGTAATTTCCAGAAGCCATGTTTGCTTACTGTTCTAGGCCAATCCATGATAGTTTTGGGGTGACTCTTGATGATTCCTTGTAGTATATATTGTTGGCTATCCATTCATGCTCTCACATGCTTATTTGAGTGGCTGTAGCATATTTAACTTTTGCTCCCAAGTTGCAATAAAATACTGCTGTCAGGATTTTGTTGTCAAGTTCAATATGTCATAGCTTGTTGCTATTGATCGATGGCTCCTTTGGGGATGCTCCAATGGACTTATTTGCTGTAGAGTATGTCTACTTTATGTCCATACTCTTTGCCATGATGTTTTAGTGCTGTAGCTCATTTATCTATTGCTCCGAAGTTGCTATGTGGCTGTAATTTTCAGCTTTCGCATGTTTATTGTTTTGTGTGTAACTTTTAGCCCGTAGCTCCGATTTGAGAAAGTCCTATATGAAACTTGTGTGATTTTTCATGTAGATTCATAATATCCTATTGTTATCATGTTTTGAAGCATTTTGCTTGATCGCATTTTGTCATGCTCCTTGTGCTCCCATAGCGCACCAGTCTTGCATCCAGCATATTTTGTGTGCGCATTGCATCTTGTTGATTCCGTGCCTTGTGTGTTTGTGTTGAGTAGAGCCGGAAGCTGAGTACGAGTACGAGAACGAGGTTACTACTGAGGTTGAGAACGAGGAGCTTTCTTACGATCCCATCGACAACTCAACAGGCAAGATGACCGAACCCCGATAACATTACTATCTTTGCCTATTGCTAGAAGTCTCGATCTATAGTTTTGCCTCGATGCCCATGTTTTCCTGTCAGCCTCCTATTTATAACCATGAACCTGTTTAACCACCCTACCTATGCAAACCGTTGAATGGCTAAGTACGCTTCGCTCAGCCCCTCTTATAGCATTGCTAGTTGCAGGTGAAGTTGAAGATGCTTGCTTCATGTTGAAGTTTGTTGGGTTATATCACACTATATAAATGCTTAAATGAAATCATCTATATATTGGTAATGGGTGGAATGCTAAGCCTTTTTCTTGGTGTTTTGTTCCACTCATGCCGCTAGGAACCGTATAAACCGGTGTTATGTTCCTTGATTATGCGTTCCTCACACGGTTGGGGTTATGTGACCCCCTCGATAAACCGCTAAGTGCTAAGTCTTTTCCAGCAAGTCCCAACATTGGTACTATTTGCCTAACAACTAAAAACTTGCATAGGAAGTAATTAACCCTCTTTCTTAATCAACAACCCCGGGCCAGTGCTCCACATGAGTGTTGGTCCGAACTGGGGGTCCTGCAGGGCCACCTCAAGGAAACTCGAGGTCTGGTAAAAACCCGTAGCATCACCCATCCGGTCGTGGCCTGAGACGAGATATGCGCGACTACTATCAGGGTGTCGGCATGCCGGGTGGATTTGCTGGATTAGCCTTACCTTAGTTCGGAGTATCTTGAGCACGGGATTCCGAGAATACTCGGGCCTTCCCACCTTGGAGTTGCGACTCCGCGGATCGTGGGCTTGTCATGGGCCAAGTTGGAACACCCCTGCAGGGTTATGAACTTTCGAAAGCCGTGCCCGCGGTTATGTGGCAGATGGGAGCTTGTTAATATCCGGTTGTAGAAAACTTGACACCATGTTCCAATACACTACCAGCGTGAGTACCGTGATTGTCATTTTCCGAAAGGGGTTTCGGGAGATGAACACGGTGGGGTTATGTTTGACTTGATTAGTTTAGGATCACTTAGTGATCATCTCTCGACCGAGGCACCTTCTCTTCTCGCTCTCTTTTACGTAAGCTAGGCTAGTGCTGCTGCAACCACTTATTCTTTCTTCAGCCTTGTTCCACCACCCAAGGCTTAAATAGTCGTGTTACCCGGGAACGGGATTGCTGAGTCCTCTGTGGCTCATAGTTACTTCAACACACCAGATGCAGGTACGATGGTGAGCTACACTGGTGATGGCACTGAGCTAGACTGGGAGTACGACGAGGAGCGTAGCCGTTACTACGTGAACTATCCGGTTGATCAATAGTGGTTCTTCTACTAGGATTCGATCTAGACCTGTGGTTTAATGTTATGTTTGGTATCTTGACATTTGGATTTTACCCTTAGATGGGCTGTGATGTTCATTTGAATGATGATTGAAACATGTAATGAAGTTGTGTGACGTGGCGAGTGTAAGCCAACTATCTTTTCAGTTTTCCATCCCCATTTTTTACATGAGTTGTGCAAAGGTACCAAACTTGCGATCATTCTAGAATGGGCTTATATCTTTAAGTCGTGCCTCGACACGTAGGAGATATAGTCCCATCCTGGGCATTACATTAGAGTTGTGTCAGGTCTGATTCATCAGGGATGAATTGGAATGGTGATGAAGATGTCCTACTGTGTGTGAGCTAAGTGTGTGAACACGATTTGGTAAAGGTAGCGGTGAGAGGCCATGTAGGAGTACATGGTGGGTTGTCTGACTGGAACCGTCCTTAAGAACTGAGTTCTGTGTAAGTTGTCCAATGACTAGCTACTACCACGCATTGGAATGCTTAAGTGCCCCTCTCAACTTATTAATCAACTCGATCTCTGTCCAGGAGTTGCAACTAGTTTCTGGTGTTTATAGGTAGTGCTAGTAGTCTACCAAGTGGCACCCGGTACAGGTGGGCTTGGGACAGACTAGGTGCAGTGGCCCGGTGTACCAAGTGGCACCCGGATGGTGGGCTTGGGAACCCTGTACACATCGTTTGGGGCCGTGAGCGACACCCCGGCCGGATTTCCTAACGGATGGAACCCGAATAGTCGATAAACCTGGACTAGAGTCTTGTGTGGTTAGTCATGTCGTGGCCGACACCCTCGCCAGGCTTCCGCTTGAAGGTTGCCGAGATACACGACGTGTACGTGGCGGTAAGTGGCGAGAGCATGTGTGAAGAAGTACACCCCTGCAGGGTTAACATGATCTATTCGAATAGCCGGGTCCGCGGTTATGGACTTCTTGGATGCTTACGTGGTACATAGACAAGTGAAAGTGGATACTATAAAATACTCAAGACAAGTGTGAGTGCTATGGATGGCCTTCTCGTAGGGAGACGGGAGCGGATCCATAGTGGTGTATTGATTGGTGAATATGTGGACTCGTGTGCGCCACCTCAAAAGAGTTACTTGCAGTTGTAGTTTAGGATAGCCACCGAGTCAAAGCTGGCTTGCTGCAGTCAAACTCCACCACCCCTTTGTTGATACTGATGCATATGTAGATAGTTCTGATGTAAGTCTTGCTGAGTACCTTCGTACTCACGTTTGCTTAATTTATGTTTTGCAGAGAGACTTCAGTCTCACTAGTGGTTCCGCGTGGACTTCGACGTTTAGCTTGTTACCTCAGCTACGATCTTGTGCCCTCGGGAGGGTCTTGTAGATAGTCAGGCTTCTCAGCCTTTTTCTTTTGTAGTTGTCTATACTCAGACATGTTATGCTTCCGTTGCCTGTATGCTCTGTATGTTGGGTCATGTGACCCCTGTTTGTAATACATGCTATGATGGCTCTTCAGGGCCTTTATCTATATGAGTTGTTGAGTTATGTTGTGATGCCATGTTGTACATCATATACTTGCATGTTATGCGTACGTGTAATGTGTATTGCTATGCGTGGGATCTGACACCTAGTTGTTTACCCTTGGTAGCCTATCTTACAGGGAAATGTCTCCTAGTGCTTCCACTGAGCCTTGGTAGCTTGCTACTGCTCCAGAACACTTAGGCTGGCCGGCATGTGTCCTTCTTCGTTCCTGTGTCTGTCCCTTAGGGGAAATGTCACGCATTGTTCCTTTAAGTCCTTGTAGCTTGCTATGACTTGGGTTCATACGTTGATGACCGACACGTTCGTTGCTGGGTCATGTATGCCTGTCTCTGTAATTTAGTGCCACTTTTGGTTTATAACTGGTCATGTCGGCCCGGGTTCTCTGTCATATGGATGCTAGCGACACTATCATATACGTGTGCCAAAATGCGCAAACGGTCCCAGGCCAGGTAAGGTGGCACCCATGGGGATACCGTGCGTGAGGCCGCAAAGTGATATGATGTGTTATAGGCTAGACCTGTGTGACTTAGGATCGGGGTCCCGACATCATCATTAACCCAACAAATTAAATTATAGAGTGTTGAGATCAACCAATAATTCAAGTACCAGATACTCAAGATGTGCATAACCGGGGACATGGCTAATCATGATCAGTTTGTACACTCTGCAGAGGTTTGTCCACTTTTCCCACAAGACTCGATCTCCTCCGTTTGGTTTCTCGCACTGCATGATGTTTGAGAAACGGATGACCGAGACACAGTCTTTCCGAAGAGGTCCCCTTAACCGGATAGATAGGCCGGTACACCTACAATCCCTCTGCATCTGCTAGCCCATCACGGATAGGTTTCCCACAACTTACTCAACTATGCCAGAGCCCATATTGGCATGTGGCTGCACACGGAAGTTTCTAGCATGAATAGTTTTATGATCCCTTTGAGCTTGGGTGGCATTCCATAGGAAAAATCTCATGGAACCCCGGGATTTCCTAGGACAACACTGGGTTCCCCAGGTGCCCTGCAACCAATCCACCCAGATGTGTATTCAAGTAGCCACCTTAAGTTGAATCCTTAATTAACAACTCACATCTGTCATGGATTTCACTCAAACCCAAACCACGTCTACGAGCATAGCATAGCAACATAAGCAAACGTAGAAGTAACTCCCAGGGGTTTGAAAATAATGCAGGTAATAGGTTCTACCTCAATCTACTTCCCAGTCCCACAAGTTAAGAGATCCTACTCATGCAATGTGTGAGGGTTTGATCTAATGCATAAAAACTAGGTAATAAAAGTATGATCAAAGTGTTACTTGCCTTGCCGACGATTCGCAAAACCTAGAGACTCGTAGTAGCACGCTTCACAGTCCGGGTATTCTATCGCAGGCAAACAATAGCATACATAAGCAAACAAGCAAAGATACACAAATAAAACTCCAAAATAAGAGATCTAACCAGAAAGTTCAACTTAAGAACTCCGGTTTGCAAAAAGGATCAACTCGAAAGAAGCAACGAAACTCAAACTGCGAAAGAAACAAGCTCCGGTTACTAATTGGCCTAAAGTCAAATTTTACAGTAGCCAAAACTCTGTTCAAGTTGGTTAAACGTAGAGAGGGCATCGAGACGAAGATCTGGGATTTTGAATCACCTGATTCCGACTCTCGAGCGAAAAGAAAAACGAAAAACAAGATCAGGGCAGAAATCGCGATCGAAATAATCGCGGATAAATACCCCGAAAAAGAAAACTGACGAACAGGATAACGAACGAACGTTCGCTGTCTGCGGCTAACGAACGAAAAGCGTTCGTTAAAACAAACGTACGGACGAACGTCCGCTAAATAGCTAAACCGAAGAAAAACAGAACCGATCTAAACCTAAAAAAACAGATTTACGGTTTACGAAAAACTGATCGGTTTTTATAAAAAAAAAACGATAACTACCTCGCATCGGCGAACTCCGGCGAGACGGCGGTCCGGCGGCGGCGCTCCGGCGCTCCGGCGGGAGGAGGGCGGCGGGGCGGCTGCGGGAGGGCGGCGGCTTAGCGCGGCGGCGGCGCTAGGGCAGGCTGGGGCGGCTGGGCGCCAACGGGCCGGGGACGGCGGCTTATAAAGCCCAGAGTCCCGGGCCTATACGACTCTAAGTCGGTTTGCTCCTCCTTTTTTTTTCTAAAAGAGTCCTGACGCAGAAAAACTAACGAAAGAAATACTAAACGGAGTCCGAAAATCCCGAATTAAATTTTCACCATCCTCTAATAATATTTAGGACAAAGTGAACATTTTTCCCGGACCTAAATGTAATTTTGAAAAACGCGAATTTTTCCTATGCAAATAAATCGCAAATAAAGTATGATCAAAATGTTACTTGCCTTGCTGATGATCCGCAAAACCTAGAGACTCAAAGTAGCAAGCGGCGCACTCCGGGTACTCTATCGCAATCAAACAAGCACACACTAAGTACTTAACTAATGCACGGGTAAAACTCAAATAAGAGATCTAACCAGAAAGTTCAACTTAAAAACTCCGGTTTGCAAAAAGAATCACCTCGAAAGAAGCAACGAAACTCAAACTGCAAAAGAAACGAGCTCCGGTTTACTAGTTGGCCTAAAGTAAAATTTTACAGTAGCCAAAACCTTTTTCAAGTTGATTAAACGTAAAGAGGGCATCGAGACGAAGATCTGGGATTTTGAATCGCCTGATTCCGACTCTCGAGCGAAAAGAAAAACGAAAAACAAGATCAGGGCAGAAATCACGATCGGAATAATCGCGGTTAAATACCCCGAAAAAGAAAAACGGACAAACAGGCTAACGAACGAGCGTTCACTGTCTGCGGCTAACTAACGAAAATCGTTCGTTAAAACGTACGTACGGACGAACGTCCGCTAAATAAGTAAACCGACGGAAAAACCGAACCGATCTATCTAAATAAAAAAACAGATCTAGGCTTTCCTAAAAAAACCGATCGGTCTTTTGGAGAAAACCGATGGCGGCGGCGGTTGCTACCTAGGCGATGGCGGCGAAGTCCGGCGGCTCTAGCGGCGGGGCGGCGAGAGGCGGCGGGGCGGCGACGGCGCGGCTCGGGGCGGCGTCGGCAGCGGCGCGGGAGGCGGCGGCGCAGGGTGCGACGCGGGGCGGCGAGGTGCGGCGCGGCGGCGGCAGCAGGCGGCGGCGGCGGCGGCTGGGCGGCGACTTGGCGCGGCTAGGGTTAGGGCGGGCTGGCGGGGCGAGGCGAAACGGGCCAGGACGCTGGCTTATAAAGCCCAAAGTCCTACTCCTATACGAATCCTAAGTCGGTTCACTTTTTTTTTTCTAAAGGAGTCCCGGCGCAGAAAAACTAACGAAAGAAATACCAAACGGATTCCAAAATTCCCAAAATAAATTTTCACCGTCCTCTAATAATATTTAGGACAAAGTGAACATTTTTCCTGGACCTAAATGCAATTTTGAAAAACACGCATTTTTTCCTATGCAAATAAATCCGCAAATAAATCCAGAAAAATACCAAAAGTGATTTTAACATTTTTCCTCCAATATTTCTGTTATTTTGGAGAACTCATATTATCTCCGCTCATTTTTTGTATTTAGAAATATTTTTAGGAGAGAAAAATAATTAGAATCACACTGTCCTCGTACCGGTATTCGAGCGAACTCAAATATGAAAACGGTAAAATTCCCAACTCTCTCCATAGGTCCTTGAGTTGCTTAGAATTTCGAGGAACGCCACAAACAAAAATGCAAAAAGCATGAAATGGAAATATGATCTATGTATAACATTTTAAATTGAAAATTTCGGATGTTACAAACCTACCCCCTTAGAATGAATCCTGCCCTCGAGATTCGACTTGGCTAGAGAACAGGTGTGGGTGGTCCTTGCGTAGATCATCTTCTCGTTCCTAGGTGGCTTCTTCCTCGGTGTGGTGACTCCATTGAACTTTGCAAAGCTTTATAACCTTACTGCGAGTAACTCTGCTAGAATTCGAGAATCTTAACACGCTTCTCCTCGTAGGTCAGATCACTGTCCAACTGAATTGCTTCCAGGGGTACTGTGTCTCTAAGCGGTATGTCGGTCATCTCCCCATGTCACTTCTTAAGCTGCAAAACGTGAAACACATCGTGCACTCCTGACAATCCTTCGGGTAATTCCAACTTGTAGGCAACCTCTCCCATGCGTTCCAACACACGGTAACGTCCCACAAATCTCGGGGCTAACTTTCCTTTAACTCCGAAACGTTTAACTCCTCGTAGAGGCGATACTCTCAGGTATGCTCTGTCTCCGATCTCATACGCTATCTCCTTGCGCTTCGAGTCTGCATATCTCTTCTGCCTGGACTGAGCTACTTTCAGTCTATCTCGAATTAACTTAACCTTCTCCTCAGACTCTTTGATAAGTCTGGTCCAAACAACTGTCGGTCTCCAACTTCATCCCACAATAACGGTGTTCGGCATCTCCTTCCATACAATGCCTCGAACGGTGTCATCTTCAAACTAGCTTGGTAACTATTGTTGTATGAGAACTCCGCGTAGGGCAAGTTGTCATCCCAACTAGATCCGTAATCTAATGCACAGGCTCTCAGCATATCCTCCAAAATCTGATTGACTCTTTCAGTCTGTCCATCTGTCTGCGGATGAAAAGTTGTGCTAAATTCTAGTCTGGTACCCGAAGTTTCATGTAACTGATTCCAGAACTTTGAGGTAAACTGGGTTCCTCTATCTGATACGATGCTCCTCGGAACTCCATGCAGACATACAATTTTGGTCATGTATATCTTTGCCAACTTTGCACTGGTATAAGTGGTTTTCACAGGGATAAAGTGGGCTACTTTGTCAATCGGTCTACTACTACCCAGATTGAATCATATCCTGCTTTGGTCCTGGGCAATCCGGTGATAAAATCCATGCCAAGCTTCTCCCACTTCCATTCGGGTATTGGCATAGGTTGTTACAATCCTGCTGGCTTCTGATGTTCTGCCTTTACTCTTTGACACACATCGCAAACTGCTACATACTCCGCAATATCCTTCTTCATACCGGTCCACCAGAAAATATCCTTCAAATCCAAATACATCTTAGTATTTCCTGGGTGAATCGAGTATGGTGAATCATGGGCCTCCTGTAAAATCAACTTCCTGATCTCCGGGTCATTGGGCACATAAACGCGGTCTTCGAACCATAAGGTGTCGTGTTCATCCTCACGAAACCCTTTAGCTTTTCCTTTGCTCATCCTCTCCTTTATAGCGACAACCTCCTTGTCAGCTTTCTGAGCTTCTCTGATTTTATCCATCAGGGTACACTGGATTTCTAATGTTGCTACATAGCCTCTCGGAACTATCTCCATACGTAGTTCTCGTAGGTCCTCGGCTAACTCCTTTGTAAATCCTTCCATCATTAGGGTATTGACATGGCTCTTACGGCTTAGCGCATCAGCTACTACGTTAGCCTTTCCGGGATGATAATGCAATCTCATGTCATAATCCTTAATGAGTTCCAGCCATCTCCTTTGCCTAAGATTCAGCTCCTTCTGAGTGAATATATACTTCAAGCTCTTGTGGTCCGTATATACTTCACAATGGTTCCCAATAAGAAAATGTCTCCACGTCTTCAATGCATGCACTACGACTGCTAACTCCAAATCGTGGGTGGCATAGTTCATCTCATGAGGTTTCAGTTGTCGTGATGCATATGAAACAACTCTTCCTTCTTGCATAAGAACAGCTCCAAGTCCTCGACGTGAAGCGTCGTGGTACACCTCATAATCCTTATGTTGATCTGGCAGAATCAACACAGGGGATGAGACCAACCTTTTCTTTAATTCTTGGAAACTGGCCTCACATTCTTCTGTCCAACTGAACTTGGTGTCCTTCTTTAACAACTCCGTCATTGGCTTTGCAATCTTTGAGAAATTCTCGATAAATCTCTGGTAGTATCCTGCGAGTCCAAGAAAACTCCGGATCTCTCCAACTGTTGTTGGGGCTTCCCAATTGGTCACAGTGTCCACCTTAGCGGGATCTACTGCTATTCCTTCTCCGGATATAACATGTCCGAGGAATCCGACTTCCTTCAACCAAAACTCACATTTGCTAAACTTGGCATATAACTGATGTTCTCTGAGCTTCTCCAATACCAAACGCAAATGCTCTGCATGCTCCTCTTCATCCTTCGAGAAGATCAGTATATCATCTATGAACACTACGACGAACTTATCCAAATACTCCATAAACACTTTGTTCATCAGGTTCATAAAGTATGCCGGTGCGTTCGTCAGAGCAAACGACATAGCGGTATACTCGTACAACCCATACCTAGTGGTAAAGGCCGTCTTAGGGATATCTTGCTCTCGAATCTTCAATTGATGGTACCCTGATCGCAGATCGATCTTGGAAAATACCTTAGCTCCTTGCAATCTATCGAACAGATCATTGATCATTGGCAATGGGTACTTGTTCTTGATCGTTACTTCATTCAATCCTCGGTAATGAACAACCATTCTTAAGGATCCATCCTTCTTCTCCACTAGAAGTACTGGCGAACCCCAAGGCGAAGAACTTGGGCGTATGAATCCTTTATCCAGTAACTCCTTAATCTGCTTCTTAATTTCCTCCAAATCCTTTGCGGGCATCCTATATGGTCTCTTAGAAATTGGCCCGGTGCCTGGCAAAAGTTCAATCAAAAACTCTATATCTCTATCCGGTGGCATGCCAGGTAACTCCTCTGGAAACACATCCGGATAATCCTTCACTACTAGCACTTCCTCCTGAACAACTCTTGACAAGGAATTTAACCTACTCCTTTTTGACTCATGCCGGGATACATACTTGATCATTCTTCCTTCCGGCATAGTAAGCAAAATGGTCTTACTGGCACATTCAATATGCCCTTCATACTTAGATAACCAATCCATGCCTAATATCACATCCAGTCCTTGAGATTCCAATACTATTAGGTCCGAAGGGAAAATGTAATTACCAATCCTTAGGGGCAACTAATCACACCATGACTTAGCCATATACTCCGCTCCTGGTGAGGTTACTAACATGGGCGATCTAAGGGCTTGGTCGGCAGCTTATACTTATCCACGAATCCCCTTGAAATATATGAATGCGATGCACCAGTATCGAAAAGAACGAGTGCAGTAAAGGACTTAACTAAGAACTTACCTATAACCGCATCTGGTTGCTCCTCTACGTCCTCCCCAGTCACGTGGTTCACTTGTCCTTTGTTGAACGGGTTGGGCTTCTTCCCGACGCTTCCATTGCCGTTCCCATTCTTAACTTCTGGGCATTCATTGGCACAATGTCCATTCTTCCCGCACTTATAACAAGTGACATGGCTAAAATCCCTCTTGGTGGGTGTGGACGGTGTAGGGCGGTTCTGGTTTCCATTGGCTCCATTTCCATTTCCATTGCCATTCTTGGTGCCATTGTGATTGTGCGGGCTACCTCCTCCATGGGTATGTTGAAACTGTCCTACCGCTTTAGGGGTAAAACGAGGCTTCTGCTGAGCTCCAGAGTTATACTTTCCTTGCCCATACTTCCTCTTGCGACTCTCAATCTGTTGGTGCTTCCTTTCAATCATTAGGGCGCGGTCAACCAACTCCTGGTAATTATTGAAAGTTGCCACCATCAACTGTACACTCATCTCATCATTCAGCCCTTCCATGAATCTCTCCTGCTTCTTGGCATCTGTGGCCACATCATCTGGGGCATAACAAGATAGGGTACTAAAATCATCCACGTACTGAGCCACAGTACGATTTCCTTGGCGCAAGTTGCGAAACTCATGCTTCTTCATACTCATTGCTCCGGTTGAGACATGGACGGTACGAAAAGCTTGCTGAAATTGATCCCAAGTGACATTGGCTATGGGGTAAGTGGCTGTGTAGTTCTCCCACCATGATGCGGCTGGTCCAGACAACTGGTGTGCGGCAAATCGCACCTTCTCAGCATCCGAGCAATTGGCGGTGGTCAAATCCCTTCCAATCTTGTGTAACCAGTCATCGGCCACTATTGGTTCGATGCTGCTAGCAAACACGGGTGGTTGCAACCTTAAGAAACGTGTCAGGTTGTCCACGGGTGGTGGTGGTGGAGGGTTGTTGTTGTTGTTCTGGTTGTTCTGAGTGTTCTGGACAAGAAGTTGCATCAGGGTGTTCTGTTGCTGGATCAACTGGGTGAGCTCAGGGGGAAACTCGAATTCACATCTTGGAGGCATCTGATGGGTGTAGAGGGAAGAGATTAGAATAGAAAAGAGGTCTAAGGGAAAATCACTACACATATGCACATGAGACAAACACACAATCATATCACACCAATCAATTTCAAACAAGATCTTACAAATCTAACGATCGTTACAAAAGTGCTCTAAATCTAATATATGGGGTAAACTACTAGTCACAGGGTGGTCATCTAAAAATATTGATCAGCAGAGGATTCCATAATATCTGCTCCAGCTTCATCTTCATAATCTTCGTCCTTGCTATCCTCAGCTTCCGAATTTGTGTCATCTATGATGATATAATCTTCCGGTGGAATCTCCTTGGGTTCTTCTTCCTCGTCTTCTTCTCCCATGAGTATCCCTAACTTCCGGGTCAAATCATCATTCTTCTCCACAAGTATCTTCATCTCCTCCTCATATCCGTCGCGTGTAGACTTGAGTTCTTCCTCTAGCTCCAAATTCCTATTTAGGGCTTTCTTCAAATCTATCATCCCAGCACACATCTGGTGCTCCTGGCGACGAATGTGGTGGTTCAACTCCTGGATGAATGCTGCAATGGACCTATCCTTCCGGGTGCTGATCATATCCCAATTCTCATCTCGGCGTCCACAAATCTGGTAGATAGTGTCCTTTAGCTCCTGCTTGTAGACTTCTCCAATCCTTCCCATAGCAATGTGGGCTGCCATACTCCTTCCTAGTCTCCATGTAGGTGCATTAAAGGAAAATGCTATGAGTGAGGTGACGGGTGCGAACGTCCTTCCTGGAACTTGAGCTTGAATCAACCAACGCTCCTCCTCAGGTAGAGTGGCATTGTAGGTTCCGGTGAAACTTGGTAGTCCAATGTTTAGATATCTGGTGACTTCCTTCAGGTGTCGTCCAAATGGCGTATCATCATCCGGTTGCATGAACTTGTGCTTTGCTTCCACCATCCTAAAGAGTAGAAAAGATGAGGAGTCAAAAAAGAGAAGAGTGAATAGTGCTCTAGGTCTTGTCTTAGTGGTCGTGTCCTACAGTCAGCGTGTGCTCTGATACCATCTTGTAGCGACCAGACCTCAAACAGTCTGATCTCTGTGCATCAGTGTCATCCTTGGATCAGTAATGCTGACACACACAATACTTGAAGGATTTATAACAGAGTAGCAATCACACACTTATTACATCGATAGTCCAACGATGAATTTATTAAAAATAATATGGCTGAAGGCCATCTAACACGATAACAGCGGAAGGCTTGGAATATAAGTGAGTCCATCAACTCCAGCGGCATCACTAAGTATAGAACCACGACCTAAAAGGGCATCTTACTCGTCGTCTGAAAAGTGTGCAACATGAAACGTCGCAGCCCAAAAACGGGCCAGCACATGGAATATGCTGGCAAGGTAACACAAGAGAATGCAATGAAAGTAAGACTATACTATATGCAATATGGCTGGTGGAAAGCTCTATGGTTAAGTTTTTGCGTAAAGCCAATTTTCCCCTACTTCAAAGGAATAGATTTTAATTAACTATCATGGTAGTTGAAACATCGTTGAGAAGATAGACATCCTCTCAACCCCAATTAAAATAATCATTTAACCCAACAATATTAAATTAGAGTAACATGTTGAGATGCACATGAAAATCCAAGTACTAGATACTCAAGAAGTCCATAACCGGGGACACGGCTAATCATGATCAGTGTGTACACTCTGCAGAGGTTTGTGCACTTTTCCCACAAGACTCGATCGCCTCCGTTTGGTTTCTCGCACTGCATGGTGTTTGAGAAACGGATGACCGAGACATAGTCTTTCAGAAGCGCTAGCACCTTATGATCGGGCGGACCGTACCAACCTACATCCCCTACATCTGCTAGTCCACCACTGTAAGAGTTCGCACGACTTACTCATACTATGCTAGAGCCCATAATAGCATTGTGGCTGCACACAAAAGTTTCTAGTATGAATAATCTCATGATCCCTTTGAGCCTGGGTGGCGGTCCAAAAGAAAAACAGGCAATCACTCGAATACCTAGGTGCCTCAATCCACCCGGATGTGTATTAATGTTGCCACCTTAAGTTTAACCATTAATTAACAAACTCACATCTGTCATGGATTTCACTCACCCAATCCACGTCTACGAGCATAGCATGTCCTAACAGCAAACGTAGAAGTAACTCCCAAAGGTTTGAATGTAATGCAGGTAATAGGTACTACCTCAATCTACTTCCCAGTCCCACAAGTTAATTGGTCCTACTCATGCAATGTGTGAGGTTTTGACTAATGCAATGAAAACTAATTGGAAAGTATGATCAAAGTGTTACTTGCCTTGCTGATGATCCGCAAAACCTAGAGACTCAAAGTAGCAAGCGACGCACTCCGGGTACTCTATCGCAATCAAATAAGCACACAATAAGTACTTAACTAATGCACGGGTAAAACTCAAATAAGGGATCTAACCAGAAAGTTCAACTTAAGAACTCCGGTTTGCAAAAAGAATCAACTCGAAAGAAGCAACGAAACTCAAAGTTCAAAAGAAACGAGCTCCGGTTTAGTAGTTGGCCTAAAGTCAAACTTTACAGTAGCCAAAACCTTGTTCAAGTTGAGTAAACGTAAAGAGGGCATCGAGACGAAGATCTGGGATTTTGAATCACCTGATTCCGACTCTCGAGCGAAAAGAAAAACGAAAAACAAGATCAGGGCAGAAATCACGATCGGAATAATCGCGGTTAAATACCCCGAAAAAGAAAAATGGACGAAGAGGCTAACGAACGAGTGTTCGCTGTCTGCGGCTAACTAACGAAAACCGTTCGTTAAAACGAACGTACGGACTAACGTCCGCTAAATAACTAAACCGACGGAAAAACCGAACCGATCTATCTAAAAAACAGATCTAGGGTTTCCTAAAAAAACCGATCGGTCTTTTGGAGAAAACCGATGGCGGCGGCGGTTGCTACCTCGGCGACGGCGGCTCGGCGAGAGGCGACGGGGCGGCGACGGCGCGGCTCGGGGCGGTGCTGGCAGCGGCGCGGGGCGGCGAGGTGCGGCGCGGCGGCGACGGCAGCAGGCGGCGGCGGCGACGGCAGCAGGCGGCGGCGGCGGCTGCGGCGGCGGCGCTGGCGGTGGCGACGGCCCTAGCGGCGGGGCGGCGACGCGACGCGGCTAGGGTTAGGACGGGCTAGCGGGGCGAGATGAAACGGGCCGGGGCGCTGGCTTATAAAGCCCAAAGTCCTACTCCTATACGAATCCTAAGTCGGTTCACTTTTTTTCTTTTCTAAAAGAGTCCCGACGCAGAAAAACTAACGAAAGAAATATCAAACGGACTCCAAAATTCCCGAAATAAATTTTCACCGTCCTCTAATAATATTTAGGACAAAGTGAACATTTTTCCCAGACATAAATGCAATTTTGAAAAACGCGCATTTTTTCCTATGCAAATAAATTCGCAAATAAATCTAGAAAAATACCAAAAGTTATTTTAACATTTTTCCTCCAATATTTCTGTTATTTTGGAGAATTCATATTATCTCCGCTCATTTTTTGTATTTAGAAATATTTTTAGGAGAGAAAAATAATTAGAATCACATTGTCCTCGTACCGGTATTCGAGCGAACTCAAATACGAAAACGGTAAAATTCCCAACTCTTTCCGTAGGTCCTTGAGTTGCTTAGAATTTCAAGGAACGCCACAAACAAAAATGCAAAAAGCATGAAATGCAAATATGATCTATGTATAACATTCCAAATTGAAAATTTGGGATGTTACATTACAAAGATTGCTCCATGTTGGAACTTGTTGTTGGAATATCACAATATCTCTTAAAGATATTAACACACCTATATACTTGGCAATGGGTGGAAGGCTTGGCCTTTTGCTCGGTGTTTTGTTCCACTCATGCCACCTTAGGAACCGATAAACCGGTGTTATGTTCCTTGATTTTGCGTTCCTAACACGGTTGGGGTTTATGGGCCCCCTCGATAATTCGCACTGCTTAAAGCTTTTCCAGCAAGGTCCAACTTTGGTTTTAAGTTGAAACATAAAAAACTTAATTAATTAATTGTAGGGGGTCATGTCCTCGGGTTCTTAATTCTACATAAAAGGGGGGCAGTGCTGATGGTGTTGGTCCCAAACAGGCAGACTGCGGGGCCACAACGGGGAAACTCGAGGATTGGCTCCCGTAGGCTTTCCCATCTAGTCGTGGCCTGTGACGAGATACGCGCGGCTACTATCAGGGTGTCGGCACGCCGGGAGGTCTTGCTGGATTAGTTTTACCTTTGTCAAAATATCTCGAGCACGGGATTCCGAGAATACTCGGGTCTTCCCACTTTGGAGTTGCGACTCCGCAGATCATGAGCTTGTGATGGGCTAAGTTGGGACACCCCTGCATGGTTTTGAACTTTCGAAAGCCGTGCCCGCAGTTATGTGGCAGATGGGAATTTGTTAATATCCGGTTGTAGATAACTTGACACCATATCCTTAAGAATACACTACCTGTGTGAGTAACCATGATGGTCTCTTTCCGAAGGGCTTCGAGAAGTGAACACGGTGGGATTATGTATGAACGTGAGTAGCTAGGATCACTTCTTGATCAACTTTTGGCGATCGTTGGAACTTGTTCTCTTCTCGCTCTAAACTCGTAAGCTAGTGCTTAGCGCTTGCTGTAACCTCTTTAATAGCCTTTTCCCTCACCTAAGGCTTTGTTAGTTTTGATACCCGGGAATGGGATTGCTGAGTCCTCATGGCTCACAGATTCAACACACACCAGATGGAGGTACATCTGAGTACGACGCAGGAGATGGACAAGAAGTTCACCGGGAGTTTGAGGAGGAACGTGGTTGTATGTATGTGATGTATTCCTACAATCAGTAGTGGTTCCTACTAGGGGCGATCAGGCCTTGTGGTCGAGGTAACTTTTTTCGTTTGTATTTCGTCCGTAGTCGGACCCTGTGTAATTTGGATGAATGTATGCTATTATATTCATTGTGTGATGTGGCGAGTGTAAGCCAACTATTTTACTCTCTCATCCCTGTATTTTACATGAGTTATGCAAAGATACCACACTTGCGATCATTCCAGAATGCGCTTATGTCTCTAAGTCGTGCCTCGACACATAGGAGATAGAGTCGCATCCTGGGCATTACACAACGCTATAAGAGGGGCTGAGCAAAAGCGTACTTAGCCAATCAACGGTTTGCTAGGAAGGCGGTTGGAGTGTTTCATGGCAACATAGGAGGCTGACAAGACAAGACTATGCATCGAGGCATAACTATAGAGCGAGACAACTAGCAAGGCAAAGATAGAGGTGATATCGGGGATGGTCATCTTGCCTGGTAAGTCCTCGGTGGAATGGTAAGACGGCTTCTCAAACCCAGTCTCAACAAGATCCTCGAACTCGGTATCGGCTCCCGGCTCTACCAAACACAAGAGCACAACAACAGTACAAGATCAATCACAGTGCCATGCACAAACAACATGATGCAAAACATGTCATGGGATGCAAGTCATGATGTGTGTATGCATGGGGATGCTCTCGAGCCTAAAGGAGAATATGATGAAAATGGCTTCATCTTTGGCAACCAAGAAATCCACTGGATAGAGGCGACGATTTCGGTCGAAATCGGTATAAAGATCATTGGAAACGGATGCACGGTTTGCAAATGACAAGCAAAACACTACACGATGCAATCTGCCAAAAACAGTAAGTTGCCCACTAAGTGACCAAGTTTACGTACGCTACAGTACTCCAACAAGCAAGCAAAATGCATGAAAATAACATACATAACATGCTCTTCAAGAATAACCACATGGCTACTTCTACAACATACTAGAACATGTCACAAACAGCATGGCAAAAATGCCAAAGTTTATCCAGACTTAGAGAAATCTGGGCATGCTGACAAAAAACATTTTGAAGCAACTAGAGGGCCTCAAAATAACAAGCTACAGCATGGCATCATGGCAAACAAGATCATGGATAGCTAGAGCATAACATATACATCAAGTAACACCCACTGGACAACTCTAACCATGCATAACAATGACGGTAGCATCATGGAAATATGGCATAAAAATTAACAGATTCGGCCTTAGCAGAAACTTAACATCACGATGGCATGTTAACAAGCTTGATGCACTCATCTCAAGACATATCATGGCATGAAAATAAATCTATCATGTAGAGCACATTCCAATGTGCAAAACCCATGTTGACACCTAGCTTGTATGACACATGGATTAATTCACATGAAAAAGACAAATGAGCAAGTTATTACAAATGACAATAGTTTTAAACACTTAGCACTTTTGCAACAGTGACAAACATGGCATAATGCAACCTATCATATATGGAAATGCATCTATCATGAAGAGCATCACAAGAAGAACATTTTGACGTATCATACACTCCATTTGGACCAACACGCACCAAGTTACGACCTCACGAACATGCCAACATATTGTTAACAGACAACTAGTGCTGAAATAGTAACATCACGAAGCAGTATTTCAACGAAGATTAAGACATCTAGATGAACCCTAACATGCACAAAACTTATGCCAACATGTAGAGCGCTTCGAGACTAACATTTCGATATATCATATGCGCAAAACGGAGCTACGAGCATGGAGTTACGGCATGGCAAAGAGGGCAACAATATTAACATATCCAGGGACTTAGTGGAATTTCACCTCGCGTAAAAGTTGGACGAAGAGGTGCGGGACGAGGAGATCCGGGCGCGGGGCGAGGTGCTTGGTTCGCGGGGGTGGTGGATCTGATCCACCCCGGTGGATCTGGCCGGAGCTAGGCCGGCGACGGCAGATCTCGCCGGAGGAGCGAGGCCGAAGGCGGATGGGGCAGTCGAGGCCGGCCGGTGGCGGGGCAGCGAGTGGCTGGCGCGGCACGGACCGGTGGGGCGAGGTGGCTTGGCGGCGACGGTAGGTGGTGGTGGTCGGCGGCGACGTGGCTGGAGGCGAGGTGGCTTGGCGGCGGCGGTAGGTGGTGGTGGCGCGAGCCGATGGGGTAGCAGGCGGCCGGCGGCGGCGGCCGAGCCGCAGGCAGGCGCGGCTGCTGCGGCCGAGGCGGCGGATGGCGGCTCGGCCCGATCTGGCCCGGGGCGGGCCGGCCTCGGGCCCCGGCGGCGCGGGGACGACAGAGAGGCGGCGGCAGCATGTGGCGCGACCCGGTTGGTTGGGGCGTCGGCTGGACGTGTCCGGCAACGAACGAACACGTCTGACTGCGGGAGGAGGAAGAGAGTTAGGGTTTGATCCGCAAATTTCGGGGGAGACACATATTTATAGGTAGAGGGAGCTAGGAGAGTCCAAATGAGGTGCAGTTTTCGCCCACACGGTCACGATCCAATGACCGAGAGGATGGATGTGGTTAGGATGGGCTTGTGGGCTGTTGTGGAGGGGTGCTGGGCCAAAAGAGATATGGGTTTTCGGCCCACATGGTTAACCGTTGGAGTATCAAACGACCTCCAAACGAGACGAAACTTGACAGGCGGTCTACCGGTGATATACCAAGACCACTTGACAACTCTCGGCCCATTCCGAGGATGTTTTTAACCCACTCATGAAACAAAGGCTTGAGAGGTGCGACGGGTGCCGTGTGAGAGAGTTGAAAACCGAACGGACAACGGATAGGATGGAGACGATGCAACTACACACGGATGCAAATGAGACTATGCCAATGCAATGCACATAATGAAAATGAAATGGTGACATGGAACACACGCACAAGAAAAAAACGAAGAAACCCGAAATGAAGGAAGCGCCCAGAATGGAATAGATTAAGTCAACGATGCATATATTGCCGTATAAGGAAGTTTTACATCTGGGGTGTTACATATGGCCATCATCATCTTGTGCTTTTCATCTCCGTCTCCAAAGCAGCGTCATGATCTCCATTGTCACCGGCTTGACACCATGATCTTGATCGTAGCATCGTGGTTGTCTCGCCAACTATTGCTTCTACTACTATCGCTAACTCATAGTGATAAAGTAAAGAAATTACATGGCGTTCGCAATTCATACAATAAAGAGACAACCATAAGGCTCCTGCCGGTTGCCGATAATTTACAAAACATGATCATCTCATACAATAACGTATAACTCATCACGTCTTGACCATATCACATCACAACATGCCCCGCAAAATAAGTTAGACGTCCTCTACTTTATTGTTGCAAGTTTTGGCTGCTACGGGCTTCTTATCAAGAACCTTTCTTACCTATGCATCAAAACCACAAAGATTTTTCGTCAAGTGTGTTGTTTTAACCATCAAAAAGGACCGGCCATAGTGAAACTCGATTCAACTAAAGTTGGATAAACACACACCCGCCAGCCACCTGTGCGCAAAGCACGTCGATAGAACCAGTCTCATGAACGCGGTCATGTAATGTCGGTCCGAGCCACTTCATCCAACAATACCGCTGAATCAAAGTAAGACGTTGGTGGTAACCAGTATGACTATTATCGCTCACAACTCTTTGTGTTCTACTCCTGCATATCATCTACGCATAGACCTGGCTCATGATGCCACTGATGGGAATGTAGCATGCAATTTCAAAAAAAATCCTACGCTCACACAAGATCTATCTAGGAGATGCATAGCAACGAGACGGGAAGAGTGTGTCTACGTACCCTCGTAGATCGAAAACGGAAGCGTTGTATTAACACGGTTGATGTAGTCGAATGTCTTCACGATCCAACCGATCCAAGTACCGAACATACGGCACCTCCGTGTTCAGCACACGTTCAGCTCGATGACGTCCCACGAGCTCTTGATCCAATACAGGGTTGACGGAGAGTTCCGTCAACACGATGGTGTGGCGATGATGTTGGTGATGTGATCCGACAGGGCTTTGCCAAAGCACTACGACGCTATGACCCGAGGAATAAACTGTGGAGGGGGGCACCTCACACACGGCTAAGAGATTGTCTGTTGTGCCTTTGGGGTGCCCCCTGCCCATGTATATAAAGGAGGGGAGGAGGTGGCCGGCCTCCTAGAGGCGCGCCAAGTGTGGGGAGTCCTACTAGGACTCCCAAGTCCTAGTAGGATTCACATTTCCTTTCCAGAGTAGGAGAGAAGGAAAGAGAGAGGGAGTAGGAAAGGGCAAGGGGGCGTTGCCCCCTTCCCCTAGTCCAATTCGGAATCCATGGGGGCGCCACCTCCCCTTGGCCTGCCACCTCTTCTCCCCTATGGCCCAATAAGGCCCATTATCTTCCTGGGGGGTTCCAGTAACCCCTCGGTACTCCGAAAAATACCCGAATCACTACGGACCCATTCTGGTGTCCGAATGTAACCTTCCAATATGTGAATCTTTATCTCTCAACCATTTCGAGACTCCTCGTCATGTCCGTGATCTCATCCGGCACTTCGAACAAATTTCGGTCACCAAAACACATAACTCATAATACAAATCATCATCGAACGTTAAATGTGCGGACCCTACGGGTTCGAGAACCATGTAGACATGACCGAGACATATCTCCGGTCAATAACCAATAGCGGAACCTGGATGCTCATATTGGCTCCTACATATTCTACAAAGATCTTTATAGGTCAAACCGCATAACAACATACGCCATTCCCTTTGTCATCGGTATGTTACTTGCCCGAGATTTGATCGTTGGTATCATCATACCTAGTTCAATCTCGTTACCGACAAGTCTCTTTACTCGTTTTGTAATACATCATCTCATGACTAACTCATTAGTAATTTGCTTGCAAGGCTTATTATGATATGTATTACCGAGAGGGCCCAGAGATACCTCTCCGACACTCTGAGTGACCTATTATCGATCTATGCCAACTCAACAAAAGCCTTCGGAGAGACCTGTAGAGCATCTTTATAATCACCCAGTTACGTTGTGACGTTTGATAGCACACAAGGTGTTCCTCATGTATTCGGGAGTTAGAGGAACATGTATAAGTCATGAAGAAAGCAATAGCAATAAAATTAAACGATCATTATGCTAAGCTAACGGATGGGTCATGTCCATCACATCATTCTCCTAATGATGTGATCTTGTTCATCAAATGACAACACATGTCTATGGTTAGGAAACACAACCATCTTTGATTAACGAGCTAGTCAAGTAGATGCTTACTAGGGACACGGTGTTTCGTCTATGTATTCACACATGTATCAAGTTTCCGGTTAATACAATTCTAGCATGAATAAAAGACATTTATCATGATATATAAGAAAATATAAATAACAACTTTATTATTGCCTCTAGGGCATATTCCCTTCATGTGCATGCCGACTTCACCATGGAGCATGCGTAGATGCACTTCAGCGCTGTCATGGCAGCGGAGCAGCCGACGCCACTGGTATCGGTGTTCCGACAAGCCCGAGAGGAGGAGCACTACAACGTCACCCTCCTCGCGCATCACCTGCTGGCGGAGGGTCAAATCTGTTGGGGAACGTAGCATAATTCAAAAAAATTCTACGCTTTCACCAAGATCCAACTATGGAGACATCTAGCAACGAGCAAGTAAGAGTGCATCTACATACCGTTATGTAGATCGCGTGCGGAAGCTTTCGAAGAAGCGTGGATGAAGTAGTCGTACTCTTCGCGTTCTTCGTCACCGATGATCTAGCGCCGAACGGACGGCACCTCCGCGTTCAACACACGTCCGGTGCAGCAACGTCACCTCCTTCTTGATCCAGCAAGGGGGGAGGAGAAGTCATCAGAGATCCGGCAGCACGACGGTGTGATGACGGATGCAGTGGAGATCGCAGCAGGGCTTCGCCGGGCGCCGTGCGTGGGAGTATGGAGGTGTGACGGGAGGGGGAGAGGCGCCAGGGCAATGGTGCGGCTGCCCTCTCCCTCCCCACATATATATAGGGGGCCAGGGGGTGCGCCAGGGCCCCTGCAGATCCAATCTGCAGGGGGGGCGACGGCCAGGGGGGTTCCTTGCCCCCCAAGGCTAGTGGGGCGCCCCCTCCCCCCTAGGGTTTCAACCCTAGGCGCATGGGGAGGTGGGCCCCTAGTGGTGCGCCAGCCCATTAGGGCTGGACACTTCCTCTTGCGGCATAGGGGCCCCACCGGGATGGGTGGCCCCACCCGGTGGACCCCCAGGGTCCCTCCGGTGGTCCCCGGACGCTCCCGGTGACCCCCGGAGATCACCCGATGGCCAAAACTGAACTTCCTATATATCAATCTTTACCTCCGGACCATTCCGGAACTCCTCGTGACGTCCGGGATCTCATCCGGGACTCCGAACAACTTTCGGGTTTCCACGTGCATTTATCTCTACGACCCTAGCGTTACCGAACCTTAAGTGTGTAGACCCTACGGGTTCGGGAGACACGTAGACATGACCGAGACGACTCTCCGGTCAATAACCAACAGCGGGATCTAGATAGCCATGTTGGTTCCCACGTGTTCCTCGATGATCTTCATCGGATGAACCGCTGTGTCAAGGATTCACTCAATCCCGTACGTTATTCCCTTTGTCCATCGGTACGGTACTTGCCCGAGATTCGATCGTCGGTATTTCCGATACCTTGTTCAATCTCGTCATGGCAAGTCTCTTTACTCGATCTGTAATCCATCATCCCGTGAGTAACTACTTAGTCACATTGAGCTCATTATGATGATGTCTTACCGAGTGGGCCCAGAGGTACCTCTCCGTCATACGGAGTGACAACATCCCAGTCTCGGTTCGTACCAACTCAACAGACACTTTCGGAGATACCCGATGCGTACCTTTATAGCCACCCAGTTACGTTGTGACGGTTGGCACACCCAAAGTATTCCTACGGCATCCGGGAGTTGTACAACCTCATGGTCTAAGGAATAAATACTTGACATCGAAAAGCTTATGCATTACGAACTATACGATCTCGTGTTATGCTCAAGTTTGGGTCTTGTCCATCACATCATTCTCCTAATGATGTGATCCCATTATCACTGACATCCTATGTCCATGGTCAGGAAACGGTGACCATCTGTTGATCAACGAACTGGTAACTAGAGGCCTACCAGGGACTCATTGTGGTCTATGTATTCACACATGTATCGCTGTTTCCGTACAATACAATTCAAGCATGAATAACAGACAATTATCATGAACAAGGAAATATAATAATAATACTTTTATTATTGCCTCTAGGGCATATTTCCAACAGTCTCCCACTTGCACTAGAGTCAATAATCTAGTTACATTGAGATGAATCGAACACCCATAGAGTTCTGGTGTTGATCATGTTTTGCCCGTGAAAGAGGTTTAGTCAACGGGTCTGCTACATTCAGATCCGTATGCACTTTACAAATATCTATGTCTCCATCCTGAACGTAATTCCGGATGGAGTTGAAACGGCGCTTGATGTGCTTGGTCTTCTTGTGAAACCTGGGCTCCTTGGTAATAGCAATAGCACTAGTGTTGTCACAGAAGAGAGTCATCGGGCTTGACGTGCTTGGAATGACTCCTAGGTCGGTGATGAACTCCTTCATCCAGACTCCTTCCTGCGCTGCTTCGGAAGCAGCAATGTACTCCTCTTCACATGTAGATGCTGCCACAACGCTTTGCTTGCAACTGCACCAGCTGACTGCCCCTCCATTCAAAATGTACACGTATCCGGTTTGAGACTTAGAGTCATCCGGATCTGTGTCGAAGCTAGTATCGACGTAACCCTTTACGACGAGCTCTTCGTCACCTCCATAAATGAGAAACATATCCTTAGTCCTTTTCAGGTACTTCAGGATGTTCTTGACCGCTGTCCAGTGTCCCGTACCGGGATCACTTTGGTACCTCCCTACCAAACTTATGGCAAGGTTCACATCAGGTCTGGTACACAGCATGGCATACATGATAGAACCTATGGCCGAGGCATAGGGAATGACACTCATCTTTTCTCTATCTTCTGCCGTGGTCGGCGACTGAGCCTTGCTCAATCTCATACCTTGCAAAACAGGCAAGAATCCTTTCTTTGACTGATCCATATTGAACTTTTTCAATATTTTGTCAAGGTATGTACTTTGTGAAAGACCAATGAGGCGTCTCGATCTATCTCTATAGATTTTGATGCCTAATATGTAAGCAGCTTCTCCAAGGTCCTTCATTGAAAAACTTTTATTCAAGTAGGCCTTTACATTTTCCAAGAATTCTATATCATTTCCCATCAGCAATATGTCATCCACATATAATATGAGAAATGCCACAGAGCTCCCACTCACTTTCTTGTAAATACAAGCTTCTCCATAAGTCTGTATAAAGCCAAACGCTTTGATCACTTCATCAAAGCGAATATTCCAACTCCGAGATGCTTGCACCAGCCCGTAAATCGAGCGTTGGAGCTTGCATACCTTGTTAGCGTTCTCTGGATCGACAAAACCTTCCGATTGCATCATATACAACTCTTCCTTGAGGAAGCCGTTAAGGAATGCTGTTTTGACGTCCATTTGCTATATTTCATAATCATAGAATGCGGCAATAGCTAACATGATTCTGACTGACTTCAGCATCGCTACGGGAGAGAAAGTCTCATCGTAGTCAATCCCTTGAACTTGTCGATAACCCTTAGCAACAAGCCGAGCCTTATAGATGGTCACATTACCATCCGCGTCTGTCTTCTTCTTAAATATCCATTTGTTTTCTATGGCGTGCCTATCATCAGGCAAGTCCACCAAAGTCCATACTTTGTTTTCATACATGGATTCTATCTCGGATTTCATGGCTCCAAGCCATTTATTGGAATCTGGGCCCGCCATCGCTTCTTCATAGTTCGAAGGTTCACCGTTGTCTAACAACATGATTTCCAGTACAGGGTTGCCGTACCACTCTGGTGCGGAACGTGCCCTTATGGACATTCGAAGTTCAGTAGTAACTTGATCTGTTTCTTCATGATCGTTATCATTAACTTCCTCCCTTGTCGGTGCAGGCACCTCAGGAACATTTTCCTGCGCTGCGCTACTATCCGGTCCAGGAGGGGTGACTATCACCTCATCAAGTTCTACTTTCCTCCCACTCACTTCTTTCGAGAGAAACTCTTTCTCCACAAAACATCCATTCTTGGCAACAAAGACTTTGCCTTCGGATCTGTGGTAGAAGGTGTACCCAATTGTTTCCTTTGGGTATCCTATGAAGATGCATTTTTCCGATTTGGGTTCGAGCTTTTCAGGTTGAAGTTTCTTGACATAAGCATCGCAACCCCAAACTTTTAGAAACGACAGCTTCGGTTTCTTGCCAAACCAAAGTTCATACGGAGTCGTCTCAACGGATTTCGACGGAGCCCTATTTAAAGTGAATGCGGCGGTCTCTAAAGCATAACCCCAAAAAGATAGCGGTAAATCGGTGAGGGACATCATAGATCGCACCATGTCCAACAGAGTACGATTTCGATGTTCGGACACACCGTTACGTTGAGGTGTTCCGGGCGGTGTCAATTGTGAAACAATTCCACAGCTTCTAAGGTGTGTGCCAAATTCATGACTTAAATATTCACCCCCACGATCCGATCGCAAGAACTTTATTTTTCTGTCACGTTGATTCTCAACCTCATTCTGAAATTCCTTGAACTTTTCAAAGGTCTCAGACTTGTGTTTCATCAAATAGATATACCTGTATCTACTCAAGTCATCCGTGAGGGTGAGGACATAACGGTAGCCTCCGCGAGCCTCAACACTCATCGGACCGCACACATCGGTATGTATGATTTCCAACAAGTTGGTTGCTCGCTCCATTGTTCCGGAGAACGGAGTCTTGGTCATCTTGCCCAAGAGGCATGGTTCGCACGTGTCAAATGATTCATAATCAAGAGACTCTAGAAGTCCATCTGAATGGAGCTTCTTGATACGTTTGACACCAATATGACCAAGGCGGCAATGCCACAAGTATGTGGGACTATCATTATCAACTTTACATCTTTTGGCATCTACACTATGAATATGTGTATCACTACGTTCGAGATTCATCAAAAATAAACCATTGACCAGCGGGGCATGACCATAAAACATATCTCTCAAATAAATAGAACAACCATTATTCTCTGATTTGAAAGAATAGCCATCTCGCATAAGACGAGATCCAGAAACAATGTTCATGCTCAAAGCTGGTACTAAATAATAATTATTGAGGTTTAAAACTAATCCCGAGGGTAGATGTAGAGGTAGCGTGCCGACGGCGATCACATCGACCTTGGAACCATTCCCGACGCGCATCGTCACCTCATCCTTCGCGAGTCTCCGTTTATTCCGCAACTCCTGTTTTGAGTTACAAATGTGAGCAACTGCACCGGTATCGAATACCCAGGAGCTACTACGAGTGCTGGTAAGGTACACATCAATAACATGTATATCATATATACCTTTGACGTTGCCGGCCTTCTTGTCTGCTAAGTATTTGGGGCAGTTCCGCTTCCAGTGACCCGTTCCCTTGCAATAAAAGCACTCTGTCTCAGGCTTGGGTCCATACTTTGGCTTCTTCCCGGCAACAGGCTTGCCAGGCGCGGCAACTCCCTTGTCGTCCTTCTTGAAGTTCTTCTTACCCTTGCCTTTCTTGAACTTAGTGGTTTTATTGACCATCAACACTTGATGTTCTTTCTTGATGTCTACCTCCGCTGATTTCAGCATCAAATATACCTCGGGAATGGACTTCTCCATCCCCTGCATATTGAAGTTCAACACGAAGCTCTTGAAGCTTGGTGGGAGCGACTGGAGGATTCTGTCAACGACCGCTTCATCTGGAGATTCATTCCCAGCTGAGACAAGCGGTTGTGCAATCCTGAAATCTTGAGGATGTGCTCACTGACAGAACTGTTCTCCTCCATCTTACAGCTGTAGAATGCGTCGGAGACATCATATCTCTCGACTCGGGCATGAGCTTGGAAAACCATTTTCAGCTCTTCGAACATCTCATATGCTCCGTGGTGCTCAAAACGCTTTTGGAGCCCCGATTCTAAACTGTAAAGCATGCCGCACTGAACCAGGGAGTAATCATCACTACGCGACTGCCAGACGTTCAAAACGTCTTGGGCCGCATCGGGAGCAGGTGCATCACCTAGCGGTGCTTCTAGGACATATGATCTTTTGGCAGCTATGAGGATAATCCTCAGGTTACGGACCCAATCCGTATAGTTTCTACCATCGTCTTTCAGCTTGGTTTTCTCTAGGAATGCGTTGAAGTTGAGGGAAACCTGAGCGTGGGCCATTTGATCTACAAGAGATATTGTAAAGAATTTAGACTAAGTTCATGATAATTAAGTTCATCTTAATCAAATTTCAATGAACTCCCACTCAGAATGACATCTCTCTAGTCATCTAAGTGATACACGATCCGAATCGACTAGCCCGTGTCCGATCGTCACGTGAGACGGACTAGTCATCAATGGTGAACATCTTCATGTTGATCGTATCTTCTATACGATTCGTGTTCGACCTTTCGGTCTTCTGTGTTCCGAGGCCATGTCTGTACATGCTAGGCTCGTCAAGTGAACCCTAAGTGTATCGCGTGTGTAAATCTGGCTTACACCCGTTGTATGCGAACGTTAGAACCTATCACACCCGATCATCACGTGGTGCTTCGGAGCAACGAACTTTAGCAACGGTGCACAGTTAGGGGAACACAATACTTGAAATTTTAGTGAGCGATCATCTTATTTACTACCGTCGTTCTAAGTAAACAAGATGCATAAACATGATAAACATCACATGCAATCAATTAAAATGACATGATATGGCCAATATCATCTTGCTCCTTGGATCTCCATCTTCGGGGCACCATGATCATCTTGTCACCGGCTCGACACCATGATCTTCATCATCATGATCTCCATCATCGTGTCTTGAAGAAGTCGTCACGCCAACTATTACTTCTACTACTATAGCTAACGTTCAGCAATGAAGTAAAGTAATTACATGGCGTTATTCAGTGACACGCAGGTCATACAATAATTAAGACAACTCCTATGGCTCCTGCCGGTTGTCAAGTTCATCGACATGCAAGTCGTGATTCCCTATTACAAAAACATGATCAATCTCATACATCACATATATCATTCATCACATCTTCGTTTTGGCCATACCACGTCACATAGCACATGCTGCAAAAACAAGTTAGACGTCCTCTAATTGTTGTTGCAAGTTTTTACGTGGCTTCTATAGGATTTCTAGCAAGAACGTTTCTTACCTACGCCAAAACCACAACGTGATTTGTCAACTTCTATTTACCCTTCATCAGGACCCTTTTCATCGAATCCGATCCGACTAAAATAGGAGAGACAGACACCCGCCAGCCACCTTATGCATCTAGTGCATGTCTGTCGGTGGAACCAGTCTCACGTAAGTGTACGTGTAAAGTCGGTCCGGGCCGCTTCATCCCACAATACCGCCGAATCAAGATTGACTAGTAACGGTAAGAAAGTTGAACAAACTCAAACGCCCACAACTGCTTTGTGTTCTACTCGTGCAAGATGCTACGCATAAAACCTGGCTCAGATGCCACTGTTGGGGAACGTAGCATAATTCAAAAAAATTCTACGCTTTCACAAAGATCCAACTATGGAGACATCTAGCAACGAGCAAGTAAGTGTGCATCTACATACCGTTATGTAGATCGCGTGCGGAAGCTTTCGAAGAAGCGTGGATGAAGTAGTCGTACTCTTCGCGTTCTTCGTCACCGATGATCTAGCGCCGAACGGACAGCACCTCCGCGTTCAACACACGTCCGGTGCAGCAACGTCACCTCCTTCTTGATCCAGCAAGGGGGGAGGAGAAGTCGTCAGAGATCCGGCAGCACAACGGCGTGATGACGGATGCAGTGGAGATCGCAGCAGGGCTTCGCCGGGCGCCGTGCGTGGGAGTATGGAGGTGTGACGGGAGGGGGAGAGGCGCCAGGGCAATGGTGCGGCTGCCCTCTCCCTCCCCACATATATATAGGGGGCCAGGGGGTGCGCCAGGGCCCCTGCAGATCCAATCTGCCGGGGGGGGCGGCGGCCAGGGGGGGTTCCTTGCCCCCCAAGGCTAGTGGGGCGCCCCCTCCCTGAAAGTGCAACTAATCCCCGGGTGGTTTTGGCAATTAATAACAACATATATATCATTGAACTAATAGTTACTTGAGAATCATTTCAGAGAAGTTCAGTGATATGGGTATGGCAATGACTGAAGAAGTGGACCCCTCAAAATGCTAATGCAAGCATTGGCAAAAGCTCAAGACTCCATTTTTGGTTTAGTGATCCAAGACCACATTGAGTCCATAGGAAAAGCCAATACTATTAAAAGGGGATGAGGTTATGTTGATGATCTGGTTGCTCAAGTGCTTAGTGATACATCTCCTAAACTATCAGCAACTTTCACTGCCATATACACACATAAGTAATCTCGGTCCCACCGATAATCCAAACTCAGTCACACCGAGATGAACCACCTCAGCCATAAGCCAAACCCTAGAAAAATCGGATATTCCGATTTTGAAATTGGTTTCACCGAAACATGGGCTGCCAAGCTTCTGTAACCTTCTGTCATCAAATCGGTGTCACCGAGATGATGAAGTCGGTCCCACCGAAACTGGCATGCTCTTGTCTTTGCTCAAATCGGACTAACCGAGATGGTATTTTCGGTCCCACCGAAAACCCCAACGTTCACATTATTTGAACTTTCGGTCTCACCGAGTTGTCCACTTCGGTCCCACCGAGATTGCTCAAATATGTGTGTAACAGTTGGATTTTGTGTGGAGGCTATATATACCCCTCCACCCCCTCTTCATTCGTGGAGAGAGCCATCAGAAAGAACTACCACTCCTACCTTACATTTCTGAGAAGAGAACTACCTACCCTTGTGTTGAGATCAAGTTGCTCCACTCCCATCATA
The DNA here is from genome assembly GCA_902687465.1 of Secale cereale. Lineage (NCBI taxonomy): Eukaryota > Viridiplantae > Streptophyta > Magnoliopsida > Poales > Poaceae > Secale > Secale cereale. The sequence continues at coordinate 389,073,437 of LR738714.1, forward strand.
TGAAGCTTGATCTCTAACCTTCCCAAGTTGCTTTCCACTCAATCCTTTCTTCCACCACAGCCAAATCAGTGAGGAGAGTTGAGTGTTGGGGAGATTATCATTTGAAGCACAAGAGCAAGGAGTTCATCATCATCTACAACATCTATTACCTTTTGGAGGATGGTGCCTCCTAGATTGGTTAGGTGTCGCTTGGGAGCCTCCGTCATCGAGATGTGGAGTTGAACCAAGAAGTTTGTAAGGGCAAGGAGATCGCCTACTTCGTGAAGATCTACCCCGAGTAAGGCTAGCCCTCCGTGGGCGTAGGCCATGATGGAATAGACAAGGTTGCTTCTTCGTGGACCCTTCGTGGGTGGAGCCCTCCATGGACTCGCGCAACCTTTACCCTCCATGGGTTGAAGTCTCCATCAACGTGGATGTACGATAGCACCACCTATCGGAACCACGGGAAAAATCATCGCGTCTCCAAAACTGCGTTTGCTCTTCTCCACCTCTCTTTACTACATGTGCAATTTACTTTCCGCTGCCTATACTCTAGAATTGCATGTGTAGGGTGATACTTGACTTGATCATAATTGTGAATCTGCAAAAAACTGTTCTTTGTCAAAAGGCAGAATTTTTATATTTACAAGTAGTCTAATCACCCCCCCCTCTAGACATACTTTCAATCCTACAAGTGGTATCAGAGCTTTGGTCTCCATTGTATTGGTTTCCATTGCATTGGACTCCATAAGCTTGGTTTCACAACCTAGGAGAGTATGGCGTCTAGTGAGGGTAATTTTCGTAGAGGTCCTTACTTTGATGGTACAAATTTTGCTAGTTGGAAGCATAAAATGAAAATGCATATTCTTGGTCATAACCCAGCCGCATGGGGCATTATTTGTGTTGGTATGCAAGGTGAATTCTTCGAGGAAGGAAAAGTTCCGGATCGCGAAGCTACACCGGAAGAATTGCGGATGTTGCAAAACAATGCTCAAGCTTGTGACATTCTCTTCAATGCCTTGTGTCCCGAGGAGTTCAACCAAATCAGTCGTCTTGAAAATGCAAAAGAGATTTGGGATACTTTGGTTGAAATGCACGAAGGTACCGAGTCTGTGAAGGAATCAAAGCTAGATATTCTTCAAGGTCAACTTGACAAGTTCAAGATGAAGGATGGTGAAGGAGTCGCTGAAATGTACTCTAGGCTTGCTCTCATCACAAATGAGATTGCCGGCTTAGGAAGCGAAGAAATGACCGACCGATTCATCATCAAGAAGATTCTCAGAGCTTTGGATGGAAAGTATGACACCGTGTGCACTTTGATCCAAATGATGCCAAACTACAAGACTCTCAAGCCAACTGAAGTCATTGGAAGAATTGTTGCTCATGAGATAACACTTAAGGATAAGAAAGAGCTTCACAACAAGTCGAGTGGTGCTTACAAAGCTACAAGTGATGCTCCCACAACCTCAAGTGACAAGTTAGTTTCCAATGAAGAGATAAGCCTAATGGTCAAGAACTTCAACAAATTCTACAAGTATAGAGGCAAAGAGAGAAGCTCAAAGTCTAGATCATATGATGAAAAGAGATCTTCTAGTCGTGATCGAAACTGCTACAATTGTGGAAGACCCGGACACTACTCAAATGAGTGTACGGCTCCCCACAAGAGAAGAGAAGAATCTCCAAGAAGAAGAAGTTCAAGAGATGAGTCACCTCGGAAAGAGAGAAGGAGTAGAGATGATCGTTATGAACGAAGACCCTCTCGGAGAAGCAAGGATTCAGAGAGGAAAGACAAGTCATCAAGGAGCTACACAAGAAGAAGACATCAAGCTCATGTAGGTGAATGGGTCTCCAGCTCCGACTCCGACAATCAATCCGATGGAAGCTATCACTCCGACTCCGACTACAGTCAAGATGAAGGTGTTGCCGGTCTTGCTCTCGTATTCTCCAACTCCAACTCCTACGACTTATTTGATTCACCAAATGAGGGAATTGGAAGATGCTTCATGGCTAAAGGCCCCAAGGTATCACACCCTGAATTCATTGACTTCAATAGTGATGAGGATGACTTGCTTAGTGAAGATGAGCACTTGCTTGATAAATCTAGTGAGCCTAGTAACGATGAAAATGCTAGTAGTCTTTATAGTCGAGAAGAGTCGAATGACAATGCTATGAAGGAGATTGAGCGTCTAACTAAAGAACTAAACACTCTTAAGTTAGCTCATGAAACAACTCAAGAAGATCATAGAGAGCTCCTAAGATCTCATGAGAAGCTACGCTTCGAGAAGCTCACTCTAGAGCAAGAACATGAGTTTCTAAAAGCGATCAATGACGATCTTCGAAAGAAGAGTTCTTCATATCTTGCCAAACGACTTCTCTTGTCTAATTTCTTGCCACCCATTAAGACTAAGCATGACAAGCATAAGAAAAATTCTTCCTCTAGCAGTAACAATAACCATGCTAAATCCAATATTGTTGCTTCTAGTAGTTCTCTTGATTCCACTAATAATGTTTCAAGCCAAGTTACACTTGAGCAAGAGAATAGTTTATTGAAATGGATCATAGAGAAAGGTGTCTACAAGAGTCTTGCCGGAAGCAAAAACTTTGAGGAAATTGTTCGCAAGCAAGGAAGGCACCGGAAGAATCAAGGAATTGGTTTTGAGCGAAAGTTCAACGCCGAAGGTGTTGAGTGGGAAGAAGGTCAATATCCTACTCCACAGTTTGTTTCTCGAAAGGAGAAGTATGATCCTACTTCTTCCAATGTGGAACAAGCTCAAGATGACCTTCCACCACAAGACCACAAGCTAAAAGCCAAGGACAAGCTTCATGAGGAGATTGATGCATTCATTGAAGCACCTCAAGCCATGGTCAAGTGGGTTCCCAAGGAAACGTCAAGTTCTACTTCGTCAAGCTCAACTACAACCCCAAGGATTCCCATCAAGATGATGTGGATCCCGAAGAAGAAGAACTAGAAAGTTCTTGAGGGTGACTCCGCCAACATACTTCACTCACATTTATTTTGGCAAAGAACTTGTGCAATCAACTTCCATATCGTGCACTAGTTCATGGAGTCACAAACCCTCTTGTTGGTAAGTCAAGGGACAAGGTAATCATTGCTTTCATGGACATCATCTATTGTGTACTTCAATCTATGTCCATGGATATCCTTGTTTGTTCCTTGTGGGACTAACCCATGTAGGTATTGAAAGTGCCCGAATCCAAAGGATAGCTCCCAACTCTTGATGATCTCCATCAACATTGAGCATCCACATCTTCAACATCTAAATGAAGTCTTCTACGACAACCCAAGGTTAGTTTGACCCTTTAAAAGGGGTTCTCACATCTAGGGGGAGCTTTGCTCTAAAAATTGAGCTAAAGCATCTTCAAATGATGTGAACACATCAATGCTTTATGTAAAAGTGGTAACCCCACTTGTGCTTAAACGATGAGTATGACCTATGATCAAATGTTCTCATTTGGCTCCTAAGTCAAAAATACTCATATAAAGATGACCTAGTCATCGACAAATTGTGTGTTAGTAGCTAGAGTTTTGGTTGTGCATGTTTGACACATATTTCATTTGCTATCTTATTGTGTGAGCATGTTGAATGCATGATTTTATCCATTCGAGGACATCCATTTGTTGTTTTGGTTGTTTTGATTTTTCTGACCAAATGGATGGACAAGAATGCCTAAGTAGCTCCCCTAGCTATCTATGCTTTCTTGTCTCAAATTCTATTCATGCTTAAATCACAAACTTTGAACAAGTCATTTTCGGACCCTCCGAGTGAGGAGCACTCGGAGCCACCGATCCGTCAAGGGCTAACCTCCAAAACCTTCTAATTGATTTCGGTCAGACCAACTCACTCAAACTCGGTCAAACCGAAAGCATTTAGACTGATCTAGATTTCATCTCGGTGAAACCGAGTTGTGATTTTCGGCGTGACCGAAGTGCATAACTGCCTAGCAGTTATCCATCTCGGTGCCACCGAGTTTTACAACTCGGTCCCACCGACAGCAAAGGGGTATATATACCAAGGGCCGCGCGCGTTGATTCCTCCTTCAAACATTTTCGCCCCCACACCCCTTGCTGCCGTCGCCTTGATCTCCGGATCGTCGCCGTCGTCGCCTGTGCGCCCTCGCCGCAGGTCTCCGTCGCCGCCAACGGACATCTCCTCCGCGCCGTTGCCGCCGTACAGAAACTCCACCAAGTTAGGGTGAGTTTTGATCCCACTCGTGCTCCCATCTCCGATTCAATGCACGTTTGGATTGCCCAATATCTTGCCACGATTGAAATCTTCCTGTACACCAGATTGGTTTGTTTTGAACTAGATTCGAGTAAAATTTTTAGGGTTAGGTTTCCACGGAATACATCTCGGTGAAACCGATTTTATAATTTCGGTGTGAACGATTTGGCCTCTGGCCATTGCACTGCACCCTTCGGTCCAACCGAGTTGTGCAAATCGATGTGACCGAAATGTAGTTTTTGTGAAACCCTAGTGTTATCGGCACGACCGAAACCCACTTCGGTCAAACCGAAAGTGGTGTGTAAAGCTTCTGTTTAACACTTCGGATTCACCGAAACTTAAACTCGGTCTGACCGAAATGTCTTCTGTGAAAACTTAAAACTAGAATTTGACCTCATTTTTTTTGCAAAAACTTCTGCAGTTTGTGATAACTCTTCTTCTCTGCCTATACCTTATCTATTCACAGGTTGTCAGCCATGTCAGATACCAGTGAAAGTCAGAACAGGTCAGAGACACCCATTGCAGACATTCCAGAGGCAGGCACTAGTCCTGATCCTAGCAGCCCGTTTGATGATGGTGAGAGGAGTACACCAAGTGGCATGCCTCCTGCAGCCACCAGAGCTAGAAAGGAGAAGAATTCCGATGATGAGGATTCTGATTTCGTTGCTGAGGAAGAGGTGACCTCCAAGCCTAAGAGAAAGGTTGTTGCCAAAGAGCAACAAGGTCAGCAGTCTAAGAAGGGCACCAGCAAAGTCAAGCAGTCAACTGTTGCTAAGAAGCTAAATTTGGGAGAGGCAGCTCCAAGCAAAGTGAAGAAAACCACCAAGAGAAAGAGGGTAGTGCATGTGTCAGATTCTCATGCAGATGCAGCAGAGGATGAGGATGAGGATGAGGAAGCACCCCAGCCTCCACCTCAGAAGCAGAAGCTCATGGGTGATGCCATTAGGGCCGGAGCCACTTCAAAGTCCAAGAAATCTGCTCCAGCTAAGGCAGCTCCAGCAAAGCCTGCTGCCAAGCCCAAGAGGACTACCAGAAACATTCCAGCGTCTGAAAAGAACAAGGATGATGTGCCACCAGCTGAGTCTGATGAGGAAGGACAAGTGTTGCTGAAACTTCGTCCAAAACTGCCACTTCACAATGATGCTCATCCTCAAGCTGAGGATATGAAGGCAAGGAAAGATAGAGGTCTCAGGCTATGGAGACAAGCTGACCCATATGCCGTGTGGAGAAGAACTGCTGTAGACCTCAGATTTCACACCAGAGAGCAGCAGGACTTCTATGAGACCGTGCTGATGGACAAGAAGCCAATAGTCGCAGACACCAGATATGTTGACTGGGAATACATTGACAGCGAAGAGCACAGAGATTTCTTTCCACATGTGCATGAAAGTTTTACTGCATGTGGAGTTGCAGAGTTTGTGGGTCAGAAATTGACCAGTTGGAACGATGAGATGATTATGCAATTCTATGCCACAGCTCACTTCTATCCTGATGGAAAGATCACATGGATGACTGAAGGTCAAAGGTATTCTTCTTCTGTTGAAGAATGGGCTGAAATTCTGAATGCTCCAGTGCAACGAGAAGATGATATTGATGTCTATGGGATTCCAAAGAAGAATCATGATTCCATGAAGAACATGTACAAGGAGATCCCCGCAGCAGATTTGGAAGTATGGAAGCTCGGCTCAGTCTACCATCTCCAGGGAGGCTTACCTACCACTAATACTATTTTGAGGCATACCTTGATGCCCAAGTCTGGAGATCATCGCATGATCAGAGGATATTCTATCAACATGCTGCATATACTTGATGAGAAAGCACCTTTCAAGGTGATGGACTTAATGGTAGAGACCATTAAGAGGACTGCAGCTGACCAGAAAAGGTCATGTGGATTTGCCCCACAGATTCAGATGCTTATCAATGCCAAGTTTGGCACGGGCAAATTCTTGTTGGATAGAAAACACTTACCCCTGCAGCCAGAGCATGAAGACAATGTTGTTGTGATGGATGAGGAGGATCCAACATCTGATGAAGGTCAAGCCAAGATCGAAGCTGCTAAGAAAGCCAAAGCTGACAAAGAAGCAGCAGCAGCAGCTAAACCAAAGAGTTTCGGAGAGCAGATTCTTGAAGCTACCCAAAGGATTGAACAACGCCTGGCCAGCATTGAACAGTCTCAGGAGAGCTTAGAGAGGATTGTTGACGAGAAGATCCACGCTCTGGACGTGAAGCTGACTGAAATTCAAGTGACCGTCAACAAGCTTGAGGCAGACATTGAGGAAGCAAAGCAGGACAAGGCAGAGCTTGTGCAGGATGACTTAGTCCAGGACTCTCATCGACAGACTGCTCCGGTTCCCAAAGGATCCCGATCAGCTGCTATTCCAGTGACTGACACCAGGACTACAACTTCAGCACCTCCCACAGTTCCAGCAGTTACTCCAGCTACAGCTCCAGTGTCCACTCCTCCAGCACAGACATCAGCTGAAGTCTTCGCCGATGCCGTCATATCCACTCCGACATCAACCCAGACGGGAGCCGCCAGCAGAGCCCACAGTGATGTTTAGCTCTATGCTTTTTCGAACTTTTTGGTAACATGTTGCCAAAGGGGGAGAAATTGTATAGATCATAGGGCTTCGAGAGAGAGAGTGTTGTTGTCTTTGCGCTTTTGCTCTTTCGTTCTTTTGCGGTCTCTTTGAGATACTTTTGGTTTTCGAGACTTTCAGTGTGTTTGATACTACGTTTGATGCTACCTTAATGAGTGCTTGGTCGTACTATGCTTTAATGTGTGCTTAATGCTTATCATATGCTATTCCTATCTTGTATGACTATTTACTCATGTCTTGGTGATTGGGTGCATGCTATTCATTCTTATCATTTTGTGCGCTCCACCAAGATGTATGTGACATGGAAGAGTGACCCATGATCCTAATCGATTGTGCATTTGCATTCAAACGCAAATCTTAAATAATGCACATATTTAGGGGGAGCTCTTGCTTATCACATACTTCTCAAAGCGACGATATTATTCATTGATTATATCCTTTGTCGAAGCTTTGATCTATATGTTGTCATCAATTACCAAAAAGGGGGAGATTGAAAGTGCAACTAATCCCCGGGTGGTTTTGGCAATCAATAACAACATATATATCATTGAACTAACAGTTACTTGAGAATCATTTCAGAGAAGTTCAGTGATATGGGTATGGCAATGACTGAAGAAGTGGACCCCTCAAAATGCTAAGGCAAGCATTGGCAAAAGCTCAAGACTCCATTTTTGGTTTAGTGATCCAAGATCACATTGAGTCCATAGGAAAAGCCAATACTATTAAAAGGGGATGAGGTTATGTTGATGATCTGGTTGCTCAAGTGCTTAGTGATACATCTCCTAAACTATCAGCAACTTTCACTGCCATATACACACATAAGTAATCTCGGTCCCACCGATAATCCAAACTCAGTCACACCGAGATGAACCACCTCAGCCATAAGCCAAACCCTAGAAAAATCGGATATTCCGATTTTGAAATCGGTTTCACCGAAACATGGGCTGCCAAGCTTCTGTAACCTTCTGTCATCAAATCGGTGTCACCGAGATGATAAAGTCGGTCCCACCGAAACTGGCATGCTCTTGTCTTTGCTCAAATCGGACTAACCGAGATGGTATTTTCGGTCCCACCAAAAACCCCAACGTTCACATTATTTGAACTTTCGGTCTCACCGAGTTGTCCACTTCGGTCCCACCGAGATTGCTCAAATATGTGTGTAACGGTTGGATTTTGTGTGGAGGCTATATATACCCCTCCACCCCCTCTTCATTCGTGGAGAGAGCCATCAGAAAGAACTACCACTCCTACCTTACATTTCTGAGAAGAGAACTACCTACCCTTGTGTTGAGATCAAGTTGCTCCACTCCCATCATATGAAGCTTGATCTCTAACCTTCCCAAGTTGCTTCCCACTCAATCCTTTCTTCCACCACATCCAAATCAGTGAGGAGAGTTGAGTGTTGGGGAGATTATCATTTGAAGCACAAGAGCAAGGAGTTCATCATCATCTACAACATCTATTACCTTTTGGAGGGTGGTGCCTCCTAGATTGGTTAGGTGTCGCTTGGGAGCCTCCGTCATCGAGATGTGGAGTTGAACCAAGAAGTTTGTAAGGGCAAGGAGATCGCCTACTTCGTGAAGATCTACCCCGAGTAAGGCTAGCCCTCCGTGGGCGTAGGCCATGATGGAATAGACAAGGTTGCTTCTTCGTGGACCCTTCGTGGGTGGAGCCCTCCGTGGACTCGCGCAGCCGTTACCCTCCGTGGGTTGAAGTCTCCATCAACGTGGATGTACGATAGCACCACCTATCGGAACCACGGGAAAAATCATCGCGTCTCCAAAATTGCGTTTGCTCTTCTCCACCTCTCTTTACTACATGTGCAATTTACTTTCCGCTGCCTATACTCTAGAATTGCATGTGTAGGGTGATACTTGACTTGATCATAATTGTGATCTGCAAAAAACTGTTCTTTGTCAAAAGGCAGAATTTTTATATTTACAAGTAGTCTAATCACCCCCCCCCTCTAGACATACTTTCGATCCTACACTCCCCCCTAGGGTTTCAACCATAGGCGCATGGGGAGGTGGGCCCCTAGTGGTGCGCCAGCCCATTAGGGCTGGACACTTCCCCTTGCGGCCTAGGGGCCCCACCGAGATGGGTGGCCCCACCCGGTGGACCCCCGGGGTCCCTCCGGTGGTCCCGGGACGCTCCCGGTGACCCCCGGAGATCACCCGATGGCCGAAACTGAACTTCCTATATATCAATCTTTACCTCCGGACCATTCCGGAACTCCTCGTGACGTCCGGGATCTCATCCGGGACTCCGAACAACTTTCGGGTTTCCACGTGCATTTATCTCTACGACCCTAGCGTTACCGAACCTTAAGTGTGTAGACCCTACGGGTTCGAGAGACACGTAGACATGACCGAGACGACTCTCCGGTCAATAACCAACAGCGGGATCTGGATACCCATGTTGGTTCCCACGTGTTCCTCGATGATCTTCATCGGATGAACCACCGTGTCAACGATTCACTCAATCCCGTACGTTATTCCCTTTGTCCATCGGTACGGTACTTGCCCGAGATTCGATCGTCGGTATTTCCGATACCTTGTTCAATCTCGTCATGGCAAGTCGCTTTACTCGATCCGTAATCAATCATCCCGTGACTAACTACTTAGTCACATTGAGCTCATTATGATGATGTCTTACCGAGTGGGCCCAGAGGTACCTCTCCGTCATACGGAGTGACAACATCCCAGTCTCGGTTCGTACCAACTCAACAGACACTTTCGGAGATACCCGGTGCGTACCTTTATAGCCACCCAGTTACGTTGTGACGGTTGGCACACCCAAAGTATTCCTACGGCATCCGGGAGTTGTACAACCTCATGGTCTAAGGAATAAATACTTGACACCGAAAAGCTTATGCATTACGAACTATACGATCTCGTGTTATGCTCAAGTTTGGGTCTTGTCCATCACATCATTCTCCTAATGATGTGATCCCATTATCACTGACATCCTATGTCCATGGTCAGGAAACCGTGACCATCTGTTGATCAACGAACTGGTAACTAGAGGCCTACCAGGGACTCATTGTGGTCTATGTATTCACACATGTATCGCTGTTTCCGTACAATACAATTCAAGCATGAATAACAGACGATTATCATGAACAAGGAAATATAATAATAATACTTTTATTATTGCCTCTAGGGCATATTTCCAACAAAATCTACATCAATTTCGTGAGCGAGTAGGCCATGGCCGTGGAGAATCCGAACTTCGTGGCCGAGCGGTGGCTGCAACGCAGTTGTGGCGCAGTTGGACGTGGATGCGGCACTAGAGACCATGGATTGTAAACACCGGCAGCTTTGTGAATCGCACAGGCCGCTATGAAGGCGAGGCACCTCACCTCTACCGGCGACGTCAAGGCTGCAGACTCTGAATGAGGAAGAGTAGGACATGGGACATGGAAGCGTATGTGTCCCTTGTATTACTCTTCCTCGCCGGCCACCAACAGCTTCACCGGGGGCTCACGATGGGCGAAGATTCTAGACATGGGGAACAACAAGGGCTTGGAGCACAGACGCCGGTGAAGATTTAGACTAGGTTAGCTTCTGGACGCTTCTATTTAATGAAGTATGTCAAAAATGAAATGAATGTGGTCCCGCTCAAATGAAAAATCACCGGCTGCATGAAAATCATTCGCTTTGTACAAATTCTATTTGAAATGTGTGTGAACCTTTAAGGTACACCGTTGAGACCGTCTCTCGTATCACTGTCCATAAACACGTCCATACATGGATACCATGTCTATTTTACGGGTCCACGTAAGAGATGTCCATTGGTGCTCGCACTTTCCTGAATCTATTTCAGACTTTTCGGCGATGTCCGTTCAGTGGGAAGAAACGTTCTTGTCGACTACAAGGTGTCCGTGGTGACTTCATCGTCTCAAGATGATATGTCGTCTCAGTCTCTCAAAAGTGTTCATATGTGTAGAATGTGTTTAGTGACCGTTCATATAAGTGAGTGTATGCTTGTATATGCCAGCGATTTTGATTGTACTATGTTAAAAAAACTAATTGCTTGTGCAAGCCCTGGTGTTCTAAGAGCAAGTACAATAAGGTGACATGAGCGGGCTATAAGGAATAGAATATTATATTTTTGCTTATTTGGAAAAGAGAGAAGAGAAGAAAGAAGAGAAGCGGGCTCTTGGTGAGTAACCGGCTGCAACACGAGACCCAAGACGTTTTATGAGGATGTAAGGTGAGTCAACTATTAATAAAATAGTACGCATTTAGAACTTACTATTGTACATACCGACTATAAGGTTGGCTCTAGATGACATGACAATTTCTTATAGCCGACCGCTGGCTGTATTATTAACCATGCTCTAAGAAGAAGGTGGCATGCAAATCTTTATAGTTGAACTTGAGAATAAAACTCTTCACAATATCAAGCGCATCAAAATCCATGCTGTCTTCCACGACTGTGATAATTTCGAACCGCTGAAGGCAATAGTACATCGCGGCGTGTTTGTGTCAATTTATTGTGAGATTTACATGCATCGTCTTGAGCACAACAGGCATGAGAAACTCTTTGAGCTCATTGACATTTTGCTTTCTACTCTCTTCATCCCAAAAATTTTGTCTTAAATTTATCTAGATAAAAAAGTATCTAACACTAAAGCATAACTAAATACATCCGTGTTTAGATAAATCAAAGATAAGAATTTTGGGACGAAGAGAGTATAGCGCACCCTCCTTGAGCCTTCCACGGGTTCCATGGGTAGTGACGTAGTGTGCCAACGTAGCTTCACAATATTAGCTGGTTTTAGTTTCCTCAAAAAAATAAAAAATATTAACTGGTTTTAGAGAGCGTTATTTCTCGATCTACAATGTCGACACCATGGTTCAGTTTGCTATATGTATGTCGTCACTATGTTGGTATTCTGCCATGATCGGTCTGAAATGGGCGCGATCCGGAGGGCGCGTCAAAGTCGCTATAAAGCTCGGCCGCGCGCGGCGCCTTCCTCTCATTGCTCTCGCAGAGTGTGTTGGGTTGTCTCTTCTCTCCATCCGGTACGTTTGGTTCGTGTGAGGTTCCCGTGGGAATGGCAGAGTCGGACGGTGCCGAGTACCGCTGCTTCGTCGGCAGCCTGTCCTGGAACACCGACGACCGCGGCCTCGAGGCTGCTTTCAGCACCTTCGGCGAGATCCTCGACGCCAAGGTCCGCCGCACACACCCATTCTTCTCTCGCTCTTGTCGAAATTGTTTGCTGCTTTCTGACTCGACCATGCATGGCGCGTGCAGATCATCAACGATCGCGAGACGGGGAGGTCCCGCGGCTTCGGGTTCGTCAGCTTCTCCAGCGAGCAGGCGATGCAGGACGCCATCGAGGGGATGAACGGTAAGGAGCTCGACGGCCGCAGCATCGTCGTCAACGAGGCCCAGTCCCGCGGGTACGGCGGCGGCGGAGGCGGTGGGGGTGGTGGCAGGTACGGCGGTGGCGGCGGGTATGGCCAGCGCCGCGACGATGGCTACGGGGATGACGGCTACGGCGGTGGCCGGGGTTACGGAGGCGGACGCTATGGCGGTGGCAGGGGGTACGGCGGGCGGCGTGACGGCGGCTATGGCCGCGGAGGCAACTCCGACGGCTACTGAGGGGACGGCCCCACGCGGCCAGTCATCTTGCGAGTTCGCCGTGCTGATCCCGAGTTATCCTGTCTCTTGTGTTCTGTGGTTTCCCTTTTGTGTTTTTGATCGCAAGCTCGTCGGTAGTTGGCTGTTATGGAAAATTTAGTTAAGAAAATCGATCAAGCGTGTATCGTGCTATCTTGTTATTGACGCAATCCCATTGTGGGGGATGTGATGCTAAATGTAGAAGGAAAACGTTTATTTCTCTCTCGCGCAAACCTCCTAGAGAGTCATCGGATGGCGGCTAATCGTGCGGCTGGAATCTGTCTCGCTCGGTCACATGCAGCCCCGACCAGATTTATCGGTTCACTCGCAATTAATTGCAACATCGTCCCAGGCGAGCTCTCACTCTCTCACCCCTTGCCCATTTCCCTCTCGTTATGTTCTCCCCCATCCTCCTGGCGCAGATCCATCAACGTGGGATGCGTTGACCAGCGCGGAAACAAGGCAAAGGGATTTCCTCCTCTCCCCATCCTAACTTTTATTAAAGCTAAGGCAAAATCAATCAGAACATTGCACAACTCTTTGCGGGAACTAAAAAGTAGCTGCAACGGGTTATCACAAGTTATAGTCTTAAAGCTAGATAGATAGGCATTCACCATGAATACATTTTGGCACAGCAAAAAGAGCCTATCAAACGCCCTACACATTACGGACCAAACAATCCCAACAAGCCTCCCGCGGCAACGATCTGTTGAATATATTAGCAATTAATCATATGGTTTAATCTGAAATATCATAAAATTATCATGACAGAAGCAACTAAAGCGAGCATGCAAATATCTAGTACAATGGGGAAACAGATCCAATCTACGGCAAGTACTAGACATAGAAAATTTCCGCTTATATAAGTAAACCACTTGGAACACATTAAGACAAATGTCAACCTACCATACAGATTAGGAGAATATTGCATCTTCACGGAGTGGGATAAAATATAAGAATACTCTCCTCTCAGCTGACCAACAGCTTGTCTCTTACTTCTAATTCACGGGATCTCCGATCACATAGAGTAGGTTACCACTGTGGACAACTCATACCGTGGGTCTCAAACCCATCTCCCTCGATGCATTATCTATCACATTACGTGATAAACCCTTTGTGAAGGGATCTGCCAAGTTCATAGTCGTTTGGATATAATCCACTGTAATAACTCCGGAGTTTTTCAGTTTCCTGACAGATTTCAATCTCCTCTTCACATGCCTTGATGACTTCATATTATCCTTAGAACTGTTCACTTTGATGATCACGGTTTGATTATCACAGTTCATTAGGATCGCGGGTATTGGTTTTTCAACCACAGGCAAGTCCATCAAAAGCTCACGAAGCCACTCTGCTTCAACAGTGGCTGTATCTAATGCTGCGAGTTCTGCTTCCATAGTTGACATCGTTAAGATGGTCTGCTTGCAAGACTTCCAAGAAACAGCGTCATCACCAAGTGTAAATAAATAACCACTAGTGGCCTTAATCTCATCAGCATCAGATATCCAATTAGAATCACTATAGCCTTCCAGAACCCTCGGGTTTCCGGTATAGTGAATTCCATAGCTCGCTGTGCCTTTTAAATAGCGCATAACTCTCTCAAGCGCACGCCAATGATCATCTCCCGGATTGGAAACAAGCCGGCTCAATTTGCTCACAGCAAAAGAGATGTTAGGCCTCATGGCACTCGCCAAATACATAAGCGAGCCTATAATCTGAGAATATCTCAGTTGATCTCTAGCAATCCGTCGATTCTTTCGAAGCAACACACTAGGATCATATGGAGTTGGAGAAGGCTTACAGTCGCTATACCCGAAGCGACTCAAGACCTTTTCCACATAGTGAGATTGAAGCAGTGTAATCCCACCATTATCATCTCTCAGCAGCTTGATGTTCAAGATAACATCAGCCACTCCTAGATCCTTCATCTCAAAACAACGAGATAAGAAATCCTTAACTTCCTTAATTAAATCAAGATTGGTTCCAAATATCAGTATGTCATCGACATATAGACAAAGAATAACTCCCTCGCCCCCACCATGACGATAGTACACACATTTGTCAGCTTCGTTTACAACAAAGCCTTCAGAAGTCAAAGTCCTTTCAAACTTCTCGTGCCATTGCTTAGGAGCTTGCTTGAGGCCATATAATAACTTCAATAACTTACACAATTTTCCTTCCTGACCGGGCACTACGAAACCGTCTGGCTACTCCATATAAATTTCCTCATCCAACTCTCCATTAAGGAAAGCTGTCTTAACGTCCATTTGATGAACGAGAAGACCATGCGAGGCAGCCAAAGACAGTAGCACTCGGATAGTGGTCAATCTAGCCACAGGTGAGTAAGTATCAAAGAAGTATTCACCTTCTTTCTGAGTATAACCCTTGGCCACAAGCCTTGCCTTGTACTTTTCAATTGTACCATCAGGCCTAAGCTTTTTCTTGAACACCCACTTACACCCTACAGGTTTACACCCATAGGGACGATCGGTGATCTCCCAGGTTCCGTTAGCCAGGATGGAATCCATCTCGCAACGGACAGCCTCTTTCCAGTAGTCAGCATCAAGAGATGCATAGGCTTCTGAAATAGTCCTAGGTGTGTCATCCACAAGGTACACAATGAAATCATTACCAAAGGATTTTGCAATCCTCTGTCTCTTGCTCCTAACAGGAACTTTATTGTCATCATCCAAGGGATTCTCAACGTGTTCTATTGGAATGGTGGGTTCAGGAATCTCAGTTATTTCTTGACTCGATAAAATAGGTATTTCCTGATTTGATGAGCTAGCCATATCCTTCATAGGAAGTATGTTCTCAAAGAAAGTCGCATCATTCGGCTCCATAATCGTACCGACATGCATGTCGGATACCTCAGATTTTACTACCAAAAATCTATAACCGATGCTATTAAAAGCATAGCCCAGAAGAACACAATCTACGGTTTTAGGTCCAAGCTTGCGCTTCTTGGGAATTGGTATATTGACTTTCGCCAAACAACCCCAAGTACGTAAGTAAGAGAGTTTCTATCTTTTCCTTTCCCATTCCTCAAATGGAGTAATGGTTTTATTCTTTGTGGGAACTCGGTTTAGGACATGACATGCAGTCATTAGCGCCTCCCCCCACCATGCCTTGGAGAGACCCGAAGTGTCTAACATGGCGTTAACCAAATCAGACAGAGTTCGGTTCTTTCTTTCAGCCACCCCATTTGACTGAGGTGAATAGGGAGGCGTCCTCTCATGGATAATACCATGTTCCGCACAAAACGAATTGAATTCATTTGAAAAATACTCTCCACCACGATCAGACCTAAGCCATTTAATTTTACGATCAAGTTGGTTCTCTGCTTCGGCCTTATAGTTTTTGAAGTAAGTTAAAGCCTCATCTTTTGTTTTCAGAAGATACACATAACAATATCTAGTGGAGTCAGCAATGAGTGTCATAAAGTATTTCTTTCCACCCTTTGTCAACACGCCATTCATCTCACAAAGATCAGAATGTATAAGCTCCAGTGTTGCTAAATTTCTTACCTCCGCAGTCTTATGGGACTTGCGAGGTTGCTTAGCTTGAACACACACTTGACATTTGGAACCTTTCACAGTAGTAAATTTCGGAATTAAACTCATATTTGCTAACCGCGTCATGCAACCAAAGTTAATATGACAAAGTCGTGAATGCCAAATATCAGATTCATTATCGTGGCAAACATGATTAATAACTTTAGTGCATAAGTCTGACAAAGATAGGCGGAACAAGCCTCCGCACTCATAGCCTTTACCAACAAATTGTCCATACTTGGAAATTAAAACTTTATTGGACTCGAAAACCAACTTATAACCATCTCGACATAAATGCGAACCGCTGACGAGATTCTTATTGATGGAGGGCACATGATGCACGTTCTTCAGTCGCACGATCTTCCCCAAAGTAAACTTCAGATCGACCGTACCAACACCACGAACAGTGTCATGTGACCCGTTCCCCATCAGCACGGGGGAAGTCCCTGTGACCCAATATCCTTCATCTCGGTGTCAGCCATGACAACATTAGCGGTCTTGCCGCTATTCTCCAGCTGCTGCAGCTCAAGCCGTTTGGGGCATCTCGGAGCCCAATGGCTCAGGTCGCCACAAACGTGGCATGATCCCTTCTTCTTCTTAAAGTTGGTAGAGGACGATGGCTTAAACTTGTTGTCAGGCTTGCCTTTACCCTCGTATTTCTTCTTGTTATATTTAGGCTTGTTGGGCTGGTAGTTTTTCTTCTGCACCATGTGCGCAGCAGAACCTACCTCAGCAACCCGAGCACGTGTATCCTTTGCTCTCGCCTTCTCTTCCACATCAAGAGATCCGATGAGGTCCAAAACAGAAAACTCCTGTCTCTTGTGTTTCAGAGAAGTAGCAAAGGTGCCCCACGAAGGTGGAAGCTTGGCAATGATGCCACCGGCCACAAATTTGTCCGGTAAATTACACTTAAAGTGCTCAAGTTCCTTAGCGAGTGACTGTATCTCATGAGCCTGTTGAACAACAGAACGCTCATCAGTCATCTTGTAGTCATAGAATTGCTCCATGACGTACAACTCGCTACCAGCGTCCGAGACCCCAAACTTGGCCTCGAGCGCGGCCCACATGTCCTTGCCATTATCAAACGACATATAAGGATCCACAATGGAATCATCAATAATACCGAGGAGGGCTGTCTTAAACATAATATCAACCCTTTCAAAGGCTTACCGATGTGCAGGTTCAAGATCGCCCTCAGGCATGCCCTTGGTGGCCGCATAGCAGTTCATGGATTGAAACCACAACACTGCTCTCGTGCGCCACCTCTTATAGTTCACACCCTTGAACCCATCGGGCTTTGTCGACGTAAGAAAAGCAGGTGTAGAAAATTGCCTATAATCAGGTTTTTGGATTGTTGAATATATTAGCAATTCATCATATGGTTTAATCCGAAATATCATAAAATTAATCATGACAGAAGCAACTAAAGCGAGCATGCAAATATCTAGTACAATGGGGAAACAGATCCAATCTACGGCAAGTACTAGACATAGAAATTGTAGCGAGATCTGATACAGATGAGAGAGAGAGATGCATACGTTGCAGCAGCTGTAGTAGCGGCTATGTTGTCCCCGGTCTGGGCCATGTCGTCGTCGAGGAAGAGGTTGCCGATTTCGGGGAAGAAGTCGTCGTTGAGGAAGTGATCGCTGTCAGCAGTCGAGCGAGAGCTCTCCCCAAAAACCTGATCGCCCCTCTCCCGTACAGGATCGCAAGAGGCGGGGTTCCGGAGGCCTGCTGTCCCTTCTTCTGGTGCACGCCGGTAGGAGGGATGGAGAAGGCTTGAGTGGCGACGCAATATTTTGGAACGGTGAGAAACCATACGAAAACAACCTACTCCCAAGGATGGCTTGGTACGGGTTTATATAGTGTATGTTGGGAGTCAAAGCAGCCGCCATAAACGCGTCCATTTATGATTTAGAAACTGCCGTACTTAACACGTCCGTTTATGAAATAGAAACAGTAACAATAAACGCGTTTGTTAATGAGTCAGAAACGGCCGTAATAACCGCGTCTGTTAATGAAATAGAAACAGCCCCAATAAACGCGACCGTTACTAATTAATCAATGACTCATTAATTTTCCCAATTAACAAAATAATAATGTGTCAATGAGAATTTCTGAATTTATTTGGACTAGTAAATACTAGTAAATTCCAACACGATCAAGCAACCTTATGCATCGGAGGCGTACCACAACTTGAGTGTCAGCGAACCTACCAATCCAGGATGCAATGCAAGCTTCGCCATTTTTAACCCCGAAAGACAAATTCATTTCGAAAAAGCCATAAAACCCACAAGGTAGCAGATGTGACAGAATTAATAACATCACCGGTTTTCCTTTGCTTCCAAAAGGAATGCAAAAAGGAAAAGGAAGAAGGAACATGTTTGTTGATGATATCAGGAACTATAGACCAGATCTGTCCGGCAACAATGCAGTCAAAAAATATATGATGTATATGAAGGAAATATGCCCTAGAGGCAATAATAAAGTTATTATTTATTTCCTTATATCATGATAAATGTTTATTATTCATGCTAGAATTGTATTAAACGGAAACTTAATACATGTGTGAATACATAGACAAAACAGTATGTCCCTAGTATGCCTCTACTAGACTAGCTCATTGATCAAAGATGGTTATGTTTCCTAGCCATAGACATAAGTTGTCATTTGATCAACGGGATCACATCATTAGGAGAATGATGTGATGGACAAGACCCATCCGTTAGCATAGCACTATGATCGTTTAGTTTAACTGCTATTGCTTTCTTCATGACTTATACATGTTCCTATGACTATGAGATTATGCAACTCCCGAATACCATAGGAACACCTTGTGTGCTATCAAACGTCACAACGTAACTGGGTGATCATAAAGATGCTCTACAGGTGTCTCCGAAAGTATTCGTGGTGTTGGCATAGATCAAGATTAGGATTTGTCACTCCGAGTGTCGGAGAGGTATCTCTGGGCCCTCTCGGTAACACACATCACAATAAGCCTTGCAAGCAAAAGACTAATGAGTTAGTCACGAGATGATGTGTTACGGAACGAGTAAAGAGACTTGCCGGTAAACGAGATTGAACTAGGTATAAAGATACCGACGATCGAATCTCGGGCAAGTAACATACCATTTGACAAAAGGAACAACGTATGTTGTTATGCGGTTCTGACCGATAAAAGATCTTCGTAGAATATGTAGGAGCCAATATGAACATCCAGGTTCCGCTATTGGTTATTGACCGGAGATGAGTCTCGGTCATGTCTACATAGTTCTCGAACCCGTAGGGTCCGCACGCTTAACGTTTGATGACGATCGGTATTATGAGATTATGCAACTCCCGAATACCGTAGGAACACCTTGTGTGCTATCAAACGTCACAACGTAACTGGGTGATCATAAAGATGCTCTACAGGTGTCTCCGAAAGTATTCGTGGTGTTGGCATAGATCAAGATTAGGATTTGTCACTCCGAGTGTCGGAGAGGTATCTCTGGGCCCTCTCGGTAACACACATCACAATAAGACTTGCAAGCAAAAGACTAATGAGTTAGTCACGAGATGATGTGTTACGGAACGAGTAAAGAGACTTGCCGGTAACGAGATTGAACTAGGTATAGAGATACCGACGATCGAATCTCGGGCAAGTAACATACCGTTGACAAAAGGAACAACATATGTTGTTATGCGGTTCTGACCGATAAAAGATCTTCGTAGAATATGTAGGAGCCAATATGAACATCCAGGTTCCGCTATTGGTTATTGACCGGAGATGAGTCTCGGTCATGTCTACATAGTTCTCGAACCCGTAGGGTCCGCACGCTTAACGTTTGATGACGATCGGTATTATGAGTTTATGAGTATTGATGTACCGAAGGTAGTTCGGAGTCCCGGATGAGATCACGGACATGACGAGGAGTCTCGGAATGTCCGAGACATAAAGATTGATATATTGGACGGCTATATTCGGACACCGGAAGTATACCGGAAAAGTTTCGGATTTATCGGGAATGCCGGAGGGGGTTACCGGAACCCCCTACGAGAGGGGATGGTCCATAGTGGGCCTAAAGGGAAAGAGAGAGGCAGCCCATAGGGCTGGCCGGCGCCCCCACCTAGGAATCCTAGTTGGACTAGGATTGGGGGGGCGCCACCTCTCCTATTCCTTTCCCCCTTCTTCCTTTCGGTGAATCCTACTAGGAATAGGATTGCAATCCTATTCCTAGTAGGAGTCCCCTCCCTAGCCGCACCATAGAGGTTGGCCGGCCCCTCCTCCCTTGCTCCTTTATATACGGGGGCAGGGGGGCACCCAAAGACACACAAGTTGAATTGTTTTAGCCGTGTGCGGTGCCCCCCTCCACAGAATCACACCTCGGTCGTACCGTCGCGGAGCTTAGGAGAAGCCCTGCGCCGGTGAACACATCATATCCGTCACCACGCCGTCGTGCTGACGAAACTCTCCCGTGAAGCTCAACTGGATCAAGAGCTCGTGGGACGTCATCAAGCTGAACGTGTGCTGAACGCGGAGGTGCCGTACGTTCGGTGCTTGATCGGTTGGATCGCGAAGAAGTTCGACAACATCAACCGCGTCACTTGACGCTTCCGCTCCCGGTCTACGAGGGTACGTAGACACACTCTCCCCTCTCGTTGCTATGCATCTGGTAGATAGATCTTGCGTGATCGTAGGAAAATTTTAAAATACTACGTTCATCTACAGTGGTATCAGAGCCAGGTCTATGCGTAGATGATATGCACGAGTAGAACACAATGAGATTGTGGACGATACTAGTCATACTGCTTACCAGCATGTCATACTTTGCTTCGGCGGTATTGTGAGATGAAGCGGCCCGGACCGACATTACGCGTACGCTTACGCGAGACTGGTTTCACCGTTACAAGCACTCGTTGCTTAAAGGTGACTGGCGGGTGTCTGTCTCTCTCACTTTAGCTGAATCAAGTGTGGCTACGCCCGGTCCTTGTGAAGGTTAAAACAGCACATACTTGACGAAACATCGTTGTGGTTTTGTATGCGTAGGTAAGAACGGTTCTTGCTAAGCCCGTAGCAGCCACGTAAAACTTGCAACAACAAAGTAGAGGACGTCTAACTTGTTTTTGCAGGGCATGTTGTGATGTGATATGGTCAAGACATGATGAGTTATACGTTTTTGTATGAGATGATCATGTTTTGTAAAGTTATCGGCAACTGGCAGGAGCCATATGGTTGTCGCTCTATTGTATGAAATGCAATCGCCATATAATTGCTTTACTTTATCACTAAGCGGTAGCGATAGTCGTGGAAGCAATAGTTGGCGAGACGACAACGATACTACGATGAAGATCAAGGTGTCAAGCCGGTGACGAAGGTGATCATGACGGTGCTTTGAAGATGGAGATCAAAAAGCACAAGATGATGATGGCCATATCATGTCACATATTTTGATTGCATGTGATGTTTATCTTATTATGCTTCTTATTTTGCTTAGATCGACTGTAGCATT
>LR738714.1:389098247-389181850 GCA_902687465.1 Secale cereale
CGACGTCCCAGAAGATTCCAGAAGATTCCCGAAGATTCCAGATGTTCCGGGTTGCCCGTGTGTTCTTTTGTGGTGGTGTTATTTATTTTTGCATTGCATCATGTCATCATGCCATCATGTCACATTTTATTTTGCATCTCAACCTAAATAAATCGTGTGGACCTTCGGTCCATTTAAATCGAGGGAAGGTGACTTCTCTTTATAACATATAAAAGTCTCTCATTATTTTAGGGAGCTATATTTATTAATTATTCCATTGCTCCGGAATCACCATAACACACTTGCATAATTTTCCCCATGTCTTTTCACTTCGAGTTTCACCTTCAAAATCTTGCCAATAATTCTTTTCCGTTTTTTCGAGGCTCCTCCATTTTATCTAGACTCTTTTGAAACTCCTTGAGGCAAACTATTTATTTTAGTTTGCACTCCCCCTTTTGCCGGAACTATTTTGTGAGGTTGGTTTTTACTCCATAAAGCCTTTCAAAATGTTCCATCATTTTTCTCCCCCTGTTTTGGCCTCTTTTCTTTTTATTTTGGATCCATCTCTATTTATTTCTGCTGAGGAAATAAATAAAAAGAAGGCCTCCCTCAGGCCATCTCTTTTCTCCCCCAGGCATCTCCCCACCTCCTGGCCCACTGGCCCATCAGGTCAGCCCGGTCCGACCGAACCCTAATCCTCCCTCAGCCCCGCATCGCTCTCTCCCTCACTCCCTCTTTCCTCCCGACCGCCGCCACTCCCTCGCATCTCCCTCTCCCTCGATCTCTCTCTCGCTCTGGCCCTCGACCCCGCAGCCCCGATTCCCTTCCTTCGTCCCCCCAGAGCGCCGGTCTCCTCCGACCCCGAGCCCCTCGAGCGGCCTCTCCCTCCTTCGCCCTGGCCCCGAGCGCCCCCGGCCAGGACTCACCGCCCCCCAGCGATCTCCCCGCAGACAGCCCTTCGCGCCAGCCGCCGCCGGCTCGCGTGCGTCGAGCCCCTCGAGCTTCCTGCCCACCAGCAACTGCAGCGCGCCCAAGACCCGTCCCCGAGCGGCTCCCTCCGGCGCGGCTCCTTCCCGAGCAGTCCCTCGCCCTCTCTTCCTCGCCCCAGGACGAGCGCCCGGCGCGGTTCCCTCCTCCGGTTCCGTCAAGGCAGCGCCGCGGCACCGTCCTCCAGCGCCCCATCTCCCCGACGCCGGCCAGGGCCTTCCCCGTGCGGCCCTTCACCAGCAGCTCCGAGGCTCCCTTGCCTCCTCTCCAGCGAGCACGGGATTCCCTTCCCGCGACGAGGGCCCCTGCTGCCTCTTCTGGGCCGCCGCCCCCTGCTGCCATCCGCCGCCGCCGCGCCATGGACGCCGGGATCCATCCATCTCCAGCAGCCCCGTGCGCCGTCCCCAAGTCGCTGACCCCTTTGCTGCCTTGCCTGTGTTTTTTTGTTTTTGTTTTGTTTTGTTGCTTCGTGTTGTTGAGCTTGACAGAGGACCCGTGTACAATGACTGGAGCACTACATAACATGTACCCCTACCGTCGCAATAACGAGATCCCAAGTACCACGACGATGCGTCGAGTACCCCTATGTCCAACGCCATGACAAGTACGACTACCGACGCCCGGAAACGCCAAGTACCACTACATCCGTGTATGACTACATGACCGACAAGTACCACGACGACCCGAACGACTTCCGTCGCGTGTACCACTACCGTCGCCCGGAAAAGACGGATGCGCCAAGTACATCTACGAACGAGTTCGTCTACCGTCGCCGTGTACCACTACCGTCGCCCCGTGAACAACTACCGCCGTCGTGGAACCGCCAAGACGAACGGAACAACTACTTCCTCTACGAGTTGCGGAACGACTACTTCCTCTACTTCCACTACTACGGCTACTTCCACTACGTCCCTCGACGTCTCGAACCGCCCCGAAACGCACGCTTCGAAGGTATACCGAAACGACCCCGTGGATGACCCGTGAGATGCATGCTTGCTTGTGTTGTTTGGAATGTCTCCCGTGTGTGCTTCGTGCCCGTTCCGACCTTTTGTCATGTTCCTCGGTTGCCTCGCCACCGACTCGTGGGAACCCGGCAACGGGATCACCCCATCATCTCGTTTGACTCGCTCACGCCGTCTATCTTTTGCATCGGACTCTCAACGAGTTACCGGTACCGATATGTTGCCGTGGCATCATTTTCGGAATCGTTGCCGTGGCACTCTTTTCTTTCCACCACGGTGACAAATGCTTCATATCTTGTTAATTGTCAACCTTTTTAATAAAACTTGCATAAACTTGATCATGTCATCCGCATCATGATAACAACATGAGAATGCTTAATTGTTGTTTGCTTATAATTATTAAACATGCTCATGGGGATTTTCCGGATATGTTGTAGTTATTCTCCGGCCTCATTTAAAATGCCTAAATAGTGTAGTTTAATTTATGCTTCACCTCTTGCCATGCTAAAAACAATTAAACTTGTCTTGTTAATAATGAGAGTCAACTAAATAATTAAATGTGGTGTTTCGTCAATATGCAACCCGTTGCATATTGATCTCCACTTAACTTGTAGTTTTGTTTGTGCACTTTGCCATGCTTATTTTAAACCGGACATGCATCATACTTGTTTGTGCATCGTATGCCTTGTTTATGATTGTGTGTTTACCGTGTTGTTTGTTTCTTTCCGGTTGCTTCTCTTGTTAGCTTCGGTTTCGTTCCGGAGTTGTGAGGTTTCACTCGACTGTTGCTCCGTCTTCTTCTTGGATCCGTTCTTCTCCCTTGTGGAATCCCAGGCAAGATGACCGAACCCGGATACCGTTACTATTTTTGCCTCTTGCTAGTAGTCTCGATCTATAGTTTTGCCTCGATGCCCATGTTCTTTTGTCAGCCTCCTACTTGTAACCAATTGCCATGTCTAACCACCCTACCTATGCAAACCGTTGCTTGGCTAAGTATGCTCGCTCAGTCCTTCTTATAGCATTGTTAGTTGCAGGTGAAGATTGAAGATGCTTGCTTCATGTTGAAGTTTGGTTGGGTTATATCACACTATATAAATGCTTAAAATGAAATCACCTATATACTGGCAGGGTGGAAGGCTAAGCCTTTTGCTTGGTGTTTTGTTCCACTCATGCCGTTAGGAACCGTATAAACCGGTGTTATGTTCCTTGTTTTTGCGTTCCTAACACGGTTGGGGTGTATGGGACCCCCTTGATAAACCGCTAAGTGCTAAGTCTTTTCCAGCAAGTCCCAACATTTGGTACTATTTGCCCATAATAACAACTTAATTAATTAATTAAATTTGCATAGAGGGTCGCTCCCTCGAGGATCCTTTATTTCTACATAGCAGGGGGGGCCAGTGCCGATGGTGTTGGTCCCAAACGGGGGTCCTGCGGGAACCACCACGGGGAAACTCGAGGTTTGGGTCCTGTAGCATCGCCCATCCGGTCGTGTCCTGAGACCTAGATACGCGCGGCTACTATCAGGGTGTCGACACGCCGGGAGGATTTGCTGGATTAGCCTTACCTTAGTTCGGTTTAACTTGAGCACGGGATTCCGAGAATACTCGGGTCTTCCCACCTATGGAGTTGCGACTCCGCGGATCGTGGGCTTGTAATGGGCCAAGTTGGAACACCCCTGCAGGGTTTGAACTTTCGAAAGCCGTGCCCGCGGTTATGTGGCAGATGGGAGCTTGTTAATTCCGGTTGTAGATAACTTGACACAATGTTTCTAATACACTACCAGCGTGTGTACCGTGACTGTCAATTTCCGAATAGGGATTCGGGAGTTGAACACGGTGGGGTTATGTTTGACCGGCTTTAGCTAGGATCACTTCGTGATCATCTTTCGACCGATGCTCTTCTCTTCTCGCTCTCTATTACGTAAGTTAGTGCTAGTTGCTGCTGCAGACTCTTGTTTGTTCCTTCACCTCTCGTTCTTTCTTCAGCCTTGTCCTCACCCAAGGCTTAAATAGTCTTGTTACCCGGGAACGGGATTGCTGAGTCCTCTGTGGCTCACAGTTACTTCACCACACCAGATGCAGGTTCAGCCGAGTTTGATGCAGGAGTTGGATCAGTTCTTCACCAGGAGTTCGATGAAGAGCTTGGCTGTTTGTTTGTAACGTTTCGATGTTCAGTAGTGGTTTCTACTAGGATTCGATCCTGACCTGTGGCTTTATGTTGTTTGGTATCTTTCTTTTGGTTCTTCACCCGTAGTCGGGTTGTGATGTTCTGAATGATGTATTGCTTATGTATTGTATTGCGTGAAGTGGCGAGTGTAAGCCAACTATCTCCTTTTGCATTTTAATCCCTCTTTTACATGAGTCGTGCAAAGATACCAAACTTGAGATCATTCTAGGATGGATTTATGCCTTTAAGTCATGCCTCGACACGTAGGAGGTATAACTCCATCCTGGGCATTACAAGTTGGTATTCAGAGCCTTCTCCGACCTAGAAGCCCCCACTGTTTGATCGAATCGTTAACGGTTGAGTCTAGGCACACACTGAAAAAAAATGTTTTGAGTCCTATATATATATCGGAGAGTAGGATTTCTTTGCTTCTCATCCCTTTTCTTTCTGGTGAGGACTCCTGACGATTACTCTTATCTCTTCTACTTTCAAAAATTGCACCAAATTTTTTTAGGATCCCGCGAGTATTCTGGGATTGTTTCGATGTTCTTGTGACAAGGATATTGTTCCCGATGCCTCCTGTTACCGAGGAGTTGAGCTTCGGGGTACCATTGACACAAGCATATCGCGACAGTACTAAATACTTAAGACGGCCGACATCGAAAATCTCTCCTATACGGCCAGTGGCAAGATAACCCCGACATCACCCAGTACTGGGGAGGTAGTTCGAGAGTATTGCCATAGCTTGTTATAGTGGATGCTTTTCGAAGGTCCGAGGTAAACAGTTTCCGAGAAAGACTGGTTATGTGTTGAAGGATGGATACACCTGGATGTAGGTTTAGAGTTGATTGCGCGGTGCTTCCCGTGTATCCCCAACACCTGATTGCATAACTGGAAACTTTCGGAAATCTATAGGTGGGTTCATCTAGTAGTTCTAGGCATTCTTCCAACGGATGCTCGATTTGAAGTTTGGGGTTCTACATTGAGTGAAGTGGTTTTATGGACTTGTTCTGATCGGGAGTTGCATCTTAAAGGGTCCTTGGCTATGCTGATCCGGGGATTGCAAAACCCTTTTATAATACGTTCCATGAGCTTTCAGCACGAAGATGTCGAACGAAGCTTCTATCTTGTATTTGTTCTATCTGATCCTTGTTCCTTTTTATTTTATCTTTTGTTCTCCAAGTGGCTTCTCGTCGAGTTGATGTACCTGCAGAATTCATTCGTTCATTCCTCTGTTCGAATGATGTTGTGAAGATTAGGCTGTTGCATATCTACCCTTTGTTCTTGTTTTGGATTCTGGTATTCGAGTTGCTTCGATGTCAAATGTTGATTCCATACCTTTCTTTAATCGGTGTTCTCATATTTCTATGGGAGTGCTAGTCCTTCTTAACCATCGAGATCTTCATGTTAATTCTTTTCAACCGGTGTCCATTTTGTTCATCCCAAGTTGTTTTTGTTTTCCCCGCCCTCCCACCCTTCTTCTTCTTGGACCCAGGAATTCTTAATGAAGTATCCATTTTATTAATGTGATATTTCTTCATTCATTTTCCTTCAATGTTCTTATCCGGTGATTTATCTTGAAGATGCTCAAGAGCTTCAAGTTCATCATTCTTAATTCCAATAATTCTCCGGTGGATGTAATTCAAGATTTCGGTGTTGATCTTATCCTTTTCCTCTTTTCACAATGCTTTCTTATTCCGGTGGACCAATTAATCATTCTCCTCTTGTTATTCATACCCGGAGTGCTGAAGATTCATAATTCCATTCTTAACCCGTTCAAGCTATTTTTGAGGATTGTCATCTTACTCAAGCCATTTTAATTCAACCGGTGCAATATCTCTTAAGCAATCTTTTTCCCAACGGTGATTTCTTTGAGTGGGCCCTAACCCACAGGTCTTTTCCAGGATCTTAACTGACTCTTCTATTTTCCGGAGTTGTTTTAAAATTCTTGTCAAAGTGTGACGTAAGAATGATTTCCATCAGTCACATGCCTTCTCCAAGTGTACTTTCAAATTCTTTCATCGTTGCTTCAACCTTTTTAATTCTTCATTCCGGAGTGCTCAACAATTCTTCATGGCATTTCTCGTCTTCGTTCTCAACATTTGAAGACCGGAGAAGTGTTTCTCTTAATCTTGGCCCGTTCTCTTGAAGATTCGTGGTTCTAGCTTCATGCCATCCTCATTATTATTTCGATTGTGTGGAATTATTTTCATACCATCTGAAGCATTTCATGAATTCTTTCCTTGTGTTCCTCCGAAGGCCATCATTTCAGAATATTTCTTCGTTCTCAGTTTTCAACTTCGTCCTCCAAATATTCTTCATTGATGTCTCTTCGTTCGTCTCTATATTCTTACGGTGGTTCATTCAAGTTTTCTCTTCCTTGTTATCGTATTAATTCATTTGTTCTTTTCATAATCCTACCGGTGAGTCGTTCAAGACTATTCTCAGCTTGTGCTAGATCTCTCTTCAATTTCTTGCAATGAGAATAAGTAGTATGCCAAATCCTTTGGTTGTCATCAATTAAATTGATGAAGGATATGCATAACATAAATCTTATTCTAGTTTCTTCCAAGAGGTTAATCCCTTCCTTCAGAGCTTGTTCATCATATCATATTCTCGGTTCTAAATTCTTCATCTTGTTTTCCGGAGCTCCAAGTTATTTCTATTACATCATTTCAAAGCTCAGTCTAATTCACCGCAGGCCTTGAATTCTTATTCTTTTCGTCTTTCTCTTCTCATGCTTTCATTACCGGAGTTCTTCATGGTGGTTCATCATCATGTTTTAATTCATCCTTGAAGTTTTCTTCAAGATTTTTGTTGGAGCTTAAGCATTTTTTTCATCATGCTTCCAATTGCAATTCTTTCTACCTTATCTTTTCAGATGGTGTTATGTCATTCTTGTCAATTCCTTCATGTTTCATGATTCACGAGTTATCAAGAATGAGATATTTAAAACCCATCATTTTCCTTGTTCAAGAGATCTTTCCACCCCTTCATTTATTCGTTGGAGTAATCTTGGGTTGTATTTCACTAAAAGCTTTCCTTAAGAGTTGTTGCTAATTATGGTGCTTATAAATGACCCAAGTTCTTCATTTATCAGTCCGGTGAAAGAAGTTTTTTCATCTCCTTGTTGATCTCAATCAAATCAATTGTTTAAGTTAGTGGCTGGTTGTCACCTCTTAATTTTGAGATGTTTCCATAAGCCCACATCAAGCTTATTCTTTCGTTGTTGAATTTCCAACAACTCAGTTCAACCCTTCTTTGTAAGATGCTCTTTCAAATTAAATTTTGAGAGAGGTTGTCATATTTCTTCTCCATTCATTTCTTTCGTTGATCTTTATGCTATTCTTTCATTCCGGAGGCTTTGTGATGTTGCTCTCTTTAACCATCATCTCGTTTTGTCAAGATCATGTTCTTTCCTTTGCTTGTCCATTTAACCGGAGTGTTGTATTCTTCATTCAAATTCTCTCATCTTACCAAGTTTGCCTCTCAATCTTTCTTAACCCTTGTGCCATTCTTTTAATTGTTTCGGAGGCAATATGCTATTGATTTCATCAAGTATCATTCCATCTCCTCAAGTTCTTATTAATTCCTTCCATTTTCAGACGGAGTGCTGCCCAAATTCTGTCATTCTTTTCCTTGGCCATACCCTTGCAGTTTCATATTCTTTTGGTTCGTAAGCTCTTGTTTCATGTCTTTCAACCTTCAAGGTTCTTGTAATGTTCCTCCTGCTTACCGGAGTGCTCTTAACTTCGTTCATCTCCATTCTATTCTTTCTTTCAAGTTTGTTTAGCATGGTTCCTGGTTTCACTCGTCTGTCAAAGAAGCAACTTTGTTTTACCTCTTCCTCTTCCGTTTTTTTTACCCGGTGATATCTCTAGGATCTCGGGTCGAGATCCTCTGTTAGTGTGGGAGAGTTGTGACGCCCGAGATCGACGTCCCAGAAGATTCCAGAAGATTCCCGAAGATTCCAGATGTTCCGGGTTGCCCGTGTGTTCTTTTGTGGTGGTGTTATTTATTTTTGCATTGCATCATGTCATCATGCCATCATGTCACATTTTATTTTGCATCTCAACCTAAATAAATCGTGTGGACCTTCGGTCCATTTAAATCGAGGGAAGGTGACTTCTCTTTATAACATATAAAAGTCTCTCATTATTTTAGGGAGCTATATTTATTAATTATTCCATTGCTCCGGAATCACCATAACACACTTGCATAATTTTCCCCATGTCTTTTCACTTCGAGTTTCACCTTCAAAATCTTGCCAATAATTCTTTTCCGTTTTTTCGAGGCTCCTCCATTTTATCTAGACTCTTTTGAAACTCCTTGAGGCAAACTATTTATTTTAGTTTGCACTCCCCCTTTTGCCGGAACTATTTTGTGAGGTTGGTTTTTACTCCATAAAGCCTTTCAAAATGTTCCATCATTTTTCTCCCCCTGTTTTGGCTTCTTTTCTTTTTATTTTGGATCCATCTCTATTTATTTCTGCTGAGGAAATAAATAAAAAGAAGGCCTCCCTCAGGCCATCTCTTTTCTCCCCCAGGCATCTCCCCACCTCCTGGCCCACTGGCCCATCAGGTCAGCCCGGTCCGACCGAACCCTAATCCTCCCTCAGCCTCGCATCGCTCTCTCCCTCACTCCCTCTTTCCTCCCGACCGCCGCCACTCCCTCGCATCTCCCTCTCCCTCGATCTCTCTCTCGCTCTGGCCCTCGACCCCGCAGCCCCGATTCCCTTCCTTCGTCCCCCCAGAGCGCCGGTCTCCTCCGACCCCGAGCCCCTCGAGCGGCCTCTCCCTCCTTCGCCCTGGCCCCGAGCGCCCCCGGCCAGGACTCACCGCCCCCCAGCGATCTCCCCGCAGACAGCCCTTCGCGCCAGCCGCCGCCGGCTCGCGTGCGTCGAGCCCCTCGAGCTTCCTGCCCACCAGCAACTGCAGCGGGCCCAAGACCCGTCCCCGAGCGGCTCCCTCCGGCGCGGCTCCTTCCCGAGCAGGCCCTCGCCCTCTCTTCCTCGCCCCAGGACGAGCGCCCGGTGCGGTTCCCTCCTCCGGTTCCGTCAAGGCAGCGCCGCGGCCCCGTCCTCCAGCGCCCCATCTCCCCGACGCCGGCCAGGGCCTTCCCCGTGCGGCCCTTCACCAGCAGCTCCGAGGCTCCCTTGCCTCCTCTCCAGCGAGCACGGGATTCCCTTCCCGCGACGAGGGCCCCTGCTGCCTCTTCTGGGCCGCCGCCCCCTGCTGCCATCCGCCGCCGCCGCGCCATGGACGCCGGGATCCGTCCATCTCCAGCAGCCCCGTGCGCCGTCCCCAAGTCGCTGACCCCTTTGCTGCCTTGCCTGTGTTTTTTTGTTTTTGTTTTGTTTTGTTGCTTCGTGTTGTTGAGCTTGACAGAGGACCCGTGTACAATGACTGGAGCACTACATAACATGTACCCCTACCATCGCAATAACGAGATCCCAAGTACCACGACGATGCGTCGAGTACCCCTACGTCCAACGCCATGACAAGTACGACTACCGACGCCCGGAAACGCCAAGTACCACTACATCCGTGTACGACTACATGACCGACAAGTACCACGACGACCCGAACGACTTCCGTCGCGTGTACCACTACCGTCGCCCGGAAAAGACGGATGCGCCAAGTACATCTACGAACGAGTTCGTCTACCATCGCCGTGTACCACTACCGTCGCCCCGTGAACAACTACCGCCGTCGTGGAACCGCCAAGACGAACGGAACAACTACTTCCTCTACGAGTTGCGGAACGACTACTTCCTCTACTTCCACTACTACGGCTACTTCCACTACGTCCCTCGACGTCTCGAACCGCCCCGAAACGCACGCTTCGAAGGTATACCGAAACGACCCCGTGGATGACCCGTGAGATGCATGCTTGCTTGTGTTGTTTGGAATGTCTCCCGTGTGTGCTTCGTGCCCGTTCCGACCTTTTGTCATGTTCCTCGGTTGCCTCGCCACCGACTCGTGGGAACCCGGCAACGGGATCACCCCATCATCTCGTTTGACTCGCTCACGCCATCTATCTTTTGCATCGGACTCTCAACGAGTTACCGGTACCGATATGTTGTCGTGGCATCATTTTCGGAATCGTTGCCGTGGCACTCTTTTCTTTCCACCACGGTGACAAATGCTTCATATCTTGTTAATTGTCAACCTTTTTAATAAAACTTGCATAAACTTGATCATGTCATCCGCATCATGATAACAACATGAGAATGCTTAATTGTTGTTTGCTTATAATTATTAAACATGCTCATGGGGATTTTCCGGATATGTTGTAGTTATTCTCCGGCCTCATTTAAAATGCCTAAATAGTGTAGTTTAATTTATGCTTCACCTCTTGCCATGCTAAAAACAATTAAACTTGTCTTGTTAATAATGAGAGTCAACTAAATAATTAAATGTGGTGTTTCGTCAATATGCAACCCGTTGCATATTGATCTCCACTTAACTTGTAGTTTTGTTTGTGCACTTTGCCATGCTTATTTTAAACCGGACATGCATCATACTTGTTTGTGCATCGTATGCCTTGTTTATGATTGTGTGTTTACCGTGTTGTTTGTTTCTTTCCGGTTGCTTCTCTTGTTAGCTTCGGTTTCGTTCCGGAGTTGTGAGGTTTCACTCGACTGTTGCTCCGTCTTCTTCTTGGATCCGTTCTTCTCCCTTGTGGAATCCCAGGCAAGATGACCGAACCCGGATACCATTACTATTTTTGCCTCTTGCTAGTAGTCTCGATCTATAGTTTTGCCTCGATGCCCATGTTCTTTTGTCAGCCTCCTACTTGTAACCAATTGCCATGTCTAACCACCCTACCTATGCAAACCGTTGCTTGGCTAAGTATGCTCGCTCAGTCCTTCTTATAGCATTGTTAGTTGCAGGTGAAGATTGAAGATGCTTGCTTCATGTTGAAGTTTGGTTGGGTTATATCACACTATATAAATGCTTAAAATGAAATCACCTATATACTGGCAAGGTGGAAGGCTAAGCCTTTTGCTTGGTGTTTTGTTCCACTCATGTCGTTAGGAACCGTATAAACCGGTGTTATGTTCCTTGTTTTTGTGTTCCTAACACGGTTGGGGTGTATGGGACCCCCTTGATAAACCGCTAAGTGCTAAGTCTTTTCCAGCAAGTCCCAACATTTGGTACTATTTGCCCATAATAACAACTTAATTAATTAATTAAATTTGCATAGAGGGTCGCTCCCTCGAGGATCCTTTATTTCTACATAGCAGGGGGGGCCAGTGCCGATGGTGTTGGTCCCAAACGGGGGTCCTGCGGGAACCACCACGGGGAAACTCGAGGTTTGGGTCCTGTAGCATCGCCCATCCGGTCGTGTCCTGAGACCTAGATACGCGCGGCTACTATCAGGGTGTCGACACGCCGGGAGGATTTTCTGGATTAGCCTTACCTTAGTTCGGTTTAACTTGAGCACGGGATTCCGAGAATACTCGGGTCTTCCCAACTATGGAGTTGCGACTCCGCGGATCGTGGGCTTGTGATGGGCCAAGTTGGAACACCCCTGCAGGGTTTGAACTTTCGAAAGCCGTGCCCGCGGTTATGTGGCAGATGGGAGCTTGTTAATTCCGGTTGTAGATAACTTGACACAATGTTTCTAATACACTACCAGCGTGTGTACCGTGACTGTCAATTTCCGAATAGGGATTCGGGAGTTGAACACGGTGGGGTTATGTTTGACCGGCTTTAGCTAGGATCACTTCGTGATCATCTTTCGACCGATGCTCTTCTCTTCTCGCTCTCTATTACGTAAGTTAGTGCTAGTTGCTGCTGCAGACTCTTGTTTGTTCCTTCACCTCTCGTTCTTTCTTCAGCCTTGTCCTCACCCAAGGCTTAAATAGTCTTGTTACCCGGGAACGGGATTGCTGAGTCCTCTGTGGCTCACAGTTACTTCACCACACCAGATGCAGGTTCAGCCGAGTTTGATGCAGGAGTTGGATCAGTTCTTCACCAGGAGCTCGATGAAGAGCTTGGCTGTTTGTTTGTAACGTTTCGATGTTCAGTAGTGGTTTCTACTAGGATTCGATCCTGACCTGTGGCTTTATGTTGTTTGGTATCTTTCTTTTGGTTCTTCACCCGTAGTCGGGTTGTGATGTTCTGAATGATGTATTGCTTATGTGTTGTATTGCGTGAAGTGGCGAGTGTAAGCCAACTATCTCCTTTTGCATTTTAATCCCTCTTTTACATGAGTCGTGCAAAGATACCAAACTTGAGATCATTCTAGGATGGATTTATGCCTTTAAGTCGTGCCTCGACACGTAGGAGGTATAACTCCATCCTGGGCATTACATCAACCAGAGTACGTTCCGCACCAGAGTGGTACGGCAACCCAGTTCTGAAAATCATGTTACTAGACCATGATGAACCTACGAACTATGAGGAAGCGATGATGAGCCCAGATTCCACAAAATGGCTTGAAGCCATGAAATCTGAGATGGGATCCATGTATGAGAACAAAGTGTGGACTTTGGTTGACTTGCCCGATGATCGGCAAGCCATCGAAAATAAATGGATCTTCAAGAGGAAGACCGACGTAGACAGTAATATTACTGTTTACAAAGCTCGACTTGTTGCGAAAGGTTTTCGACAAGTTCAAGGAGTTGACTACGATGAGACTTTCTCACCTGTAGCGATGCTTAAGTCTGTCCGAATCATGTTAGCAATTGCCGCATTTTATGATTATGAAATCTGGCAAATGGATGGCAAAACTACATTCCTAAATGGATATCTCAAAGAAGAGTTGTATATGATACAACCAGAAGGTTTTGTCGATCCAAAAGGTGCTAACAAATTATGCAAGCTCCAGCGATCCATCTATGGACTGGTGCAAGCATCTCGGAGTTGGAATATACGCTTTGATGAGGTGATCAAAGCATATGGTTTTATACAGACTTTTGAGAAGCCTGTATTTACAAGAAGTGAGTGGGAGCACTACAACCTTTCTGATAAGTATATGTGAATGACATATTGTCGATCGGAAATGATGTGGAATTTTCTGGAAAGCGTAAAGGAGTGTTTGAAAGGAGTTTTTCAAAGAAAGACTTCGGTGAAGCTGCTTACATATTGAGCATCAAGATCTATATAGATAGATCAAGACGCTTGATAAGACTTTCGATGAGTACATACCTTGATAAGATTTTGGAATAGTTCAAAAATTGGATCAGTCAAAGAAGAAGTTCTTGCCTGACTTGTAAGGTGTGAAGTTGAGTAAGACTCAAAGCCAGACCACGGCAGAAAAATATAGAGAGAATGAAAGTCATTCCCTGTGCCTCAGCCATAGGTTCTATAAAGTATGCCATGCTGTGTACAAAACACGTTGTGTACCTTGCCAAGAGTTTGACAGGGAAGTACAATAGTGATCCAGGAGTAGATCACTGTACAGCGGTCAAAATTATCCTTAGTAATTGGATGACTAAGGAAATATTTCTCGATTATGGAGGTGATAAAGAGTTTGTCGTAAAAGGGTTGCGCCGATGCAAACTTTGACACTAAAACCATATGACTCTAACTATCAATCTGGATGCGTATTGAAAGTGGGAGCAATTAGCTAGAGTAGCTCCATGCAGAGCATTGTAGACATAGAAATTTGCGAAATACATAGGGATCTGTATATGACAGACCCGTTGACTAAACTTCTCTCACAAGAAAAACATGATCACACCTTATTACTCTTGGGTGTTAATCACATAGCGATGTGAACTAGATTATTGACTCTAGTAAACCCTTTGGGTGTTGGTCACATAACGATGTGAACTATCGGTATTAAATCACATGGCGATGTGAGCTAGATTATTGACTCTAGTGCAAGTGGGAGACTGAAGGAAATATGCCCTAGAGGCAATAATAAAGTTATTATTTATTTCCTTATATCATGATAAATGTTTATTATTCATGCTAGAATTGTATTAAACGGAAACTTAATACATGTGTGAATACATAGACAAAACAGTATGTCCCTAGTATGCCTCTACTAGACTAGCTCATTGATCAAAGATGGTTATGTTTCCTAGCCATAGACATGAGTTGTCATTTGATCAACGGGATCACATCATTAGGAGAATGATGTGATGGACAAGACCCATCCGTTAGCATAGCACTATGATCGTTTAGTTTAACTGCTATTGCTTTCTTCATGACTTATACATGTTCCTATGACTATGAGATTATGCAACTCCCGAATACCGTAGGGACACCTTGTGTGCTATCAAACGTCACAACGTAACTGGGTGATTATAAAGATGCTCTACAGGTGTTTCCGAAGGTGTTTGTGGTGTTGGCATAGATCAAGATTAGGATTTGTCACTCCGAGTGTCGGAGAGGTATCTCTGGGCCCTCTCGGTAACACACATCACAATAAGCCTTGCAAGCAAAAGACT
Source organism: Secale cereale (assembly GCA_902687465.1). Classification (NCBI taxonomy): domain Eukaryota; kingdom Viridiplantae; phylum Streptophyta; class Magnoliopsida; order Poales; family Poaceae; genus Secale; species Secale cereale. Next base: position 389,112,750 of record LR738714.1, read on the forward strand.
AATGAGTTAGTCACGAGATGATGTGTTACGGAACGAGTAAAGAGACTTGCCGGCAACGAGATTGAACTAGGTATAAAGATACCGACGATCGAATCTCGGGCAAGTAACATACCGTTTAACAAAAGGAACAACGTATGTTGTTATGCGGTTCTGACCGATAAAAGATCTTCGTAGAATATGTAGGAGCCAATATGAACATCCAGGTTCCGCTATTGGTTATTGACCAGAGATGAGTCTCGGTCATGTCTACATAGTTCTCGAACCCGTAGGGTCCGCACGCTTAACGTTTGATGACGATCGGTATTATGAGTTTTTGAGTATTGATGTACCGAAGGTAGTTCGGAGTCCCGGATGAGATCACGGACATGACGAGGAGTCTCGGAATGTCCGAGACATGAAGATTGATATATTGGACGGCTATATTCGGACACCGGAAGTATACCGGAAAAGTTTCGGATTTATCGGGAATGCCGGAGGGGGTTACCGGAACCCCCTACGAGAGGGGATGGTCCATAGTGGGCCTAAAGGGTGAGAGAGAGGCAGCCCATAGGGCTGGCCGGCGCCCCCACCTAGGAATCCTAGTTGGACTAGGATTGGGGGGACGCCACCTCTCCTATTCCTTTCCCCCTTCTTCCTTTCGGTGAATCCTACTAGGAATAGGATTGCAATCCTATTCCTAGTAGGAATCCCTTCCCTAGCCGCACCAGGAGAGTTGGCCGGCCCCTCCTCCCTTGCTCCTTTATATACGGGGGCAGGGGGGCACCCAAAGACACACAAGTTGAATTGTTTTAGCCGTGTGCGGTGCCCCCCTCCACAGAATCACACCTCGGTCGTACCGTCGCGGAGCTTAGGCGAAGCCCTGCGCCGGTGAACACATCATATCTGTCACCACGCCGTCGTGCTGACGAAACTCTCCCGTGAAGCTCAACTGGATCAAGAGCTCGTGGGACGTCATCAAGCTGAACGTGTGCTGAACGCGGAGGTGCCGTACGTTCGGTGCTTGATCGGTTGGATCGCGAAGAAGTTCGACAACATCAACCGCGTCACTTGACGCTTCCGCTCCCGGTCTACGAGGGTACGTAGACACACTCTCCCCTCTCGTTGCTATGCATCTGGTAGATAGATCTTGCGTGATCGTAGGAAAATTTTAAAATACTACGTTCCCCAACACGACCACTGCAGAAGATAGAGAGAAAATGAAAGTCATTCCCTATGCCTCAGCCATAGGATCTATCATGTATGCAATGCTGTGTACCAGACCTGATGTGTGCCTTGCTATAAGTCTAGCAGGGAGGTACCAAAGTAATCCAGGAGTGGATCACTGGACATCGGTCAAAAACATCCTAAAGTATCTGAAAAGAACAAAGGATATGTTTCTCGTATATGGAGGTGACAAAGAGCTCGTCGTAAACGGTTACGTCGATTCTAGCTTTGACACTGATCCGGATGACTCAAAGTCACAAACCGGATATGTATTTTTATTGAACGGTGGAGCTGTCAGTTGGTGCAGTTCCAAGCAGAGCGTCGTGGCGGGATCTACGTGTGAAGCGGAATACATAGCTGCTTCGGAAGCAGCAAATGAAGGAGTCTGGATGAAGGAGTTCATATCCGATCTAGGTGTAGTACCTAGTGCATCGGGTCTAATGAAAATCTTTTGTGACAACACTGGAGCCATAGCCTTGGCGAAGGAATCCAGGTTTCACAAGAGAACAAAGCACATCAAAAGACGCTTCAATTCCATCCGCGATCTAGTCAAGGAGGGAGACATAGAGATTTGCAAAATACATACGGATCTGAATGTTGCAGACCCGTTGACTAAGCCTCTTCCACGGGCAAAACATGATCAGCACCAAGACTCCATGGGTGTGAGGATCATCACTTTGTAATCTAGATTATTGACTCTAGTTCAAGTGGGAGACTGAAGGAAATATGCCCTAGAGGCAATAATAAAGATGTTATTTGTATTTCCTTATATCATGATAAATGTCTTTTATTCATGCTAGAATTGTATTAACCGGAAACTTAGTACATGTGTGGATACATAGACAAAACAGTATGTCCCTAGTATGCCTCTACTAGTCTAGCTCATTGATCAAAGATGGTTATGTTTCCTAGCCATAGACATGAGTTGTCATTTGATCAACGGGGTCACATCATTAGGAGAATGATGTGATGGACAAGACCCATCCGTTAGCATAGCACTATGATCGTTTAGTTTAACTGCTATTGCTTTCTTCATGACTTATACATGTTCCTATGACTATGAGATTATGCAACTCCCGAATACCGTAGGAACACCTTGTGTGCTATCAAACGTCACAACGTAACTGGGTGATCATAAAGATGCTCTACAGGTGTCTCCGAAAGTATTCGTGGTGTTGGCATAGATCAAGATTAGGATTTGTCACTCCGAGTGTCGGAGAGGTATCTCTGGGCCCTCTCGGTAACACACATCACAATAAGCCTTGCAAGCAAAAGACTAATGAGTTAGTCACGAGATGATGTGTTACGGAACGAGTAAAGAGACTTGCCGGTAAACGAGATTGAACTAGGTATAAAGATACCGACGATCGAATCTCGGGCAAGTAAGATACCGTTTGACAAAAGGAACAACGTATGTTGTTATGCGGTTCTGACCGATAAAAGATCTTCGTAGAATATGTAGGAGCAAATATGAACATCCAGGTTCCGCTATTGGTTATTGACCAGAGATGAGTCTTGGTCATGTCTACATAGTTCTCGAACCCGTAGGGTCCGCACGCTTAACGTTTGATGACGATCGGTATTATGAGTTTTTGAGTATTGATGTACCGAAGGTAGTTCGGAGTCCCGGATGAGATCACGGACATGACGAGGAGTCTCGGAATGTCCGAGACATAAAGATTGATATATTGGACGGCTATATTCGGACACCGGAAGTATACCGGAAAAGTTTCGGATTTATCGGGAATGCCGGAGGGGGTTACCGGAACCCCCTACGAGAGGGGATGGTCCATAGTGGGCCTAAAGGGTGAGAGAGAGGCAGCCCATAGGGCTGGCCGGCGCCCCCACCTAGGAATCCTAGTTGGACTAGGATTGGGGGGGCGCCACCTCTCCTATTCCTTTCCCCCTTCTTCCTTTCGGTGAATCCTACTAGGAATAGGATCCTATTCCTAGTAGGAGTCCCCTCCCTGGCCGCACCATAGAGGTTGGCCGGCCCCTCCTCCCTTGCTCCTTTATATACGGGGGCAGGGGGGCACCCAAAGACACACAAGTTGAATTGTTTTAGCCGTGTGCGGTGCCCCCCTCCACAGAATCACACCTCGGTCGTACCGTCGCGGAGCTTAGGAGAAGCCCTGCGCCGGTGAACACATCATATCCGTCACCACGCCGTCGTGCTGACGAAACTCTCCCGTGAAGCTCAACTGGATCAAGAGCTCGTGGGACGTCATCAAGCTGAACGTGTGCTGAACGCGGAGGTGCCGTACGTTCGGTGCTTGATCGGTTGGATCGCGAAGAAGTTCGACAACATCAACCGCGTCACTTGACGCTTCCGCTCCCGGTCTACGAGGGTACGTAGACACACTCTCCCCTCTCGTTGCTATGCATCTAGTAGATAGATCTTGCGTGATCGTAGGAAAATTTTAAAATACTACGTTCGTCTACAGTGGTATCAGAGCCAGGTCTATGCGTAGATGATATGCACGAGTAGAACACAATGAGATTGTGGACGATACTAGTCATACTGCTTACCAGCATGTCATACTTTGCTTCGGCGGTATTGTGAGATGAAGCGGCCCGGACCGACATTACGTGTACGCTTACGCGAGACTGGTTTCACCGTTACAAGCACTCGTTGCTTAAAGGTGACTGGCGGGTGTCTGTCTCTGTCACTTTAGCTGAATCAAGTGTGGCTACGCCCGGTCCTTGTGAAGGTTAAAACAGCACATACTTGACGAAACATCGTTGTGGTTTTGTATGCGTAGGTAAGAACGGTTCTTGCTAAGCCCGTAGCAGCCACGTAAAACTTGCAACAACAAAGTAGAGGACGTCTAACTTGTTTTTGCAGGGCATGTTGTGATGTGATATGGTCAAGACATGATGAGTTATACGTTTTTGTATGAGATGATCATGTTTTGTAAAGTTATCGGCAACTGGCAGGAGCCATATGGTTGTCGCTCTATTGTATGAAATGCAATCGCCATATAATTGCTTTACTTTATCACTAAGCGGTAGCGATAGTCGTGGAAGCAATAGTTGGCGAGACGACAACGATACTACGATGAAGATCAAGGTGTCAAGCCGGTGACGAAGGTGATCATGACGGTGCTTTGAAGATGGAGATCAAAAAGCACAAGATGATGATGGCCATATCATGTCACATATTTTGATTGCATGTGATGTTTATCTTATTATGCTTCTTATTTTGCTTAGATCGACTGTAGCATTATAAGATGATCCCTTACTAAATTTCAAGGTATAAGTGTTCTCCCTGAGTATGCACCGTTGCGAAAGTTCGTCGTGCCGAGACACCACGTGATGATCGGGTGTGATAAGCTCTACGTTCAAATAGAACGGGTGTAAGCCAGTTTTGCACACGCAGAATACTCGGGTTAAACTTGACGAGCCTAGCATATACAGATATGGCCTCGGAACACTGGAGACCGAAAGGTCGAGCGTGAATCATATAGTAGATATGATCAACATAAGATGTTCACCATTGAAACTACTCCATCTCACGTGATGATCGGACATGGTTTAGTTGATTTGGATCACGTGATCATTTAGATGACCAGAGGGATGTCTATCTAAGTGGGAGTTCTTAAGTAATATGATTAACTGAACTTTATTTTATCATGAACTTAGTCCTGGTAGTATTAGCATATCTATGTTATAGATCAATAGCTCGCGATGTTGCTCCCCGTTTATTTTTCATATGTTCCTAGAGAAAACCAAGTTGAAAGATGTTAGTAGCAATGATGCGGAATTGTTCCGTGATCTGAGGATTATCCTCATTGCTGCACAGAAGAATTATGTCCTTGATGCACCACTAGGTGACAGACCTATTGCAGGAGCAGATGTAGACGTTATGAATGTTTTGACAAAAGCTCGATATGATGACTACTTGATAGTTTAAGTGCACCATGCTTTACGGCTTAAAACCGGGACTTCAAAAACGTTTTGAACGCCACGGAGCATATAAGATGTTCCAAGAGTTGAAATTAGTATTTCATACTCATGCCCGTGTCGAGAGGTATAAGACCTCTGACAATACTTTGCCTACAAGATGGAGGAGAATAGCTCAACCAGTGAGCATGTGCTCAGATTGTCTGGGTACTACAATTACTTTAATCAAGTGGGAGTTAATCTTCCAGATAAGATAGTAATTGACAAAGTTCTCTAGTCACTATCACCAAGTTAGTAGAACTTCGTGATGAACTATAATACGCAAGGGATGACGAAAGTAATTCCCAAGCTCTTCGCAATACTGAAATCGGCGAAGGTAGAAATCAAGAAAGAGCATCAAGTGTTGATGGTTAACAAGACCACTTGTTTCAAGTAAAGGGCAAAGAGATAGAAGGGGAACTTCAATAAGAATGACAAGCAAGTTGTCACTCCCGTGAAGAAACCCAAAGCTAAACTCAAGCCTGAAACAAGTGCTTCTACTGCAAAGGAAATGGTCACTAGAAGTGGAACTGCCCTAGATACTTGGCGGATAAGAAGGATGGCAAAGTGAACAAAGGTATATTTGATATACAGATTATTGATGTGTATTTTACTAGTGTTCATAGCAACCCCTCGGTATTTGATACTGATTTAGTTGCTAAAAAGTAGTAACTCGAAATGGGAGTTGCATAATGAACAGAAACTAGTTAAAGGATGAAGTGACGATGTGTATTGGAAATAGTTCCAAGATTGATATGATCATCATCGCACACTCCCTATACTTTCGGGATTAGTGTTGAACCTAAATAAGTGTTATTTGGTGTTTATGTTGAGCATCAATATGATTTGATCATGTTTATTGCAATACGGTTATTCATGTAAGTTAGAGAATAATTGTTGTTCTGTTTACATGAATAAAACCTTCTATGGTCATACACCCAATGAAAATGGTTTGTTGGATCTCGATCGTGTGATACACATATTCATAATATTGAAGCCAAAAGATGCAAGGTTAATAATGATAGTGCAACTTATTTGTGGCACTGCCGTTTAGGTCATATTGGTGTAAAACGCATGAAGAAACTCCATAAAGATGGACTTTTGGAATCACTTGATTATGAATCACTTGGTGCTTACGAACCATGCCTCATGGGCAAGATGACTAAAACTCCGTTCTCCGGAACTATGGAGCGAGCAACATATTTGTTGGAAATCATACATACTGATGTATGTGGACCAATGAGTGTTGATGTGGGTATCGTTATTTTCTGACCTTCACTGATGATTTGAGCAGATATGGGTATATCTACTTAATGAAACACAAGTCTGAAACTTTTGAAAAGTTCAAAGAATTTCAGAGTGAAGTAGAGAATCATCGTAACAAGAAAATAAAGTTTTCTACGATCTGATCGTGGAGGAGAATATTTGAGTTACGAGTTTGGTCTTCATTTGAAACAATGTGGAATAGTTTCACAACTCACGCCACCTGGAACACCACAACGTAATGGTGTGTCCGAACGTCGTAACCGTACTTTATTGGATATGGTGCGATCTATGATGTCTCTTACCGATTTACCATTATCGTTTTGGGGTTATGCTTTAGAGACAGCTGCATTCACGTTAAATAGGGCACCATCTAAATCTGTTGATACGACGCCTTATGAACTATGGTTTGGCAAGAAACCAAAGTTGTCGTTTCTTAAAATTTGGGGCTGCGATGCTTATGTGAAAACACTTCAACCTGATAAGCTCGATCCCAAGTCGGAAAAATGTGTCTTCATAGGATACCCAAAAGAGATTGTTGGGTACACCATCTATCACAGATCCGAAGGCAAAAAAATTCGTTGCTAAGAACGGATCCTTTCTAGAAAAGGAGTTTCTCTCGAAAGAAGTGAGTGGGAGGAAAGTAGAACTTGATGAGGTAATTGTACCTTCTCCCATATTGGAAAGTAGTACATCACAGGAAATTGTTCCAGTGATTCCTACACCAATTAGTGAGGAAGTTGATGATAATGATCATGAAACTTCGGATCAAGTTTCTGCTGAACGTCGTAGATCAACTGTGACGCCCGAGACCGACGTCCCAGAAGATTCCAGAAGATTCCCGAAGATTCCAGATGTTCCGGGTTGCCCGTGTGCACCATGAGCCAAAGAAAAATGTGAATGTTGGGTGGAAATTTTAATTTTCCAAATACAATCCTTCAAGTCAAAGGTCACACCTCCAAAATTAATTATTTTATAGAGAGACTTGACAGAGTAGATACCAGAAGGATCAAGCATCCAGACTGGTATATCATCACCAAGAGAGAAATTGAAATTCTTCACCCTATCAAATCTAAAGGAAGTGTGTTTATCTACACATCCATTAGGAAAAAATGCAAGTTTTTTGTTTTTTGATTTAACCATGGCATTTATTTTTGCATTCACAAAGGCTTTTGCATGTAGATACCATGGCAAATTGTCTCTGTCACGATATTATCAATTATTAATCATGTGGCAAATTTATCTTCTACAGTTTGGCAAATACCTAAATTTGCCATGTTTTTTAGAGAACCAAATGCCTAAATTACAATGCCCCACGGGAACCAAAATTTGCCATGTTTTTCTCAAAAGAAACAAAAACCTAAAACTTGCCATGATGTGTACTTTCTTTATAAAAAAACATATTCATAAAAAAATATGCCCATGGAAATTTTCTTACACAAAGCCTGACAATTTTAACTAAAATAACCATGGAAAATTTTAATAGCATTTTCCATTAAATATGCATCTGCTAGGGAAATTGTGTTCATAATTAAGTTATTTGATGATATAGGTCATTATTTTTAGACGCGAAAGGGACTGCAGCAGGGGGATCCAATATCTCTTATCCTGTCCAGTGTTGTTGCCGATATGTTGGTGATCCTCATTGGTAGAGCCAAGGAGGACAGTCAGGTAGGTGGGCTCATCCCACATCTTGTGGGTGAAGGTGTGTCAATACTACAATATGCCAATGATACAATTATGTCGATGAAACATGATATGACAAAAGCTAGAAATATGAAGTTGGTTTTATGTCTCTTCGAACAACTATCCGGGTTGACACTAAATTTTCATAAAAGCGAACTGTTCTGCTTTGGGCGCGCCAAGGAAGAACATGTAAACTATAGGCAGTTATTCCGACGTGGACTTGGATCCCTACCTTTTTGTTATCTAGGGATCCCAATCCACGACGAAAAGTTGACCAATAAAGAATGAAAGTACATTGAAGATCGGTTTGAGATTAAAACTAAGCTGCTGGAAGGGCAAACTTATGTCTTATGAGGTCGTCGACTCTTATTAATTCCGTTCTTACAAGCATGCCGATGTTTTTGTTATCCATCTATGAGGTACATGTAGGGGTACAGAAAAGGTTTGACTCTTATCGGTCGCAATCTTTGTGTGGCAAAGTGACAAGAATCAATCTAAATACAAACTGACTAAGTGCGACAAACTTTGTAGACTGAAAGACCAAGGGGGCTTGGGTATTGAAAACCTCAAAGTAAAGAACAAGTGCCTACTAGACCTGGCCATGGGCAGCCCGGCCCGGTCGGCCTGACCCGGCCCGGCCCAAAAAATCCCGACCCGGCCCGGCCCGACCTTGTCCACGGGCCGGGCTCGGGCCTAGATTTCAGGCCCGGTGGCCGGGCCGGGCCGGGCCCGGGCCCGTCATTTTTGCACATTAACAAAGGAGCCCGGCCCGAGGCCCGAGGCCCGTCGGGCTTTTGCATGTTCGGGCCGGGCTCGGGCCCGATTTTTAGGCCCGACGGCCGGGCCGGGCCGGGCTCGGGCCTGGGTTTTTTGCACCGGGCTTGGGTCGGCCCGGCCCGAAGCCCGGCCCGGCCCGAGGTTTGGCCAGGTCTAGTGCCTACTTAGCAAATGGTTATATCAGCTGTCTGTAGAAGAGGGTGGGGTGTGGATACAGTTATTGCATAACAAATATCTGCATTTCAAAACTCCAGCACAAGTTATGGCGCAACCGAATGATTCCCCCTTTTGGGGGGGTTGTTGAGGACAAATGTCACTTTCTTTAACATGAGTAAATTCATAGTCAAGAATGGTTGCACTACTGAATTCTGGGAGGATACTTGGCTGAGGGAGACACATCTAGCCTTGCAGTATCCGATGCTTTATAATATTGTACAACGAAAAGACATCTTCGTGAGTACACTATTAGGTTTTGTTCCCTTAAACATTCAGTTCTGCTGGGTACTAGTGGGGGGAGGTTGGGATAGATGGTTACATTTAATGCGTAGGTTGATGGAGACCGATCTTTCTAATGTGCCATATATGGTTTCATGCATTTTATCAATCAAATCTATGTATTCGACTTGATTAACATTGGACCAATCCCAAGGTCGATCCATATTTGAAAACTTAAGGTGCTATTAAAAATCAAGGTCTTTCTGTTATTTGTGCACAAAAAATGATTTTGACTAAAGACAGCTTGATGATATGTAGATGGGAAGATAGTAAACGATGTTGTTTTGTGATCAAGAGGAAATGATTCAACATATTTTTCTCAAATGCCCACTAGCCATGTTATTGTAGCGTACAATACAACTTTCTTTTAATGCCTATCCACTTAATAGCATCTTCAATTTGTTGGTACCTACTTAAATAGGGCAGAGCCTAATACGGCGACACGAAATCGAGAGAGAGTTTTCATGCATAACTTAGCTACTTAGAACTGTCAGAAGGACATTATTTGCAATCGAACCAACATCACACACTTTTTCAGGTTATCTTCCAAGCGTCTGGATGGATTCATACGTGTTCGTTACTTCGCCGTACGGAAGTCGGAAAGAATATGACCTTTGGGTGTAACCACTGGAAGACAGTAGCCTGGACTATGTACAACCGGTTTGGATGGATATGTCTGTATACATCGTGCCCTATATTTACCGGTTGTGACAGTTTGTTTTATGACTTGCTTTTGTTTTCGTATCTTTGATGGAAAGGCTAAGGGAAATCCTTCTTTTCCAAAGAAAAACTGGACTGCTCATAGTGCGATGCATAGGTGGAAGGCAAGCTACATCTCTTCTTTACTTCTCCGCTGCACAGTGTGTCTGGCGTGCTCTCGGCATGAACCCATTCACCACCCCGTCAGGCTTACCCAGCTCACTAACCATCTTCGTCGTACTCATTTACACTCTGGAAAATGAGATATGGTACGCAAGGAATGAAAAGGTTTTTGGGCAATAGGATCTAACTAGGTCTACCGTACTTTCAAATATCGGGGATGATCTCACTCTCTCTTGAAACCGCTTGAAAGCAGTTTAACTTAGGACATGTACAATGATGGCATATGAATACAGATGCCACATGATAAAAAATAACTTGAGACACCTACATTTAGTTTTCCTCCCCAATGCAAGCTATCTTTAATGGGTCTCATTAAGAAATACTCCCTCCGTCCGGTGAAGAGTGTGCATCTAGAGATTTTAGGACAAATTATGGAGTGAAGTAAAAAATGCATTGGAAAGGTGCAAGCCATCATCTCTCTCCTATTTAATTACCCAACCCCCAATGAGCTAAGTGCATGTAAAAATTAAGAAGACCATGTGTAGATTGTTATTGGTCTTGGTTACCGTGTTGTAATGCCCAGGATGGAGTTATACCTCCTACGTGTCGAGGCACGACTTAAAGGCATAAATCCATCCTAGAATGATCTCAAGTTTGGTATCTTTGCACGACTCATGTAAAAGAGGGATTAAAAAGCAAAAGGAGATAGTTGGCTTACACTCGCCACTTCACACAATACATTACATAAGCAAACATCATACAAAACATCACAGCCCGACTACGGGTAAGATCCAAAGAAAGATACCAAAACAACATAAAGCCACAGGTCAAGAACGAATCCTAGTAGAAACCACTACTGAACATCGAAACGTTACAAGCAAACGGACAAACTCTTCAACGAGCTCCTGGTGAAGCTCTGAACCAGCTCCTGCATCAAACTCGGCTGAACCTGCATCTGGTGTGGTGAAGTAACTGTGAGCCACAGAGGACTCAGCAATCCCGTTCCCGGGTAACAAGACTATTTAAGCCTTGGGTGAGGACAAGGCTGAAGAAAGAACGAGAGGTGAAGGAACAAACAAGAGTCTGCAGCAGCAACTAGCACTAACTTACGTAAAAGAGAGCGAGAAGAGAAGAGCATCGGTCGAAAGGTGATCACGAAGTGATCCTAACTAAAGCCGGTCAAACATAACCCCACCGTGTTCAACTCCCGAATCCCTATTCGGAAATTGACAGTCACGGAACACACGCTGGTAGTGTATTGAAACATTGTGTCAAGTTATCTACAACCGGAATTAACAAGCTCCCATCTGCCACATAACCGCGGGCACGGCTTTCGAAATTTCAAACCCTGCAGGGGTGTTCCAACTTGACCCATTACAAGCCCACGATCCGCGGAGTCGCAACTCCATAGGTGGGAAGACTCGAGTATTCTCGGAATCCCGTGCTCAAGTTAAACCGAACTAAGGTAAGGCTAATCCAGCAAATCCTCCCGGCGTGCCGACACCCTGATAGTAGCCGCGCGTATCTCGTCTCAGGCCACGACCGGATGGGCGATCCCACGGGTTTTTACCAAACCTTGAGTTTCCTCGAGGTGGCCCCGCGTAACCCCCGTTTCGGACCAACACTCATGTGGAGCACTGGCCCGGGGTTGTAGAATTAAATAAAAGGGATAGCTAGTCCACATGCAAGTTTTATTAGTTATTAGGCAAATAGTACCAATGTTGGGACTTGCTGGAAAAGACTTAGCACATAGCGGTTTATCAAGGGGGTCCCATACACCCCAACCGTGTTAGGAACGCATAATCAAGGAACATAACACCGGTTTATACGGTTCCTAACGGCATGAGTGGAACAAAACACCAAGCAAAAGGCTTAGCCTTCCACCCTTGCCAGTATATAGATGATTTCATTTTTAAGCATTTATATAGTGTGATATAACCCAACCAAACTTCAACATGAAGCAAGCATCTTCAATCTTCACCTGCAACTAACAATGCTATAAGAGGGCTGAGCGAAGCGTACTTAGCCAAGCAACGGTTTGCGTAGGTAGGGTGGTTAAACATGGCAATGGTTACAAGTAGGAGGCTGACAAGAAGAACATGGGCATCGAGGCAAAACTATAGAGCGGATCTACTAGCAATAGGCAAAGATAGTAATGTTATCGGGGTTCGGTCATCTTGCCTGGGATTCCACAAGGAAGAAGAACGGGTCCACGAAGTAGACGGAGCAACACAGTCGAGCGGAACCTCACAACTCCGGAACGAAACCGAAGCTAACAAAAGAAGCAACCGGAAAGAAAGAAACAACACGGTAAACACACAAGCATCAACATGGCATACGATGCACAAGCAAGCATGATGCATGTCCGGTTTAATTATGCATGGCATGGCAAAGTGCACAAACAACACTACAAGTTAAGTGGAGATCAATATGCAACGAGTTGCATATTGACGAAACACCACATATTAATTATTTAGTTGACTCTCATTATTAACAAGACAAGATTAAATGTTTTTAGCATGGCAAGAGGTGAAGCAAAAGAAACTACACTATTAAGACATTTTAAATGAGGCCGGAAAATAACAACAACATATCCGGAAAATCCCCATGAGCATGTTTAATAATTATAAAGCAACAACAATTCACACATATTAATGTTGTTAACATGATGCGGATGACATGATCAAGTTTATGCAATTTTATTAAAAGGTTGACTTAAAAGAGATAAGAAGTATTGTCACCGTGGTGGAAGAAAAGGGTGCCACGACAACGATTCGAAAATGATGCAACGCATCATATCGGTTCCGGTATCTCGTTGAGAGTCCGATGCAAAAGGTAAGATGGCATGGGTGAGTCAAACGAGATGAAAGGTGGGGCGATCCCGTTACCGGGTTCCCACGAGTCGGCGACAAGGCAACCGAGGAACAAGTCAAAAGGTCGGAACGGGCACGACGGACACGAGAAGCATTTCATACAACACAACAAGCACAAGCGTTCATCCACGGGGTCACGTCTCGGGGTTATACCTTCGAAACACTCGTTTCAGGACGGTTCGAGATCGTAGAGGAAGTAGTGGAAGTAGACGTTCTCGCGGGTCGTAGAGGAAGAAGTCGTTCACGTTTCCGAAGAGGAAGTAGTGGTACTCGGCGGTCTCGGCGACGGTAGTTGTACATGATCCGTAGAGGTACTTGGGGTTCCGATGGCTCCGGCGTCGGTAGTGGTACTTGTCGTTTCGCCGTGTAGGGGTACTTGTCGTGGCGTCGGACGTAGTGTCGTCGTGTAGGCGTTCCCGCATCGTAGAGGTACTTGGACTTGCAGAAAAAAAATATACAACCGCAGCAACATAACATCACGACACGGTCTCGTTGATCTTGCCAAAACCTGCTGGACCAAAACACACACGAACCGATGGAGAGAAAAAAAACACAGCAGCAGGAGGTAGCACGGGGAGGGCCACGGCTTTCGCGGAGAGGAAGACCCCGGTGCTGGAGCTGGAGAGGCCGACGCGGCGGTCGTCGACCATGGCGAGGAGGCGGGAGGCGCCCGCACGCGCCAGAGGAGGCAGGGCGCCCTGCGCGGCCTTGGCGGAGGAGATGGCCGTAGCCTCGGGCGGACGAGGCAGGGGGGAGGCGTCGCTCCGCGGTTGAGGTGCCCGCTGCTGGAGGGACGAGGAGAACGGAGGGGAGCAGCTCCGGCCGCTGCTGAACGCGGGAGCCACGGCGAGGCGAGGCGCGCGACAAGGCGCTGGGGATGGAGGGAGGTCGACGGGGCGTGCGCGGGCGAGGCCCTGGCTAGCTTCTGGCCGCTGGGCGACGGGGAAAGAGAGGAGGAGGCCGGAGGGGACCACGGGGCGGCGAGGTCCTGGCGTCGGAGGAGGGACCTCTGGCCGACCGGATCGGCCCACGGGCGCCAAGCGCTGAGGGAACGGAGGGAGTCGGCTCTGCCTTGTTGGAGACGGGAGGGCGAAGACGATCGAGCAGAGGGAGAAAGTTGCGGCGGCTGGGAGAGAGCGAGGGGAGAGCCCGGGGTCGAGCGGGAGCTAGGGTTCGGTCGCTACAGGGAGGCCTGGGCCTTGGCCTAGGAGCTGGGCCGGCCTGGCTTGGACAGAAGGAGGCCTAGCTGCGAGCTGGGCCTAGAGGAATGGTCCTAGTGGGCCAGAGGGAGGAGGAGAGGCCTGGGAAGCTCTTTTTCTTTTTCTGAAAAATTGAATCTCCAACCTTGCAAAGGAAAAGGTCAGGGAGTCTTGAATAAAAAAAAAAGAAGGAGCAAGAATATCCCTGGGCTTCTAGATAGATGGACTATTTTACCAAAATTGGTTTGGCAATTTTTAGGGAATGGAAATTTATACAAGTTTGAAATTAAGTCAAACTTGAATAAATTTAAAATCCAACCAAATCACATCCAAAAGATCTGTCAAAATTGAGGAGTGAGTCTTGGCATGGCTTAGGGAATTTAGAAATATAGTGAACATTTTTCTGAAGTAGAAAAAATGCAACTTGAATTTGGAATAGAAATAAAGTAGGAAAGAACTCTGCCCCTGCAAATTGATACTTGGCGAAACATGAAGCAGAAAAAAACATGGGGTATATATGCAAGTGTGTTTGGGTGATTCCAAAGCAAATGGAATAATTTTTATATAGCTCCCTAAAATAATGAGAGACTTTTATATGTTATAAAGAGAAGTCATCCTTCCCTCGATTTAAATGGACCGAAGGTCCACACAATTTATTAAGGTTGAGATGCAAAAATTAAAATGACATGATGACATGATGCAATGCAAAAAATAAATAACACAAGCACAAAGAACACACGGGCAACCCGGAACATCTGGAATCTTCGGGAAACTTCTAGAATCTTCTGGGACGTCAGTCTCGGGCGTCACAACTCTCCCACACTAACAGAGGATCTCGACCCGAGATCCTAGAGATATCACCGGGTAAAACGGAAGAGGAAGAGGTAAAACAAAGTTGCTTCTTTGACAGACGAGTGAAACCAAAGAACCTTGAGAGGTAGAACAAGTTGAAAGAAGAAAGCAACGGAGATGAACGAAGTTAGGAGCACTCCGGTAAGCAGGAGGAACAAGGAACATAACAAGAACCTTGTAGGTTGAAAGACATGAAACAGAGCTCACGAACCAAAAGAATAAGGAACCGCAATGGTATAGCCAAGGAATAAGAATGACAGAATTTGGGCAGCACTCCGTCTGAAAATGGAAGGAAATGAACAAAAACTTGAGGAGATGTAATGATACTTGATAAAAATCAATAACATATAGCCTCCGAAACAATTAAAAGAATGGCACAAGGTTAAGAAGGGTTCAGACAGCACTCCGGTTAAAAAGAGAGTTAAAACTTGATAAGATGCGGGAACTAGAATGAAGAATACAACACTCCGGTTAAATAGACAAGCAAGGGAGAATATGATCTTGATATGACAAGATGATGGTTAAAGAGAGCAATAACACAATGCCTCCGGAATGAAAGAATAGCATAGGTCGTTGGAAAGAAAAGAACGGAGAAGAAAATGACAACTTCTCCCACGAATGAATAAGAAAAACATCCTTACGGAGAAGGGTTGAATAGAGTTGTTGAAAAAATCAACAGCAATAGAATAAGCTTGATGTGGGCTTATGGAAAACATCTCAAAATTAAGAGGTGACAACCAGCCACTAATGGAAAACAATTTGATTGGATTGATATCAACAAGGAGATGAAAAACTTATTTCACCGAAAGGATAAATGAAGAACTTGGGTCATTTATAAGCACCATACTTAGCAACAATCCTTAGGGAAAGCTTTTAGGTGAAATATAACCCAAGATAACTCCAACGAATAGATAGAAGGGTTGAAAAGATCTCTTGAACAAAGAAAAAAAATGATGGTTTTAAATATCTCATTCTTGATAACTCGTGAATCATGAACATGAAGGAATTGTCAAGAATGACATAACACCATCTGAAAAGATAAGGTAGAAAGAATTGCAATTGGAATGCATGATGAAGAATGCATGAGCTCCAACAAGAATCTTGATGAAGACTTCGAGGATGAATTAAATGATGATGAACCACCATGAAGAACTCCGGTAATGAAAGCATGAGAAGTGAAAGATGAAAGAATAAGATTCAAGGCCTGCGATGAATTAGATTGAGCTTTGAAAATGATAATTGAAAATAACTTGAAGCTCCGGAAAACAAGATGAACAACTTAGAATCAAGGATATGATATGATGAACAAGCTCCAGAGAAAAGAATTAAATCACCTTAAAGGAATAAGAATAAGAATTATGCCATGCATCTCCTTCACCAATTAAATTGATGACAACCAAGGATTTGGCATACTACTTATTCTCGTTGGAAAGGAATTAAAGAGAGATCTAGCACAAGCTTGGATAAATCTTCAACAAAGCACCGGTAGGATTATGAAAAGAACAAATGAATGAAAACGATAACAACGGAAATGTAAACTTGAAAGAACCACCGTAAGAATATGGAGACGAACGAAGAAACATCAATGAAGAATATTTGAAGAACGAAGTTGAAAACTGAGAACGAAGAAATATTCTGAAATGATGGCCTTCGGAGGATCACAAAGAAAAGAATTCATGAAATGCTTCAGATGGTATGAAAATAATTCCACACAATCGAAACAATAATGAGGATGGCATGAAGCTAGAACCACGAATCTTCAAGAGAACGGGCCAAGATTAAGAGAAAACACTTCTCCGGTCTTCAAATGTTGAGAATGAAGGCGAGAAATGCCATGAAGAATTGTTGAGGCACTCCGGAATGAAGAATTAAAAAGGTTGAACCAATGATGGAAAAGAATTTGAAAGCGAACTTGGAGAAGGCATGTGACTGATGGGGAAACATTCTTACGTCACGCTTTGAAAAGAATTGAGTATAACTCCAGAAATAGAAGAGTCAGGTAAGATCCTGGGAAAAAGACCTGTGGGTTAGGGCCCACTGAAAAGAAATCACCGTTGGAAAAGATTGCTTAGGAGATATTGCACCAGTTGAATTAAAATGGCTTGAGTAAGATGACAAGGCTCAAAATAGCTTGACAGGATTAAGAATGGAAACACGAATCTTCAGCACTCCGGATATGAATAGCAAGAGGAGAATGATTAATTGGTGCACCGGAATAAGAAAGCATAGTGAAATGAGGAAAAGGATAAGATCAACACCGAATTCTTGAATTACATCCACCGGCAGAATTAGAGAACAAAAGAATGATGAACTAGAAGCTCTTGAGCATCTTCACGATAAATCACCGGATAAGAACATTGAAGGAAAAGAATGAAGAAAATATCACATGAATAAAATGGATACTTCATTTGAGAATTTCTTGCTCTGAGAAGAAGAAGGGTGGGAGGGTGGGAAAACAAAGATAGCTTGGGAAGAATGAAACAGACAAATCGTCAGATTTCTCAACGACGTCCGTATGGAATAACTTGAAGAGAAGGCACACCGGTTGAAAAGAATTAACAAGAAGATCTTGATGGACAAGAAGGACTAGCACTCCCATAGAAATATGAGAATACCGATTAAGAAAGGTATGGAATCAACATTTGTCATCGAAGCAACTCGAATACCAGAATCAAAACAAAAACAAAGGGTAGATATGCAACATGATCTTCACAATATCATTCGAACCGAGCATTGAACGAATGAATTCCGCAGATACATCGACTTGACGAGAAGCCACTTGGAGAACAAAAGGAAAATAAAAAGGAACAAGGTGCAGAAGAACAAATACAAGATAGAAGCTTCGTTCGACATCTTCGTGCTGAAAGCTTATGGAACATGTTACAAAAGGGTTTTGCAATCCCCGGATCAGCATAGCCAAGGACCCTTTAAGATGCAACTCCCGATCAGAACAAGTCCATAAAACCACTTCACTCAATGTAGAACCCCAAACTTCATATCGTGCATCCGTTGGAAGAATGCCTAGAACTACTTGATGAACCCACCTATAGATTTCCGAAAGTTTCCAGTTATGCAATCAGGTGTTGGGGATACACGGGAAGCACCGCGCAATCAACTCTAAACCTACATCCAGGTGTATCCATCCTTCAACACATAACCAGTCTTTCTCGGAAACTGTTTACCTCGGACCTTCGAAAACGCATCCACTATAACAAGTTATGGCAATACTCTCGAACTACCTCCCCAGTACTGGGTGATGTCGGGGTTATCTTGCCACTGGCCGTATAGGAGAGATTTTCGATGTCGGCCGTCTTAAGTATTTAGTACTGCCGCGATATGCTTGTGTCAATGATACCCCGAAGCTCAACTCCTCGGTAACAGGAGGCATCGGGAACAATATCCTTGTCACAAGAACATCGAAACAATCCCAGAATACTCGCGGGATCCTAAAAAAAAATTTGGTGCAATTTTTGAAAGTAGAAGAGAAAAGAGTAATCGTCAGGAGTCCTCACCAGAGAGAAAGGGGATGAGAAGCAAAGAAATCCTACTCTCCGATATAATATAGGACTCAAAATGTTTTTCAGTGTGTGCCTAGACTCAACCGTCAACGATTCGATCAATCAGTGGGGGCTTCTAGGTCGGAGAAGGCTCTGAATACCAACTTGTAATGCCCAGGATGGAGTTATACCTCCTACGTGTCGAGGCACGACTTAAAGGCATAAATCCATCCTAGAATGATCTCAAGTTTGGTATCTTTGCACGACTCATGTAAAAGAGGGATTAAAATGCAAAAGGAGATAGTTGGCTTACACTCGCCACTTCACGCAATACAATACATAAGCAATACATCATTCAGAACATCACAACCCGACTACGGGTGAAGAACCAAAAGAAAGATACCAAACAACATAAAGCCATAGGTCAGGATCGAATCCTAGTAGAAACCACTACTGAACATCGAAACGTTACAAACAAACAGCCAAGCTCTTCATCGAACTCCTGGTGAAGAACTGATCCAACTCCTGCATCAAACTCGGCTGAACCTGCATCTGGTGTGGTGAAGTAACTGTGAGCCACAGAGGACTCAGCAATCCCGTTCCCGGGTAACAAGACTATTTAAGCCTTGGGTGAGGACAAGGCTGAAGAAAGAACGAGAGGTGAAGGAACAAACAAGAGTCTGCAGCAGCAACTAGCACTAACTTACGTAAAAGAGAGCGAGAAGAGAAGAGCATCGGTCGAAAGGTGATCACGAAGTGATCCTAACTAAAGCCGGTCAAACATAACCCCACCGTGTTCAACTCCCGAATCCCTATTCGGAAATTGACAGTCACGGAAAACACGCTGGTAGTGTATTGAAACATTGTGTCAAGTTATCTACAACCGGAATTAACAAGCTCCCATCTGCCACATAACCGCGGGCACGGCTTTCGAAAGTTCAAACCCTGCAGGGGTGTTCCAACTTGACCCATTACAAGCCCACGATCCGCGGAGTCGCAACTCCATAGGTGGGAAGACCCGAGTATTCTCGGAATCCCGTGCTCAAGTTAAACCGAACTAAGGTAAGGCTAATCCAGCAAATCCTCCCGGCGTGCCGACACCCTGATAGTAGCCGCGCGTATCTCGTCTCAGGCCACGACCGGATGGGCGATCCCACGGGTTTTTACCAAACCTTGAGTTTCCTCGAGGTGGCCCCGCGTAACCCCCGTCTCGGACCAACACTCATGTGGAGCACTGGCCCGGGGTTGTAGAATTAAATAAAAGGGATAGCTAGTCCACATGCAAGTTTTATTAGTTATTAGGCAAATAGTACCAATGTTGGGACTTGCTGGAAAAGACTTAGCACATAGCGGTTTATCAAGGGGGTCCCATACACCCCAACCGTGTTAGGAACGCATAATCAAGGAACATAACACCGGTTTATACGGTTCCTAACGGCATGAGTGGAACAAAACACCAAGCAAAAGGCTTAGCCTTCCACCCTTGCCAGTATATAGATGATTTCATTTTTAAGCATTTATATAGTGTGATATAACCCAACCAAACTTCAACATGAAGCAAGCATCTTCAATCTTCACCTGCAACTAACAATGCTATAAGAGGGCTGAGCGAAGCGTACTTAGCCAAGCAACGGTTTGCGTAGGTAGGGTGGTTAAACATGGCAATGGTTACAAGTAGGAGGCTGACAAGAAGAACATGGGCATCGAGGCAAAACTATAGAGCGGATCTACTAGCAATAGGCAAAGATAGTAATGTTATCGGGGTTCGGTCATCTTGCCTGGGATTCCACAAGGAAGAAGAACGGGTCCACGAAGTAGACGGAGCAACACAGTCGAGCGGAACCTCACAACTCCGGAACGAAACCGAAGCTAACAAAAGAAGCAACCGGAAAGAAAGAAACAACACGGTAAACACACAAGCATCAACATGGCATACGATGCACAAGCAAGCATGATGCATGTCCGGTTTAATTATGCATGGCATGGCAAAGTGCACAAACAACACTACAAGTTAAGTGGAGATCAATATGCAACGAGTTGCATATTGACGAAACACCACATATTAATTATTTAGTTGACTCTCATTATTAACAAGACAAGATTAAATGTTTTTAGCATGGCAAGAGGTGAAGCAAAAGAAACTACACTATTAAGACATTTTAAATGAGGCCGGAAAATAACAACAACATATCCGGAAAATCCCCATGAGCATGTTTAATAATTATAAAGCAACAACAATTCACACATATTAATGTTGTTAACATGATGCGGATGACATGATCAAGTTTATGCAATTTTATTAAAAGGTTGACTTAAAAGAGATAAGAAGTATTGTCACCGTGGTGGAAGAAAAGGGTGCCACGACAACGATCCGAAAATGATGCAACGCATCATATCGGTTCCGGTATCTCGTTGAGAGTCCGATGCAAAAGGTAAGATGGCATGGGTGAGTCAAACGAGATGAAAGGTGGGGCGATCCCGTTACCGGGTTCCCACGAGTCGGCGACAAGGCAACCGAGGAACAAGTCAAAAGGTCGGAACGGGCACGACGGACACGAGAAGCATTTCATACAACACAACAAGCACAAGCGTTCATCCACGGGGTCACGTCTCGGGGTTATACCTTCGAAACACTCGTTTCGGGACGGTTCGAGATCGTAGAGGAAGTAGTGGAAGTAGACGTTCTCGCGGGTCGTAGAGGAAGAAGTCGTTCACGTTTCCGAAGAGGAAGTAGTGGTACTCGGCGGTCTCGGCGACGGTAGTTGTACATGATCCGTAGAGGTACTTGGGGTTCCGATGGCTCCGGCGTCGGTAGTGGTACTTGTCGTTTCGCCGTGTAGGGGTACTTGTCGTGGCGTCGGACGTAGTGTCGTCGTGTAGGCGTTCCCGCATCGTAGAGGTACTTGGACTTGCAGAAAAAAAATATACAACCGCAGCAACATAACATCACGGCACGGTCTCGTTGATCTTGCCAAAACCTGCTGGACCAAAACACACACGAACCGATGGAGAGAAAAAAAACACAGCAGCAGGAGGTAGCACGGGGAGGGCCACGGCTTTCGCGGAGAGGAAGACCCCGGTGCTGGAGCTGGAGAGGCCGACGCGGCGGTCGTCGACCATGGCGAGGAGGCGGGAGGCGCCCGCACGCGCCAGAGGAGGCAGGGCGCCCTGCGCGGCCTTGGCGGAGGAGATGGCCGTAGCCTCGGGCGGACGAGGCAGGGGGGAGGCGTCGCTCCGCGGTTGAGGTGCCCGCTGCTGGAGGGACGAGGAGAACGGAGGGGAGCAGCTCCGGCCGCTGCTGAACGCGGGAGCCACGGCGAGGCGAGGCGCGCGACAAGGCGCTGGGGATAGAGGGAGGTCGACGGGGCGTGCGCGGGCGAGGCCCTGGCTAGCTTCTGGCCGCTGGGCGACGGGGAAAGAGAGGAGGAGGCCGGAGGGGACCACGGGGCGGCGAGGTCCTGGCGTCGGAGGAGGGACCTCTGGCCGACCGGATCGGCCCACGGGCGCCAAGCGCTGAGGGAACGGAGGGAGTCGGCTCTGCCTTGTTGGAGACGGGAGGGCGAAGACGATCGAGCAGAGGGAGAAAGTTGCGGCGGCTGGGAGAGAGCGAGGGGAGAGCCCGGGGTCGAGCAGGAGCTAGGGTTCGGTCGCTACGGGGAGGCCTGGGCCTTGGCCTAGGAGCTGGGCCGGCCTGGCTTGGACAGAAGGAGGCCTAGCTGCGAGCTGGGCCTAGAGGAATGGTCCTAGTGGGCCAGAGGGAGGAGGAGAGGCCTGGGAAGCTCTTTTCCTTTTTCTGAAAAATTGAATCTCCAACCTTGCAAAGGAAAAGGTCAGGGAGTCTTGAATAAAAAAAAAGAAGGAGCAAGAATATCCCTGGGCTTCTAGATAGATGGACTATTTTACCAAAATTGGTTTGGCAATTTTTAGGGACTGGAAATTTATACAAGTTTGAAATTAAGTCAAACTTGAATAAATTTAAAATCCAACCAAATCACATCCAAAAGATCTGTCAAAATTGAGGAGTGAGTCTTGGCATGGCTTAGGGAATTTAGAAATATAGTGAACATTTTTCTGAAGTAGAAAAAATGCAACTTGAATTTGGAATAGAAATAAAGTAGGAAAGAACTCTGCCCCTGCAAATTGATACTTGGCGAAACATAAAGCAGAAAAAAACATGGGGTATATATGCAAGTGTGTTTGGGTGATTCCAAATCAAATGGAATAATTTTTATATAGCTCCCTAAAATAATGAGAGACTTTTATATGTTATAAAGAGAAGTCATCATTCCCTCGATTTAAATGGACCGAAGGTCCACACAATTTATTAAGGTTGAGATGCAAAAATTAAAATGACATGATGACATGATGCAATGAAAAAAATAAATAACACAAGCACAAAGAACACACGGGCAACCCGGAACATCTGGAATCTTCGGGAAACTTCTGGAATCTTCTGGGACGTCAGTCTCGGGCGTCACACGTGTGATGAGAGAGAAGTACTTTAATGTGCATTGGAAAGTTAGAAGTACACTCTTTTGTGGACAAATTTTGAATCTAAACGTACACTTTTCACCGGACGGAGGGAGTAGAAAATAAAGCCTCTAATACACATGCATCTCTACTTTTCACTCCAACCTTTTCAACTTTTAAAACCGGACCACACTTTTTCACTTCAAGTACCCGCCTCCTGCTGAGGATCCCGCTTCCCTATCCGAACCTACTTTACTTGTTATCCGATCTTACATGACATGTGAGGCATCATCTTGGGGCTATGCATTGTGCATGGCTTTAGGGGCCACACCTAAAACCCCCTTTAAACGTTCTCTGTGTTGAACGTGACATATCTTGTATTGTTGTTCCTATCTTCTCTAGCCTTATATAGTTGACTCCTAAAAATATGGTAGGATTAGTTTCCTTGTCATGCAAGACATAATGTGTATATATTGTAACCTACTCCATGGAATACAACGAGTTGCATCCTACATCTTTCTACATGGTATCAGTTTACCGCTCGATCTCCATCGCTTCCGCCCTGCGCCGCCGCCGCTGCACCTCCCTGTAGCCGCCGCCGTGCCCCCTCAACCCTAGGCCGCTGCCGCATCCTCACTACTGCCGCCGCTGCCTCCGCAACTCACCAAACCCTACACCGCTGCCACCGCTACCCTCACACAGCCGCCGCCGCATCTTCCCTAACCCTAATCGCCGCTGCCATCTCCTCGCAGCCGCCACACTTCCCATCCCCTCCAACGCAGTCGCCGCCTTACGCCGCTGCCATCCTCTCCCTACACCACCTCCCAAACCCTAACCGCGCCACGCTCCCCTCCCGCCATGTCCCGCTCTAAGGTCGATCCCTCCGATGCCGGCTCCTTTGCTGGTGTCATGTTCACCTCGGATCGACTCAATGAGCTCCACATTAAGGATCATGTACCCATCATCCTCGACCTCGATTCGCCGACCTACTAGGCATGGCGCACCTACTTCGTGATACGTCTCCAACGTATCTATAATTTTTTATTGTTACATGCTATTATATTATCCTTCTAGGATGTTTTATGGGTTTTATTATACACTTTTATATTATTTTTGGGACTAACCTATTAACCTAGAGCCTAGTGCCAGTTTCTGTTTTTTCCTTGTTTTTGAGTTTTACAGAAAAGGAATATCAAACGGAGTCCAATTGACGTGCCAATTTTTGGTGATTTTTTCTGGACCAAAAGAAGCCCCTAAAGTAAAAGAGTTGGGTCAGGAGAGCCACGGGCTGCCCACGAGGGTGGGGGGCGCGCCCACTACAGGAGGGCGTGGGCCCCTGTCTCGTGGACAGCCCGGAGGCCCCCTTGACTTGTGGCCTATGCCAAAAAATCCTATAAATACTGAAACCTCCGGAAATTAACCTAGATCGGGAGTTCCGCTGCCGAAAGCCTCTGGTGCCACCAAAAACCAATCTAGACCCTATTTCGGCACCCTGCCGGAGGGGGAATCCCTCTCCGGTGGCTATCTTCATCATCCCGGTGCTCTCCATGAATAGGAGGGGGTAGTCCACCCTCAAGGCTGAGGTATGTATCAGTAGCTATGTGTTTGATCTCTCTCTCTCTCTCTCTCTCTCTCTCTCTCTCTCTCTCTGTCTCTCGTGTTCTTGAGATGGCACGATTTTGATGTATCGCGAGCTTTGCTATTCTAGTTGGATCTTATGATGCTTCTCCCCCTCTACTCTCCCTTGTAATGGATTGAGTTTTCCCTTTGAAGTTATCTTATCGGATTGAGTCTTTAAGGATTTGAGAACACTTGATGTATGTCTTGCATGGGATACCTGTGGTGACATTGGGGTATTCTATTGATCTACTTGGTGTATGTTTTGGTGATCAATTTGCGGGTTCCGTGACCTTGGGAATCTCTGCATAGGGGTTGGCACACGTTTTCGTCTTGACTCTCCGGTAGAAACTTTGGGGCACTCTTTGAAGTTCTTTGTGTTGGTTGAATAGATGAATCTGAGATTGTGTTATGCATATCGTATAATCATGTCCACGGATACTTGAGGTGACAATGGAGTATCTAGGTGACATTAGGGTTTTGGTTGATTTGTGTTTTAAGGTGTTATTCTAGTACGAACTCTATGATAGATTGAACGTTACTATGGACTCTTGAATAGATCGATCAGAAAGAATAACTTTGAGGTGGTTTCGTACCCTACCATAATCTCTTCGTTTGTTCTCCGCTATTAGTGACTTTGGGGTGACTCTCTGTTACATGTTGAGGGCTAGTAATATGATCCAATTATGTTATCCTTGTTGAGAGAACTTGCACTAGTGAAAGTATGAACCCTAGGCCTTGTTTCCTATCATTGCAACACCGTTTATGCTCACATTTACCACTTGCTACCTTGATGTTTTTATATTTCCTTATTACACAAACCTATATCTACCATCCATATTGCACTTTTATCACCATCTCTTCGCCGGACTAGTGCACCTATACAATTTATCATTGCATTGGGTGTGTTGGGGACACAAGAGACTCTTTGTTATTTGGTTGTAGGGTTGTTTGAGAGAGACCATCTTCATCCTACGCCTCCCACGGATTGATAAACCTTAGGTCATCCACTTGAGGGAAATTTGCTACTGTCCTACAAACCTCTGCACTTGGAGGCCCAACAACGTCTACAAGAAGAAGATTGTGTTGTAGACATCACTTCGCGCTTTTGTTCCGCTCCTACCGTCTCATTAAGCACGTTGATGGGAGCGTCGACTCCCGCGACATGAAGGACGACGACGAGTGGCTCGCCGTGGATGCCTGCATCATCAAGTGGATCTTCCTCCCCATCTCTCCAGGGCTCTTCAACATGGTGAACTCCTGTGACCCCTCGGCGTACGCCATGTGGACACGGCTGTGCGATCTCTTCCTCGACAATCAGCTCCAACGCCGTGTCTTCCTCCAAGGGGAATTCTTCTCTATGCAGCAAAACGATCTTTCGATCGATGAGTACTGCACGCGGATGAAGGTTCTCGCGGACGACCTGCGCGACGTCGGCATGACCATCGATGACTCCGTCCTCCTCACCAACCTCTTACGGGGCTCCACCCCGACCTTGGCCAGTCCGCCGCCAACCTCTCCCTCATCACGCCGACGTACGCGAAGGTCGTCACGTACCTCCGCATGGAGGAGAAGCGCCTCCGCCACTCTGCCCGGCAGGCGACCCACCCGTCCTCCACGTCGGCCTCACCGCTGGCCACGGTGCTCCTCCCGCTCCGCCAGGGCCGCGCGCGCCTGCTCCCGCCCTGCCACCTGCGCCCGCGCCCTCGGGTGGCCGCAATAAGAAGGGTCGCGGGGGCCGGGGCCGCAACAACAACACAGCGCCACACCCTCCTACGCCTGCGGCGACTGCCCCTCCTCTGCCTTGGCTCTCGGGGTACAATCCCTGGACGGGTGTCGTGCATCCCTACTCTATGCCCGTCCCCTGTCCACCGGCTCTGGGTATTCTCGGGACACGACCGACTCCTTCCCAGGTGCTGCTGACTGATACGTCCAAAACGTATCTATAATTTCTGCTTGCTCCATGCCTCTTTTGGGTATGATATTCATACACTTCCATACACTTTTGATCATATTTGGACTAACCTATTAACTCAGTGCACCCCAGTGCCAGTTTCTGTTTTCTGCTGTTTTTGTATTTCAGGTTTTCCCGTCACGTAAACTGCCAGAAAAATCCCGGAAAAATTATATAAAAAATCAGCATTCCGGAAGCTTCCACACGGCCGAAGTAGAGCCGGAGGGGGGCCACCAGGGCTCCAGGCGCCCTGGTGGCGCGGCCCCCCTCCTGGCCGCGCCGGGGGGGGGGGGGCGCCTGGGCCCCCCAAGCCTCCGCTGATGCCCCCCTTTGGCATATATTTAACACGCGTCCCGAAACCCTCGAGGACGGAACCCTTTTTCGCGATCTCATCTCTGTTCCGCCGCCGGCGCGCTTCCAAGATCGGGAGCACCGGGAGAACTCTTCCCGGCACCCTGCCGGAGGGGAGGATCACCACCGGGAGCCTCTCCACCACCATGGACGCCTCCCGGATGAGTTGTGAGTAGTCTCCCTTGGACCATGGGTCCATGACCAGTAGCTATGTGATGTTCTCCTCCCCTTCTTGTGCTTCACTAATTAGACCTCGTGAGCTGCCCTACATGATCAAGGCACATATGTAATCCTTATGTTGTTGCTATGTTGAGTTTGCTGGGATCCGATGGATTGTGAGATTATGTTCAGATTGTGTTTGAGTAATATATTTGATTTACCTCTTTTATATTTATGTTCGTAAGTAATTCTTGCATGTTCTCCGTTGCTATTTATTGCTTTGGCCAAGTAGTAGGTAGTGACTCCAAGAGGGAACGTTATGCTCGATTGTGGGTTCATGCTCCTCGATGACTAGCTTGAGTGACAGAAACATGAGTCTAGGGGATGTGCTATTGCCACAAGGGGGAAAACAACGGTGCTTGTGCCCGCGGGTGCAAGGATTGTTTACTTTACGCAAAGTTCTTTTAATGCAGTTGTCTGTTCCTTTGAGTTTACACTATGGGTGGGACTCGCAACTTAATACCAGCGAGATGTTCTGGATAGATATCTCAAGGTGGATGATTAGTAGTAGATGCAGATGGATTTCAGTCTACTTGCCTTGGCGTACCGCCCATGCTTTGAACCTCTACCTTTCTTGCAACATAGTTAGCATTGGTTTGCGCACATAATTCTGTCAATTGCCCAGCTGTAATTCGTTTACCTCACATAGCTGTTTTATCGTCTTTTGGGAGAGAGACATCACTAGTGAACATCATGGGACCCCGGTCCATATTACCATCACTGATCACATCCGCTATTTACTTTCCACTTTTACTTACTATTTGCAGCAATACCTATCACTATTATCACTTGCGTTTGATCCTTTGTAAACGACAAGGCCGGAGGGATTGACAACCTCTCTGTACTCGTTGGGAGCAAAGTTATTTGTATCTGTGTGCAGGTCCACGTTGATTGCTAATATCTGGCGCCGTTAGCAATTGACACCTTCTTGTTGAAACTAGGAGTCTCAGGGGAAATCGATCCTTGGTATCTTTGCCAAGGGAAAACTACCGCTACACTGCATCTCAAACCTTCCACTTGGGGTAACCAACGAGGGGCGAGAAGCCATCAAGCAAAGTTTTCTGACGCCGTCGCCGGGGACTCCACTCTTCAAGATAGGGGAGTTGCACGCTATCTTTTACCTTTGCTTTTTAGTCTTGTTAGTTTACCTTTCAGTTTTGCTTTAGTATCTTTTATCGAAAATCACAAAAATAGTAATCTTGCTTGCTTGCTGCTATGGGTTCCACCAAAAACACTAAATGGGAGGAGTACACCCCTTCTTCCATCACGCCAATCACCACTGTCGGGATCTACAAAAGTAATAAACCTTGTGATTATGTTAGTCTTAATGGAGAGTTATGCCCATGGCATGGTCTTCCAGGAAAAGAGTATGAGCCTCAGTTTAAAGTTGCTCCTATGCTTCCCCAAACTTGGGAAGACGTTCAAACTCTTATAATAGAGAGCAATTCAAACAAAGAAGATGACACTACAATTCTGCTCAATAATGATAAAATTGATTTTGATAATTGTAGTATCTCGGAAGTTGTCACCTTTCTACAAAGAATGGCTAAAGATCCCCACACTAGCACGCTTAATCTTGCCTTCACAGAGCATATCACTAATGCTCTCATCAAAGCTAGGGAGGAGAACCTTAGAGTAGAAGCCTCCATACCTAGAAAGCTAGAAGATGGTTGGGATCCTATGATTAAAATTAAGTTGAATAACTTCTCTTGCTATGCTTTATGTGATGTTGGAGCTAGTACCTCTGTTATGCCCAAAAGAATATATGATATGCTTAAATTGAAACCTTTTGATTCTTGTTCTTTTGGTGTTCGTCTCGTTGATTCTTCCATAAAGAAACCTTTGGGGAGGATCGATGATGTTCTTATCATTGTCAATGACAATTATGTTCCCGTTGATTTTACTATTATGGACATTGAATGTGAACCTTCTTGTCCAATTATTTTGGGACGTCCGTTTCTACGCACCGTTGGTGCCATCATTGACGTGAAAGAGGGGAATATAAAATTCCAATTTCCTCTCAAGAAAGGGATGGAACATTTCCCTCGAAAGAAGATTAAGTTACCTTTTGAGTCCGTTATACGGGCTAGCTATTCTTTTACTATTGATAAAACTTGATCTCTATGCATTATGCCTAGCTTAAAGGCATAAAAGAAAGCGCTTTTGGGAGGCAGCCCACATGAATAAATTTTATTTTGCTTTTGTTGTGTCTTGATGTTGTTACTACAGTAGCATCATCATTGTATCTTTGCTTTTCAACTTTGTGCCAAGTGTAGCCTCTGATTGCAAGAAAGTTCAAAAGTTGTGACGTGCTGTCCACGAAACAGATTCTGTCCTTGGATAGAAAAATTCGTACAAAATCACCAGATCATCTTTTTGGTGTGAATTTTTTCGACAGCGTGCTCTATACAATTGTCTTTCGGGCGTCTGTTCTGAGTTTTTTTATTAGAGTTGCAGAAGTGCCCCGAAAAAAAATCATTTACTACCTGCTGTTCTGTTTTTCACAGATTCTGTCATGTTTTGCCTTTCCCTCATTTTGCAAACCTTGAGCTTGCTTTTTCTTTGCAAAAACCTTTTGGCAATCTTGAGAAACAGTAGACCTTCAAGAATATCCTTATTTTCAGCAAGGAACAATTATTTTATTATGGGTACTAACCTCGCTCATTAGATTATGATGAGTTATGTATGAAGGGAGTTTTCAAGTGTGCGAGAGAAGATGATAAAAAGATTTAGGAGTGTCAAACGCTCAAGCTTGGGGATGCCCCCATGCACCCCCCAAGAAATATTCAAGGAGACTCAAGCGTCTAAGCTTGGGGATGCCCCCGTGCATCCCCTTCTCCATCAACATTATCAGTTCGTCTTTCGTTCCACTATATTTTTATCACTTCATGTGTTATGTGCTATGCTTGGAGCGTCTTGCTTTTAGTTTCCTTATCTTTTCATAACGAGTCGGAACTCAGCTTTCTTTGTGTGGGAGAGAAACACGCTCCACTTCAACCTAGAACACAACATAGAATTTTCATGTCTATCTTTGCTGTGTATGTTCTTGGTCTTTCAATAGCTACTATCATGCTTAGCTCTTAGTTTTCATGCTTATCTTTTTAAAGAGCTTTTGTTTAGTTGGTTGCTTGAACTCTCCTTAGTTATCATGCTTATCTTATTAAGAGAATTTGCTTCTGTTGCATTGGTTGATATGTCTATGATAAAAATGCTACGTGCATAATGGTGCTTAGTAGTTCATGTTTTCTTATGGTTAGTCTCAAATAGCTGGGGGGTTCCCAATGTGTTATTGGAGTACCAACATGATTTGTTTGCCTATGATGTGGTATGGTTTTAGTAATATCTTCCTTCGAAAATTTATTTTGATTGACTTGGCGTATGCTCACGCATATTTAAGACTGTAAAGAAAGTCTGTCAAGCCTTGATGATCTTTTGTTTCTGAGTAGCGATATAACTTCCATGCCTGACTCAATGTTGCTTTGTCGCTCTGCATGATAATGACCGTCATTGCTCTCTTAGTCGGTCGCTCCCAGTCTTTTGCTAACCTTCGCCTTTACTAAGCAGACTAACTACTTGTGCATCCAAAATCTTTTAAACCAGTTATGCCATATGAGTCCACCATACCTTCCTATACATGGTATTTACCTGCCATTCCTAACGAAGACTTTCATGTACCATCTCAAAATTATTCAAAAAAGCATTTCTATTTTGTGCCTCTGTTTTAGTTCATGAGGAAGTAGTAGTTAATTCATGATCTTTTTAAGTTGGACAAGCTTCACCCCGGGATTGCATGTCTAATGTGCAAACCCATAATATGAGAAGGAACTGGCAAAGAGTGCGCCCGGCTCAAAAATAATATAACAAATAAACCCTCCTTCACGCTTTGTTCATGAGAAATCAGAAAACTTTGGCAGTGATAAACAAAGGAGATTAAGAGGATGTGATCGTCCTCATTCGGGAGCCGTTCCTCGAAACTTGTCCATCTCAAGAAGTGATTGAGTTGTCTGCTAGCATTCATTGACGAAACATGCATATCCAAAAATATATATTATTACCTCTGTTTTTAAAACCAAGAGCTCTGGTACATGCTTTGTCTTTGTTTCCGACCACGGGTTTTGAACCTTGCCAACAAAAGCCACGGTTCGAGAGTCTCCACCTTCTTTTAAAGCACCAACTACTGAGAGCATTGTTGTCATTCTGAGTGTAATGTGCATTGTCCCAAAGTAGCATTGTCTTTTGCATGATTATGATATCGTTTATTCTGAAATCATTGTATCTAGTCATCACTTAAACCTTGGAGGTGCCCCTGCATTTATGTTTTGCTTCACTAAAGGGGGCAAGCGAGATACCACTTTATCATATTTGCACACCATGCTCATTACAAATCTATTTGATGTTTCAGTATCATATTATAAAACTTTCAGTTCTTTGTGATTCTCTCATGAGGAAACTTAATTACTACAGATTCATTGTCTCAGTAAGCTTTTGTCATGTGACTATGAAAAAGTCCTTATATGGTTAATAGCATGTCATCACAGAATTTATTCTTGTTATCATTTACCTACTCGAGGACGAGCAGGAATTAAGCTTGGGGATGTTGATACGTCCAAAACGTATCTATAATTTCTGCTTGATCCATGCCTCTTTTGGGTGATATTGCTATGATATTCATACACTTCCATACACTTTTGATCATATTTGGACTAACCTATTAACTCAGTGCACCCCAGTGCCAGTTTTTGTTTTCTGTTGTTTTTGTATTTCTGGTTTTCCCGTCACGTAAACTGCCAGAAAAATCCCGGAAAAATTATATAAAAAATCAGTGTTCCGGAAGCTTCCACACGGCCGAAGTAGGGCCGGAGGGGGGCCACCAGGGCTCCAGGCGCCCTGGTGGCGCGGCCCCCCTCCTGGCCGAGCCGGGGGGGGGGGCGCCTGGGCCCCCCAGGCCTCCGCTGATGCCCCCCTTTGGCATATATTTAACACGCGTTCCGAAACCCTCGAGGACGGAACCCTTTTTCGCGATCTCATCTCTGTTCCGTCGCTGCCGCGCTTCCAAGATCAGGAGCACCAGGAGAACTCTTCCCGGCACCCTGCCGGAGGGGAGGATCACCACCGGGAGCCTCTCCACCACCATGGACGCCTCCCGGATGAGTTGTGAGTAGTCTCCCTTGGACCATGGGTCCATGACCAGTAGCTATGTGATGTTCTCCTCCCCTTCTTGTGCTTCACTAATTAGACCTCGTGAGCTGCCCTACATGATTGAGGCACATATGTAATCCTTATGCTGTTGCTATGTTGAGTTTACTGGGATCCGATGGATTGTGAGATTATGTTCAGATTGTGTTTGAGTAATATATTTGATTTACCTCTTTTATATTTATGTTCGTAAGTAATTCTTGCATGTTCTCCGTTGCTATTTATTGCTTTGGCCAAGTAGTAGGTAGTGACTCCAAGAGGGAACGTTATGCTCGATTGTGGGTTCATGCCCCTCGATGACTAGCTTGAGTGACAGAAACATGAGTCTAGGGGATGTGTTGTTGCCACAAGGGGGAAAACAACGGTGCTTGTGCCCGCGGGTGCAAGGATTGTTTACTTTACGCAAAGTTCTTTTAATGCAGTTGTCTGTTGCTTTGAGTTTACACTATGGGTGGGACTCGCAACTTAATACCAGCGAGATGTTCTGGATAGATATCTCAAGGTGGATGATTAGTAGTAGATGCAGATGGATTTCGGTCTACTTGCCTTGGCGCACCGCCCATGCTTTGAACCTCTACCTTTCTTGCAACATAGTTAGCATTGGTTTGCGCACATAATTCTGTCAATTGCCCAGCTGTAATTCGTTTACCTCACATAGCTGTTTTATCGTCTTTTGGGAGAGAGACATCACTAGTGAACATCATGGGACCCCGGTCCATATTACCATCACTGATCACATCCGCTATTTACTTTCCGCTTTTACTTACTATTTGCAGCAATACCTATCACTATTATCACTTGCGTTTGATCCTTTGTAAACGACAAGGCCGGAGGGATTGACAACCTCTCTGTACTCGTTGGGAGCAAAGTTATTTGTATCTGTGTGCAGGTCCACGTTGATTGCTAATATCTGGCGCCGTTAGCAATTGACACCTTCTTGTTGAAACTAGGAGTCTCAGGGGAAATCGATCCTTGGTATCTCTGTCAAGGGAAAACTACCGCTACACTGCATCTCAAACCTTCCACTTGGGGTAACCAACGAGGGGCGAGAAGCCATCACTGACCACGCTGATTCCCGCAGCACACGGCAACGCTGCGGCCTGCCCTTGGGCGTACGGCGGCCCTCCGGGCTATGGCGCATATGGCGGCGCCCCTCTCCGCTCTCCATGTTCCACCCTCGCCGAGCACCTACAACGAAGGCTACGATTGGTACATGGACACCGGCACCGCTGCTCACATGGCCACTGCCCCCGGTATCCTCTCCCGTGCCTCCCCCTATCATTTCTCCTCTCGCATCATGGTCGGTGATGGGAGCTGTCTCCCCATTACTCATCATTGTTCGTCCTCCCTCCCGTTATCTTCTTCTTCTTTAACACTCAATAATGTGCTTGTTTCAGCATCCTTAATAAAAAAACATTTGTTCTGTCCGTACTCTTACTCGTGAAAATCCTGTCATTGTTGAGTTTGACGCTTTCGGTTTTTCTGTCAAGGATGCTCGCTCCCAGAGGGTGCTGCACCGATGTGACTCTCTCGATGATCTCTACCCATGCGGTGCCTCTACGCGCGGCGGACCGGTTGCACTTCATGCCGATGTTTCACTTTGGCACGCTCGTCTTGGTCATCCCGGCGCCGACGCTCTTCATAAAATTTTGAGCACTTTTCCCTTTTCATGTAATAAATTAGCGGCTCATACTTGTCATGCTTGCCGCATAGGAAAACACGTTTGCCTACCATTTTCTTCATCTTCATCAATTGCTACTTTTCCCTTTGATGTTATTCATTGTGATGTTTGGACATCCCCAGTGCCTAGCAATTCGGACTTATCATATTACCTCGTGATTTTAGATGATTTTTCTCACTTCAATTGTGACTTTTCCGTTACGCCGGAAATCCGATGTCGCTTCCACTGTTCATTCTTTTTATGCTTATGTCAACACCCACTTTCATCACACCATTGCTCACCTTCAAACAGACAACGGAAAAGAATTTGATAACCTCGCCATTCGACATCTTCTCTCCAATCATGGCACCATATTTCGCCTTACCTGTCCATACACATCCCAACAAAACGGTCGTGCGGGACGTGTTCTCCGCACCCTCAATGAGAGTGTTCGTGCTTTACTTTTTCATGCACACATGACCGCACATTTTTGGCCAGATGCTCTCGCCACCACCACTCTCCTTCTCAACATCCGGCCTTGCAAGCCACGGTGGAGCTATACACCTCATCATCTTTTGTTTGGGTCTCCTCCATCCTATGACGATCTTCACGTCTTTGGTTGCTTGTGTTACCCCAACATCACCGCCACCGCGCCACATAAACTTGCACCGCGGTCTCTCGCTTGTGTCTTCCTTGGCTATCAACCCAACACCAAAGGATTTCGTTGCTTCGACCAGGTCTCTCGTCGTGTGTTCGTATCGCGGCATGTTTACTTTGATGAGCTTGTTTTTCCCTTTCAGCAGGTTTCACCGACGACAGCTCCGTCCTCGGACGCTTCCACCCGGCGGCCTCGAGGAGCCCTTGCGCTTCCCTCGCCGCGCCCGCATGCCCCTCCAGTGGGACCTTCGGGTCTCTCGGCGAGACCTCGCTCACCGGCTCAGGCGGAGCCGGCCTTACCTTGGCAGGCTTCAGCGCCAACATCTGCTGGCCCGCTGGCACCTCCCTCGCCAGCCTCAGGAGGTTCCTCGGCTGGGTCCTTGGGCTCCTCTCCCATCGCGACCCCGCCCACGGTGGATGCGGCCCTGCCCGCCCCAGCGCTGGTTGCGGCCTCGCCCGCCGGCTCGTCGTTGCCGTCACCTGCGGCCTCCCCCGCGGTTCCACCCACGGACCCGTCCACGGCCTTCTCGCCGTCCTCGCCACCCGCGGCCTCGCTCATGGTCACGACGCCGTCATCGGCGGTCCCGTCTCTGGCCTCGACCGCCGCCTCGTCGCCCGCAGTTGCTTTCGCGGCCCCGTCCTCACCAGAGGTTGCGGCTCCTCCTCGACGTCGGGCTCGGCCCCCGCCTCTGCCGCCTCATCACTCTATGGTGACGCGTGCTAAAGACGGGATCCGTCAACCGAACCCTCGCTATCATAATCTCAGCGTCACGGTCATCTCTCCTGTATCGTGCTCGGTGCGCTCTGCACTGAGTGATCCGCATTGGCTCGTAGCTATGCGTTCTGAGTATGATGCTCTCGTCGCCAACCGTACTTGGACGTTGGTTCCTCGTCCCACGGGAGCTAACATCATCACCGTCAAGTGGGTATTTCGGCATAAGTTTCTTCCGGATGGCTCTTTGGACAGGTACAAGGCTCGTTGGGTTGTTCGCGGTTTTGCACAACGTGCCGGTGTTGACTTCTCAGATACCTTCTCCCCAGTCGTCAAACCCGCCACGATTCGTGTTGTTCTTCAGCTCGCTGCCTCTCGTCATTGGCCTATTCATCAGCTCGACATCAACAACGCATTTCTTTATGATCATCTCCAGGAGCGTGTTCTCTGTCAGTAGCCTACTGGTTTTGTTGATCCCACTCGCCCTGATGATATATGCTTGCCATCACGGTCTCTATATGGTCTGAAACAGGCGCCTTGTTCTTGGTATCAACGCATTGAAGCATTCCTCGCCGCTCTTGGGTTTCGCAGCACCACCTTCGACACATCGCTACTCATGCTTCATCGAGTTGATCATGTCGCCATGCTTCTTTTGTGTGTTGACGATATTGTCATCGCCGCCTCTCGCGCGGATCTACTTCATGACATCATCGGTCGTCTTGGTTCTGAGTTTCGGCTGAAGGACTTGGGCGCACTACACTTCTTCCTCGGCATTAATGTGCGACGTGATGCCTCCGGATTTTTTCTACATCAAGGACAGTATGCTCTTGATCTTTTGGATTGTGATGGTATGGCCGACTGCAAGCCTGTTGCTACTCCCGCTGAGGCCAAGCGAAGCTCTCTGCTATTGTCGGGCAGCCTGCCACTGATGCCGCTCTCTACCGCAGTATTGTTGGTGCTCTTCAGTACCTCACGCTCACCAGACCCGACATTTGGTTTGTGGTGCAGCAAGTTTGCTTGTATATGCACTCGCCCCGTGATGTTCACTGGTCTCTGGTCAAGCGCGTTCTTCGGTATATTCGCGGCACACCGACCTTTGGACTTCGTCTTCGCGCCTCCGCCTCCACCGAGCTGCTTTCTTATACTGATGCGGATTGGACCGGTTGTCCTGACACTCGACGATCCATGTCATGATATTGTGTCCTCTTCGGTGACTCTCTCATCTCATGGTCCTCAAAGCGGCAACCCACCGTCTCCCGCTCGAGTCCTGAGGCCGAGTACCGTGCCGTTGCCAACGTTGTTGCCGAGACCTGTTGGCTCCGTCAACTACTTGGCGAACTTCGGGTTTCAATCCTGAAAGCTACAATGGTTTTTTGTGATAATGTTTTGGCCACCTATCTCGCGGCCAATCCGGTGCAGCACAAGCGCACCAAGCACATTGAACTTGATATTCACTTCGTCCGCGAGAAGGTTCAGTTGGGCCAGCTTCGTGTTCTTCATGTACCGACCACCCAGCGCCAGCAGTTCGCTGACATTATGACCAAGGGGCTTCCAACCGCTGCATTCCAGGAGCTTCGTTCCAGTCTTTGCATCGCCGACGCCAACGCTTTGACTGCGGGGGGTGTTGAACGTGACATATCTTGTATTGCTATTTCTATCTTCTCTAGCCTTGTATAATTGACTCCTAGAGATATGGTAGGATTAGTTTTCTTGTCACACAAGCTATCATGTGTAATTATGTATATATTGTAACATACTTCATGAAATACAACGAGTTGCATCCTACATCTTTCTACACTGTGTAAACCCTTCCCATATCAGAAACCACTCTATTCTATTCGAATGGAATTGCAGCCTATGAGTTTCTATTATTTGCATATGAAAAATAAATGGACTTGTGCAGTTATGCTGTATGTTACGGTCAGAGCTGCAGTTAGCATCGAAAAATAAAATGATCATCGATCTTTGTTTTAGTTTCAGAACTGTACAGTTGCACAGTTATGATTTTTTTTCCGAGGGTGCGCAGTTATGATGTTGTCTCTCAGTGTCGAAATTGTTTGGTCCAGCCCATCATCTGTCCCATGGTCTAAACGACTATGGGACTTGATGGCCGCGTCTGCGGACATTCCTTCCTTTAAGTCTGCTCAGTGGAGCGTAGATGCACCGCTTCATGAATGGCTACAAGAGCTTACACCCCAGGACACTGATGCAACACGTAAAAAAGGTGTGCAGGCTCTGACAATGCTAATCTGCTGGGAACTTTGGCTAGAACGAAACAGACGAATTTTCCACCAGCAAAAACTATCGCTGCCAACGCTGGTCAACCGAATTAGGGATGAAGCAGCAATCTGGAAACTCGCTGGATGCCCAATTCCATTTGACCCAGGCTGAGTATTACCTACAAACTCGTCGTGTTGTTGTTTGGCAAAGCCAACAACGATTGTATTTTTCCTTTTCCTTGCTAGGTCTCCGACCTGACGGTGTATTCGGTCATCGGCCTTTCTTCTTCTTAATGGAATCACAGCAGCTCTCGTGCTGTCTTTCAATTCTGTCCCATGCTTGCGCTTTCTCTTGTTGGTCACCAGTGTTTCTTGTCACTACTGTTTCATCATCAGTCCATTATTTTACTTTTCTACTACTAGTACCTCTGTCCCAGAATATAAAGACGATAAACGTCTTATATTTTCCTACGGAGAGATCCATTATTTTACTTTTCTACTACTAGTACCTCTGTCCCAGAATATAAAGACGATAAACGTCTTATATTTTCCTACGGAGAGAGTAGCTGATTCCGGGAGCGGGTGAATACCGAACACGGCCTTAACTAGTGCAAAAGTACATAGGCACACGAAAAGCGTCCATTTTGCAAAGCTCATATCTTACGATAATTATTATATGAACACAGTTCAGCGATGCTACGTCAAGATGCACAGGGCACAGTTCGACAGAACACTAGCTTTTGTACACAGCTCCTCTCTGTATACAACAACACTGCAAAATCACACGAGGAGGTACTAGAGCCTAGGAGTATCGCTTAGCCAAGATCAGGCACGATGAAGAAGTCCTCGTCGTCGGGGATCTCGACGCGGGCCTTCTTGCTCTGGCGCACGCCGGCGGTGGCGGCCACTCTGCTCGGCCTGTAGTAGGCAGCGTCGTCTGCCGCCTGCGAGGCGAAGAACTCGGGCACCTCCATGGTCGCCCTGCCGCCCTTGGGCGCGTGATCGTGGAACAGCTCCATGTCCGCGGTGAACCACTCCAGCTCCTTGAAGCCGAGAGACGAGTCCTTGTGCAGCTGCAAATTAACACGACTTACACCATGAGAACAAGATCGAGAAGGAACCCTAAACAAGGCAAGCACAGAGCACCGAGATCATCGTGTCGGCGGTGGAGTTAGATTGTTACCTTGTCGCTGGAGTCGTAGTCCGAGAACTGCAGGAGCTCATCGACGGCCCAGTCCTGCGGCAGGAACTGCGGCGGCGAGGGAACCTGCTGTGCGCTGGCGGCGGGCTGGGCCGGCGGCTGGGGCTCGCAGGCGACCTTGGGCGGGGCGTGGTGGTCGGCGTCGTGGCTGGCGCCGTGGTCCCCGCCGGAGCAGGCGGAGACGGGGCCGAGGCCGACGCGGATGCCGGTGGCGAGGTAGCGTTGGTGGTTCCCGGAGAGCGTGCCGGGGACGTGGATGGGCTCGTCGCAGTCGCGGCAGAAGAGCGCCCTGTCCTCGACGCAGAAGATGAAGGCGGCCTTCTCCTGGCAGATGTCACAGCGCGGGAGCTTGGCGCCGAGCACGTCGAGCGGGAGCCTCTGGTGCTTGCTGGCGAGCTTGTTGGCGGCGTGGATCTCCACGTCGCAGCGCGCGCACAGCGCCGCCTCGTCCGCGCAGCACACCACCGTGGCCGCCGCGACCCCGCACGAGTCGCACTGGATCTTCATGCCTCCCTCCGCTTTCTTTCTTTCTTTCTTTCTTTGTCGCTGGCCGGAGAAGGCTTTGCTAGGCTGAGCCGGAGAAGAGATAAGGCTGCTGCGAGAAAGAAAGGAAGGTGGGATGAGCAAGGAGGAGAGGGATCCAGAAGCAGGCGGGCACGAGTGGTGCATATAAGCGCAGGGCCGAGCACGCAACCGCGCGGGGACAAGATGGACGATCAGAGAGCGCCGCTCCGAGCAAGAGGGAGGGAGACGAGCTTGTGGTGGGAAGCTGGCCGCGGGAAACTCGTGGACGCGGGCGCTCCCCGGGGAGTTGCATTGCGCCCCACCGAAAAGCAACAGGGTACGGGCCAACATTTTGATTTGGTTTGATATTTTGATCCGCTCTCTGCTGACTCGGCATATGCACCCTATTATAAAAATCTACGAGAAACGCGTGGTGGTGGCAGTCTGCTGCCTGCTTGTTTTTTTTTTTTAAAACACCTTCCACTTATTAATAGTTACTACCTCCGTCTATGTGAATAAGTCATTCGCGTAGTTTTAGGTCATCGATTTGAGGATTTTAAATATGTGTTACTCCCTCTGTTCGGAATTACTTGTCGCAGAAATGGATGTATCTAGATGTATTTTAGTTC
This sequence comes from Secale cereale, assembly GCA_902687465.1. Lineage (NCBI taxonomy): Eukaryota > Viridiplantae > Streptophyta > Magnoliopsida > Poales > Poaceae > Secale > Secale cereale. The sequence goes on from LR738714.1 coordinate 389,152,748, forward strand.
TAGATACATCCATTTCCGAGACCAGTAATTCCGAACGGAGGGGGTATATGTCATGAAAAGTATATCACTAGATTTCTATAAAGATGTAGTTTCTAAATATATAGTTTTTGTCACACATAATACATATTTAGATAGTTAAATCGTCGATCTAGAACTACGCGAATGACTTATTTACCTAGACGGAGGTAGTAATTAAAAGGTTATCACAATAATTTCTTACAACAACAACAACCATGTAAGGCGGAAAACTATTATAAAGAATATCCTCCGACCTAGTTCCCAAAAATTTGGGTTTTTAAACATTTCAAATGGACTATAACATATGGATGCATGTAGACATATTTTAGAGTGTAGATTTATTCATTTTACTTTGTATGTAATCATTTGTTAAAATCATTAAAAAAATACAAATATTTAGAAACGGAGGGATATCAGCTAAATTTTTCAATCTGATGTGCAACCCTCCGATTGCTTTTCTTCAACTTAAATTTGTCATGGCATGGAGGAGTTACACGTAATGCCTGCTGCATGTGAGAAATATCAAACAGATTTTGGCATCAAGTGATTATGGATATGATATTTGTATTTTTGTAGTTCATAGTATAAATCAGATTTCTAAGTTTTGACAATTGTGGATCCATATGGTAACTTACTATAGCCTTGTGCGCGACAATTTCATTTGTTATTCCATAAAAGAACAACATTTGTTATTTTCACTCAGCTCGGACATTATCTTGTAGTGCATATCAACCTTGATTATGGGGTTATAGATCTTGTTTATGTGTGATTTTTTTTAATCAAATTATGATATCACAATCATATAATCCTAGGACCAAAGAATTCCAGTGCTGATGCATGCAAACTCGAAAATATCCCAACTCCATAACCTAGCATTGTTATTGTCTTTGTTTTCATCAAATTGTAAAAAATCAAACAATTTTAAGGACAACATGATGTTTTTTCTCAAGGGTCTATTTGATTTGTAAGATTGTAAAAACACGGGAATACCACATGACTCCATGTGCAAGGACTAGTAATGATGTTCCCAACATATGTTCTCTTGACATGGTTATTGAGTTAAAGTACTCATGGTCTTTTTGAAACATGGGAGTCTATTCTAGCAGGAATATAGAAAACATACAATTGAGATGTTATAACTCTCTATAATCTTACAAACAAAAGGGACACAAGGATTCCAAAGAACCAGTGCATGCCTACTCGTCGAAAGATTTCACCCCTCGTTCTTGGGTGAAAACTACAACGAATGTCATCTATAATACCTAAATAGTTGATCCTCACTATCCTAATTCTCTTGACATGCAGCTATCCCACCTCAGCACATGTGCCATATCAGCAACTCCCTCCAATCAGCACTTTCGTTTACACACCACACAACCAATCAAAGCCCAGCCTCCCACACTAGGGAAAAAGGACAACTTCTCTACAACCGTCGAAGGCCAGCAACCCTCCTGTGTCGCTCCACTTCTAAAGAATTTTAATTTTCTTGTGATGGTCACCCCATTGCCTTGTTTTAATTACTCCTTGCTCCCACGAATTGTTTGACCTCACCTCTTTTGTCTCCTCACAGGAATAAACATTTTCTCCGGTTGCCCCTTCATCTTCAATTTTCTCTTCTTCCTCATGTTGATTCTTCTTCTTCTTCTTCTTCTTCTTCTTCTTCTTCTTATTCTTGTTCTTCTTCTTCTTCTCTCCCTCTCTCCTAAATATTCACACAAAATTCCGAGAGAGATTATGTTGCCTGATTGCTTTCAGTTTTTTGAGATCTCTGAGGTGGACAAACAGATCCATTGCTTGCTATTTGTTTGAGGTTTATGAGGAGTAGGAGGAGTAGATTCGTCTTCGTGTCGTTCCTCGGAGGTTCATCATGCAACTATAAGTTTTCTCTCCATCAATTTTTGTTGTTCTATTCGATACAGAGCATTTGATCTACAATCATTTTTTTCACGTATTTCCTCGTCGGATCTATTATCGCTGACTGTGGAGGTAAGGACCTGGCCAACCATTACTGGCGACGATGTGGACGACATGCGCAAGCGTTGCCAGCGATGTGGACAACATGCGCAAGAGCCTGCGGCGCGGATGTTGCGACTTGCCCTGGTGCCACATCGAGGTGGGCGACTTGCGCGTGCGCCGGTAACGAGGTGGTCATTCTGTTGGGAAACGTAGTATGCAATTTCAAAAAAAAAAATCCTACGCTCACGCAAGATCTATCTAGGAGATGCATAGCAACGAGAGGGTGAGAGTGTTTCTGTGTACCCTCGTAGACCGAAAGCGGAAGCGTTTAACAATGCGGTTGATATAGTCGAACTTCTTCTTGTTCCGACTGATCAAGCACCGAACGTACGGCGCCTTCGAGTTCTGCACACGTTCAGCTCGATGACGTCCCTCGAACTCTTGATCCAGCAAAGTGTCGAGGAAGTAGATGAGTTCCATCAGCACGACGGCGTGGTGACTATGATGGTGAAGTGATCCACGCAGGGCTTCACCTAAGCACTACGAGAATATGACCAGATGTGTAAACTGTGGACGGGGGCGCCACACATGGCTAGCAATTGTTGGTGTGTGTTCTAGGCACCCCTCCCCACGTATATATAGGTGGGAGGGGGAGGGAGGCAGCCAAGGAGGCGCCCCTAGTAGGCCGAATCCTACTTGGGATCTCTCCTCAATTCGGCCAAGACCTGCCAAGTTTACCGGAGAGAAAGAAGGGAAGGAGGGGGGAGAGAAGGAAGGAGGAGAAGAGAGAAGGAAAGAGGGGCGCCGCACCTCTTCTTCTACTCCCACTCGGCCTCCTACCTTATGGGGGGCGCGCCAGCCCTTGTGGGCTGGTGTGCTTCCCTCTTATGGCCCATCTACTCCTCCCGGAGGTTCCGGTAAGCTTCCCGGTACTCCGATAAATACCCGGTACAATCCGGAACACTTCTGGTGTCCGAATATCATCGTCCTATATATCATTCTTTACCTCTCGACCATTTTGAGACTCATCGTCATGTCCGTGATCTCATCTGGTACTCCGAACAACATTCGGTCACCAATCATATAACTCATACAACACTATATCGTCATCGAACGTTAAGCGTGCGGACCCTACGGGTTCAAGAACTATGTAGACATCACTAAGACACTTCTCCGGTCAATAACCAATAGAGGAACCTGGATGCTCATATTGGTTCCCACATATTCTACGAAGATCTTTATCGGTCGAACCATAATGACAACATATGTGTGATGGTCTGGCTTATTAGGGATGATAGACTACTCATATCAATAAGGAATTCCTTCTTTTCCGGGAGCCCATTTGGATAGAACTCCAAAGTTAAGCGTGCTCAGTTTGGAGTAGTTTCAGGATGGGTGACCAACCGGGAAGTTGCTCCCGGGTGCGCACGAGTGAGGACAAAGTGCGCAGAAAAGACTAGTATTAATATGTGAGGCCAGTCTAGATCCCGCCAGGAGTAACGACCACCGGCGGGTGTATCCGGGGCGTTACAAGTTGGTATCAGAGCCGACCCTCGCGGTTACACGGATGTTTGCGGACAGTTTGCAGTCATGTTGTGCATGACGTCTGTGACCCGCCGTGGCACACGGCATGGCACATGTGCTGTCCTTGAAGCACAGACGGTTGTGCCAAGAGGGAACGTTCATGTGGTCCGACGAGGACGTCGGTTCCTCTGAGTGAGGATGTATGTGATGGCCTGGCTTATTAGGGATGATAGACTACTCATATCAATAAGGAATTCCTTCTTTTCCGGGAGCCCATTCGGATAGAACTCCAAAGTTAAGCGTGCTTAGCTTGGAGTAGTTTCAGGATGGGTGACCAACCGGGAAGTTGCTCCCGGGTGCGCACGAGTGAGGACAAAGTGCGCAGAAAAGACTAGTATTGATATGTGAGGCCAGTCTAGATCCCGCCAGGAGTAACGACCACCGGCGGGTGTATCCGGGGCGTTACAATATGTTATTCCCTTTCTCACCGATATGTTACTTGCCGGAGATTCGATCGTCGGTATCTATATACCTAGTTCAATCTCGTTACCGGCAAGTCTTTTTACTCGTTCCGTAATACATCATCTTGCAACTAACTCATTAGTCACTTTGCTTGCAAGGCTTCTCATGATGTGTATTACCGAGAGGGCCCATAGATACCTCTCCGATACTCGGAGTGACAAATCCTAATCTCGATCTATGCCAACTCAACAAACACCTTCGGAGATACCTGTAGAGCATCTTTATAATCACCCAGTTATGATGTGATGTTTGATAGCACACAAGGCACTCCTCTGATATCCGGGAGTTGCATAATCTCATAGTCGGAGGAATGTGTATTTGACATGAAGAAAGCAATAGTAGTAAAACTGAATGATCATTATGCTAAGCTAACGGGTGGGTCTTGTCCATCACATCATTCTCCTAATGATGTGATCCAGTTCATCAAATGACAACACATCTCTATGGTTAGGAAACCTAACCATCTTTGATTAACGGGCTAGTCTAGTAGAGGCTTACTAGGGACACAGTGTTTTGTCTACGTATCCACACATGTATCAAGTTTCTTGTTAATACAATTCTAGCATGAATAATAAATATTTATCATGATATAAGGAAATATAAAATAACAACTTTATTATTGCCTCTAGGTCATATTTCCTTCAGTCTCCTACCTGCACTAGAATCAATAATTTAGACTACACTCTAATGATTATAACACCCATGGAGTCTTGGTGCTGATCATGTTTTGCTCATGGAAGAGGCTTAGCCAACGGGTCTGCTGACCAGGTTACAGACCTAGGGTAGGGTCACAGGCCTGACCAAGGTACCCCACCCAAGGTCACTACCCCAGAAGATCAAAAGACGAAACCAATGACGATAAGGACAGTCGACTGAGATAGCCCAAGAGGACATCCCACTCGACTGGACACCACCTACCAGACGACTCAACATCACTCGACCCGTTCAAGGCACTCGACCCCCGAAGGTCAAAGGTTCCTTAGGACAGCAACGGTCTGGGATTTACTCACCGTAGTGAATGCCTTTATTACTCTTTACTGCAGACGTTATCAGTAACGTCCGCCTTTATGTACATTGAACCCTTAGTAACGTGGAGCATGGCTGGGGTCCTGGCGCACTATATAAGCCACCCCCTCCTCCAGTACAAGGGTTCGCATCCCTGTAACTCACACCTATACACACTTCAGTCGACCGACTCCGGGCACCGAGACGTAGGGCTATTACTTCCTCCGAGAAGGGCCTAAACTCGTAAAACACCTTGTGTACAACTCCACCATAGCTAGGGCCTTGCCTCCTCAATCGTACCCCCTACTCGTACTATCAGACTTAGAACCACGACAGTTGGCGCCCACCGTGGGGCAAGGCGTCTTAGCGACTTCTGATGAGGTTGCAATCTTTTCTCCGACCTCCTTCGTCATGGTTTTCGGCGGTGGTCTGGCGTTGGGCCGCGAGATCTAACTCGGCGCGCTCGTCTTCGTCGCCGACGACTCCGCTTGGCTCCAGGAGGCTCCTCTCGACGTCAAGGCTCTGCCCGCCCGCGGGGCAGCGCACTTCCGCACCAGCGCCTACGGCGTCCTCCTTCGGCAGTCATCGACTCAGTACCTGCCGATTCCTACATCGTCCCCCATCCCCGCCGGACACCGTCGCAAGCGGTCCGGTCGCTCACGGCTCCAGCGGTGGGTGAAACACGCGGTGGCCCGCTAGACGGCCACCCCTCAGGTCGCGGCCATCGAGCCCGACGGTTACCTCTACGGGCCGGTCGATCAGTCGGTCGTGCTCGTGGATTCAGTTTCCGAGTGCGGGAGCAGCGATCCCGAAGCGGAGGTCCTCATGGTCGACTCACGTCGCAGCCCGCCGGGTTTTCCTCGCGGTGCCGACGGCGGCAGCGGTGGCGGACATTCATACGACAACGATGGATACATTCCTCAACCCCTCACTGGCGAGCAGAGGGACGAGCTCTGTCGCCGCAATGAAGATGCGCTCTTCACCCCCATCATTGGAGATACTCCAGAGGCTCTGGCCCTGGAGGCCACGCGTTTGGCCACCGTGGCTGAGCGCGCGCGCTTGGAAAATATCCAGCGCGCACTCGACGAACGGGCCCGCCGACTGGCTCCCGAGTCCAGTCGACGACTGCGGCAATCGCACCCGCACGAGACTCAGGTGTTCCGCACACCAGTCCAGAACCTCGAAGCCGCGGCTTGCATCGCTGAGTCTATTCAACCATGTCAGTCAGAGGCTGGGAGAGGCCTTCAGCAGATCTGGGCGTTGCTCCGAACGGCTGAGGAGCAAAATGCGGCTGTTTCTCAGTCGCGCAACAAGATTCACAGCAGGTCGGTGGCTGCAGACACCGTTTGGTCAGCCCACAGTCCAAGATCGCCCCCAAGGCATGAGGAACATGGCCCACGGCAAGACCTGCATCTGGTTCGGAATGACGAGCAATATGACCGTCGACCTGGTCATCACGATCGCTGTCGAGTGCCTATGCCTCCTCCGGGAAGCAGATCGTTCTCACCCAGGCGGCACGAAGGCAGGCGCTTACGCAACGACGAGCGGAGGATTCCTCTAGATCCCCGGAGGCCGGGCCTCGATGCAAGGTCTATCCTTGTGCAGGGGCTGGTCGATCGGAACATGCATTCAGAGAAGAGCAAGGCAGAGATCGTCTGAGTGGAAGCCGGGCACCTGTCTCTGGGCCCGAGTGTTTTTGTAGTGCCATCAGGGCCGCTGAGATCCCCCCAAACTTCAGGTTGGCGGCGGGGGTAAATAAGTTCATCGGCGAGTCAAAACCAGACACCTGGCTAGAGGACTACCGAGTGGCTGTGCAGATCAGAGGCGGCAACGATGACGTAGCCATGAAGCACCTTCCTCCGATGCTAGGCGGTTCAGCTCGGGCGTGGCTCAATCAGTTGGCCCCTGGGAGTATTTACAGTTGGGAGGAGCTGGCACGAGTGTTTATTCGGACCTTCGAGGGCACCTGCAAGCGGCCTGCTGGTCTCGCGGAGCTTCAACATTGCGTGCAGAAGCCAAATGAAACCTTGAGGGATTATATACAACGATGGACCACCTTGCATCACACGGTAGAAAATGTGTCTGAGAACCACGCAGTTTGCGCCTTCAAGGAGGGTGTGCGATACCGAGAGCTGAATTTGAAGTTTGGTCGAACGGCTATATGTCCCTATCCCGGATGATGGAGATTTCCAGTCGGTATGCGAACGGCGAAGAGGCTGATCGGCTCCGCAGTGGCAAGAAACCAGTCGGACAAGATGATCAAAATTCCAATCGGAAGCCCAAGCGCAAGGCCGAGCCAGCCGCTCAGGGTGAAGCTGCGGTGGTCAACCAAGGGAAAGGCAAAGGGAAGCTGAAGGGGCCTTTGGTCCCCAAGAAAGTAAAGGATCAAGCTGGGAATGATGTACTCGACCAACCGTGTCCCATTCACACGAAGAAAGATGAAGAGGGAAACTTGGTGTATCCCAAGCACACCACTTGAAAGTGCCGGCTCCTGATCCAGAACTTCCAGAAAGATCAGTCGACTGAGAAGGAAAAGGAATTAGAGGAGGTCGAAGACAAGGAAGGGGATGGAGGATACACCCAGATCAACTCCACTTTGGTGATCTTCGCAGACGTCGAGAGCAAAAGTCGATTGAAAGTCATCAACAGAGAAGTCAACATGGTTGCCCCGACGACCACCACGTTTCTGAAGTGGTCCAAGACACCCATCACATTCGACCAGTCTGATCACCTCGCGCACATTGCTACACCTGGGAGGCAGGCGCTGGTGGTCGACCCAGTGGTCAAAGGCACACGTCTGACCAGGGTCCTGATGGATGGATGCAGTGGTTTGAATATTTTGTATGCAGCAACCCTCCGGGATATGGGCATCCCGATGTCCAAGCTGAGTGAAAGCAACATGAGGTTCCACGGGGTCATCCCCGGGAAGAAGGCCGACTCACTTGGTCAAATCACACTCGACGTAGTCTTTGGCAACTCGAAGAATTTTCGCAAAGAGAAGCTGACGTTTGAAGTGGTGGACTTCAACAGCGCTTATCACGCCATTCTGGGTAGGCCCGCCTACGCCAGGTTCATGGCTCGACCGTGTTATGTATACCTCAAGCTGAAGATGCCGGGATCCAACGGTGTTATAACCGTCACAGGGAACCGTTAGAAAGCGGAAGAGTGCTTCCAGAAAGGCTCGAAGATCGCTGACGAGCAGATGGCAGCAGTAGAGATGGAGGAGTACCAGAAAAGTGTGGATCCGAGTGACTTGCTGCGGGCCAAGAAGCCGGCTTCCGAGTCAGCTTTCCAGTCGGCTGGGGAGACGAAGCCCGTACACATTCACCCCACCGACCCCAGTGCAGCACCGACCCACATTTCCACTACACTCGACAGCAAATAGGAAGAAGCGCTCATCCAATTCCTCCATGAGAACTGGGACATCTTCGCATGGAAACCATCAGACATGCCAGGTGTACCCAAGGGACTGGCTGAGCACCATTTGCGAGTTGACCCAAAAGTGAAGCCTGTGAAGGAACATCTCCGTCGGTCCGCTGCAGAGAAGAGAAAGGAAATTGGCAAGGAAGTGGCTCGGCTCCTGGCAACTGAGTTTATCCGCGAGATCTACCACTCCGAGTGGCTCGCCAATGTCAGCATGGTCCCCAAGAAGGACAAGTCTCTCCGCATGTGCATCGATTTCAAGCATATCAATCGGGCCTGCCAGAATGATCATTTTCTTCTCCCCCGCATCGATCAGATAGTTGACTCGACTGCGGGATGCGAGCGTTTGTCCTTTTTGGACGCGTATTCCGGGTACGATCAGATCTGATTGTTTGGACCCGATGAAATCAAGACAGCTTTCATCACCCCCTTCGGGTGTTTCTGTTATGTCACCATGCCTTTCGGTCTCAAAAATGCCAGCGCTACCTTCATGCGCATGATCCAAAAGTGCGTGCTGAAGCAAATCAGTCGGAACGTCGAAGCATACATGGATGACATTGTGGTCAAGTCGCGGAAAGGTTCCGACCTGTTGACTAACCTCGCTGAGACATTCGCAAATTTGAGAAGCTATGATATCAAGCTCAATCCATCGAAGTGTATGTTTGGAGTTCCTGGCGGCAAGTTACTCGGTTTTCTCGTTTCCGAACAAGGAATCGACACCAACCCAGAAAAGGTCGACACCATCCTCCGAATGAAAGGCCCCGAGCGTGTACACGACGTCCAGAAGCTTACTGGTTGCTTGGCCGCATTGAGTCGGTTCATTTCTCGTCTCGGTGAGAAGGCATTGCCTCTCTACCGACTGATGAAAGAATCAAAAAAGTTCGAGTGGAATTCCGAAGCCGAAGCAGCGTTTGAAGAGCTCAAAGCCCTGCTGTCCACCCAGCCGGTGCTTGCTGCCCCAGTCAGCAAAGAGCCTCTCTTACTATACATTGCAGCCACCGGACAAGTTGTCAGCATTGTACTCACGGTCGAGCGGGAAGAAGGCAAGGCCTACAAAGTACAGCGCCCAATCTATTACAAATCCGAAGTTTTGACTCCCTCCAAGCAAAGGTACCCGCATTACCAGAAGCTTGTGTACGGGATTTACTTGACCGCAAAGAAGGTTGCCCACTACTTCTCGGATCATATAATCTCAGTCGTCAGCGACGCCCCTCTGTCAGAGATTCTGAACAACCGAGACGCAACCGGTCGAGTGGCAAAATGGGCGATTGAACTTCTTCCGTTAGATATCAAGTTTGAAGCGAAGAAAGCCATCAAGTCTCAGGCTATAGCAGATTTCGTGGCCGAGTGGATAGAACAAGAGCTGCCGACTCAAGTTCAGTCGGATCGCTGGACTATGTTCTTTGATGGATCCAAGATGTTGAACGGATCCGGCACATGCGTTGTAATGCCCAGTATGAGACTATACCTCCTACGTGTCGAGGCACGACTTAAAGGCATAATCTCATACTAGAATGATTTCAAGGATGGTATGTTTGCACAACTCATGTAAAAGAGGGGATGAAAATGTAAAAGACTAGTTGGCTTACACTCGCCACATCACGCAATGTAATACATTAACATACATCATCCAATAACATCAGAGTCCGACTACAGACGAAGATCCAAATGAAAGATACCATAAATAAAGCAACACAAGGTCCCGATCATCCTAGTAAGAGCCCTACTGATCCTCTGGGTAAGACACGTAGTATCGCCCACACTCTTCATCGAACTTCCAATACAACTCTGAACCACCAGCTGTGTAGTTCTCAACGGTACCTGCATCTGGTGTTGTGCAAAATCTATGAGACACGGAGGACTCAGCAATCCCGTTCCCGGGTAGCAATACTATCAAAGCTTTAGGTGTGGAAAAGGCTTAAAACAAGATTGCAGCAACACTAGTACTAGCTTACGTGTTTAGATCGAGAATAGAAAGTGCCAACGATCGACAAAGTGATCACGAAGTGATTCTAACTAAGCACGGCAATCATAACCCCACCGTGTTCACTTCCCGAACCCCTTTGGAAAGAGACCATCACGGTTACTCACGCTGGTAGTGTATTATGAACATGGTGTTAAGTTTTCTACTACTGGATAATAACAAATTCCCATCTGCCACATAACCACGGGCACGGCTTTCGAAATATCAAACCCTGCATGGTGTCCCAACTTAGCCCATCACAAGCTCACGATATGCGGAGTCGCAACTCCAAGGTGGGAAGACCCGAGTATTCTCGGAATCCCGTGCTCAAGATATTCCGACAAAGGTAAAACTAATCCAGCAAGACCTCCCGGCGTGCCGACACCCTGACAGTAGCCGTGCATATCTAGTCTCAGGCCACGATCAGATGGGACATCCTACAGGTAATACCAGATACCTCGGGTTTCCCCGAGGTGGCCCCGCAGTCCGCCTAGTTTGGACTAACACTCATGAGGAGCACTGGCCCGGGGTTGTTAATTAAGTCCACGGGATAGCTAGTCGCTATGCAAATTTTTAGTTGTTAGGCAAATGTAAAACCAATGTCGGGCCTTGCTGGAAAAGCTTTAGCGCTAAGCGGGTTATCGAGGGGGGCCCATAAACCCCAACCGTGTTAGGGACGCAAAATCAAGGAACATAACACCGGTTTAACGGTTCCTATGGCGGCATGAGTGGAACAAAACACCAAGCAAGAGGCTTAGCCTTCCTCCCATTACCAATATATAGATGGTTTAGTTTAATAGTTTATATATAGTGATATCCCAACAAAAACTTCATCATGAAGCAAGAATCTTCAGTCTTCACCTGCAACTAACAACGCTATAAGAGGGGCTGAGCGAAGCTTACGTAGCCAAACAACGGTTTGCTAGGTGGGTGGTTAGAGAGTTTCATGGCAACAATAGGAGGGCTGACAAACAGACATAGGCATTGAGGCAATATCTAAAGAGCGAGACATCTAGCATAGGCAAAGATAGTAGTGATATCTGGGTAAGGTCATCTTGCCTGTTGATTTCACAGAGGGATCGTAAGACGGCTCGTCGTACTCAGCCTCGGTAGTAACCTCGAACTCCGAATTGGCTCTCGGCTCTACTCAACACAAGAACACAACACGGCACAAAATCAAACACGGTGCAATGCACAATCAACATGATGCAAGTCATAACAAGGGATGCGAGTATGATGTGCGTATGCATGTGGAAGCACTTGAGCCTAAGGAGAAGATGATGGAAAAGGCCTCATCTTGGAAAACCACACAAGCCACTGGATATAGGGGAATATTTCGGTTGAAATCGATATAAAGATCACCGAAAACGGACGCACGGTTTGCAAATGGCAAGCAAAACAATATTCACACAAAACTGCAGTTTACAGCAACATGGCATCTTTGGAGCAAGAAATAACTATGCTACAACACCCAAACATGGAGACAAAGGGCATGGATGTGAAGTAGACATGATACTTAACAAGCATGAACTTAGAACACACCCGAAAACCTACTGGAATACAAATTAACCAAGCATGGCAAGTTGCAATAAATTTATCCAGACTTAGTCAAAATCTGGGAAGGCAAAAACATCAACACGATGCTGCCTTCGGAGGCACAAAACAACAAGCATATCAACTCTACTAAGTATATAGGGATCATGGACATGTAATAGACATAGCATACATCAAACAACTCCATTGGAGCAACTCCATAGGAGGCATGGATCAATAACAACAAGCTTCACCAAATTGATCATGCTGATAAAAACCTGACAGGTAAATTTATAGCAACTTGAGAGGAAGAAATAAATAAGCTACAGCAGACCATATATGCAAATAAGGGCATGGATGGATAGAGCATAACATGGACAACAAGACATGATCATTTGACATACTAAAACATGCATGGACTTGAGTGAGGCCTCAAGCAAACATAGCATCAGGTTTAACAGATTCCAGACTTAACAGTTTTTTTACTAAGTACAAAACAACAACATTGGCATGGCAAGTTTACAAGCTTGTTTAAGTCACCTCAAGGCTTATCATGGAAAGTGGATTGCACCACAGCAAAGACCATATGAATGAGCTTCTAAAACATATTGACATGTGACATGAAGACAAACACATCAATAGCAATGAGCAAGTCAAAACAATATCTCACAACAAGTTTCATCACTTAATAGCCACATGCACTTTTGCAACAGAGATTAACATGGCAATATGACACCTAACATGAATGCTACAGCAACCATCATGTAGAGCACTTCACAATGAACATTTTAGCATATCATATGCTCCATTTGGACCAACATGCACAAAGTTATCAACACCACAAGCATGCAACAAAATTACAGATAACAGTAGTTTTAAACATATAGCACTCTTGCAACGATGATTAGGTCATCGAGATGAACTCAAAAAAGCATGTCATAGTGGAACAAAATGAAGAGCATATCAGAACGAACATTTTGACATATTATATGCACCATTTGGATAACCACACAAAAAGTTACAGGCACTCAAAGATGCACACAAATTTACAACTTCCAGGGACTTAGAGAAAAATTATACCCCTCCGAGAAAAAGTCAACGGGACGGAGGGATCCCGGGACGGAGTGGACCGGGATGGCGGAGACGGGCGTTTGCTTCGTGGAACTGGTGGATCTGATCCCACCTGGATTGGATCCACAAGATCGGACGGCGGCGGCAGCTCGCCGGAGCCGGGCCGGCGGCGAGGCGCGACACAGCCGGCGGCGGAGGAGGTGGCGAGGGCGAGGCGGCGGCTCGCCCGCGGGGCGGCGCGGCGACAGAGAGCGGGCGATGCGGCAGCGGACGGCGCGGCGGCGGCGGCCGACGAAGGTGGCGGCGGACGACGGGGCTCGCGGCGGCGACGAGCGGGGGCGTGCCGGCGGCGGGGACGGGCGACGCGGGCGATGCGGGCGGAGGCGCGGAGGCGAGTCGGGCCGGCGGGCCGACGCTGGGCCGAGCGGGCCCGCGGTGGCTGTAATGCCCAGGATGGGACTATACCTCCTACGTGTCGAGGCACAACTTAAAGGTATAAGCCCTTTCTGGAATGATCTCAAGTTTGGTATCTTTGCACGACTCATGTAAAAGAGGGATTAGATTGCAAAAGGAGATAGTTGGCTTACACTCGCCACTTCACACAATACATTACATAAGCAAAACATCATTCAAAACATCACAACCCGACTACGGGCGAAGATCCAAAAGAAAGATACCAAAACAACATAAAGCCACAGGTCAGGATCGAATCCTAGTAGAAACCACTACTGATCGTCGAAAACGACACAAGCATACGGCCAAAACTCTTCATCGAGCTCCCAGTGTAGAACTTGAACCAGCTCCTGCATCATTCTCGGCTGAACCTGCATCTGGTGTTGTAGTATCTGTGAGCCACGAGGACTCAGCAATCCCATAACCATGGGTATCAAGACTAGCAAAGCTTTATGGGTAGGAAGAAGAAAAGTGGTGAGGTTGCAGCAGCGGCTAAGCATAATATGGTGGCTAACTTACGAGTACAAGAGTAAGATGAGCATCTACGCAAACGGTCGCAAAAGTAGTGATCGCTAAAGATCCTGAACTACATACGAATCAAACATAACCCCACCGTGTTCTCTTCTCAAAGTAAAAAGAGACAGTCACGGTTACTCACACAGTTGTGTGTTTTACTTTGGATCCTCTGTCAAGTTTTCTACAACCGGACAATAACAAATTCCAATCTGCCACATAACCGCGGGCACGGCTTTCGAAAGATCATAACCCTGCAGGGGTGTTCCAACTTAGCCCATCACAAGCTCTCACGATTAGCTGAAGTGATAAATATAATATCATCACTCCTTATCTTAGGGAAATCCGATCAGGCTCGGCATCCCGGTGCACAAGACATTTCGACAATGGTAAAACAAGTCCAGCAAGACCTCCCGGTGTGCCGACACCCTGATAGTAGCCGCGCGTATCTCGTCTCAGGCCACAACCGGATGAGACATCCTACAGGTTATACCAGATACCTCGGGTTTCCCCGAGGCGGCCCCGCAGTCTGCTCATTCGGGACCAACACCATCAGCACTGCCCCCCCCCCGCTATGTAGAATTAATAACCCGGGGAAGCGCCCCCCTATGCAAATTTAATTTATTAATTAAGTTGTTATTATGAGCAAATTAAAACCAATGTTGGGCCTTGCTGGAGGAGTTTTATTCAAAGTCGTACTGTCAAGGGGTCCCCATCCACCCATCGTGTAAGGAACGCAAAATCAAGGAACATAATGCCGGTTTATCGGCGCCTAAGGTGGCATTAGTGGAACAAAACACCGAGCAAAAGGCCAAGCCTTCCACCCATGCCCAGTATATAGGTGTGTTAATAATAATTATAGATATTGTGATATAACAACAACAAGTTCCCACCTGGAACGAATCTTCATCTTCACCTGCAACTAACAACGCTATAAGAGGGGCTGAGCAAGCGGGTAACATAGCCAAACAATGGTTTTGCTAGGAAGGTGTCAAAGGTTAGAGGTTTCATGGCAACAAGGAGAGGCTGACATAAAAGATGGGTAGCGCGACATGTAACGATAGCATCGAGACAACTAAGCATGGCAATGGTAGTAAAGGTATCCAAGGGTATGATCATCTTGCCTGGGATTCCGCAAGGGAGAAGAACGGTCCATGAAGTAGACGGAGCAACACAGTCGAGCGAATCCTCACAACTCCGGAACGAGACCGAAGCTAACAAGAGAAGCAACCGGAAAGAAGCAAACAACACGGTAAACACACAAGCATAGACATGGCATACGATGCACATCCAAGCATGATGCATGTCCGGTTTAAATATGCATGGCAGAGTGCACAAACAAAACTACAAGTTAAGTGGAGCACAATATGCAACGAGTTTCATATTGACGAAACACCACATTTTAATTATTTAGTTGACTCTCGTTTATTTACAAGACAAGATTAAATGTTGGTTAACATGGCAAGAGGTGAAGCAAAAACAAACTACCTATTTAGGCAATTTAAATGAGGCCGGAAATAACAACAACAAATTCCGGAAATCCCCATGAGCATGTTTAGCAATTATAAGCAACAACAATTCACACATTTTAAATGTTGTTAACATGATGCGGATGACATGGTTAAGTTTTATGCAATTATTATTAAAAGTTGACATGAAGATGATAAGGAGTATTTGTCACCGTGGTGGAAGGAAAGGGTGCCACGGCAACGATCCAAAAATGATGCAACAGCAACATCTCGGTTCCGGTAACTCGTTGAGAGACCGGTGCAAAAACAAGGTGGAGTGAGCGAGTCAAACAAGATGAAAGGTGGGGTGATCCCGTCAACGGGTTCCCACGAATCGGCGACGAGGCAACCGAGGAGCATGACAAAAGGCGAAACGGGCACGAAGCAAACAATCGATACATCTCATACAACCACAAGCATTCATCCACGGGCATCGTCTCGGGGTTATACCTTCGGAACACTCGTTTCGGGGCGGTTCGAGTCGTAGTGGAAGTAGTGGAAGAAGTCGTTCTCGAGTCGGTCGGGGTACACGTTCGTAGAGGGAGGTAGACGTCGCGACGGTAGTGGAAGTAGGCGTTCATTTATAGTGTCGTGGTACTTGTCGCATAGCTGAGCGTAGTGGTACTTGGCGCGTTTGTCTTGTGTAGTCGTACTCGTTTCTTCACCAAACGTAGTCGTACACGGGGCGACGGTAGTGGTACTCACGGTCGTCGTGGTACTTGGTGTCTCGGTCTTGTCGACGGTAGACGTTCACGTTACGTAGATATACACATATCCGTAGAGGTACTTGGGGTCTTCAAAACAGCGGCCGTCGAGGTACTTGAGGAGAATCTGCAACGGTGGAACTTGGCGGATCTTGGGGTCCCTCGTGCACTTGGCGAAAAAAACAGCAGCAACAACAAAAGGAGATGGCTACACGGCAGAGGAACGGAGGCTGCTCAGGGCGACGAGGCCAGGGCCTGGAGGGAGGATGGCCGCGGCAGTGGTGGCGCTGGACGGGCTGACGGAGCCGCCGGAGTCGCACGAGGCGAGGCGAGGAGGCAGCCAGGCACAGGCTGGCCGCGGCTTGAGGACGCAGCGCCTGGGCGCGCAGGGAGCGGGCCGGCCTTGGCGCGCTGGACGGGACGGCGGAGGGAGGCCATTGCGCGGCTACGCGCGGGGAGAGAGGTGAGGGACAGAGGACGGCGGCGGCGCTGAAGCTCGGCCTTGGTGCTGGAGAGGAGGGCGCGCTGGAGGTCGAAGCAGGGTCGCGACAGGAGGGCCGGTCGCTGCGATTGGCGATGCGCGGAGGCAGCCAGGCGCGGGCCTTGCTGGAGGACCGGAGGGAGGCGCGGCGCTCGGGGCCTGCGGGCGACCTGGCGAGGAGCACGGGAGTTGCGGCCTTGGGAATCGGAGAGAGGGAGCGGGGTCACGAGGGAGATCGAGGAAAGAGGGCTCGGGCGACAGAGGGAGATGGGATCGGGGCAGAGGAGAAAGAGGGTGCGGCGCTAGGGAAAGTGGGTCGGGAGCGAGCGATCGGTGAGGCTAGGGTTTCCAGGAGCGGCTGAGTTGGGCCAGCCTGGTCCGACAGGCCCAAGAGGCCTGGGCCGGCTTGGCAGCTAAAAGGCCAGCTGGATAGGGAGGCCTGGGCCTAGGAAGGATGGGCCCGAGCGGCTGGAGGAGGCTGGCTGGCTGGTTCTCTCTCCTTTTTCAGTTGTTTCCCAAAAGAAAACAGAAAACAACAAAGAAGGAAAAGAAAAGGAAGGAGGAAAGAGGGGGGTTAGGGAAAAAGTTGCACAAGGGATTATTATTTTTCTCGGGCTCATAAAAATGAGCACGGTCCGAGAAAAATATAAAAGACAAGATCGAGATATAATTCAAACATATTTGAATTTAATTCAAATGGGTTTGAACTAAGACTTGATTTATGAAGTGTCCAAAAATGTTCGAATTTTTGGAGGAACCTCGATAAATGGGAAAAAGAAATATAGGGAAGGTTTTTGACGGTGAAACTTGAATTAAGAGGCATGGGGAATATTATGCAAGTGTGTTGGGTTAATTCCAAACAAATGGAATATTTAATAATAGCTCCAATATACTAGGAGGATATGTTATAAAGAGAAGACATTCCTCCCTCGATTTAAATGGATCGAAGATCCACACAATTTATTTAAGTTGAGATGCAAAAGATTAAGACATGATAACATGATGACATGATGCAATGCAAAAAATAAATAGCACAAGCACAACTGAAACACACGGGAGAACCCGGAACATCTGGAATCTTCTGGAATCTTCTGGGATCTTCTGGGACGTCGGTCTTCAGGCGTCACAACTCTCCCACACTAACAGAGGATCTCGACCCGAGATCCTAGAGATAGCACCGGATAAAAACGGAAGAGGAAGAGGTAAAACAAAGTTGCTTCTTTTACAAATGAGTGAAACCAAAGAACCTGAGAGGTTGACCAAGCTTGAAAGAAAGAATGCAACAGAGATGAACGAAGTTAAGAGCACTCCGGTAAAAGGAGGAACAGGGAACATTACGAGAACCTTGTAGGTTGAAATACATGAAACAAGTGCTTCCGAACCAAAAGAATAAGAAACCGCAATGGTATAGCCAAGGAATAAGAATGACAGAATTCGGACAGCACTCCGACTGAAAATGAAAGGAATTAAACAAGAACTTGCCAAGTTGGGATGATACTTGATGAAAACAACAACACACAACCTCTGAAACAATTGAAAGAATGGCACAAGGGGTAAGAAGGATCCAGACAGCACTCAGGTTAAAAGATAGGCAAAACTTGATAAGATGACGGAACTAGAATGAAGAATACAACACTCCGGTTAAATGATAAGCAAGGGAAAGAACATGATCTCGATAAAATGATATGATGATTTGGAGAGAGCAACATCACAATGCCTCCGAAATGAAAGAATAGCAAAAAAAAATCAACAAAAGAAATGAATGGAGAAGAGAATGACAACTTCTCCCACGAATGAATTAGAAAATCCTCCTTACGGAGAAGGGTTGAACAGAGTTGTTGGAATTCAACAACGAAAAGAATAAGCTCGTTGTGGGCTTATGGAAAACATCTCAAAATTAAGAGGTGACAACCAGCCACTAACGGAAACGATTGATTGCATTGAGATCAACAAGGAGACGATAAACTTATTTCGTCGAAATGATAAATGAAGAACTTGGGTCATTTATAAGCACCATAATAGCAACAATCCTTAGGGAAAGTTTTTAGGTGAATTATAACCCAAGATAACTCCAAGAGATAAAAATGAGGGGTTGAAAGGATCTTCTAAAGAGAAAGAAATGATGGTTTTAATTATCTCATTCTTGATAACTCGTGAATCATGAAACATGAAGGAATTGTCATGAATGACATAACACCGTCTGAAAAGATAAGGTAGAAAGGAATGCAATTGGAAAGCATGATGAAGAATGCTTGAGCTCCAACAAGAATCTTGATGAAGACTTCGAGGATGAATTAATTGATGATGAACCTCCATGAAGAACTCCGGTAATGAAAAGCATGAGAAGCGAAAGATGAAAAGAATAAGATTCAAGGCCTGCGATGAATTAGATTGAGGTTTGAAATGATATAATTGAAATAACTTGGAGCTCCGGAAAACAAGATGAAGAATTTAGAACCTTGAATATATGATGAACAAGCTCCGAAGGAAGGGATTAACCTCTTGGAAGAAACTAGAATAAGATTTATGTTATGCACATCCTTCACCAATTTAAATTGATGACAAGCAAACGGATTTGGCATACTACTCATTCTCGTTGGAAAGAATTAAAGAGAGATCTCGCACAAGCTTGGGTAAATCTTCAACGAACCACCGGTAGGATTGTGAAAAGAACAAATGAATTAAAACGATAACAACGGAAGGGAAATCTTCAACGAACCACCGTAAGAATTATGGAGAAGAACGAAGAGGCATCGATGAAGAATATTTGGAGGACGAAGTTGAAAACTGAGAACGAAGAAATCTTCTGAAATGATGGCCTTCGGAGGAACACAAAGAAAGAATTCATGAAATTCTTCGGATGGGTATAAAATAATTCCTCATAATCGAAACAATAATGAGGATGGCATGAAGCTAGAACCACGAATCTTGGAAGAACGGATAAGGATTCAAGAGGAACTCGTCTTCGAGTCTTCAAAATCTGAGAAGACGATGAGATACACCTCCATGAATTGTATAGGCACTCCGTAATGAAGAATTAAAAGGTTGAACCAACGAAGAAAAAGAATTTGAAAGCGGTCCTGGAGAAGGCATGTGACTGACGGAAATCATTCTTACGTCACACTTTGAAAAGAATTCTCCAGAAAAAGAAGAGTCAGGTAAGATCCTGGAGAAAGTGGGTTAGGGCCCACTAAAGAAATCACCGTTGAAAAGATTGCTGAAGAGATATTGCATCGGTTGAATTAAATGGCTTGAATAAGATAACCATCCTCAAAAAATTGCTTGAACGGATTAAGAATGGAATTATGAATCTTGAGCACTCCGGATATGAATAGCAAGAGGAGAATGATTAATTGGTACACCGGAATAAGAAAACATTATGAAATGAGGAAAAGGATAAGATCAATACCGAAATCTTGAATTACATCCACCGGAGAAGAAATGAGAACAAAAGAATGATGAACTTGAAGCTCTTGAGCATCTTCCTGAGAAATCACCGGATAATGAAATTGAACGAAAAGAATGAAGAAACATCACATTAATAAAATGGATACTTCATTTGAGAATCTCTTGCTCCGAGAAGAAGAAGGGTGGGAGGGTGGGGAAAACAAGGACAACTTGGGATGAATGAAACAGACAAATCGTCAGATTTCTGAACGACGTCTGTATGGAATAACTTGAAGAGAAGGCACACCGGTTGAAGAGGATTAACATGAAAATCTTGATTGATCAAGAAGGACTAGCACTCCCATAGAAATATGAGAACACCGATTAGGAAAGGTATGGAATCAACATTTGACATCGAAGCAACTCGAATACCAGAATCAAAACGAGAACAAAGGATAGATATGTTTATGAAGAAGATTATGTTGCAACACATCTATCCGAACAGAGAATTGAACGAATGAATTCCGTAGGTACAACAACTTGTCGAGAAGCCACTTCGAAGAACAAAAGATAAATAAAAGCAACAAGGAGCAGATAGAACAAATACAAGATAGAAGCTTCGTCCGACATATTCGTGCTGAAAGCTCATGGAACGTGTTACAAAAGGGTTTTGCAATCCCCGGATCAGCATAGCCAAGGACCCTTTAAGATGCAACTCCCGATCGGAACATCGCCCATAAAACCACTTCACTCAATGTAGAACCCCGAACTTCATATCGTGCATTCGTTGGAAGAATGCCTAGAACTACTGGATGAACCCACCTATTAATTTCCGAAAGTTTCCAGTTATGCAATCAGGTGTTGGGGATACAGGGGAAGCATCGTGCACTCAACTCTAATCCTACATCCAGCTGTATCCATCCTTCAACACATAACCAATTGTTCTCGGAAACCGTTTACCTCGGACCTTCGAAACGCATCTACTATACAAGCTATGGCAATACTCCCGAACTACCTCCCCAGTATTGGGTGATGTCGGGGTTATCTTGCCACTAACCGCATAGGAGAGTTTTCGATGTCGGCCGTCTTAAGTATTCTAGAACTGATGCGATGGATTTGTGACGACAACACCTCGGAGCTCAACTCCCCGGGACACTGCCACAACCCCTAATGACAGGAGGCATCGAGAACAATGTTCTCGTCACAAAGACATCGAAACAATCCAAACAATACTCGCGAGATCCTAAAAAGAAATTTGTGCAATTTTTGAGAGTAGAAGAGACAAGAGTAATCGTCAGGAGTCCTCACCAGAGTGAAAAGAGATGAGGAGCAAAAGAAATCCTACTCTCCGATATATATATATATATATATATATATATATATATATATATATATATATATATATATATATATATATATAGGACTCAAAATATTTTTAAGTGTGTGCCTAGACTCAACCGTCAACGATTCAATCAATCAGTGGGGGCTTCTAGGTCGGAGAAGGCTCTGAATACCAACTTGTAATGCCCAGGATGGGACTATACCTCCTATGCGTCGAGGCACGACTTAAAGGTATAAGCCCATTCTGGAATGATCTCAAGTTTGGTATCTTTGCACGACTCATGTAAAAGAGGGATTAAATTGCAAAAGGAGATAGTTGGCTTACACTCGCCACTTCACACAATACATTACATAAGCAAAACATCATTCAAAACATCACAACCTGACTACGGGCGAAGATCCAAAAGAAAGATACCAAAACAACATAAAGCCACAGGTCAGGATCGAATCCTAGTAGAAACCACTACTGATCGTCGAAAACGTCACAAGCATACGGCCAAAACTCTTCATCGAGCTCCCAGTGTAGAACTTGAACCAGCTCCTGCATCATTCTCGGCTGAACCTGCATCTGGTGTTGTAGTATCTGTGAGCCACGAGGACTCAGCAATCCCATAACCATGGGTATCAAGACTAGCAAAGCTTTAAGGGTAGGAAGAGGCAAAGTGGTGAGGTTGCAGCAGCGGCTAAGCATAATATGGTGGCTAACTTACGAGTACAAGAGTAAGATGAGCATCTACGCAAACGGTCGCAAAAGTAGTGATCGCTAAAGATCCTGAACTACATACGAATCAAACATAACCCCACCGTGTTCTCTTCTCAAAGTGAAAAGAGACAGTCACGGTTACTCACACAGTTGTGTGTTTTACTTTGGATCCTCTGTCAAGTTTTCTACAACCAGACATTAACAAATTCCAATCTGCCACATAACCGCGGGCACGGCTTTCGAAAGATCATAACCCTACAGGGGTGTTCCAACTTAGCCCATCGCAAGCTCTCACGATTAGCTGAAGTGATAAATATAATATCATCACTCCTTATCTTAGGGAAATCCGATCAGGCTCGGCATCCCGGTGCACAAGACATTTCGACAATGGTAAAACAAGTCCAGCAAGACCTTCCGGTGTGCCGACACCCTGATAGTAGCCACGCGTATCTCATCTCAGGCCACAACCGGATGAGACATCCTACAGGTTATACCAGATACCTCGGGTTTCCCCGAGGCGGCCCCGCAGTCTGCTCATTCGGGACCAACACCATCAGCACTGGCCCCCCCTGCTATGTAGAATTAAGAACCCGGGGACGCGACCCCCTATGCAAATTTAATTAATTAATTAAGTTGTTATTATGAGCAAATTAAAACCAATGTTGGGTCTTGCTGGAGGAGTTTTATTCAAAGTCGAACTGTCAAGGGGTCCCCATCCACCCATCGTGTAAGGAACGCAAAATCAAGGAACATAATGCCGGTTTATCGGCGCCTAAGGTGGCATGAGTGGAACAAAACACCGAGCAAAAGGCCAAGCCTTCCACCCATGCCCAGTATATAGGTGTGTTAATAATAATTATAGATATTGTGATATAACAACAACAAGTTCCCACCTGGAACGAATCTTCATCTTCACCTACAACTAACAACGCTATAAGAGGGGCTGAGCAAGCGGGTAACATAGCCAAACAGTGGTTTTGCTAGGAAGGTGTCAAAGGTTAGAGGTTTCATGGCAACAAGGAGAGGCTGACATAAAAGATGGGTAGCGCGACATGTAATGATAGCATCGAGACAACTAAGCATGGCAATGGTAGTAAAGGTATCCAAGGGTATGATCATCTTGCCTGGGATTCCGCAAGGGAGAAGAACGGTCCATGAAGTAGACGGAGCAACACAGTCGAGCGAATCCTCACAACTCCGGAACGAGACCGAAGCTAATAAGAGAAGCAACCGGAAAGAAGCAAACAACACGGTAAACACACAAGCATAGACATGGCATACGATGCACATCCAAGCATGATGCATGTCCGGTTTAAATATGCATGACAGAGTGCACAAACAAAACTACAAGTTAAGTGGAGCTCAATATGCAACGAGTTGCATATTGACGAAACACAACATTTTAATTATTTAGTTGACTCTCGTTTATTTACAAGACAAGATTAAATGTTGGTTAACATGGCAAGAGGTGAAGCAAAAACAAACTACCTATTTAGGCAATTTAAATGAGACCGGAAATAACAACAACAAATTCTGGAAATCCCCATGAGCATGTTTAGCAATTATAAGCAACAACAATTCACACATTTTAAATGTTGTTAACATGATGCGGATGACATGGTTAAGTTTTATGCAACTATTATTAAAAGTTGACATGAAGATGATAAGGAGTATTTGTCACCGTGGTGGAAGGAAAGGGTGCCACGGCAACGATCCTAAAATGATGCAACGGCAACATCTCGGTTCCGGTAACTCGTTGAGAGACCGGTGCAAAAACAAGGTGGAGTGCGCGAGTCAAAAAAGATGAAAGGTGGGGTGATCCCGTCACCGGGTTCCCACGAGTCGGCGACGAGGCAATCGAGGAGCATGACAAAAGGCGAAACGGGCATGAAGCAAACAATCAATACATCTCATACAACCACAAGCATTCATCCACGGGCATCGTCTCGGGGTTATACCTTCGGAACACTCGTTTCGGGGCGGTTCGAGTCGTAGTGGAAGTAGTGGAAGAAGTCGTTCTCGAGTCGGTCGGGGTACACGTTCGTAGAGGGAGGTAGACGTCACGACGGTAGTGGAAGTAGGCGTTCACGTTAGTGTCGTGGTACTTGTCGCATCGCCGAGCGTAGTGGTACTTGGCGCGTTTGTCTTGTGTAGTCGTACTCGTTTCTTCACCGAAGGTAGTCGTACACGGGGCGACAGTAGTGGTACTCGCGGTCATCGTGGTACTTGGTGTCTCGGTCTTGTCGACGGTAGACGTTCACGTTACGTAGATGTACACATATCCGTAGAGGTACTTGGGGTCTTCAAAACAGCGGCCGTCGAGGTACTTGAGGAGAATCTGCAACGGTGGAACTTGGCGGATCTTGGGGTCCCTCGTGCATTTGGCGAAAAAAGGAGATGGCTACACGGCAGAGGAACGGAGGCTGCTCAGGGCGACGAGGCCAGGTCCTGGAGGGAGGATGGCCGCGGCCGTGGTGGCGCTGGACGGGCTGACGGAGCCGCCGGAGTCGCACGAGGCGAGGCGAGGAGGCAGCCAGGCGTGGGCTGGCCACGGCTTGAGGACGCAGCGCCTGGGCGCGCAGGGAGCGGGCCGGCCTTGGCGCGCTGGACAGGACGGCGGAGGGAGGCCATTGCGCGGCTCCGCGCGGGGAGAGAGGTGAGGGACAGAGGATGGCGGCGGCGCTGAAGCTCGGCCTTGGCGCTGGAGAGGAGGGCGCGCTGGAGGTCGAAGCAGGGTCGCGACAGGAGGGCCGGTCGCTGCGATTGGCGATGCGCGGAGGCAGCCAGGCGCGGGCCTTGATGGAGGACCGGAGGGAGGCGCGGCGCTCGGGGCCTGCGGGCGACCTGGCGAGGAGCACGAGAGCTGCGGCCTTGGGAATCGGGGAGAGGGAGCGGGGTCGCGAGGGAGATCGAGGAAAGAGGGCTCGAGCGACAAAGGGAGATGGGATCGGGGCAGAGGAGAAAGAGGGTGCGGCGCTAGGGAAAGAGGGTCGGGAGCGAGCGATCGGTGAGGCTAGGGTTTCCAGGAGCGGCTGAGTTGGGCCAGCCTGGTCCGACAGGCCCAAGAGGCCTGGGCCGGCTTGGCAGCTAAAAGGCCAGCTGGATAGGGAGGCCTGGGCCTAGGAAGGATGGACCCGAGCGGCTGGAGGAGGCTGGCTGGCTGGTTCTCTCTCCTTTTTTAGTTGTTTCCCAAAAGAAAACAGAAAACAACAAAGAAGAAAAAGAAAAGGAAGGAGGAAAGAGGGGGGTTAGGGAAAAAGTTGCACAAGGGATTATTATTTTTCTCGGGCTCATAAAAATGAGCACGGTCCGAGAAAAATATAAAAGACAAGATCGAGATATAATTCAAACATATTTGAATTTAATTCAAATGGGTTTGAGCTAAGACTTGATTTATGAAGTGTCCAAAAATGTTCGAATTTTTGGAGGAACCTCGATAAATGGGAAAAATAAATATAGGGAAGGTTTTTGACGGTGAAACTTGAATTAAGAGGCATGGGGAATATTATGCAAGTGTGTTGGGTTAATTCCAAACAAATGGAATATTTAATAATAGCTCCAATATACTAGGAGGATATGTTATAAAGAGAAGACATTCCTCCCTCGATTTAAATGGATCGAAGATCCACACAATTTATTAAAGTTGAGATGCAAAAGATTAAGACATGATAACATGATGACATGATGCAATGCAAAAAATAAATAGCACAAGCACAACTGAAACACACGGGAGAACCCGGAACATCTGGAATCTTCTGGAATCTTCTGGGACGTCGGTCTTCGGGCGTTACAGTGGCGCGGTGGGAGGCTGGCGGCGGAGTGCCACGTGGTAGGCGGCGATTGGCTGGGCGCGTCCGGGCGGACGTGTCCGGCGGCGCGAGGAGGGAGGATACTAGGGTTTTGCCCGAAAATTCGTGGGAGAGGGCCTATTTAAAGATTTTGGGAGCTAGGAAGGTCCAAATGGGGTGCGGTTTTCGCCCACACGATCACGATCCGACGATCGAGAGGATGGGAGTGGTTGTGCTGGGTTAGTGGGCTGTTGTGGAGGGGGTCTTGGGCCAAAAGGAAGGGGAGCTGTTAGCCCACTAGGTTAACCGTTGGAGTATCAAACGAACTCCAAACGCGATGAAACTTGACAGGCGGCCTACACGTACCAAAACAACAACGCACGACAAGTCTCACCTCATTCCGGGAACGTTACACGGCCACACACGAAAAATGACTCGGGGGTGCCACGGGCACGTGTGTGAGTGTCGGAACTCGGAACGGACAACGGGAAGAGACGGGCATGACCGGGTGCAAGTGACAACACAAATGCAATGCAATGCACATGATAACATGACATGGATGAAATGCACACACGCACACGACAAAACGAAGAAACCCGAAATGAAAGAAGAGCCCAGAATGGAATTAAAGAAGTCAACATTTCATATATTGCCATAAATGGAAAGTATCACATATGGGGTGTTACAGGCGTGGTCCTGGTATCTCCCAGGGGCGACAAGCTCAGTTACGTCCTTCAAATCCACTTTGACTCATCGAACAACGAGGCTGAGTACGAAGAACTTTTGTACGGATTGCGCATGGCCATCTCACTCGGCATCCGTCGCCTAATGGTCTACGGCGACTCAGACTTAGTGGTGAACCAAGTGATGAAGGAATGGGACGTCAGGAGCCCGGCATTGACCAGTTATTGCAGTGCAGTACGGAAGCTCGAAAAGAAGTTCGAAGGTTTAGAGCTCCATCACGTGCCCAGAGCCAAGAATCAGCTTGCCGATGACCTCGCAAAAATTGGGTCGACTCGGAAGCCTATACCCAAGAATGTGTTTCTGGAACACCTGCACACCCCTTCAGTCAAAGAAGACCCCTTCACGGAGGAACCCCCATAGCCAGTCAGTGCGTCAGATCCAACTAAAGTCGAAGTGCCTGCAGTGGTCGACCTGATCATGGAGGTTTTAGTGATTATGCCCGACTGGACTGTGCCATACATAGCATATCTTCTTAGGCAAGAACTCCCAGAAGTTGAAGAAGAAGCGCGCCAGATCGTCCGTCGATCCAAGGTGTTCACCGTCATTCAGGGTCAACTCTACAGAGAAAGTGTCACCGGAGTCGCTTAGCGCTGCATCACCCCAGAGGAGGGTCGACTGATTCTGAATGAGATTCACTCGGGAACTTGTGGCCACCACGCCTCCTCTCGGACCATAGTGGCCAAAGCGTACCGAGCCGGGTTTTATTGGCCCCGTGCCAACGAGATGGCCAAAGATATTGTGGATAAGTGCGAAGGCTGCCAGTTCTACTCCAACATGTCCCACAAGCCAGCATCTGCCCTGAAGACCATTCCACTAGTTTGACCCTTTGCCGTTTGGGGCTTGGACATGGTTGGCCCCTTCAAAACTGGCAGAAGCGGATTCACTCACCTGCTCGTGGCAGTCGACAAGTTCACCAAATGGATTGAGGCCAAGCCCATCAAGAACCTCAAGTCAAGCACTGCCATCAGCTTCATCAGGGAATTGATATTCAGATATGGAGTCCCCCACAGCATCATCACGGTCAACGGCTCCAACTTTGACTTGGATGAATTCAGAGCTTTCTGTTCCTCTCAAGGAACACGAGTCGACTATGCCTCCGTAGCACATCCGCAGTCGAATGGACAAGCAGAAAGGGCAAACGATTTGATTCTCCAAGGCCTGAAGCCACGGCTCATGCGTGACCTTAAGCATGCCGCCGGGGCTTGGGTAACTGAACTACCGTCTGTCTTATGGGGTCTGAGGACAACTCCAAACCGGTCGACTGGCCGTACCCCTTTCCTCATGGTCTATGGAGACTGAAGCCATGCTGCCAAGTGATTTGTTACATAATGCCCCCCGAGTGGAACTATTCTCCGAAGCTGAAGCAGAGCAAGCTTGTCAGGATGCAGTCGACCTCTTGGAGGAGGAACGTGAGATGGCCTTGACCCGGTCGACCATCTATCAACAAGACATGCGTCGATTCCATGCTCGCAATGTCCGAAGCCGAGCATTTCAGGAAGGAGACCTGGTTCTTCGAGTGCATCAGAAACGACCACACAAGCTCGCCCCGGCCTGGGAAGGCCCCTTCATCATCACCAAGGGCTGCACAATGGAGAGTATCACCTCTACAAAGTCGCTAAGAAGAAAGACGAACCTCGTTCGTGGAACGCGGACCTGCTCCGCCGCTTCTACACTTGAAACAATCGCACATTCGAGTTGTAATAAAGATTTTCCAGTTTATTTCAAAGACAAGTATGCAATGATCCCTTAATGATTGTTGGTTTCTAAGATGCTGGTCTTCAAAATCCCCTAGTGGGTGCTTAGCCGCGAACCCGATTCGCCTAAGTTACAAAAAACCACTCCGAGTGAAGAGCAACCCTCTCACTTGGGGGCTTAGCCGCGAACCCGATTCGCCTAAGTTACAAAAAATCACTTCGAGTGAAGGGCAATCCTCTCACTCGGGGGTTTAGCCGCGAACCCGATTCGCCTAAGTTACAAAAAAACCACTCCGAGTGAAGAGCAACCCTCTCACTCGGGGGCTTAGCCGCGGTCCTGCAAGCTGCGTCATAAGTACAACGTGGCTCTGTCCTCCGAGCTCCGCCACAAGTACAACAATGGAATCGCCTAAGTTACGAAAACCAGTCCGAGTGAGGAGCAACCCTCTCACTCGGAGGCTTAGCCGCGGTCCTCCGAGCTGCGTCATAAGTACAACGTCGCTCTGTCCTCCGAGCTCCGCCACAAGTACAACGTAGCTTGGAATCGCCTAAGTTACCAAAACTACACCGAGTGAAGAGCAACCCTCTCACTCGAGGGCTTAGCCGCGGTCCTCCAAGCTGTGTCATAAGTACAACGTGGCTCTATCCTCCGAGCTCCGCCACAAGTACAACATAGCTTGAAATCGCCTAAGTTACGAAAACCACTCCGAGTGAAGAGCAACCCTCTCACTCAGAGGCTTAGCCGCGAACCCGATTCGCCTAAGTTGCAAAA
>LR738714.1:389187436-389212703 GCA_902687465.1 Secale cereale
GGGCTTCTTTCTTTTGTTGTTGTTTTTTTTGTTCTGTTTGCTTTTGTTTTGTTTTACTTTTTCTTATTTTCTTTTCTGTTTTCTTTTAATTACCATTTAAATTTTGTTTTGTACATTACAAAGGTTGTACCTAATTTAGTATTAGTAATTATTCCACCGCCACAAATATTTTGGCACATGAATTAAAGTAGTTTATAATTGTTTATTATACTAGGAGCATTTAAATAATAGTTTTGCCGACGTTTTACTTACTATAGTGCATCTAAATTCTTTACAGGAGTGTGGTTTATTCACCAATATTTTGTATGGATTATTTGCCACAATCCGAACATTTTAGTTTTAATGTTTCAAAACTTTTGTTGTTTGCCTTTATTTCGAATTTGAATTTTGAATCGGTTTTGAAGCAACGCGAGATTATCAACAGTAACTGAGGTGACGTGGCATCATTAGCGACGTTTTACTGTAGCTTGATTACCCGGGCGTCACAATTCTCCTCTACTACAAGAAATCTCGTCCCGAGATTTATGCGGTGTAGCAAAGGGGGGGAGTGCTGGTAGCGCAACCTAACGAGTCTTCTCGGCCTTGGTTGCTCTTCTCGAAGAGGTCGGTCCAGGAAGATGAGGTCTTCATCCCTCTGCTTCAAGTCATTGTGATCAAGTCATCATCCTTTCTTCGGGATCTCCATCGTCCTACGAACGCGGCCAGGGAAAAAAAACTTTGGAGGAACGTATCTCCACGAAGTCTGTGCATACGACGGCGAATTCAGAAAGTGATACACGAAGTACCCTACGAGTAGTATTTCGATGAATTCATTGAGTGCACAAACGATGGTACCAAAGTTTCAAATGGGGCTTGAACAACGTGAATAACATGGTGTTTGATACCAGGATGAAACATAGTAGAATTTAGCTCGTGAATCATATACGAAGCCAGGTGCAAAGGATACCATAGAATTCAGGTTTGTAAAGAAGAGTCAGGTTTCGATCCAGTGGACCTGTGGGTTATGGGCCCACCATGTGGGTTGAAAGTAGGAAGGGTGATGACATCTTACACAGAAAGCAATGCATGTCAGAGAATAGTCTGTCAGCTAAGTTGGCAACAATGTCGGTACCAAGGACGGGGAACAAAGATAACCATTGTCTTGCTCGTTGAAACGAGGCGGACCGGTAGGCAAAGTTTTCTTCCAACGGTGGTTACCAGAATGTTACCAACCATTGTAACAGGGTCTTACCGACAGAGTTGTACAACAAGGTGTTTACATTAGCAGAGTATTATTTCTGCTTAGATTATATGTAGATCAAGGAAAGATTAAACAAACAACTGGAAAGGAAAATTGTGATTACACACAATTATTAGGAGTATACCCATCCCATGGACAAGAAGAATCATGGCATACAGGGTAGGAGAGCAAGCACCCAACCATTCAGATAAAGAGGCAAGGATTAATCAAGATGTTACCCATACAACGGTGTTCGGATAACTGACCAAGAAACATTTAGCATTGGGCTTCAAATGCTCTTGCTGAAAATCGGAGTACCGCAGGCATGCTTCGAGATAGCATGGGCATGGTCTTGAAGCAAAGGTCGGACTTAGATACACAAAGGATTCATCAGGAACAACTTATCGAATAAGTCTTATAATTTCCTCCTGGAAGAATGGTTATCCTTGCAAAAGAGATTATAATGATAGGTCCTCCAGTCAGGGTGCTAGACATGACATCATTGCCGGGTCATCAAAAAGGACCAACATTATAACTACTAGAAGGTTGTCCCAACCATCATAACTGACCGAGATTCGGATCCGATTGGTGTCATGATGCCTCAGACATCAGGATGTTCGAGAAGAAAAAGGTGCAACATTAATCAACGAAATGACATTGCGAGATTCTCGGGAATGAACTATGGGAGCGGGTTCCCAAAACAATAGTTCATCGTTAAACCAAGGAGAGGATGAGGAGGTGGCTGATGGGCTCAGCGACAATTCATCGAGAATTCCAAACAGATGGATTTCCACAATAGTGTGAACAAGAGGATGACACTAGTCAATTCAATTGATATAATGTGGTATGCTCGAGGAAAACATACACCATTAATCATTAGTTGAAAGGTGTGTCCGAAATATGACCTTAGGCAGCAAGATCAATGTTAGAGTGATGATTCAATAACCAACAGTCTATGAACGAATTGTCGATTGTTAACTTCAGTGCAATAGGGTTGCTAGAAGTGTAGAACTCAAGCAGCATCGTTAGCATATTGGTATCCCGGTTAAAACCAACACGGGGACCAAGGAAGAATGGCGATGATGAGAAGTATCTTCATACCGAGAATTTCTAAGAGGTGGAGCAATCTCGCAACATTCTTGACATAAAAGATGGTAATACTTCAAGATAGAACATATTACAAGTTGGAGAGTAAGTTTTTAATCATAACGTGGACAAGCTCGCGATGAAAGGAAGTCAAGGGTGTTGTCGATGATAATAAAAATCATCGAGGGCAAGGCGAGTATTTCTCATCATGAACACAATTGGCATCTTGGAAGAAGTCAAAGTGTTGAAGGTGATCCGACACATTTGCCGGGAGGTTTCAAGAGGATGCAATCAAACAACAACGGTAACAAGCAAGGGAATCACGAAGTGGCAAGTTATAGGATCAATATATAAGATGCAAGCTCGGAATCAAAGTTGCCTTACTGAACAAGCAACCAGATGCTGAAAGCTCGACGTAAGTTGTGCTCAATCTCTGAAGAATTCGTGCACCAAAGAAGGACGAGGTAGCTCAGTAAAAGATAGCTAGACAAGGGATGTACCCGATAGTCTAGGAATAAAACCAGATTGAGTTTAAAAATTTCCCAGTAACATCTACTAGGGGTGTTGAATTTTTAGGGCGGATTTGATTTACTAAACGGTGTCCTCGGTTGACGGCAACCTAGAACCCGTAGAGTGTTTACGACAAGCAAAGGTATTACTTCATCAAAAGTTCAAAAGGCGTAGTGCAAAGGCATGATATCCTCGAGATATCAGAGGGTAAAACTTGAAGGTAGAACACGATAGAAGTTGAACTAGGTAATTGACCTATGACAGTAGATACTGTAACCTTGTCAATAATTGACGAGGCCTGGAATGGATTTATTTCAGATATATTGAATAAGGACAGCATGGTCGGAACCATAACTGCAAGGGATCAAATTTATTGATACCGAAAGAATTATTTAGATGTGAAATCATTTTGCAAGAAGCTCCAGAGACATTCTACATCGTTTCCATGGGCATGAACAAAAGCTCAAGGTCGACTCCCATTTCTCCAATGCATACGTTTCATTTACCTCTTGCTTTGATAAAACTGTTAGTGTTGGAATTTCATTTGCTGGGACACCGGAAGAGTATGACTTGTGAAAACTTTCGGGTTCTCACGGATTAAGGGAAGGCATATGTTCAACCCATCGGGCATCTTAGTAACATATACCACAAGTTTCAAAAGTAAATACACATGCTCGAAAGCTGAGCATGGTTGGCCAAGCAGAGGATACAATTTACCAAAGGCATTATGTATCAGGTGAATAACTCACAAGGTGATTGAATATGAAGGACACGGTCGGATAACAATCCAACAATGGATCGGGCGATCCACAACGGAGCTGATGTGAGTATCGGTACTCACTCAGAGGAAGAAAGAATGCAGAGGCATCAGATTCAAGAATCAACTGATTAGTCTGATGCTTAGATAGAAAGAAATTATGGTTTCCAAAACAAGGACCAGCAGCAGACGCTCTGATCCAGGATGAATAAGTTGAAAACACTTAGTTGGACAATCAATAAAAGTTTGAATTGCCGAGAACCAACTCATGTCCGGAATGACGTCTGAGTCGGAAAGATAATTTCAAAAGGGATAACCCGATGACTGCGTGTATACGCACACATTGAATCAATAGACTCAAAATGGCTAAGACAAGGCATGTCAACGAAGACTACTAGTCATATGAAATTAACCATAATGCAAGGAGTCAAGAATTTCAAGAGTAACAGGCTGCAGAGGATTTTCGAAAGATCAAAAAGTATTCCGAAGGATTTTGTGAGACACATGATCAATTGAGAAGAACGGATCCTCGATAAATGTGAGGAAATAACCATAAGGGTTTTCATGTGAAGTAAAACTGCAAGACAGTAAACTCAAAGGATTCTCGAGACAACGGAGAATATTTCGAGGCATCTTGTAATAACAAGAGCGACGAGGAATGATCATGAGAATGACAAGTGCATGCAGATATCCATAGGGATATATTGGTGGCAGTGAATTGCAAAGGTGATGAGCACAAGTTCTCGGGTTAACAACGGGGAGTATCTTCAGGGTCTTCTGGTGCAGCAGACGGTCATCGATCATAAGGCACTCTCCGGGTGAAAGTGATAATGAGATCCTAATGTTAGGTTTAGGAAAATTCATTTATCCCGAATAGGAGAGAGATAAGAGTCCCAGAGTATAGACGAGGAGTAAAAGATCATAATACCACCCAATGGTGTTGTGGGCCCGTAAGCCACACAACAAGTTAGTAATTTTTTTTTCAAAGACTAGACTCAACTTCGGCCAAGGAGTTGGAAAGGGGGATTCCTACAGGCAGTCGGCTCTGATACCAACTTGTGACGCCCCCGATTTGACCGTACACTAATCATGCACGCAAATGTGTACGACCAAGATCAGGGACTCACTGAAGGATATCACAACACAACTCTAGACACAAATTAAAATAATACAAGCTTTATATTACAAGCCAGGGGCCTCGAGGGCTCGAATACATAGCTCAAAAACACAAGAGTTAGCGGAAGCAACAATATCTGAGTACAGACATAAGTTAAACAAGTTGCCTTAACAAGGCTAGCACAAAAGTAGCAACGATCGAAAAGGCAAGGCCTCCTGCCTGGGACCTCCTAACTACTCCTCGAAGCCGAACTTCACGTAGAAACACCATCGGGATCCTCTGGCTCCTGGACTCCACCGATCTGGTTGCATCATCCGAGAAGAAAGGAAGAAAGGGAGAAAAGGGGGAGCAAAGCAACCGTGAGTACTCATCCAAAGTACTCGCAAGCAAGGATCTACACTACATATGCAATGATATCTGTGCAAAGGGATAATATATGTGGGTTAAACTGCAGAATGCCAGAATAAGAGGGGGATAACTAATCCAATCAAAGACTACGCTTCTGGCCACCTCCATCTTGCAGCAGTAGAAGAGAATATATGGAAGTAACAAGTATCCTCGCGTCTCGCAGCCTCCGTCTTGAAGCAGTAGAAGGGAAATAGATGGTAATTTCACCAAGTAACATCGTATAGCATAATCCTACTCGGCGATCCTCCCGCACATCACCCTGTGAGAGAGCAACCACCGAGTTGTATCTGGCACTGGTAAGGGTGTGTTTTATTAAGTATCCGGTTCTAGTTGTCATGAGGTCGGAATACAACTCCGGGTCGTCCTTTTACCGAGGGACACGGCTATTCGAATAGATTAACTTCCCTGCAGGGGTGCACCACATAACCCAGCACACTTGATCCCATTTGGCCGGACACACTTTTCAGGGTCATGCCCGGCCTCGGAAGATCAACACGTCGCAGCCCTACCTAAGCACAGCAGAGAGGTCAGCACGCCGGTCTAAGTCCTAAGCGCGCAGGGGTCCGGGCCCATCGCCCAACGCACACCTGCACGTTGCGTACGCGGCCGGTGAGCAGACCTAGCAACCTCCATTACTAAGGAAGTTGCGTTACGCGGTCCAACCCGCCGCGCGCCGCTAAGTCGCTGACGTCAAGAAGGCTTCGGCTGATACCACGACGTCGAGTGCCCATAACTGTTCCGAACATTTTAGTTTTAATGTTTCAAAACTTTTGTTGTTTGCCTTTATTTCGAATTTGAATTTCGAATCGGTTTTGAAGCAACGCGAGATTATCAACAGTAACTGAGGTGACGTGGCATCATTAGCGACATTTTACTGTAGCTTGATTACCCGGGCGTCACACCGAGCTAAAAAAAAACAGGGTGGAAAGTTATATTATCAGACCATGGCCGACTACCAGCAGTCGACCATGGTCTCGGGGGCTACACCCAGTGGGTGCACTGAGCGTGCCCCCACTGGTTCTCGCTCGTCCAAGATCAGTCTGGCCCGAGTTCAAGTGAAGTTCAAAGCAAACAAGAAATTCTAAAGACCACAGTCGACAGAAGACCTCAGTCGACCATGGCCTCGGGGACTACACCCACTGGGCGCACTAAGCGTGCCCCCAGTGGTACTATCGGACGACCTTCAAATGCTAAAAGCTACAAGGCAAGACACCCAGTGGATGTGGCATCTTCTTATGAACAAAGCAGTAGATTTCTCAAACTGAAGACTACACCAACACAGCAAATTAATCAGTCAGAAGAAGCAAACCTGGACATTGGTCCGAAGGGCCGAACTAGCGTCGTAAGCAGCCATGCTAGCCTCGTACGCCGCCTTCGTCCTCTCCATCATCAGCCCCGCCTGACGAATGGTTCTTGAGCCGCGCCCACGAGATCCTCCGGGAGGCGATAGGTGGAGAAGAGAACGGACGACGGAGCAGGCGCTGGGTCGACGGCCAGAGCAGGCGCTGGGTCGACGACCCCTCCTGCAGACGAAGATGGGCGCACGGTCGACACGGGGACGGCGAAGGAGACCGTGGTCTGGACCGCGTCTTCCTGTTGCTGGGCCTCAGGGCCAGAAGGCACCTTCCGGCCCTTCCTTCCCGTGCATCGTCGAGCCACTCCCGAGCACTTCTCATCATCATCATCATCATTTTCTGGGAGCTCTATGACATGGTATGGCACTTCAAAAAAGAAAATTATGAGGTTCAGTCGACCGTCAACTGAAACCGACGAAAAGCAAAGCACGATCTACAACTCGCACCTGCGCGGGATGTAGCAGCATCCGCGGTCTCCTCATCGTCCCGACCCTTGTCGATATCCATCAAGGTCGCAGAAGCAGCAGCACTGAAAAATTTCCTTGAAGATGAGTCAACGAAGACAGAGTCGACCTCCGAAAGGCAGAAAGAAATAAAGTTGAACAACACTTACGTGGAGGCGATTGGGACATCCACCTTGATCTTGGGCAGGGCCTTCTGGGGCTTGGCGGCGGTGACCTAGGGCTGCTTGGGCGCCTTTTCAGATGGGTCGGGAGTGGCCGTACGAGCCCGCTTTTGCACTTGGGAGCTGGAGGGACCCGTCCGAGAGCGCACAACCCCTGAGTCGTGCTTCTCCTTGGATCGCTTCTCGCCACGGGGAGGTGACTCGACCTCCTCCCCGCTGCTGGAGTCCTCGCTCTCCTCTTCGGTTTCTTCGTCAGACTTCCACTCGGAGACGTTGCCCACGCCCTCTTCGCCCTCTTGGACCTGATCCCCGTTGGGCACCGAGTACATTTCGATGTAGATCTGCAGAGAAGAAAGATTAGCCAAATGTCAGTCAGCCTCATCAAGACAACTGAAAGACAAGAACAAGAATATCACTTGAAAGCCAAAGCCAGACCTTGGCAGGAAGATGGTCGGCGTCGAATGGGGGAAGCCTTCCGGACCCCCGGGGGTTGTCTTTGTTCCCCGTGATACACTTCAGGCACTGCGCCACATACTTCACGTCCGCTGCCTCTGGGTGGACTCGTGATGAGTCGTCGACGCCGGAGTACAGCCACATCGGGTGGTCTCGAGCCTGGAGAGGTTGGATCCTCCGCATGAGGTACACCTCAAGCAGGTCCAACCCTGTAACCCCCTCGCAGACCAATTGGACGACCCGTTCCACGAGCATGTCCACTTCCGCCCTCTCGACCTGACCCACAATCAATGACGGAGGCTGGCTGGCTCGACCAAGAGAGAAGGGAGGAAACCCGGTCGACTGACCAGGAGTTGGACTGTCCTTATAATAGAACCAAGTCGACTGCCAGCCCCGAAACGACTCTGGAAGAATCGTAGCAGGAAAGGCGCTCCTATTCCTAAGCTGGATGCCTAGCCCACCACACGCTTGGAGGACGTGCATCTTCTCATCACTCGGGTTCGCCTTCTTGACGGTTTGCGAGCGACAAGTGAAGATATGTTTGAACAAACCATAGTGCGGCCGACAGCCGAGGAAGTTCTCCGACATCGAGGTAAACGCAGCAAGGAAGGCAATGGAGTTGGGCATGAAGTAGTGCAGCTGGGCACCGAAAAAAGCCAGGAATGCGCGAAAGAAAGGGTGCGGGGGCATGTAGAAACCTCGGTCGACATGAGTCGCGAGGAGGACGCACTCGCCCTCCCGCGGCCGGGGCTCAAGCTCGCCTTCCGGCACCCGCCAGGAGCCGCGGGCGACCAACCCCTCTTCCTCCAGCTCCTCCAAGTCCTCCACCGTGATGGTGGACCTGATCCAGTCCCCCTGGATCCAACCAGGTGGGAGCCCGGACCTCGACGACGACCCACCGCGGCCGGACCGCTTCCCCTTCCCCGTCGCCGCCTTCTTCGAGCGCTCCATTGCCGCGGTCTTGTCTTTGCCCATGGCATGCGAGCTGGCGTTGGCTGTGGAGAAAGGGAGAAGAAGCAGAGGCGCGACGGAGAGGTAGATGCGAAGGAACAGAGGATGGGCGCACAGTGCCCTCGTCACGGGCTCGACGTGCATTTATAGCACCACGGTCGAGTGACTGACTGGTGGCCCCGAGCGATCCTATCAAATCCCGCAACAGGCGCGGACGCGATACATGGCGAAAAAGGCGGCGCGAAGATCGAGGCATACCGAGCATATCTGATCCGATTGCCGCGACACGACCCGCCCCGCGTGCTTCCCCAAATTTCGAAATCCCGCAAAATCCGGCGACCTGAGAACAACCAATCCCGCCGAAAACCGTGCACGCTAACGGCGCTCGACGTCTAGCGCAAAGTTCAGTCGACGGGTAACACAACAAACACACTCGACGGTTCGAGAATCGATCAAGGCGAGCAAGATGAGATTGAAAAATAGCCTAGTCCACGAGCTCAGAGAAGACTACCGCAAGGGCGTCGAACCAGGACCAAGGCTCTCTTCAGCACTCTCTCCTACTCACGCCTCAATCCATTCGAGGGCTACTGACGAGGTTACAGACCTAGGGTAGGGTCACATGCCTGACCAAGGTACCCTACCCAAGGTCACTACCCCAGAAGATCAAAAGACAAAACCGATGACGATAAGGACAGTCGACTGAGATAGCCCAAAAGGACATCCCACTCGACTGGACACCACCTACCAGACGACTCAACATCACTCGACCCGTTCAAGGCACTCGACCCCCGAAGGTCAAAGGTCCCTTAGGACAGCAACGGTCTGGGATTTACTCACCGTAGTGAATGCCTTTATTACTCTTTACTGCAGATGTTATCAGTAACGTCCGCCTTTATGTACATTGAACCCTTAGTAACATGGAGCATGCCTGGGGTCCTAGCGCACTATATTAGCCACCCCCGTCCTCCAGTACAAGGGTTGGCATCCCTGTAACTTACACCTATACACACTTCAGTCGACCGCCTCCGGTCACCGAGACGTAGGGCTGTTACTTCCTCCGAGAAGGGCCTGGACTCGTAAAACACCTTGTGTACAACTCCAGCATAGCTAGGGCCTTGCCTCCTCATTCGTACCCCCTACTCGTACTGTGAGACTTAGAACCACGACATCTGCCACATTCAGATCCGTTTATATTTTGCAAATTTGTATGTCTTCCTCTTTGACTTGTTCGCGGATGGAGTTGAAGCGTCTCTTGATGTGTTTGGTTCTTTTGTGAAATCTGGATTCCTTCGCTAAGGCAATCGCTCCAGTATTGTCACAATTTTTTTTCATTAGACCCGATGCACTAGATATTACACCTAGATCGGATATGAACTCCTTCATCCAGACTCCTTCATTTGCTGCTTCCGAAGTAGCTATGTACTCTGCTTCACACGTAGATCCCGCCACGACGCTCTGCTTGGAAACGCACCAACTGAGAGCTCCACCATTCAATAAAAATACGTATCTGGTTTGTGACTTAGAGTTATCAGGATCAGCGTCAAAGCTAGCATCAACATAACCATTTACGACGAGCTCTTTATCACCCCCGTAAACGAGAAACATATCCTTGGTCCTTTTCAGGTACTTCATGATGTTCTTGACCACTGTCTAGTGATCCACTCCTGGATTACTTTGGTACCTCCCTGCTAGGCATATGGCAAGGCACACATCAGGTCTCGTACACAACATAGCATACATGATAGTTCCTATGGCTGAGGCATAGGGAATGACTTCCATTTTCTCTCTATCTTCTGAAGTGGTCGGGAATCGAGTCTTACTCAACTTCACACCTTGTAACACAGGAAATAACCCTTTCTTTGACTGATCCATTTTGAACTTCTTCAAAACTTTATCAAGGTATGTGCTTTGTGAAAGTCCTATCAAGCGTCTTGATCTATCTCTATAGATCTTGATGCCCAATATATAAGCAGCTTCACCGAGGTCTTTCATTGAAAAATTCTTATTCAAGTATCCTTTTATGCTATCTAGAAATTCTACATCATTTCCGATCAACAATATGTCATCCACATATAATATCTGAAATGCTACAAAGCTCCCACTCACTTTCTTGTAAATACATGCTTCTCCGCAAGTCTGTATAAAACCATATGCTTTGGTCACTTCATCAAAGCGTATATTCCAACTCCGAGATGCTTGCACCAGTCCATAGATGGATCACTGAAGCTTGCACACTTTGTTAACACCTTTAGGATCGACAAAACCTTCTGGTTGCATCATATACAACTCTTCTTTAAGAAATCCATTAAGGAATGCAGTTTTGACATCCATTTGCCAGATTTCATAGTCATAAAACGTGGCAATTGCTAACATGATTCAGACAAACTTAAGCATCGCTACGGGTGAGAAAGTCTCATCGTAGTCAACTCCTTGAACTTGTCGAAAAACTTTCGCAACAAGTCGAGCTTTGTAGACAGTAACATTATAATCAGCGTTAGTCTTCTTCTTGAAGATCCATTGATACGTTCCCAACGTATCTATAATTTTTGATTGTTCCATGATATTATATTATCTTTCTAGGATGTCTTATGGGCTTTATTATACACTTTTATATGATTTTTGGGACTAACCTATTAACCCAGAGCCCAGTGCCAGTTGCTGTTTTTCTCTGTTTTAGGGTTTTATAGAAAAGTAATATCAAACGGAGTCCAATTGACGAGCCAATTTTTTTATGATTTTTTCTCGACCAAAAGAAGCCCCCGAAGCAAAAGAGGTGGGCCAGGAGAGCCACGGGCTGCCCTCGAGGGTGGAGGGCGCGCCCTGGGAAGGGGGCGCGCCCCCTATCTCGAGGACGACCCGTAGCTCCCCTTTACTTGGCCCCGACTCCAAAAATTCCTATAAATACTGAAACCTTCGGAAAATAACCTAGATCGGGAGTTCCGCCGCCGAAAGCCTTTGTAGCCACCAAAAACCAATCTAGACCCCGTTCTGGCACCCTGCCGGAGGGGGGGAACCCTCACCGGTGGCCATCTTCATCATCCCGGCGCTCTCCATGACGAGGAGGGAGTAGTCCACCCTCGGGGCTGAGGGTATGTACTAGTAGCTATGTGTTTGATCTCTCTCTCTTGTGTTCTTGAGATGGCACGATCTTGATGTATCGCGAGCTTTGCTATTCTAGTTGGATCTTATGATGCTTCTCCCCCTCTACTCTCTTGTAATGGATTGAGTTTTCCCTTTGAAGTTATCTTATCGAATTGAGTCTTTAAGGATTTGAGAACGCTTGATGTACGTGCTTATCTGTGGTGACAATGGGATATCATGTGATCCACTTGATGTATGGTTTAGTGATCAACTTGCGGGTTCCGTGACCTTGGGAACCTATGCATAGGGGTTGGCACACGTTTTCGTCTTGACTCTCCGGTAGAAACTTCGGGGCACTCTTTGAAGTTCTATGTGTTGGTTGAATAGATGTTTTTGAGATTGTGTGATGCATATCGTATAATCATGCCCACGGATACTTGAGGTGATAATGGAGTAGCTAGGTGACATTAGGGTTTTGGTTGATTTGCGTATTAAGGTGTTATTCTAGTACGAACTCTATGATAGATTGAACGTTACTACGGACTCTTGAATAGATCGATCAAAAAGAATAGCTTTGAGGTGGTTTCATACCCTACCATAATCTCTTCGTTTGTTCTCCGCTATTAGTGACTTTGGAGTGCCTCTTTGTTGCATGTTGAGGGCTAGTAATATGATCCAATTATGTTATCCTTGTTGAGAGAACTTGCACTAGTGAAAGTATGAACCCTAGGCCTTCTCTACTATCATTGCAATGCTGTTTATGCTCATGTTTACCACTTGCTACCTTGCTGTTTTTATATTTTCAGTTTACAAAAACCTATATCTACCATCCATATTGCACTTGTATCACCATCTCTTCGCCGAACTAGTGCACCTATACAATTTGCCGTTGTATTGGGTGTGTTGGGGACACAAGAGACTCTTTGTTATTTGGTTGCAGGGTTGTTTGAGAGAGACCATCTTCATCCTACGCCTCCCACGGATTGATAAACCTTAGGTCATCCACTTGAGGGAAATTTGCTACTGTCCTACAAACCTCTGCACTTGGAGGCCCAACAACGTCTACAAGAAGAAGGGTGCATAGTAGACATCATCCATTTATTCTCTATGGCTCGCCGATCATCGGGCAAGTCCACCAAAGTCCATACTTTATTCTCATACATGGATCCTATCGCAGATTTCATGGCGTCAAGCCATTTATCGGAGTCTGGGCTCATCATAGCTTCTTCATAGTTCGTAGGTTCGTCATGGTCTAGTAGCATGACATCTAGAGCAGGATTACTGTACCACTCTGGTGCGGATTGTGCTCTGGTTGACCTACGTGGTTTGGTAGTAACTTGATCTGAAGTTTCATGATCATCATCATTAGGTTCCTCTCTCGTTGGTGTAGGCACCACTGGAACGGTTTCTTGTATGAGCTACTTTCGAATTCGAGAGAAGGTACAATTACCTGATAAAGATCTACTTTCCTCCCACTCACTTCTTTCGAGAGAAACTCCTTCTCTAGAAATGTTCCATTCTTGGCAACAAAGATCTTGCTTTCGAATCTGTGGTAGAAGGTGTACCCAATTGTTTCCTTAGGGTATCCTATGAAGACGCACTTCTCCGATTTGGGCTCAAGCTTATCTGGCTGAAGCCTTTTAACATAAGTGTCGCAACCCCATACTTTAAGAAACAACAGTATGGGCTCCTTGCCAAACGGCAGTTCTTACGCTGTCGTCTCAACGGATTTAAACGGTGCCCTATTTAACGTGAATGCAGTTGTCTCTAATGCATAACCCCAAAACAATAGAGGTAAATTGGTAAGGGACATCATAGATCGCACCATATCTAATAAAGTACGGTTACGATGTTCGAACACACCATTATGTTGTGGTGTTCTAGGTGGCGTGAGTTGTGAAAGTATTCCACTTTGTTTATAATGAAGGCCAAACTCATAACTCAAATATTCGCCTCCGTGTTCAGATCATAGAAACTTTATTGTCTTGTTATGATGATTCTCTACTGCACTCTGAAATTCTTTGAGCTTTTCACATGTTTCAGACTTGTGTTTCATTAAGTAGATATACCCATAGCTGCTCAAATCATCTGTGAAGGTTAGAAAATAACGATACTCGCCGCGAGCCTCAACACTCATCGGACCGCATACATCAGTATGTATTATTTCCAATAAGTCATTGGCTCGCTCCATTGTTCCGGAGAATGGAGTTTTAGTCATCGTGCCCATGAGGCATGGTTCGCAAGTATCAAATTATTCATAATCAAGTGATTCCAGAAGTCCATCTGCATGGAGTTTCTTCATGCGCTTTACACCAATATGACACAAACGACAGTGCCACAAATATGTTGCACTATCATTATCAACTTTGCATCTTTTGGCATCAATATTATGAATATGTGTATTATCACTATCGATATTCAACAAAAATAGACCACTCTTCATGGGTGCATGACCATAAAAGATATTACTCATATAAACAGAACAACCATTATTCTCTGATTTTAATGAATAACCATCTCACACTAAACAAGATCCAGATATAATGTTCATGCTCAACACTGGCACCAAATAACACTTATTTGGGTCTAAAACTAATCCAAAGGTAGACGTAGAGGTAGCGTGTCGACGGTGATCACATCGACCTTGGAACCATTTCCCACGCGCATCGTCACCTCAT
The DNA here is from genome assembly GCA_902687465.1 of Secale cereale. Lineage (NCBI taxonomy): Eukaryota > Viridiplantae > Streptophyta > Magnoliopsida > Poales > Poaceae > Secale > Secale cereale. Next base: position 389,201,677 of record LR738714.1, read on the forward strand.
CCTTAGCCTTCGTTTAATCCATAGCGCCAGTTTCGAGTTACAAATATGAGCAACCGGACCAGTATCAAATACCCAAGCACTACTACGTGAATTAGTAAGGTACACATCAATAACATGTATATGAAATATACCTTTGTTCACTTTGCCATCCTTCTTATCCGCCAAATACTTAGGGCAGTTCCGCTTCTAGTGACCAGTCCCTTTGCAGTAGAAGCACTCAGTTTCTGGCTTCGGTCCAACTTTGGGCTTCTTCCCGGGAGTGGCAACTTGCTTGCCATTCTTCTTGAAGTTCCCTTTCTTTCCGTTGCCCTTTTTCTTGAAACTAGTGGTCTTGTTAACCATCAACACTTTATGCTCCTTCTTGGTTTCTACCTCCGCGGCTTTGAGCATTGCGAAGTGCTCGGGAATTGTCTTCTCCATCCCTTGCATATTATAGTTTATCATGAAGCCTTTATAGCTTGGTGACAGTGATTGGAGAACTCAGTTAATAACACTATCATTTGGAAGATTAACTCCCAGCTGAGTCAAGTGATTATGATATCCAGACATTCTGAGTATGTGCTCACTGACAGAACTGTTCTCCTCCATCTTGCAGCTATAGAACTTGTTGGAGACTTCATATCTCTCAACTTGGGCATTTGCTTGAAATATTAACTTCAACTCCTAGAACATCTCATATGCTCCATGACATTCAAACGTCTTTGAAGTCCCGATTCTAAGTCGTAAAGCATGTCACTCTAAACTATCGAGTAGTTATCGGATCGAGCTTGCCAGACGTTCAAAACATCAGCATCTGCTCCTGTAGTAGGCCTTTCACCTAGCGGTGCATCAAGTACATAATTCTTCTGTGCATCAATGCGGACAACCCTCAAGTTATGGACCTAGTTCGTGTAGTTGCTACCATCATCTTTCAACTTAGCTTTATCTAGGAACACATTAAAATTCAAGGGAACGGTAGCACGGGCCATTGATCTACAACATAGATGTGCAAATACTATCAGGACTAAGTTCCTGATAAATTATGTTGAATTAATCAAATTACTAAAGAACTCCCACTTAGATAGACATCCCTCAAGTCGTCTAAATGATACATGATCCAAATCAACTAAACCTTGTCCGATCATCACGTGAGATGGAGTAGTCATCAATGGTGAACATCTCTATGTTGATCATATCTACTATATGATTCACATTCAATCTTTCGGTCTCCAGTGTTCCAAGGCCATGTCTTTTCATGCTAGGCTCGTCAAGTTTAACCCAAGAATTCCGCATGTGCAAAACTGTCTTGCACCCGTTGTATGTGAACATAGAGTCTATCACACCCGATCATCATGTGGTGTCTCAACACGACAAACTGTAGAAACGGTGCATACTCAGGGAGAACACTTTTACCTTGAAATTTAGTAAATGGATCATCTTATAATGTTACTACTGTACTAAGCAAAATAAGATGCATAAATGATAAACATCACATGCAATCAAAATATGTGACATGATATGGCCATCATCATCTTGTCCTCTTGATCTCCATCTCCAAAGCATCGTCATGATCTCCATCGTCACCGGCTTGACACCTTGATCTCCATCGTAGCGTCGTGGTCGTCTCGCCAACTATTGCTTCGACGACTATTGCTAACTCATAGCGATAAAGTAAAGCAATTACATGGCGCTTGCATTTCATACAATAAAGAGACAACCATAAGGATCCTGCAGGTTGTCGATAATTTACAGAACATGATCATCTCATACAATAACGTATAACTCATCACGTCTTGACCATATCACATCACAACATGCCCTGCAAAAACAAGTTAGACATGATCTACTTTGTTGTTGCAAGTTTTACGTGGATGCTACGGGCTTCTAGCAAGAACCGTTCTTACCTACGGCACAAAACCAGAACGGTGTTTCGTCAAGTTTGCTGTTTTAACCTTCTTCAAGGACCGGCCGCGGTCAAATTCGATTCAACAAAAGTAGGAGAAACAGTCACCCACCAACCACCTTTATGCAAAACTAGTTGCATGTCTGTCGGTGGAACCGGTCTCATGAACGTGGTCATGTACGGGGTTGGTCCGGGCCGCTTCATCCCACAATATCGCCGAATCAAAATAAGAAGTTGGTGGTAAGCAGTATGACTATCACCGCCCACAATTATTTGTGTTCTACTCATGCATATCATCTACGCATAGACCTGGCTCATGATGCCACTGTTGGAGAACGTAGCATGCAATTTCAAAAAAAAAATCCTACTCTCACGCAAGATCTATCTAGGAGATGCATAGCAACGAGAGGGGGAGAGTGTGTCTACGTACCCTCGTAGACCGAAAGCGGAAGCATTTGACAATGCGGTTGATGTAGTCGAACTTCTTCTTGTTTCGACCGATCAAGCACCGAACGTACGACACCTCCGAGTTCTGCACACGTTCAGCTCGATGACGTCCCTCGAACTCTTGATCCAACAAAGTGTCGAGGAATTAGATGAGTTCCGTCAGTACGAGGGCATGGTGATGATGATGGTGAAGTGATCCGCGCAGGGCTTCGCCTCAACACTACGAGAATATTCCTGAAGGCGTAAACTGTGGAGGGGGCGCCGCACACAACTAACAATTGTTGGTGTGTGTTCTAGGCGCTCCCTCCCCACGTATATATAGGTGGAAGGGGGAGGGAGGGAGCCAAGGAGGCACCCCAAGTAGGACGAATCCTACTTGGGGTCTCTCCCCAATTCGACCAAGACCTGCCAAGTTTACCGGAGAGAAAGAATGGAAGAAGGGAGGAGAGAAGGAAGGAGGGGGCGCCGCCCCTCTTCCCCTACTCCCACTCGGCCTCCTATATTATGGGGGGGGGGGGGTGCGCCAGCCCTTGTGGGCTGGTGTGCTCCCCTCTTACAGCCCATATGGCCCATCTACTCCTCCCGGAGGTTCCGATAACCTTCCCGGTGCTCCAATAAATACCCGATACAATCCGGAACACTTCTGGTGTCCGAATATCATCGTCCTATATATAATTCTTTACCTCTCGACCATTTCAAGACTCCTTGTCATGTCCGTGATCTCATCCGGGACTCCAAACAACATTCCGTCACCAATCATATAACTCATACAACACTATATCGTCATCGAACGTTAAGCGTGCGGACCCTACGGGTTCGAGAACTATGTAGACATGACTGAGACACTTCTCCGGTCAATAACCAATCGCGGAACCTGGATGCTCATATTGGTTCCCACATATTCTATGAAGATCTTTATCGGTCGAACCGTAATGACAATATACATTATTCCCTTTGTCATCGGTATGTTACTTGCCCGAGATTCGATCGTCGATATCTATATACCTAGTTCAATCTCGTTACCAGCAAGTCTCTTTACTCGTTCCATAATACATCATCTTGCAACTAACTCATTAGTCACTTTGCTTGCAAGGCTTCTCATGATGTGTATTACTGAGAGGGCCCATAGATACCTCTCCGATACCCGGAGTGACAAATCCTAATCTCGATCTATGCCAACTCAACAAACACCTTTAGAGAAACCTATAGAGCATCTTTATAATCACCCATTTACATTGTGATGTTTCATTGCACGGAATGCACTCCTCCGGTATCCGGGAGTTGCATAATCTCATAGTCGGAGGAATATGTATTTGACATGAAGAAAGCAATAGCAGTAAAACTGAACGATCATTATGCTAAGCTAACGTGTGGGTCTTATCCATCACATCATTCTCCTAATAATGTTATCTTGTTCATCAAATGACAAGACATGTCTATGGTTAGGAAACTTAACCGTCTTTGATTAACGAGCTAGTCTAGTAGAGGCTTACTAGGGTCACGGTGTTTAGTCTATGTATCCACACATGTATCAAGTTTCCGGTTAATACAATTCTAGCATGAATAATAAAATTTTATCATGATATGAGGAAATACAAAATAACAACTTTATTATTACCTCTAGGGCATATTTCCTTCACATTCCATGTTGTTGCTGCTACTGCTACCCGTTTCGTGCTCCTGTTGGTCGTGCACGTGCATGTTGCCGTGGTGGCTGTGCGCTATGCTGACGGTCGTGCCCTGCTGCTGCTGGTCGAGCTTCCATGCCCTCTTAATGTCCCGCATGTGAGGGGCCTGCTGTGTTAGCGTCACACCAGACTCCAGAGTCTGCATGTTTGTAAACTTTTTGCATCGTAATTTCTTTTTGCATTGTGTTGTGTCACTGTTTCGAGTTGTGATTCTTTCATGCCTGATAAGATGGGATGTCAAAGAGGAGATATTATGTAAGCATCAAAACAACCTTTGTTTTTTCATTCTTTATTCAAGGTTATAAGGGAAGATGGAAGTTCTCATGATCCTCAAGAGTTGGAAATATTCAGTTTACTGAAGCCAAAGTTATAAGTCGATTGTTACTCTGGTATGGAATTTTCACCCCTAGCTAATCTTTTATCACTTTGTGCAACAAAGCATCACCATTATTGGAGACATTAACATTCTAAATGAGATAAATTATTATCATGCCAGTGTTGCACTAGAATTTCACGTGAGAATTAAGATGCCCTGGATTATGTTTTTTTAGAAATCATCTTTTATTTTGTTGTAAGTTTTATTCCAGTGTCCAATAATATCCAGTGATGTGTCACTTGAGCAATTAAGTTTCTTTCTGGTTTCTTTTAGATTGAAACTTACTTGTGATATGGAGGATTACTAAGTTACAATATAAGGTCTTCACTCCTTGCGTCACTAAATCAACATTGTTTCACAGAAAACTACTTATCTGTTGTAGGAAATAAAGTTCACAGGTATACACAATGTGCAATTCTACATAAAAAATGGAACCGTTGTGTTATCTTGAGGTAAGTCTAATGATCCTTGAGTAGTTTGTCTAGAGGTATGAGTTAGACCAACAACCTAATTAGTGTTTCTTTCCCGGTCATTTGTTGGATATAATTGTTTGCACACGAAAACAATTCACGTGTGAGATTTGATACATATGTTGTTTGAGTTCTTATGTCTCCAATGCTTCCTTTACTAATAGAGGAGCATGTTGTCTATTTTATTGCAATCACAACCCAATGTTGACTGTGGGGCACACTGAAAATGTCTCGCAACAACGTGCGGGGTTTCATCTAGTTCTTATCGTTTGTTATTCACATAGACTTCTGAATGTCTGCAGACATGACTCTTGGGATTATTTAGGTGAATTTTGAAACTATATGAAGATAATATTGTTTGTGTTAGGTCTAAAGAAAAGAAACTTGTTAGGTCTACCATCTTGTTGGAAACCTTAGAAAATTGTGAAATAATACATCAATTAACATAATTGTTTGTAATCGCATTCCTACCAAGTGTATCCTAATGGAAATATGCCCTAGAGGCAATAATAAAATGGTTATTATTATATTTCCTTATTCATGATAAATGTTTATTATTCATGCTAGAATTGTATTGACCGGAAACCTAAATACATGTGTGAATACATAAACAAATAACGTGTCCCTAGTAAGCCTCTACTTGACTAGGTCGTTAATCAAAGATGGTTATGGTTTCATAACCATGGACATGAGTTATCATTTGATAACGGGATCACATCATTATGAGGATGATGTGATGGACAAGGCCCATCCATTAGCGTAGGATTTGATAGTAGAGTTTATTGCTATTGCTTTCATGTATGTCAAATGCATATTCCTTTGACTATAAGATCATGCAACTCCCGGATACTGGAGGAATACTTTGTGTGCTATCAAATGTCACAACTTAACTGGGTGATTATAAAGATGCTCTACAGGTATCTCTGAAGGTGTTTTGTTGGGTTGGCGTGAATCGAGATTAGGATCTATCACTCCGAGTATCGGAGAGGTATCTTTGGGCCCTCTCGGTAATGCACATCATAATAAGCCTTGCAAGCAAATGACTGATGAGTTAGTCATGGGATGATGTATTACATAAAGAGTAAAGAGACTTGCCAGTAACGAGATTGAACTAGGTATAGAGATACCGATGATCGAATCTCGGGCAAGTAACATACCGATGGACAAAGGGAATTGTGTATGTTGTCATAACGGTTCGATCGATAAAGATCTTCGTAGAATATCTTGGAGCAAATATGGGCATCCAGGTTCCGCTATTGGTTATTGACCGGAGAGGTGTCTCGCTCATGTCTACATAGTTCTCGAACTCGTAGGGTCCGCATGCTTAATGTTCGTTGACGATATAGTATTATATGAGTTATGTGATTTGGTGACCGAATTTTGTTTGGAGTCCCGGATGAGATCACATACATGACGAGGAGTCTCGAAATGGTTGAGAGTTAAAGATTGATATATAGGACGATGGTATTCGGACTCCGGAAGTGTTTCAGAGGGCATCGGGTACTCATCGGGTGACCGGAAGGAGTTCCGAGCACCCCCGGCAAAAGATATGGGCCTTATGGGCCAAGAGGAGAAACGCACCAGCCACATGGGACTGGTGCGCCCCCCATATGGACCGGACAAGGTGGAGAAGGAAAGGGGAAGAAGGAAAGGAAAGAAAGGGAATAGGATTCCCCCTTCCTTTCCCCTCCCCCTCTTTCCATCCCCCTCCGACAAATATGGTAAGGTGGCGCGGCCAAGGGCAGGAGCCTAGGTAGGATTCAGACCTACTTGGGGCGCCTCTTGGCCTCCCCCTTTCCTCCCACCTATATATCTGAGGGAGGGGGCACCTAGAACACAAAGCATCAATTATTAGCCGTGTGCGGCGCCCCCTCCACAATTTACACCCCCGATCATATTTTTGTAGTGCTTCGGCGAAGCTCTGCAGAGATCACTTCACCATCACCGTCACCACGCCATCGTGTTGACGGAACTTATCTACTACCTTGATGTCTTGCTAGATCAAGAAGGCGAGGGATGTCACCGAGCTGAACGTGTGCAGAACACGGAGGTGTCGTGCGTTCGGTACTTGATCGGTTGAAGCGCGAAGAAGTTTGACTACTTCAACCTCATTGTGAAACGCTTCAGCTTACGGTCTACGAGGGTACGAAGACACACTCTCCCCCTCATTGCTATGCATCTCCATAGATAGATCATTGCGTGTGCATAGATTTTTTTGTTTTCCATGCAACGTTTCCCAACATATCCAACTCTCCATAGAAAATAAACTGTGAATCAAAATACCACATATTTCTGAATAATCACTCTTTTGGGTGTGACGCCCCTGATTTGACCATACACTAATCATGCACGCAAATGTGTACGACCAAGATCAGGGACTCACTGGAAGATATCACAACACAACTCTAGACACATATTAAAATAATACAAGCTTTATATTACAAGCCAGGGGCCTCGAGGGCTCGAATACATAAGCTTGAATACACAAGAGTCAGCGGAAGCAATAATATCTGAGTACATACATAAGTTAAACAAGTTTGCCTTAAGAAGGCTAGCACAAAAGTAACAACGATCGAAAAGGCAAGGCCTCCTGCCCGGGAGCCTCCTAACTACTCATGGTCATTGATGGCCGTCACATAGTAGTAGGAACCCTCGGGGTAGTAGCAGTCGTCAAAGGTGGCATTGGTTCCTGGACTCCGCCATCTGGTTGCATCAAACGAGAAGGAAGGAAAAAGGGGGAAAGAGGGAGAAAAGCAACAGTGAGTACTCATCCAAAGTACTCGCAAGCAAGGATCTACACTACATATGCATCATTATCAATGAATAGGTAGTATCTATGGACTATACTGCAGAATGCCAGAATAAGAGGGGGGAGAAGCTAGTCCTCTCGAAGACTAGCATCTTCTGGAAACCACCGTCTTGCAGCAACATGAGGGAGTAGAGTAGTATAACATAAGTCATATTTATGTTGTTGTATCAACGCCCCTGGATCCTTTCTCGTCTCCTGGAGCCATATATCCTTATCATGCCACAACATCCAGTTCTAGTTGTATCGATCGGGATACAACTCCAAGTGTCCGTTACAGTAGGACAGGCTATCGATAGATGTTTTCTTCCCTGTAGGGGTGCACCAACTTGCCCACCACGCTCACTTAACTCCGTCCGGACACACCATCAGGTCATGCCCGGCCTTGGCCAAACAATACGCCGCAACCTGACCTAGGCTTAATAGAGAGGTCAGCACGCCGGATTAAACCTATGCCCCCAGGGGTCTTTGGCCATCGCCCCGGGAACTCCTGCACATTGCGTGGGCGGCCGGTGAGCAGACCAAGCTACCTCCTTAAAAAGGCAGGTGCTTACCCAGTCCAACCTGGCGCGCGCCGCTCAGTCGCATGACGTCTAATAAGCTTCGGCTGATGCATACGACGCAGAACGCCCATACTATGCCCACGTGATGGTTAGTGCTATCAGGCCAGAGGCCCCTCGGATCAAATATCCAAATCGTTTAGTGTCTACGGAACGCGCGGTAATGAGCAGAGTCTCACGATCATGTGACCCCATCGCCCTGTCTCGAGGACTTGCGGCAAGGGCTAAGAATGCCCGACCATGCCTCGTAATTACCTCACGGGCACCTTCCAGGTCAACCCGACTCCACATCACTCGCACTTAAGCTTGCGCGGGTACCCCTCAGGGCTGACCAGTCTTTAGAAACATGGTTCAGTGTGAAGTCATAGTAACAAAAGTAACCATGTGTCTAACACCCAGGGAACCCTGAGGAATCACCCTCGTTGGAATTCCACCTGATGTTATCGTCAAGGTGAACGAAGGACGATCACCCTCGAGGTGCACTCTTGAGAAGTTGCACGACAATGTCATTATCGGGAGTGGAGAAGGAGGAATCACCCTCGATGACCATAACCAATGAACTAGCCTACAATGTTATCACCAGAAGTGCTGATGAGGTATCACCCTCGGCACTTGATAGTAATCCAGTAGTGTCGAGCAACTAAGGGGAAAGTGATGTGCGGTGCCGGGGCCTGGTGTTCGATCCCGTTGATCGGGTCTTCTGATAATCCAGCGAGGGCAACAGGGACAAGGTGGGGGTAACTTGTGGGTCAACAACCAACCTATACTAAGAAGTTTAGGATAAACATGTAAGGTATGAAAGCAGGTAACAACAACAGGCTATGCATCAGAATAGGATGATGCAAAAACAGTAGGAGTTCTAATGCAAGCATAAGGGAGAAGGGAATGGGCGATATCAGAATGATCAAAGGGGGTTCGCTTGCCTGGTTCCTCAGACGAGAAGGAGGGGTCATCGTCGATGCAGTCGATCACCGAGGTAGCATCTCTCAAGGTCTACCGGAGAGAAGAGGGGGAAGAAACAATAAATACAAACAATCAAGTGCAACACTAAGCATGACAAGACGATATGCATAACTAGGGGTGTTCTAACACGATACTACATGTTGCATACGCAGAAGGAAAACATCCGGACGGATTTTTCCGGCGTTTGGTTTATTTCGAACAGATGCAAGAGAGGGGACGGTTCCATGTTGATCATGTTAGAGGCATGTGACAGATAAACGGATTGCATAATTGGATTCGTTGGATTTTTCTGAGCAACTTTCATATATAAAACATTTTCATCTGAGTTACGGATTATTTTCTATGATTTTCTAAAGTTTTCATAGTTTTCTGAAATTTATTTATTTATTTAAAGCAAACATTATCCAGAACAGTGAAAGGTGATGTCAGCATGCCATCACCATGACGTCAGCAGGTCAAAGACAGCTGACTAGAGTCAAACCTGACCTATGGGTCTAGAGGGACCCACTTGTCATTGAGACAGAGGTCAAATGGGATTTGTTTTAGACTAATTAGGACTAATTAAGTGTGGGCCCAAATAGTCAGTGACAGATTAGTGTTTTAATTCACTAATTAATTAATTAGAAGATTAATTTATTTTAAAAGGAAAACTTAAAGGGGTGGGGCCCGCGTGTCATTGGCTGGGCCCTTCCCACTGAGCCTGTTGACTTGGTCAAACCAATCAACAGGGGCCCCTCTGGCCAGTGGCACTGGGGGTGGCCCAGCCATGCCACGTCGGCGGCGCCGGAGAGCCTCTCCCGCGGTGGTGCGTCGCCGGAGTTGGCTGGAATCTCGCTACGGCCCACCAAATTGCGCCCAGAGTAGCTCTACGGAACCGCGGCGCTCGTGCACATCTTGTGGTGGTGGCGGATAGTCCACGGGTCATCGGAATCGGTGCCGGTGACAAGGTCAGCGATGGAGCAGCTTCGGGCGCGGATAGGGGCGAGGCTGGAGCGGGCTGGAGGGTGAGCTAGGGGCTCGGTGCGGTGCTACACGCTCCCTGGATCGCGTCATTGGCTCGCGCATGGGCTCGGGAGCGCGCATGGCGCGTAGGCGGTGGCCGTGGCGGCCGGCGGAGCTCGGCTTCGACGGGGACTAGGCTAGGAGGCGCGGGGAGGCACGGACTCGAGCTCGTTGGGCTCATGTGAGCACCAGGAGCTCGATGTTGTGTCCAGGCGAGCGCGACAGGGGCTATGGCCATGATGGCGAGGCGATCTATGGCGACGGGCTCACGGCAATGGCGATGAGGTAGCTACGGTGTGTGAGGGGTCAACGGAGAGGAGCAAGGGACGGAGAAGCTCACCGCACGGCTCACACGTAGGCCCGTGATGATTTAGGAGTTGCAGCAGAGGCACCGGAGACGAAGGAGGCGGCGATGATCGGAGATGGGGAACGGTGGATTCCCAGTGCTGCAGTGCCTCCAGGCTCCAGTTGCGACCACCAGACGTCGAGGAACATGATGATGAGGACGACGGACGCGTCGACGAAGCAATGTGGTTGCTGTAGCCGTGGAGACGAGCGAGGCACGACGGCGACCGTGTCGAGCGTCAGTGTATCTGAGGGGAGGGGAGGCAACGGAGTGAGAAGGGAGGGGAGAGAGGGAGTGAACTTAGGGTTTGCAGGGGGCGGGGTGGCTTTATCCACCGGGGGAGACGACGGGGAAGCGCAGGATGACCGACACATGGCCATTGCAGCCACGGGCGGCTGGCCGGCGTCCACCTCCCCTCTGTGAACAGAGGAGGAAGGAGATGGGTCGGTGGGTTGGGCCTCTCTGTGCACTTGAGGCCCATGTGCAT
>LR738714.1:389212743-389242328 GCA_902687465.1 Secale cereale
GGGGGGCTTTTTCTTTATTTAACACTTTCTACCTTTTCCATTTCCTTTACTGTTTAGCTTATTTATTTAGTTCTTTTATTTTACTATTAATAGTAAATAGGTTAAGTAAAATTTGGAACTTGGCCTAAAATTAGTGATGCAATTATTCACAATGCCACTAAAGTTTCTGGGATTATTTAAAGTAGTTTGGAATTTTTATATTTTAATAAGAAATTAAATATTTGTTTTGCCCCTGATTTAATTATTTTAGGGCATTTAAGGACTCTATAAAATGTTGGTTTATCCATCACTATTGACTATGGATTATTTTCCACATTGTGAACATTTTAGTTTTGACATTTGAAAACTTTAGTTATTTGACTTAAATTCAAATTTGAATTTTGAATTAGTTTGAATCAACGTGGGATTAGCAACAGTAACAGTGGTGACATGGCACCATTAACAAAGGATTACTGTAGCTTAATTAGCCGAGCGTTGCAGATCTCCTCCACTACAAGAAATCTCCTCCCGAGATTTAAGGGGTGGAGTAAGGGGGAAAGACTCGGGAAGGACAAAGCTCAACATAAGATAGGTACCTAGGGGCTATCTTAGTGAACGTGGCATAAATGCATCTCTCAAGTTGAAATTCAAGAAATTCATCAAGAGCAAGGTAATAAGGTGTAATAAGAAGCATCAAGCAGGCAGGCAACCGTTCGTTGCCTGAAACAGAGGGTGAAAGGGGTTTAGAGCAATGGGAATAAGTATAGTGTCTGACACCAAGATAGATCACTAGGAAGGTGGCTCGTGATTTACATACGATGCCAAGTGCGAAGAATATTTCTAAATCAAGGTTGTATCGGAGAGTCAGGTTTCGATCCTGTGGAACTGTGGGTTATGGGCCCACCATGTGGGTTAAAAGCAGGAAGGCGCTAACATCTTGCATGGTCATGATGGCAAGGCAGGTCGGAGGATAGTTTTTCAATTATGTTGGCAACAACATTGGTACCAAGGGCGAGGGACAAAGAGAACACTTTCCCTGCTTGTTAAGAAGAGGCGGACCAATAGGCAAAGTTCTCATCCATCGGTGGCTACCGGAATGTTATCAAAAACAGTAACATGGATGTACTGATAGAGGGTACATCGAGGTGTTGCATAATCAGAGAATCATTACTTCTTAGATTATATGTAGATCACAAGAAAGGTTGAACAAACCAATGGAAAGGAAAAATAATTATCAGTTTAAACAAACCAATGGAAAGGAAAATTTGTTGAACACAAATAATAGGAGCATATCCTAAGTCGGATAACAAGGAACCCAAGGTATAACATAAAATAAGAACAAGTTTTGTGTTGGGAAAGAATGGTGTCGATGTTAATACAAATCATCGAGGGGAAAGGATGGTATTTCCCATCATGAATTCGATTCAAAATTTGGAAGAATGCAAACCATTATTGATGCTGATCATGACACATTTTTCGAGAGATTTCAATAAGATGTAATCGATCGATGCATCAAGTCAAATGAATGATGGAACGAATGGTTATTAAAACCACTAATACAACACAATCTTGAAATCAAGCTTGCTGTTAAAGGCAAAAACAATACGATGAGGAAGATCGATGTAAGCCTAGCTCATCGTCGCAAATTGTGCTCCCAGAAGAAGGACTAGGTAGCACAGTTAAAATCTAGCACGATAATACTATAGCCGAACAGGCTAGGTATGACTTGAAGGATTATTTAAACTCGTAAGCAACATAAATTACTTAGAGTTATAGAATCAGAGTGCGGAATCGATTCACTTATTGGTGTTCTCGAGTGACTAATAACTCAGAACCCAAGAGAAATCTGAAATTGGTGAGAAGAATCACTAAATAAAGACTCATAGGAAGCAACACAGTTCATTGATATTCTCCAGATACCGGAGGGTAATACTCGAAGGAAGATCAAAATAGGGGTTGCAGAGATGTATTGATCTGCAGAAGACAAGTGCTTTAACTTGTCTGAGAAATGGAATTAAGGAGACAATATGGTCGGAATCACGATTGCAAAGGGTTAATTCACAGATAGCAGATGATATTATATCAAGGAAATAATTATTATTCCAAGAAGCTTCCATGATAAGATCTACATTGTGTCCATGGGCATGAACACAGCGTTCAAGCTCGACTCCGACTTTTCCAATGCGTAACCTTTCATTCACTACTTGTTTCAAAAATGGCATTAGTGTTCAAAGTTTTACCTGCTGAAATACCAGATGTAATGCCCCAGATGTAACACTTTCCCTATATGGCAGTATATAAACTTTGGCTTCATCATTTCCGTTCTGTGTTCTTCTTTCTTTTCGGGTTCTTTGTTTTGTCGTGTGCGTGTGTGCATTTCATCCATGTCATGTTGTCATGTGCATTGCATTGCATTTGTGTTGTCACTTGCATCCAGTCCCACTCGTCTCTTCCCGTTGTCCGTTTCGAGTTCCGATGCTCTCACACGTGCCCGTGGCATCCCCGAGTCCTTCTTTCCTGTGTGGCCGTGTAACGTTTCCGGAATGGCGTGAGACTTGTCGTGCGATGTTGTTTTGATACGTGTAGGCCACCTGTCAAGTTTCGTCACGTTTGGAGTTCGTTTGATACTCCAACGGTTAACCTAGTGGGCTAAAAGAACTTCTCCTTTGAGGCCCAAGACCCCCTCCACAACAGCCCACCAACCCAGCACAACCCTTCCCATCATCTCGGTCGTCGAATTTTGATCGCGTGGCCGAAAACCGCTTCCCATTTGGAGTCTCCTAGCTCCTTGTGCCTATAAAAACGTCCAATGTCCATTTTTTCGTCCAAAAACCCTAGTTCCACGCGTCCTCGCTGCGCCGGACACGTCCGGACCGAGCCGGACACGTCCGTCCGCCGCCCCCGGCCAATCGGGACGTGCCACGTGGCCTCCGCCGCCGTTCCACCGCGTCGGCCCGCGCGGCTCGACGCGGGCCCGCCGCCGCCGCCGAACCGGGCCGCGACCCGCCGCCTCCGGTCGCCGCCCCGCCGCCAGCAGCTCAACGGAGCGCCGCCGTCCTCCACCGCCGGTGCGAGACTTCGCCGCCCCGCCGGCCCCTCGCGGAGCTCCGGCTGCCGCGACTCCGGGCCCGACCCGTGCCGCTGCCTCCGGCCGGCCTCGCCGCCCCGGGCCTCTACGTCGCCGGCCACCTCCCCCGTCGGCCTCCCGCCGGCCGTATCGAGGGCCGCCGCCCCTCGCCGTTCCCCGTTGAGTTTGCCGGGCCAGCCGCTGCCGTGAAGCTCTTCAAGCGCTGATCCCGATCCAGTTCGTCCGATCCAGCGGGCGAAACCCTAACGGGCCCGCACCCGTTCGCCCGCGGACCCGCTTCGCCTGCGACCCAATCCGCTACCCGCAACCCGCGTTGACCCTCTGAGGTTGATTTTTTTTCCTCTAAGTCCTTTTTGCATTTTGTTTTCTGATGGCTTCTTTTGATGGCAATAACTTTTTGTGTGTATGTCCGAATTGTACATATGATATGTCAAAATGATCGTGGTGATGTGTACTACGTTTTGTTCCATTGTGGCATGCTTGTTTGAGTCCATATAGATGTCTTAATCATCATGACAAGAGTGCTACTTGATATAAACTGCTGCTATTAGTTGTTTTCATGCCATGTTTGAGATGTGATAACTTGGTGCATGTTTATCCAAATGAAGCAAATGAGGTGTCAAAGTTTTCATCATGAGATGCTCTACATGTTGGGTGCTGTAGCATGCATGTTAGAGTTCATATTGCCATGTTTATCTATGTTTCAAAAGTGCATGTGGCTGTTAGGTTTTGTAACTTGTTACGGGATGCCTAGTTGAGGAGCTTGTTGCTATTGTTGTGTTTGCCCCCATGTCGCATGCTCATATGTTTTAGATTCTCCATCATGTGTTCTTTGCTGTGGTGCAAACCACTTGCCACGATATGCTTTGAGGTGACTTAAACATGCTTGCAAACATGCCATGCCAACTTAACTGTTTTAACACTTAGTGAAATTTCACTAAGTCTGGAATCTGTCTTATCCTGATGCTATGTTTACTTGTTGTCCTAGGCAAATACATGATAGTTTTGGGGTGGCCATTGATCATTCCTTGTTGTATATGTTGTTGTCTATCCATCCGTACCCTCACTTTCTCATTTGGGTTGATGTAGCCTATTTAATTCTTGCTCCCAAGTTGCTATAAAATATTACTTTCAGGTTTTTATTGTCATGATCAAAATGTTGTAGCTTGTTGCTATTGATCCATGCCTCCTATGGAGTTGCTCGAATGGAGTTGTTTTCTATAGGATATGTCTACTTCATGTCCATTCTTCTTGTCACCATGTTTGAGTGCTGTAGAGTATATATTTCTTGCTCCAAAGTTGCTATATGCCTGTAAATTTCAGCTTTGCATTGTTTCTTGTTTCGGGTGTATCTTTTAGTCCGTTGCTCCGTTTTGAGCGTGACCTACATGAAACTTGTGTCATTTTGCATGTAGATTCATTATATCATCTTGTTAACATGTTTGGGGTTTGTTTGCTTGCTGTTTGGGTGCATCTTGCACCGTTGCCATACTTATCTTGTTTTGATCATATCTTCTAGACCATAGCTCCGTTTTAAACAAACTTTGTATGAAACTTGACTAGAATTTCGTGTAGATTATCTTGGTGCATGTTAACTTGCTGTTTAACAACTTCAACTTATGGTTTGTTCAGATCTGGAATAATTTTAAAACTATGCATATGGGGACTTACCGGATTAGTCTTAAGTAGTCTTCGGCCTCATTTAAACTTGTTGCTCTTATGTTGTTTCTCTGTGCTTCCTACCTTGCCATGTTATGCATCCTAAATATACTTGTCATGCATCCTACTTGCTTGAGCATATTGTCTTGTTCTTGTATTGTTTCTGGTGTGCTTCCTACTTTGACATGTTATGCACCCTAAGTGCATCTGCAGTGCATCCTAAGTGCATCATACGTGCATCCTATAGATTGAGCATTGCACCTTGTTTGATTTCGTGCCTCGTGTGTTCTTGTGTTGAGTAGAGCCGGAAGCCGAGATCGAGTATGAGAACGAGGTTACTACCGAGGTTGAGAACGAGGAGCCGTCTTACGATCCCATCGACGACTCGACAGGCAAGATGACCTGACCCAGATATCATTACTATCTTTGCCTATTGCTAGAAGTATCGCTCTTTAGTTTATTGCCTCGATGCCCATGTTTGCTTGTCAGCCTCCCATTGTAACCATGAATCTGTCTAACCACCCAACCTATGCAAACCTTTGATTGGCTACGTAGGCTTCACTGATACGTCCAAAATGTATCTATAATTTCTGCTTGCTCCATGCCTCTTTTGGGTGATATTGCTATGATATTTATACACTTACATACACTTTTGATCATATTTGGACTAACCTATTAACTCAGTGCACCCCAGTGCCAGTTTCTGTTTTCTGCTGTTTTTGTATTTCAGGTTTTCCCGTCACGTAAACTGCCAGAAAAATCCCGGAAAAATTATATAAAAAATCAGTGTTCCGGAAGCTTCCACACGGCCGAAGTAGGGCCGGAGGGGGGGCCACCAGGGCTCGAGGCGCCCTGGTGGCGCGGCCCCCTCCTGGCCGCGCCGGGGGGGCGCCTGGGCCCCCCAGGCCTCCGCTGATGACCCCCTTTGGCATATATTTAACACGCGTACCGAAACCCTCGAGGACGGAACCCTTTTTCGCGATCTCATCTATGTTCCACCGCCGCCGCGCTTCCAAGATCGGGAGCACCAGGAGAACTCCTCCCGGCACCTTGCCGGAGGGGAGGATCACCACCGGGAGCCTCTCCACCACCATGGACGCCTCCCGGATGAGTTGTGAGTAGTCTCCCTTGGACCATGGGTCCATGACCAGTAGCTATGTGATGTTCTCCTCCCCTTCTTGTGCTTCACTAATTAGACCTCGTGAGCTGCCCTACATGATCGAGGCACATATGTAATCCTTATGCTGTTGCTATGATGAGTTTGCTGGGATCCGATGGATTGTGAGATTATGTTTAGATTGTGTTTGAGTAATATATTTGATTTACCTCTTTTATATTTATGTTCGTAAGTAATTCTTGCATGTTCTCCGCTGCTATTTATTGCTTTGGCCAAGTAGTAGGTAGTGACTCCAAGAGGGAACGTTATGCTCGATTGTGGGTTCATGCCCCTCGATGACTAGCTTGAGTGACAGAAACATGAGTATAGGGGATGTGTTGTTGCCACAAGGGGGAAAACAACGGTGCTTGTGCCCGCGGGTGCAAGGATTGTTTACTTTACGCAAAGTTCTTTTAATGCAGTTGTCTGTTGCTTAGAGTTTACACTATGGGTGGGACTCGCAACTTAATACCAGCGAGATGTTCTGCATAGATATCTCAAGGTGGATGATTAGTAGTAGATGCAGATGGATTTCGGTCTACTTGCCTTGGCGTACCGCCCATGCTTTGAACCTCTACCTTTCTTGCAACATAATTAGCATTGGTTTGCGCACATAATTCTGTCAATTGCCCAGCTGTAATTCGTTTACCTCACATAGCTATTTTATCGTCTTTTGGGAGAGAGACATCACTAGTGAACATCATGGGACCCCGGTCCATATTACCATCACTGATCACATCCGCTATTTACTTTCCGCTTTTACTTACTATTTGCAGCAGTACTTATCACTATTATCACTTGCGTTTGATCCTTTGTAAACGACAAGGCCGGAGGGATTGACAACCTCTCTGTACTCGTTGGGAGCAAAGTTATTTGTATCTGTGTGCAGGTACACGTTGATTGCTAATATCTGGCGCCGTTAGCAGTTGACACCTTCTTGTTGAAACTAGGAGTCTCAGGGGAATATGATCCTTGGTATTTTTGCCAAGGGAAAACTACCGCTACACTGCATCTCAAACCTTCCACTTGGGGTAACCAACGAGGGGCGAGAAGCCATCAAGCAAAGTTTTCTGGCGCTGTTGCCGGGGACTCCACTCTTCAAGATAGGGGAGTTGCACGCTATCTTTTACCTTTGCTTTTTAGTCTTGTTAGTTTACCTTTCAGTTTTCTTTATGTCTTTTCACTAGTTTTGCTTAATGGAAAACAACAAAAATATGAGAGAGCTTTATAAGCTCTACCTTGCTTTGGGACATGATGTGTTTGAAGAGAAAATTAAAAAACCTATGGAACTTTATTATCTGCATAACAATCATGATGGTGGTGATGTTATTAGTATGCTTTCTTTGAATATCAATATTGCTAATGACATGGAAAGCTCTAAGCTTGGGGATGCCACGTTTGATGAACATGATATTTTTAGTCCCCCAACTTTTGAAGAGAAAATTTACTTTGATGATACTTTGCTTCTTATATATGATGATTACAATGATGAATATGATGTTTTCAGTCCACCTACTATTGAGGATAAAATTTATTATGATTATGATATGCCTCCTAAATACAATGATTACCATGATGGTTATGATAGTCTTACTCTCACTATTCCTAATAAGAAAGATTTTGCTTATATGAAGAGTAATGACACTTTTATGCTTTTGGATCATGGAAATAATGCCTTATGTGATAGTTATATTGTTGAGTTCATCCATGATCCCACTGAAAATTATTATGAGAAGGGACCATATGCTTATAGATATTTCAATAATATCAAAGTCCCTCTCTTTATGTTGAAGGTTTTGAAGCTGCACTTGTTTTGTCTTCCTATGCTTATTGCTTTGTGCTTCAATGAATTATTCTATTGCAATATTCCTATGCATAGGAAGCATGTTAGGCTTAAATGTTTTTGGTATTTGCTTCTTGATGCTCTCTTTTGTTCTTCAACTCTTATTCCTACGAGAGCATCATTAAAGTCTTAAGCCTATCTTTATGGCTATAAAGAAAGAGCTCTAGGGAGACAACCCTTGTTATCTTTGCTTTCAGTTTGTTCTTTCAGTTTTTATTGGTCTTGATGTTTGTTACTACTGTAGCAACATCATTGTATCTTTTCTTTTCAGCTTTGTGCCAAGTTTAGCCTCTGATTGCAAGAAAGTTCAAAAGTTGTGACGTGCTGTCCAGGAAACAGATTCTGTCCTTCGACAGAAAAATTCGTATAAAATCACCAGATCATCTTTTTGGTCTGAATTTTTTCGATAGCGTGCTCTATACAATTGTTTTCGGGCGTCTGTTCTGAGTTTTTTGATTTGAGTTGCAGAAGTGCCTCGGAAAAATCATTTACTACCTGCTGGTCTGTTTTTCACAGATTCTGTCCTGTTTTGCCTTTTCTTCATTTTGCAAACCTTGAGCTTGCTTTTTCTTTGCAAAAACCTTTTGGCAATCTTGAGAAACAGTAGACCTTCAAGAATATCCTTATTTCCAGCAAGGAAAAATTATTTTATTATGGGTACTAACCTCGCTAATCAGATTATGATGAGTTATGTATGAAGGGAGTTTTCAAGTGTGCGAGGGAAGATGATAAAAAGATTCAGGAGTGTCAAACGCTCAAGCTTGGGGATGCCCCCATGCACCCCCAAGAAATATTCAAGGAGACTCAAGCGTCTAAGCTTGGGGATGCCCCCGTGCATCCCCTTCTCCATCAACATTATCAGTTCGTCTTTCGTTCCACTATATTTTTATCACTTCATGTGTTATGTGCTATGCTTGGAGCGTCTTGCTTTTAGTTTCCTTTTTAGTTTTCCTTAGCTTTTCATAACGAGTCGGAACTCAGCTTTCTTTGTGTGGGAGAGAAACACGCTCCACTTCAACCTAGAACACAACATAGAATTTTTATGTCTATCTTTGTTGTGTATGTTCTTGGTCTTTCAATAGCTACTATCATGCTTAGCTCTTAGTTTTCATGCTTATCTTTTTAAAGAGCTTTTGTTTAGTTGGTTGCTTTAACTCTCTTTAGTTATCATGCTTATCTTAGTAAGAGAGTTTGCTTCTGTTGCATTGGTTGATATGTCTATGATAAAAATGCTACGTGCATAATGGTGCTTAGTAGTTCATGTTTTCTTATGGTTAGTCTCAAATAGCTGGGGGGTTCCCAATGTGTTATTGGAGTACCAACATGATTTGTTTGCCTATGATGTGGTATGGTTTAGTAATATCTTCCTTCAAGAATTTATTTTGATTGACTTGGCGTATGCTCACGCGTATTTAAGACTGTAAAGAAAGTCTGTCAAGCCTTGATGATCTTTTGTTTCTGAGTAGCGATATAACTTCCATGCCTGATTCAATGTTGCTTTGTCGCTCTGCATGATTATGACCGTCATTGCTCTCTTAGTTGGTCGCTCCCAGTCTTTTGCTAACCTCCGCCTGTACTAAGCGGATTGACTGCTTGTGCATCCAAAATCTTTTAAAGCAGTTATGCCATATGAGTCCACCATACCTTCCTATACATGGTATTTACCTGCCATTCCTAACGAAGACTTCCATGTACCATCTCGAAATTATTCAAAAAAGCATTTCTGTTTTGTGCCTCTGTTTTAGTTCATGAGGAAGTAGTAGTTAATTCATGATCTTTTTAAGTTGGACAAGCTTCACCCCGGGATTGCATGTCTAATGTGTAAACCCATAATACGAGAAGGAACTGGCAAAGAGTGCGCCCGGCTCAAAAATAATATAACAAACAAACCCTCCTTCACGCTTTGTTCATGAGAAATCAGAAAACTTTGGCAGTGATAAACAAAGGAGATTAAGAGGATGTGATCGTCCTCATTCGGGAGCCGTTCCTCGAAACTTGTCCATCTCAAGAAGTGATTGAGTTGTCTGCTAGCATTCGTTGACGAAACATGCATATCCAAAAAATATATATTATTACCTCTGTTTTAAAAACCAAGAGCTCTGGTACATGCTTTGTCTTTGTTTCCGACCATGGGTTTTCAACCTTGCCAACAAAAGCCACGGTTCGAGAGTCTCCACCTTCTTTTAAAGCACCAACTACTGAGAGCATGATTGTCATTCTAAGTGTAATGTGCATTGTCCCAAAGTAGTATTGTCTTTTGCATGATTATGATATCGTTTATTCTGAAATCATTGTATCTAGTCATCACTTAAACCTTGGAGGTGCCCCTACATTTATGTTTTGCTTCACTAAAGGGGGCAAGCGAGATATCACTTTATCATATTTGCACATCATGCTCATTACAAATCTATTTGATGTTTCAGTATCGTATTGTAAAACTTTCAGTTCTTTGTGATTCTCTCATGAGGCAACTTAATTACTACAGATTCATTGTCTCAGTAAGCTTTTGTCATGTGACTATGAAAAGTCCTTATATGGTTAATAGCATGTCACCACAGAAATTATTCTTGTTATCATTTACCTACTCGAGGACGAGCAGGAATTAAGCTTGGGGATGTTGATACGTCCAAAACGTATCTATAATTTCTGCTTGCTCCATGCCTCTTTTGGGTGATATTGCTATGATATTTATGCACTTACATACACTTTTGATCATATTTGGACTAACCTATTAACTCAGTGCACCCCAGTGCCAGTTTCTGTTTTCTCCTGTTTTTGTATTTCAGGTTTTCCCGTCACGTAAACTGCCAGAAAAATCCCGAAAAAATTATATAAAAAATCAGCATTCTTGAAGCTTCCACACGGCCGAAGTAGGGCCGGAGGGGGGCCACCAGGGCTCGAGGCGCCCTGGTGGCGCGGCCCCCCTCATGGCCGCGCCGGGGGGGGCGCCTGGGCCCCCCAGGCCTCCGCTGATGCCCCCCTTTGGCATATATTTAACACGCAACCCGAAACCCTCGAGGACGGAACCCTTTTTCGCGATCTCATCTCTGTTCCACCGCCTCCGAGCTTCCTAGATCGGGAGCACCAGGAGAACTCTTCCCGGCACCCTGCCGGAGGGGAGGATCACCACCGGGAGCCTCTCCACCACCATGGACGCCTCCCGGATGAGTTGTGAGTAGTCTCCCTTGGACCATGGGTCCATGACCAGTAGCTATGTGATGTTCTCCTCCCCTTCTTGTGCTTCACTAATTAGACCTCGTGAGCTGCCCTACATGATCGAGGCACATATGTAATCCTTATGTTGTTGCTATGATGAGTTTGCTGGGATCTTGGATTGTGAGATTATGTTCATATTGTGTTTGAGTAATATATTTGATTTACCTCTTTTATATTTATGTTCATAAGTAATTCTTGCATGTTCTCCGTTGCTATTTATTGCTTTGGCCAAGTAGTAGGTAGTGACTCCAAGAGGGAACGTTATGCTCGATTGTGGGTTCATGCCCCTCGATGACTAGCTTGAGTGACAGAAACATGAGTCTAGGGGATGTGCTGTCGCCACAAGGGGGAAAACAACGATGCTTGTGCCCGCGGGTGCAAGGATTGTTTACTTTACGCAAAGTTCTTTTAATGCAGTTGTCTGTTGCTTTGAGTTTACACTATGGGTGAGACTCACAACTTAATACCAGCGAGATGCTCTGGATAGATATCTCAAGGTGGATGATTAGTAGTAGATGCAGATGGATTTCGGTCTACTTGCCTTGGCGTACCGCCCATGCTTTGAACCTCTACCTTTCTTGCAACATAGTTAGCATTGGTTTGCGCACATAATTCTGTCAATTGCCCAGCTGTAATTCGTTTACCTCACATAGCTGTTTTATCGTCTTTTGGGAGAGAGACATCACTAGTGAACATCATGGGACCCCGGTCCATATTACCATCACTGATCACATCCGCTATTTACTTTCCGCTTTTACTTACTATTTGCAGCAATACCTATCACTATTATCACTTGCGTTTGATCCTTTGTAAACGACAAGGCCGGAGGGATTGACAACCTCTCTGTACTCGTTGGGAGCAAAGTTATTTGTATCTATGTGCAGGTCCACGTTGATTGCTAATATCTGGCGCCGTTAGCAGTTGACACCTTCTTGTTGAAACTAGGAGTCTCAGGGAAAATCGATCCTTGGTATCTTTGCCAAGGGAAAACTATCGCTACACTGCATCTCAAACCTTCCACTTGGGGTAACCAACGAGGGGCGAGAAGCCATCATTTGATCAGCCCCTCTTATAGCATTGCTAGTTGCAGGAGAAGATTTGAAGATTCTTGCTTCATGTTGAAGTATTTGTTGGGATATCACACTATATAAATTCTTAAACTAAATCATCTATATATTGGTAATGGGTGGAAGGCTGAGCCTCTTGCTCGGTGTTTTGTTCCACTCATGCCGCCCTAGGAACCGTATAAACCGGTGTTATGTTCCTTGATTTTGCGTTCCTCACACGGTTGGGGTTACGGGACCCCCTCGATAAACCGCTTAGCGCTAAGTCTTTTCCAGCAAGTCCCAACATTGGTACTCCATTTGCCTAAACAACTAAAAACTTGCATAGGGAGTAATTAACCCTCTTCTTAATCAACAACCCCGGTCAGTGCTCCACATGAGTGTTGGTCCGAAATGGGGAGCCTGCGGGGCCACCTTGGGGAAACCCGAGGGCTGGTAAAAACCCATAGCTTCACCCATCTGGTCGTGGCCTGAGACTACATATGCGCGGCTACTGTCAGGGTGTCGGCACGCCGGGAGGATTTGCTGGATTAGTCTTACCTTAGTTGGAGTATCTTGAGCACGGGATTCCGAGAATACTCGGGCCTTCCCACCTTGGAGTTGCGACTCCGCGGATCGTGGGCTTGTAATGGGCCAAGTTGGAACACCCCTGCAGGGTTTTGAACTTTCGAAAGCCGTGCCCGCGGTTATGTGACAGATCGGAATTTGTTAATATCCGGTTGTAGAAAACTTGACAACATGTTCAGAACACACTACCAGCGTGAGTAACCGTGACAGTCATTTTCCTAAAGGGGTTCGGGAAGTGAACACGGTGGGGTTATGTTTTACGTGTTTAGATAGGATCACTTCGTGATCACTTTGTCGTCCGTGGCACTTCTCTTCTCGCTCTTAACACGTAAGCTAGTGCTAGTGCAGCTGCAGCCTTTTATTCTTTAATCAGCCTTGTTCCAGACCCAAGGCTTAGATAGTTTTGCTACCCGGGAACGGGATTGCTGAGTCCTCCGTGGCTCACAGATTCTACACCACACCAGATGCAGGTACCATGGTGAACTACTCAGGTGACGGCACAGAGCTGTACTGGGAGTACGATGAAGAACGTAGCCGATACTACGTGCACTGCCCCGATGATAAGTAGTGGTTTCTACTAGGGGCGATTCGAACCTGTGGCTTTTATGTTTTGGTATCTTTCATTTGGATCTTCGCCCGTAGTCGGGTTGTGATGCTATTTGGATGATGATTTGCTTATGTAATGAATTGCATGACCTCGCGAGTGTAAGCCAACTATCCTTTTGTAATTTCATCCCTATTTTTACATGTGTCGTGCAAAGATACCGAACTTGAGATCATTCCAGAATGGGCTTATACCTTTAAGTCGTGCCTCGACACGTAGGAGGTATAGTCCCATCCTGGGCATTACAAGTTGGTATTCAGAGCCTTCTCCGACCTAGAAGCCCCCACTGATTGATCGAATCGTTGACGGTTGAGTCTAGGCACACACTTTAAAATGTTTTGAGTCCTATAAATATATCGTAGAGTAGGATTTCTTTTCCTCCTCATCTCTTTTCACTCTGGTGAGGACTCCCGACGATTACTTTTATCTCTTCTACTCTCAAAATTTCACCAATTTTTTTTAGGAATCTCGCGAGTATTGTTTGGATTGTTCCGATGTCTTTGTGAAGAGAACATTGTTCTCGATGCCTCCTGTCATTTAGGGGTTGTGGCAGTGTCCCGGGGAGTTGAGCTCCGAGGTGTTGTCGTCACAAATATATCGCAGCAGTTCTGGAATACTTAAGACGGCCGACATCGAAAACTCTCCTATGCGGTTAGTGGCAAGATAACCCCGACGTCACCCAGTACTGGGGAGTTAGTTCGGGAGTATTGCCATAGCTTGTATAGTAGATGCGTTTCGAAGGTCCGAGGTAGACGGTTTTCGGAAATAACTGGTTATGTGTTGAAGGATGGATACAGCTGGATGTAGGACTAGAGTTGAGTGCGCGATGCTTCCCCTGTATCCCCAACACCTGATTGTATAACTGGAAACTTTCGGAAATTAATAGGTGGGTTCATCTAGTAGTTCGTAGGTGTCGGGGAAACTGATCCACGCACACCTATGGGACCGGGTCCCTTTCGATTCGGTGGGGGCGGAGATCGCACGAAGAGCAGATCGAGGCGAAGCACACGAGCAGTTTACCCAGGTTCGGGCCGCACGGATGCGTAAAACCCTACTCCTGCTTTGTGGTTTGTATTGAGTTCTTGGCTCGGGAGCGCTGAGAGCTATAGTACACTCTAGCAGCTAACGAGACCGAGCGTGAGCGTTCTGAGTGTTCGAACCCCTCTCTACGTTGCGCATGGGCCTCCTTTTATATGTTCAAGGGGTCACCGACAGGTGGCAACGCAGATGAGGGCAAAAATGGAAAGATGTTGTAGTAGGTATAGCTACATGTACAGTGTATCCTACCTAACCCTGACCGCAGGGGACAAGGGCATTAAATGCCCATCGGCGTCGCCCAAACAGTGCAAAAAGGGACCGTCAGGGGCGCCACCGCTTGCCACGATGGCGATCTTGTCAGCGCCGCTTGCCACCGCGTACCGTTGGCTGCACAGCCTCCCGCCACGTACGCCTGGAAGGGTCCTAGAGGCGACACGTAGGTGGATGCGCTGGAGCGCGGGTACAGAGTGGTAGCTTGCCGCGACAAGCGCCTTGCCGCGGTCATTGACTTGTCGAGTCCGGGAGCTTGCCGCTCACCGGGCCTTGCCGGGACGCGTGGCGCGTCGCGGCAAGTTCCTTGAGATGCCTTGGTTGGCCTTCCCGGCAAGCGCCTCTCGCCGGGGTCTTGTGCCTTGAGTGGTCTTCCCGGCAAGCTCCTCTTGCCGGGGCCTTGTCTCCTTGGCTTGAATACTTTGTTCTTGAATGGCTCCAAAGGAACCACAGAGGACCTTGGTGGTCACCCGGCAAGCCTTGCCGCGGGGCGCTGCTACTGCCCGTGCACAAGTTCGGGATACTAGGGTACCCCTACTCTAGTACACCGACAGGAGCCCCCAGGCCTGGGCCATACGCGGTGCCGAGCGCTGTTGGGCCAGGCCCAAAACAGTGCACGTGCACGCGCGGCCTGGGTCACGCCGTATCTTACTCCGTATCCACTGCGCTCTCCCCGAACGGCATGCGTTGATTGCGGCGTCGTGGGAGAGATCGTGGGTGGTTTCTTTATTCGAAAAGGCGAAACGTCCGCCCCCTCCCTCCTTATAAGCAGCGGAAATAGGGGCAGTTCGTCCATCCGCCCGTTGCTTCTCCAACCTCGAAAGCCTCCGCCGCTCCCCTTCTTCCCGAAGCCGAAAGAGAGCAGCGCTCCACCCCCCATCGCCACCGGCACCACCACCGCCGTCTACCTCCCTCGCCACTTTCGCCATGGCTCCGAAAACCGAGAAGGGGAAGGGCGTGAAGTCAGCCGAGGCGCAGCGGCTCGCGGCGCTGCGGAAGGAGCGGGCAATCCCCCCCCCCAAGCTTGCCGCGAAGGAGCTGAGGGAGTACTATTACCTCTTCTGGTTGGGGGAGACGCGGGCGCACCCGCGCATGAAGGTACTCCCAGTCGTCGCTTGTAAAATGGCTCCGAATGGATACCCATTCTTCGCCTTGTTCTTCTACTGCGGGCTTTGCCCGCCTTTCTCTGAATTCTTCTGCGATATCATGAACACCTACGGGTTCCACCTCCTTGATTTCACCCCCAATGCCGTTCTGACCATGGCAGTTTTCGCACACCTCTGCGAAAACTTTGTCGGAGTCCATCCCAATGTAGCCCTTTTCCGCCACTTCTTTACGCCCCGAGTTGAGAGAGGAGAGCCTTTATCCGGCGGAGTCTCCTGGATCTCGAGGGCCCACAAGAAGGAAGCTTATCTAGAGGGAGAGCTCCGCAGCAAATGGGGGGAATGGAGAGCACGCTGGTGCTGGATTGTCGAGGAGAACCCGCAGCCATTTACCGCCCGGCGCCAAGCCCCAGCAGTACGCGGCAATGATTGGAGCGACTTGGCCCCGGAGAACGGTAGGCTGAAGATCGCCGTCACCCGGATCCAACGCCTCAGGCTTGCCGGGCTCACTGTAGGCGCAGTTGGCGCGGATTTTCTTCGCCGCCGCATCGCCCCCCTGCAAGAGAGGAGGAGACCCACCTGGGAGTTCGAGAATGCGGTGGATATCATGAGGCTGCGCCCGGGCCTCAATTTCAACTTCACTGTTATGGAGCTTAACGGGATGCTACATGAGCTGTTCAAGTACGACCCTGATCATCCCGAAGTATTCAGGCTGCCGCAGGGCGTCGTTCCGCTGTGCAACAACTCTGCGCTCAGCCGCATTCGCGCAATGATGCCGCTGTGCGACTCTCATGGGATCAACCCGACTTGGCAAGAGCCTGCAGATGATGCCGTGCAGGCGTTCTTCGACAGCTTGGAAGAAGTGCCGATCCGCTCCGACGAGAAGAAATGCCTCACCCGCGACACCACTGATAAGGAGATGGCGTACATCGCCACTAGGCTGGAAGAGGCGGCGGCAGCCGCAGCCGCGGGCGAGTTTGGATTCACCGTGTAGGAGGCAGAGGCAGCAAAGGCAGCAAGCCTTGCCGAGCGAGGGGAATTTGTCGGCGAGGGAGTGCTTGCCGGGCATGACGCTGAGTCGAGCGAGCCCGCCGGGCAGGGCGTCGAGTCGAACGAGCCCGCCGAGGATACGAGCGGCTCGTTGGAGATCGACTCCTCCCCCTCCTCTTCAGGCAGCTCGCCGCTAGCAGAGCCCCCAGCTCCACCAAGAAGGCGTCTTCGCAAGGCCGGGGACGTAACGGAGCGGCAGACGGGTCGACAGCAGCCGCGCCGCGCGACACGCTCCACCGCGGCAAGCACTGTTGCCACGGGGGCACCTCGCGCTGCTGCAGCAACTGGAGCGGGGTCCTCTCGGACCACCGCTTCTGCTCCTGCCGCCCCTCACGCCACGGCGGCAGCCAGAGCGGGGTCGTCTCAGACTACCACCACTGCTCCCGCCAAGCGGCCAAGGGAGCCTACTCCTCCACCTCCTCGCGCTGGACGTGAGCCGGACTTCGACTTCTCCACGCTCAGCTCCGACGAGGAAGAAGAAGAGTAAGATTCTTGTTGTTCTTGTATTGCTTCAATTCTTGTAGTTTTGTCTTTGTATCTCATTTGCTTTTCTCCGAACCTTTTCCTTTTTAGGACTCTGGCCCAGAGAGCGGCAAAGAGAGCCAAGGTCCCGGCGAGGAGAGAGGAGGTGATCATCGTCGAGGATGAACCCACCGAGACCACCTTGCCGGACCCGGCAACTAATCTTCAGAGCAGCCCCAGCGCAGCCCCCAGCGTAAGTGTATGGTTCACTTTCCGCTGTTAGGCGCGCGTGGGTGTTTTTTGGCTGATATTCGTTTGTTGATTTGTGTAGGAGCAGAGCAGCCACACCCAGAGCGCCCGGAGACCGCCCCCGACGGGCCATCTGCTTCAACTACGCCGCCAAGGGGAAGTTCTCCGGCAAGGGTCTCCCCGGCAAGGGAGAGTTGTCTGCCAAGGGCGAGCTCTCCGCCAAGGGAGAGCTCTCCGTCAAAGGAGAGCACCAGCGGCCCTCGCCGGCGGAGACTACAACCATGCCGCCAAGGGAGAGTTCCCCGGCAAGGGACACTGCCGAGGAGCCGGCCCGCGCATGTAATCCTCTCTCTTCAAACTTCCCTTGGGCTTTTCTTCTTTTGATCTTCTTTTTGGATATTTGCTTGACTTATTTTCCTTTTTCGGCTGTCAGATCCATCTGCTGCTGAGCCGATGGAGACTGAAGTTGTTGCTGACGACGCCGCTGCCACCGAAGAAGCAGCCGGCGCTGACGATCCCGCCGGCGTAGAGGCCGCTAAGGCTACCGCCGCAACAGCTGGCGAGGGGTCTGGCGATTGCACTGACGGCCCTGAGGCCGCAGGAGCGCCAGGCGCTACGCCGAGCGCCGATCCCTCCGCTGCTGCCGCAGCGCCAGGCTCCGAAGAGCCCGAGCAAGGCGCCTACTAGAAGGCCGGCGACGGCATCTTCATCAAACTCCCCTGGGCCTCAAGCTCCAGGGCGCCGGTCGAGGGAGAAATCTTCGACGGAGAGGTGCTCGCCTCCGCTGGGCTGACGCTGGTCGACGCGCCGAGCAGCAGCAGCGGCGAGCCTGAGGAGGAGCGGCTGCTACGGAAACTGATGTCGCTCTACCGCGCTCGGCAGGCCAAGCTGGAGTCCCGAGAGGCTCTTGCCGCGAAGGCGGGAGCTGACATTGAGAAGCGCAGAGGAGCTCCGGGCCCTCAACCAGGCAGCTCTCCGGTCCCTGGCAGAGGAGCGGGAGCAACTTGCCGAGGAGCAGCAGGCCTTCTTCCTCGAGAAGGCTGAAGTGGAAGAACAGCAGCGGCTTGCCGCTGAGAAGCTGTCCACGCGGGAGGGTGAGCTGGCGCAGCGGAAGGTCAACCTCGACAGCCACGAGGAGGAGCTTGCCGCGCGCGAGCAATCACTTGGCGGGGCCCTCCAGGAAGCAAAGGACGCTGCCGCAGCTGCCGAGACCGCCAAGAAGGAACTGGAGGCGAATGTGGCGCAGCTGGAGGCCGATCTCAAGGCGAGAGGTGAAGACATCGCCGTGCTCAAGTTTGAGCGGGAGAAGGACGCCCACAACCACTCAGAGCTGCAGGTTCGTCTTGCCGAGAAGGGCAAGGAGCTTGCCGCCGCCAAGGACTCCAACGCTGATCTTGATTTGAAGCTGACCACTTTGACCAAGACGCTGGATGGCGCGAAGGAGCGGGAGGCGGCCTTGAAGGAGGAGATCAAGGCCGAGAAGGCGCTGCTGGCGAGTGCTGCTGTCACCCAGAACACCTTTAGGGAGACTATGGAGCACTGGACGGAGGGTCTCGTCAATGCTGTCGCAGATATCGACAGGGAGCTGGCGCAGCTGGGGGCGGAGTATCTCGGGTATTCCTCCGATGAGAACCTCCACCCCAGCGCCAAGCTCACCTTGTTCTTCAGAGGCGTGGCGACGGCCCTCCAGCGACTCCGGGAGAGGATCCCAAAGCAGATGGCGGACGAGTCGCGCAAGCTCTGCGCGGGAGCCCTTCAAAAGGTGTTGGTGAAGGTGGCCTTCCGCAATCCAGGCCTCAACCTCACCAACGTCCTCAAGTCCCTGCCATCGGACACCGATCTGGATGCGCTCAAGGCCCTTCTCGCACCCATTGTGGACAAGGTGAGCGGGATCAAGAGGGTTGAGGGCGATCGCGTAGATTAGGCCGCCGGTTTTCTTCTTTCCTTGTCGCTGCTTGTCATGTTATGAGAACAATCCGTTAGAGCTGCGACAAGCTACTTTGTAATATAACTCTATTTTGGGTAGTAATTGCAACATTATTTCCTTTACTTGACTCCTTCCTTTGTATGTTTTTTCCCTACGCTTTTAGGGAACTTGTCGGTGCAGGCACCTTAGCCGCGAGCGCTGAGTGCGGGACGTCAGCAGCCTGCTGGCGGTGCCGTTACCGACAAGAAACCTTGTCGCAACTAGTTGCAGCTCACTTAAGTTGTTGAGCGGACTCGAAACAAAGTAAGGGCGCAACTAGCTACGAGTTGGTTCCTCCGTGCACAGGTTTTCCATACAAAGCACGGTCGTTCAAGGAAGATAACTTAAAAGTTTAAAAATCTGATTGCTCAAACTTTGGCAACTTAGCTTTTCTGTTGTTTGCTTCCCGGCAAGGCGAAACTTTCTTGAACGACGCCTGGTCCATACCACTATCTTCTCCTCCCCCCGGCAAACTTGTGGGCGAGGGAACCTTCCTTTCCTTAAGAAAAAGAAAGAAGAGAAAAGAAAGATATGGAGCCTTAAGGCTCGTTATTGCTTACTGGGGGTAGGCGCTGCACAAAGTGTCAGATAATACATGCAAAATATAGAAAGCATGAAATTGACAAGATGTGCGGAGCACATGAGCTTTACTGATGGACGGGGTCTGCGCCCGGCTTTGTACAAAGGATTACATGCAACAGCGGCAAGACTTGTACAAAAGGTGGTTACCGGAACGGGTTCCGGCAACCGCGCCTTACGGGTAAAACTTGCGAAGATGCTCGATGTTCCAGGAGTTGCTCACC
This sequence comes from Secale cereale, assembly GCA_902687465.1. Taxonomy (NCBI): domain Eukaryota; kingdom Viridiplantae; phylum Streptophyta; class Magnoliopsida; order Poales; family Poaceae; genus Secale; species Secale cereale. The sequence goes on from LR738714.1 coordinate 389,232,861, forward strand.
GGAAAGCCATCTTCGGTCTCAAGGCGGACGGCGCCGGGCCTAGTGACTCGTTTCACCCGGTAAGGGCCTTCCAACTTTGACGTCAACTTGTTGGAATTGTTGGCGGACTGAACGCGCCGAAGAACAAGGTCGCCTTCCTCGAGACTTCTGGCGTTAACTTTGCGGCTATGGTAGCGGCGCAAAGCTTGCTGGTAGCGAGCAGCTCGTACAGCAGCCTGAAGACGGTCTTCCTCAAGGAGCAGCGCGTCATCTTGCCGCAGCTGCTCTTGCTCAAGCTCATCATAAGCGAGCACTCGAGGTGACCCGTATACGAGTTCCGTGGGGAGAACTCCCTCTGCTCCATAGACTAGAGCGAAAGGTGTCTGTCCAGTGGCTCGATTTGGCGTCGTCCTGATCGACCAAAGAACCACCGGTAGCTCCTCGATCCAGTTTCTTCCGCACTTGTGCAGCCAGTCGAAAGTTCTGGTCTTGAGGCCACGCAGCACTTCAGCGTTTGCCCTTTCCGCTTGACCGTTGCTTCTCGGGTGAGCAACAGAAGCGAAGCAGACCTTGGCGCCAAGATCTTGGACGTATTGCATGAAGGTGCGGCTCGTGAATTGCATACCGTTGTCGGTGATGATCCTGTTAGGGATCCCGAAACGGCTAACAATCGACCTGAAGAACTTGACTGCTGACTGTGCGGTCACCTTCCTCACTGCTTCCACTTCCGGCCACTTTGTGAACTTGTCGATTGCAACGTACAAGTACTCAAAGCCCCCGGCTATGCGGGGAAAGGGGCTGAGGATGTCGATCCCCCAGACCGAAAATGGCCAGGATAAAGGGATCGTCTGGAGAGGCTGGTGTATCTGCTTGGAATGGAACTGGCACGCGTCACACTTGGTTACTTGTGCAGTTGCATCCTCGAGGGCTGTCGGCCAAAAGAAACCTTGCCGGAATGCTTTGCCGGCAAGTGCTCTTGCACCAATGTGGTGACCACATATGCCTCCATGTATCTCTGCCAACAGCTTTTGTCCATCTTCCCGGGGAATACACTTCAATTTCACACCGTTGAGTCTTCTTCTGTACAGTGTGTTGTCAACAAACTGGTACATACTTGATTGCCGGGCTACTCTTTCCGCTTCTTCTTGCTCTTCGGGAAGTTCTCCTGTCTGAAGGAAACGGATAATCTGCTGTGCCCATGCTGGAGCTAGTGGCTCGACAACAAGGACTAAAGGCACATCTGCTGCTGCGAGAACATCCGCTTCTACGGCGAGAACCTGCGGCTCAGCCGGAGCTTGATGTTCCCCGGCAAGCTTGCCGGAGCGAAACTTGTTGGGAGCGTCTGCTTCAACGGAACAAACCCTAGGGCTTGCCGGAGCAGACTGCCCCTCAGCGGTCTTGGTGTTGATCTTGGGGACCTTCTTGGCGGCGGCTTCGGGAAGCTCTGCCGGAAAATAGCACCATAAACCAACTTCTCTTCTTGCTCTGTCTAGTTGATGGCGTTACGGACGGTTGAGTCCGCTTGAGCACAAAGATCCCTGGTTCCACAGGTAACTTAAGTGCGGCGCACTTTGACAGGCCATCGGCGATGTTGTTCTGAGCTCTTGGGACATGCTCCATCTGTAGGCCGTAAAAGTGCTCTTCTAGCTTTCTCACTTCATCGACGTAAGCTTCCATTAACGGACTCTGATAGTTCTTGTTCACTTGGCGGACGACAAGCTGCGAGTCACCCCTGATAATGAGCTTCTTGATATCAAGGTCTGCCGCGATCCTGAGACTGGCAAGCAAACCCTCATACTCTGCGGTATTGTTTGTTGCTTGCTCCTTGGGAAAGTGCATCTGGACTACGTACTTGAGGTGCTCTCCGGTGGGTGCGACAACCAGCACGCCAGCACCGGTGCCTTGCAGCGAGAAGGCACCATCAAAGTACATCAGCCATTCTTTGCTTGCTTCCTTGACGGGGATGCTCGTTTCTGGAATCTCTTCATCTGGTGTTGGCATCCACTCTGCTATGAATTCTGCCAATGCTCTGCTTTGGATAGTTGAAGTGCTCTCAAACTTGAGGCCAAAGCTTGACAGTTCCAGTGCCCACTCAACAATCCTGCCTGTTGCTTCTGGATTCTGCAGTATCTTCTTCAGCGGAAAGCGAGTGACAACTGTGATCTCATGTGCTTGGAAGTAATGGCGCAACTTTCTCGAGGCCATGAGGAGGACGAAAAACAATTTCTGCACACCAGAGTACCTTGACCTAGCCCCCTGCAGAAGGGAGCTAACAAAGTAAACTGGGCGCTGCACCATCTTCTTGCGTATCCCTTCGCACGGCTGCGCAGATCCATCTTTGTCGGGACCAGAGGTTGTCGGGGAAGCCCCCTGCTTGTCGCTGCATGCGCCTGCCGCGGTTGCTGGCTTATCATCTGCCTCCCTCTCCGCTACTAACGCAGCACTAACCACTTGATTGGTCGCCGCTAGATACAGCAGCAACTTCTCTTGTGGCTTAGGTGCGACAAGTATTGGAGTAGAGGACAGGTATCTCTTCAAGTCTTGCATTGCAGCCTCCGCTTCCGGAGTCTATTTCATTGGACCTGCCTTTTTCAAAATTTGGAAAAACGGCAGGGCGCGCTCAGCAGACTTAGAGATAAACCTGCTGAGAGCAGCCACGCAACCGGCAAGTCTCCGCACATCCTTGATGCGCTTTGGTGCTTCAATCTGCTCAATGGCCTTGATCATGTCGGGATTGGCTTCAATTCCCCTCTGAGACACGAAGAACTCGAGAAGCTTGCCGGAAGGGACTCCAAACACACACTTCTCGGGGTTGAGCTTGAGCTGGATATTGCGCAGATTTGCAAAGGTCTCGTCTAAATCTTGAATCAGGGTTGCCCTGTCCTTGCTCTTGACCACTATGTCATCCATGTAGGCTTCCACATTTCTGTGAATTTGTGGCTCAAAAGCGGTATGGACTACCCTTGCAAATGTTGAACCAGCATTCTTCGAACCGAAAGGCATCAGTATGAAACAGTACGTGCCACATGGAGTGATGAATGCGGTCTTCTCCTCATCCTCTTCTGCCATGTAGATTTGATGGTATCCTGAGTATGCGGCAAGAAATGAAAGCAGGTCACACCCGGCCGTGGAGTCAACAATCTGGTCAATGCGCGGCAAGGGAAATGGGTCTTTGGGACAAGCTTTATTCACATCGGTGAAGGCGATACAAAGCCTCCATTTCCCGTTTGCCTTGCGCACGACTACAGGATTGGCCAACCACGTAGGATGGAGCACTCCTCTGACGAGGCCTGCTGCTTCCAACTTCTTGATCTCTTCTGCAATGAATTCTTGGCGCTCCACTGCTTGTTTCCTAACCTTCTGCTTGACGGGCCGCGCATGAGGACAGACGGCAAGGTGGTGCTCAATCACTTTCCTGGGAACACCGGGGATGTCAGACAGTTGCCACGCAAACACGTCGACGTTCGCCCGCAGGAAAGCAACGAGCGCGCTTTCCTATTTAGGGTCAAGTGTGGCACTGATGGTGAAGGTACCACCAGTGCCGTCCTCCTTGGCGGACACCTTCTTGGTCGCTGGCGGAGCTGCCATCGTCTTCTTACACTTGCTGGTGGAGCTCGATGGTGCGTCCTCGACGGTAGCGCAGAACTCCGAAGAGGTGCGCTTGCCGGAGTGGGCATCAGAGCTCTTGCCGGACTTGGTCTTCTTCTTCCCCCCGGGAGCTTCAGCGGCAAGTGTCTTGCTATCTGTTGCGGCTGCTGCTTCTCGGTAGATCTTGTCGGCGCAGATAAGGGCATCCTTCTTGTCGCCAGGGACAGAGATGACACTTATCGGGCCTGGCATCTTCAGCATGTTATATGCGTAGTGAGAGGCTGCCATGAACTTGGCGAGTGCTGCACGGCCGAGTATCCCATTGTAAGGCAATGGAAAATCGGCAACGTCAAAAGTGACCCTCTCAGTTCTGAAGTTCAACTCGCCGCCAAATGTCACTGGCAACGTGATCTTCCCCTTTGGCTTGCTCCTTCCCGGGTTGATTCCTTGGAATGTGCCGGTCTCTTCGAGCTCGCTGTCAGGGATCTGGAGTTTCTGGAGTACAGCGGAGGAGATCAGATTCAAGCCGGCCCCGCCGTCAACTAGCATCTTAGTGACCTTGAGGTTGCGGATAGTTGGTGAAACCAACATCGGCAAGCACCCGACCGCGGTTGTGCGATCAGGGTGGTCCTCAATATCGAAGATGATAGGCGTGCTGGACCATTTCAGAAGCTTGCGCGATTCGATAGGTGGTTCTGCCGCATTAACTTCCCGCACCCACTGTTTGAGTTGGCGGTGTGAAGTATGCAGAGAAGCACCGCCGTCAATGCACAAGACTTCTGTGGCTTTCTGGAACTCCTGCTCACTGGTCTCAACATCATCCATGTCTTCATCGGCGTCGTCATCTTCATCCTTGTCGCGGCCGCGGGAAGGTCTGTCTCCTTGCCGCTGCTTGGCCTTGCCGCGGCGTCCTCCCCGGCCGGGGCGCTTCGTGCCGGATCCTCCATTACCTCGTTGGGCCTTCTCCTTGTCGCATCGCTCATACTCAGCCTTTTGCTGCTCGACGAGCTGCTCGACCCTCTTGCAGTTCTGGAGGTCATGGCCCTTGGTGCGGTGGATCTTACAGTACTGCTTGTCGGTGCCGTCCTGCTTGTCGGCGGCCGCCACGGCCTGGCAGTTGGTGCATGCAGCAGTCTCCTTGCTGGAGCCACCAACTTTGGCTTTCTTGGCGCCACCTCCGTTGCCGGACTGCTCAACGACTAGCACATCTTTGTTTTTCTTTTTCCTGTTGTTCCGCCGCCGATTTTTCTTTGCCGTGGCAGCATCCTCACTGTCAGATCCTCCTGCTCCTGTGTCCTCTCCGGGGAGTTTCCTCCCTTCCTCAGCACGTGCGCACTTGTCGGCCAGGGCGTACAGCTCACTGACGTCCCTGATCTTGCACATCGCCATCTCCTCCCTCATCCTGCGGTTACGCACGTTCTGATGGAACGCACTGATAACAGCGGCAGGGTGGACATCTGGGATGTTGTGCTATACATGGCTGAATCTCTGGATATACTTGCGCATGGGTTCTCCTTCCTTCTGGGCGAGCAGATGAAGGTCACTCTCTTGGCCATGAGGTTTGTGGCCGCCCGTAAAGGCGCAGACAAACTGATGGCATAGGTCCGCCCAGGAGGATATGGAGTTGTCCGGCAAGTGCATGAGCCAGGACCTGACGTTGGGCTTGAGCACCAGCGGGAAGTAGTTGGCAAGGATCTTGTCATCTCGCCCCCCGGCAGCTTGCACCGCGATGGTGTAGATGCTGAGGAACTCCGACGGATGCGTCTTGCCGTCGTACTTCTCTGGTACGTCTGGCTTGAAATTCTTCATGCTGGGCCACTGGACTTGCCGCGGTTCACGAGTAAACGCAGGACAACCTACCGCGTACGGCAAGTTGCCTGGTTCCCCTGGCGCATGCATGTCGACAGTGGGCCCAGCGCGCTGGTCGGATTGACGCCGTGCTTCTCTTCGACGCTCGATGCGAGTACGAGCGTCTTCTTGTTGTCGTTCGTGAAGAACTTGGTGTTGATCGCGACGAGCTCGTGGATCCGACGACGCGGTGGAGTCGCTGTCGAGGTGGATCCGGCGAGTCGGTGATTTCGGCCTTCAGGGTGGGGAGTGCACGGTGGTTGCACCCCCACCGGTCTTGTCGCCATCGGCCCGTGCCTGGCTGACTTGCCGCGGCTGCGATGTGCTCGGCTACCGCGGAGTGTCGCCGTTGGCGAAGGCGATGAGACTCTGAATGGTGGCCCTCCAGTCGTCGGCCTTGTCTGCCGCTGGAGGGAAGTCTAGGAGCAGTTGAGCTCGTGCCAGAGCTTCTGCTGGAGTGGTGGGTAGCGGTGGCGAACGGTGCGAGGAGCGGGATATGCTCGGACTTCTAACTAAGTTAGAAGGAGCAGTATCCCGTCCGGGCGACCGTGCCTTGCTCGCGCCGGCATGTTGGCGCGCATGCTGGTCTTGAGCATCCCGAGATCCACCAGCTCGATCTTGGTCCAGCAAACGTATGGTACCGTGAGTACCATGACGCTGCCGGTCCCGTGCCTCCTGAGATGGGCGCGGTGCATGTACAGACGCCGAGGTCTTGGAGTGTGCAATGCCCAGGATGGGACTATACCTCCTACGTGTCGAGGCACGACTTAAAGGTATAAGCCCATTCTGGAATGATCTCAAGTTTGGTATCTTTGCATGACTCATTTAAAAATGGGGATGAAAATGCAAAAAGGAGATAGTTGGCTTACACTCGCCACTTCACACAATACATTACATAAGCAAAACATCATTCAAAACATCACAACCCGACTACGGGCGAAGATCCAAAAGAAAGATACCAAAAACATAAAGCCACAGGTCCGAATCGCCCCTAGTAGAAACCACAACTGATCGTCGAAACGTCACAAGCATACGGCCACGCTCTTCATCGAGCTCCTAGTTAAGTACTTGAACCAGCTCCTGCATCATACTCGGCTGAACCTACATCTGGTGTTGTAGTATCTGTGAGCCACGAGGACTCAGCAATCCCATAACCATGGGTATCAAGACTAGCAAAGCTTTATGGGTAGGAAGAGGTAAAGTGGTGAGGTTGCATCAGCGGCTAAGCATAATATGGTGGCTAGCTTACGAGTACAAGAATAAGATGAGCATCTACGCAAACGGTCACAAACTAGTAGTGATCGCTAAAGATCCTGAACTACATACGAGTCAAACATAACCCCACCATGTTCTCTTCTCAAAATGAAAAGAGACAGTCACGGTTACTCACACAGTTGTGTGTTTTACTTCGGATCCTGTGTCAAGTTTTCTACAACCAGACATTAACAAATTCCAATCTGCCACATAACCGCGGGCATGGCTTTCGAAAGATTATAACCCTGCAGGGGTGTCCCAACTTAGCCCATCACAAGCTCTCACGATTAGCTGAAGTGATAAATATAATATCATCACCCCTTATCTTAGGGAAATCCGATCAGGCTCGGCATCCCGGTGCACAAGACATTTCGACAATGGTAAAACAAGTCCAGCAAGACCTCCCGGTGTGTCGACACCCTGATAGTAGCCGTGCATATCTCGTCTCAGGCCACGACCGGATGGGCGATGCTACAGGTAAAACCAATCCTCGAGTTTCCCCATGGTGGCCCCCCAGGACCCCCGTTTGGGACCAACACCATCAGCACTGGCCCCCCTGCTATGTAGAAAGAATACCCGGGGACGCGACCCCCTATGCAATTTTAATTAATTAATTAAGTTGTTATTATGAGCAAAATAAAACCAATGTTGGGCCTTGCTGGAGGAGTTTTATTCAAAATCAAACTGTAAAGGGGTCCCCATCCACCCATCATGTAAGGAACGCAAAATCAAGGAACATAATGCCGGTTTATCGGCGCCTAAGGTGGCATGAGTGGAACAAAACACCGAGCAAAAGGCCAAGCCTTCCACCCATGCCCAGTATATTGGTGTGTTAATAATAATAGATATTGTGATATTCCCACCTGGAACGAATCTTCATCTTCACCTGCAACTAACAACGCTATAAGAGGGGCTGAGCAAGCGGGTAACATAGCCAAACAGTGGTTTTGCTAGGAAGGTGTCAAAGGTTAGAGGTTTCATGGCAACAAAGAGAGGCTGACAATAAAGATGGGTAGCACGACATGTAACGATAGCATCGAGACAACTAAGCATGGCAATGGTAGTAAAGGTCCATGAAGAAGACGAAGAGGAAGCCTCACAACTCCGGAACGGAACCGAAGCTAACGAGAGAAGCATACCGGAAAGAAGCAAACAACACGGTAAACACACAAGCATAAACATGGCATACGATGCACAAACAAGTATGATGCATGTCCGGTTTAAATATGCATGTCATGGCAAAGTGCACAAACAAGTACTACAAGTTAAGTGGAGCTCAATATGCAACGAGTTGCATATTGACGAAACACCACATTTTTAATTATTTAGTTGACTCTCGTTTATTTACAAGACAATGTTAAATGTTGGTTAACATGGCAAGAGGTGAAGCAAAAACAAACTACCTATTTAGTCATTTTAGATGAGGCCGGAAATAACAACAATAATTCCGGAAAATCCCCATGAGCATGTTTAGCAATTTTTAAGCAACAACAATTCACACATATAATTTTGTTAACATGATGCAGATGACATGATCAAGTTTATGCAATTTTTAGTAAAAGTTAACAAGAAGGGATATGAAGTATTGTCACCGTGGTGAAAGGAAAGGGTGCCACGGCAACGATCCGAAAATGATGCAACGTCAACATCTCGGTTCCGGTAACTCGTTGAGAGACCGGTGCAAAAGAAAGATGGCATGAGCGAGTCGAACGAGATGAAAGGTGGGGTGATCCCGTCACCGGATTCCCACGAGTCGGCGACGAGGCAACCGAGGAGCATGACAAAAGACAAAACGGGCACGAGCAAACATTCGATACATCTCATACAACCACAAGCATTCATCCACGGGTCATCGTCTCGGGTATACCTTCGAAGCGTTCGTTCTCGAAGCGGTTCGAGTTCGTATTGGAAGTAGTGGAAGTAGTCGTTCACGGTCCTCGGTAGGGGTACACGTTCGTAGAAGGAAGTAGTCGTTCCGATTCCGAAGAGGTACTTGTCGCGGCATCGGACGTTTTTGGGGCGACGGTAGTTGTTCACTCGACGGCCTTGGCGACGGTAGTCGTACATGGTTCGTAGGCGTTCGGGTATCCGTAGATGTACTTGGCGGGTCGTCGTGGTACTTTCCGTAGGGGTACCTGGCGAACAACGGTCGTCGTGGTACTCGTTCATGTAGTAGTCGTACACGTGGGGTACTTGGCGGGTCGTCGTCGTGGTACTTGACCTCCGAGGCCCTGGGATAAACAACAACAGCAAAAAAAGGAGATGGGCTGCGGAGTCCTCGTCTCCCGCGCAGCTCGGGCGTGAGAGAGGTCGAGGAGGCACGCGCGGGGCAGCGGCCTCGCTGGAGGTCGCTCGGGGCGACGAGGGGAAAACGCGGCTGCTGGCTGCGCGGCTTGAGGACGGGGAGGACGAGGCAGGAGCCTGGGCGCGCAGGGAGCTGCCCGAGGGGGCTCCTCCCCTCGGCGAGGTGGTGGGCGACGGATCCCGGCCGGCCCGCGGGGCGCCAGGCGCGGAGGGGGGCCGGAGGGAAGCGCTCGGGGGCGAGGCGCAGGGGCCATGGCGAGCAAGGAGCTGCTCGTGGCCGCGCTGGACGGCGGAGACGAGGGGAGATGGTGCGGGGCGCGGGGATCGAAGGGAGGAGGGCTCGGGCGAGTGAGGTCCAGAGGGGATCGGGCAGGGCTGCGAGGGAACGAGAAGGAGCGAGCGGTCGGGTTGCGGCGGCTGAGGGAAGAGAGGGAGAAGTGAGGGGTCGGGAGCTAGGGTTAGCGCTGGAGTGGGCCAGGAGGCCAGATGGGCCGG
>LR738714.1:389242409-389322171 GCA_902687465.1 Secale cereale
AGGCGCCTGGCTGCGGCTGGGCTCTGATTCTTTTAATAAAACGCAGCAGATAACAAAAATAAGAGAAGAGGAAAGAAAAAAGGTTAGGGGAAGAATTAGGGCAAGAGGTTATTTTTCCTGGACTCGCAAAAATGTCCATGGTCCACGAAAAATAGGAGAGGCAAGAAAAGAGAAAGAGAAGGCATGGGGAAAATATGCAAGTGTGTTGGTTAATTCCAAACAAATGGAATATTTAATATAGCTCCCTAATAATATTGAGAGGCTTTTATATGTTTTAAAGAGAAATCACACTTCCCTCGATTTAAATGGACCGAAGGTCCACACGATTTATTTAAGTTGAGATGCAAAAGATTAATGACATGATGGCATGATGACATGATGCAAAGCAAAATAAATAACACAAGCACAAAAGAAACACACGGGAGAACCCGGAACATTTGGAATCTTCTAGGACGTCGGTCTTCGGGCGTCACAGAGTGCGCCCGGTCGTTCTGGGAGTCGACTATGCCACCGATGGGCAGTGCAGCTTTGTCCTTGGACTTGGCGGCACCGTGAGCTCCCTCGTCGACGCCCGTTCTTCCGCCGGCGTCTACCCCACCAGCCGTTGGCTCCAGCGGTGGTGGGATCGACGCGGACGGAGCAGCTGCCTCCGAAGCCTTCTTCTTCGGCGGCATGTTGATGAAGATGATGAAGATCTAGCTCGTGTGGACGCCGGATCAGGTTCACACAATCTCGACGCAACCCCTACCTGGCGCGCCAAAGATGTTGGGGAAACTGATCCACGCACACCTATGGGACCGGGTCCCTTTCGATTCGGCGGGGGCGGAGACCGCACGAAGAGCAGATCGAGGCGAAGCACACGAGCAGTTTACCCAGGTTCGGGCCTCACGGATGCGTAAAACCCTACTCCTGCTTTGTGGTTTGTATTGAGTTCTTGGCTCGGGAGCGCTGAGAGCTACAGTACACTCTAGCAGCCAACGAGACCGAGCGTGAGCGTTCTGAGTGTTCGAACCCCTCTCTACGTTGCGCATGGGCCTCCTTTTATATGTTCAAGGGGTCACCGACAGGTGGCAACGCAGATGAGGGCAAAAATGGAAAGATGTTGTAGTAGGTACAGCTACGTGTACAGTGTATCCTACCTAACCCTGACGGCAGGGGACAAGGGCATTAAATGCCCACCGGCGTCGCCCAAACAGTGCAAAAAGGGACCGTCAGGGGCGCCACCGCGTGCCACGATGGCGATCTTGTCAGCGCCACTTGCCACCGCGTACCGCTGGCTGCACAGCATCCCGCCACGTACACCTGGAAGGGTCCGAGAGGCGACACGTAGGTGGATGCGCTGGAGCGTGGGTACAGAGTGGTAGCTTGCCGCGGCAAGCGCCTTGCCGCGGTCGTTGACTTGTCGAGTCCGGGAGCTTGCCTCTCCCGGGCCTTGCCGGGACATGTGGCGCGTCGCGGCAAGTTCCTTGAGATGCCTTGGTTGGCCTTCCCGGCAAGCGCCTCTCACCGGGGTCTTGTGCCTTGAGTGGTCTTCCCGGCAAGCTCCTCTTGCCGGGGCCTTGTCTCCTTGGCTTGAATACTTTGTTCTTGAATGGCTCCAAAGGAACCACAGAGGACCTTGGCGGTCACCCGACAAGCCTTGCCGCAGGGCGCTGCTACTGCCCGTGCACAAGTTCGGGATACTAGGGTACCTCTACTCTAGTACACCGACAGTAGGCATTGTTCAAACGAATGCAGAATATGGAGTTCGGGGTTCTACATTGAGTGAAGTAGTTTTATGGGCGTTGTTCCGATCGGGAGTTGCATACTAAAGGGTCCTTGGCTATGCTGATCCGGGGATTGCAAAACCCTTTTGTAACACGTCCCATAAGCTTTCATCACGAATATGTCGAACGAAGCTTCTATCTTGTATTTGTTCTATCTGCTCCTTGTTGTTTTTATTTACCTTTTGTTCTCCCAAGTGGCTTCTCGTGAAGATTGTTGTTACTATTAAACTGTGGATTACATTCGTTCAATCTTGTTCCAATGTTCTTGTGAAGACTATGTTGCAATTTCCAGCCGTTGATTCAACTTATATATCTTTCTCAATCAAAGGCTAATAGTTGTCATCTCATTCAGGATGGCTCCTTAAAAGGTTCCCAACGCTAACCCAGAGGGTGAAGAGGTTCCTGATCGTCCTCCTTCCCCTCCTCCTCCGTCTGAGGCCTGGAGAGCAATTATGCCAGCGACGAACCAGAACACCCAGATGCTTATGCAAATGATGCAGAACATTCAAGCAAAAGAAGCAAATCAGGGTGCTCATGGGAACCAATGCCAAGGCAATTTGTTCAACCAACCTCACTTTTCTATGCTCAACCAGTTTCTGGCAAACCAACCAAAGGCATTCAGTTACTGTGTGGACCCTCTAGATGCTGAAGACTGGATAACAGATATCAAGAAGCATCTCGAGTGCAGTAACGTCAGGCCCGAGGACTATGTGAAGTTTGTAGCCTTCCAACTCAAGGACCAAGCCGCTGATTGCTGGCAGCAGTACAAAGATTCCAGAGAGGGACGTGTAATCTCATGGGATGACTTCTGCAAGGACTTTCGTTCTCACCACATTCCAACAAGTGTCATCGAGGCTATGCGTGAGCAATTCTGCAACCTGAAGCAAGGCTCAATGACTGTCTACCAATATAATGTCAAGTTCTAGAACCTTGCCCGCTATGCCAAGCAAGGCATCCCAGATGCCAAGAGCAAGATCTATCAGTTCCGTGGTGGTCTGAAGGATGAAGTCCAACTAGTTCTCACCTTGTTCGAGCCTGATGAGTTTGATCAATTCTATAACATGGCACTTAAGCAAGAGGCAGCCCCGCTCAAGATGGAAGCTTCCAAAAAGAGGATCAGAGACGCCGTTCACTCCTCCTCTTCTTCTCAAGTGGTCGCAAAGCAACAGAAGTTTTGGCTTCCACCTCCTGCAGTGATCCTAGCTTCCAACTACAACAACAAGAATTCTGGTGGCCGTGGTTTCTCCCACCCACCCAACCCAAGCAATCAGTCAAAGAATCATTTTCAAGCTTCCAAGTCAAGTGCTCCTTATCACCGTCCTCTCTCAGAAGTGGTTTGCAACAAGTGCACTCAGAAGGGTCATTATGCTAACAAGTGCCCCAACCCAAGGCGCCTTCCGCCTCCTCCACCTGTCAGCACTGCTATTGTTAAGCACAATCCCAAGCATGCAAGAGTGAATCTGATGAATGCAGCTCAAGCAGAGAATTCTTTAGATGTGATAATTGGTAATCTTCCGGTTAACTCTATTCCTGCAAAAGTGTTGTTTGATTCGGGTGCATCATGTTCTTTCTTGTCTCAACAGTTTGCATCCAAGCACAATGTTGACATCAAAAGCTTACCTCAGAAGTTACAAGTTATTTCTCCGGGGAGACGTATGACTTCTAATATATATGCTCCGGATGTATCTATTCGCATGGGTGATTACCGCTTTCTAGCTTCTCCGGTTGTTCTCGGCAACTCCGACATTGACCTTATTCTCGGGATGGATTGGCTTTCTCAGCATGATGCTCACATTGATTGTGCAAATAAGGAAGTCAAGATTACTCATTCCGACGAAGACGTGATTATCTTCGCCTTTCGAGATAACACAATCAGGCTATTCTCTCTCAATGACAAGGGCCAGATTAATGCCATCTCTCAAATTCCGATGGTCAATGAATACGAAGATGTTTTCCCTGAAGAGCTTCCAGGCATGCCTCCGCATCGTCAAGTTGAATTTGTCATTGAACTCGAGCCTGGTACTGAGCCAGCATGCCGGCATCCGTACAAGCTCTCCCCTGATGAGTTGAAGGAGTTGAAGAAACAACTCGATGAGCAAGAGCGTTTGGGTCTAATCAGGCCTATCACTTCTCCTTGGGGATGTGGTGTCTTATTTGTCAAGAAGAAGGATGGCACGGAGCGCCTTTGCGTTGATTACCGGCCATTGAACAAGAAGACAATAAAGAACAAGTATCTGCTCCCCAACATCAATGAATTGTTCGAGCAGCTCAAAGGAACAAAAGTGTTCTCAAAGCTCGATCTCCGGATGGGTTATCACTAGATCCGTATCCGCGAAGAAGATATTCACAAGACTGCATTCAGAACAAGCTACGGCTCCTATGAATATACAGTCATGTCTTTTGGACTCGCTAATGCTCCACCCTCCTTCTCGAGAATGATGCACTACATATTCAACCCCTAGATCAACAAATTTGTGCTTGTGTATCTGGATGACATCTTGGTATTCTCCAAGAATGAAGAGGATCACGAAAAGCACCTCCGTCTGGTTCTCGACAGACTCCGTGAACATAAGTTCTATGGCAAGTTCTCCAAGTGCGAATTCTAGCTCGATAAGGTCTTGTATCTGGGCTATGTCATCTCTACTGACGGTATTGCGGTCAACCCCGAGAAAGTTGAAGCGATTGTCAACTGGGAACCTCCTTAGAACGTCAAGCAACTCCGAAGCTTCCTTGGTCTTGCTAGCTATTGCAGAAGGTTCGTTGAGAACTTCTCCAAGATTGCCATGCCTCTCTCCAACTTGCTACAGAAGAATGTCAAGTACAACTGGTCTCCGGATTGTGATGTGGCATTCAGAACTCTCAAAGAAAAGCTCATCTCTGCTCCAGTTCTTACCCCTCCAAATGAGTCCAAGCCCTACGAAGTATTCTGTGATGCTTCTCTTCAAGGACTTGGTGGTGTGCTAATGCAAGACAAGAAAATTGTGGCATACACTTCTCGTCAATTGAAGCCAAGTGAGAAGAACTACCCCAGACATGATCTCGAGCTAGCAGCTGTGGTACACGCTTTGATCATGTGGAGACACCTTCTGTTGGGCATAAAAGTCGACATCTTCACCGATCACAAGAGCTTGAAGTACATCTTCACACAGCCGAACATGAACCTTCGCCAGACTCGTTGGATCGAAATGATCCAAGAGTATGATCCAAGCATCGAATACACACCTGGCAAGGCAAATGTCATTGCAGATGCCTTGAGCAGAAAGACATATTGCAATAGTCTCCTTATCAAGCCGTTTCAGCCTGAGCTTTGTGAAGCATTCAGGAAGTTCAACGTCCAAGTTGTTCCGCAAGGCTTTCTTGCAAATCTTCAAGTTGCTCCTACCTTGGAAGATCAGATCTGTGAGGCCCAACTCAGTGATGCTATGGTGCAGAAAGTGAAACATGGTATTGCCAAGGGTACTCCCAAATACAAGTGCTATCGCGTTGATGAGAGAGATACCTAGTTCTTTGAGGACAGACTTGTGGTTCCCAAGGGTGAGCTCAGGAAGCTCATAATGAACGAAGCACATGACTCCCTCCTCTCGATTCATCCTGGAAGTTCCAAGATGTACCAAGACCTCAAGCAATCTTACTGGTGGACTCGCATGAAAAGGGAGATTGCCTAATTCGTGAATGAATGTGATGTCTGCAGAAGAGTGAAGGCAGAGCATCAACATCCAGCCGGTCTTCTCCAACCTCTTCCTATTCCCGAGTGGAAATTTGACCACATTGAAATGGATTTCGTCACTGGTTTTCCCAAGTCCAAGAAGGGGAATGATTCTATCTTTGTGGTGATTGACAAACTAACCAAAGTAGCTCACTTCCTTCCAGTCAAAGAATCCATCAATGCAGCTCAGCTGGCAGAGTTGTACACTTCCAGAATTGTGTCCTTACATGGCATTCCTCAAGTTATCTCCTCAGACCGTGGAAGTTTGTTCACATCCAAGTTCTGGGACTCCTTTCAGTCTGCCATGGGCACTAAGATCCGTTTCAGCACTGCATTTCACCCTCAGACTAGTGGTCAAGTCGAAAGAGTGAACCAGATTCTAGAAGACATGCTCAGAGCTTGTGTCATATCTTTTGGCATGAAGTGGAAAATTGCCTTCCGTTTGCCGAGTTCTCTTACAACAACAGCTTCCAAGCAAGTGCCGGCAAAGCTTCATTTGAAATCCTCTATGGCAGAAAGTGCCGTACTCCTCTCAACTGGTCCGAGACGGGTGAACGTCAAATTCTTGTCAATGACTTGATCTCAGAAGCCGAAGAAATGTGCAAAGTCATACGTGAGAATCTCAAGGCCGCTCAGTCGCGTCAGAAGAGCTACTATGACGACAATCATCGTGATTTGGCTTTCGACATTGGGGATCATGTCTATCTCCGTGTTTCGCCTATGAAAGGCACCCAAAGATTCGGTATCAAAGGAAAGCTTACTCCTAGATACATGGGCCCTTTCAAGATCCTTGGCAAAAGAGGCGATCTAGCCTATCAACTTGAGCTCCCTTCCAACTTCGCTAATGTTCATGATGTGTTTCACGTGTCTTAGCTCCGCAAGTGCTTCAAGGCTCCTGAATGCACTATTCTGCTTGAGGAGATTGATCTTCAACAAGACTTGTCTTATCGTGAGCACCCTGTTGCTATTCTTGAAGAAACCGAGCGCAAGACCCGCAACAAGTCAATCAAGTTCTTGAAGGTTAAGTGGTCACACCATACCGATCAAGAAGCTACGTGGGAACGAGAAGATCACCTTCGTTCTGAGTATCCTTCCTTCTTCCAGTCCTAGATCTTGGGACAAGATATTTTCGTAGTAGAGGAGAGTTTGTAATGCCCAGATGTAACACTTTCCCTATATCGCAGTATATAAACTTTGGCTTCATCATTTCTGTTCTGGGTTCTTCTTTCTTTTCGGGTTCTTCGTTTTTTCGTGTGCGTGTGTGCATTTCATCCATGTCATGTTGTCATGTGCATTGCATTGCATTTGTGTTGTCAGTTGCATCCGGTCCCACTCGTCTCTTCCCGTTGTCCGTTTCGAGTTCCGATGCTCTCACACGTGCCCGTGGCATCCCCGAGTCCTTCTTTCGTGTGTTGCCCTGAAACGTTTCCGGAATGGCGTGAGACTTGTCGTGCGATGTTGTTTTGATACGTGTAGGCCGCCTGTCAAGTTTCGTCGCATTTGGAGTTCATTTGATACTCAACGGTTAACCTAGTGGGCTAAAAGAACCTCTTCTTTGAGGCCCAAGACCCCCTCCACAACAGCCCACCAACCCAGCAAAACCCTTCCCATCATCTCGGTCGTCGAATCGTGATCGCGTGGCCGAAAACCGCTCCCCATTTGGAGTCTCCTAGCTCCTTGTGCCTATAAAAACGTCCCCATGTCCATTTTTTCGTCCAAAAACCCTAGTTCCACGCCTCCCCGCCGCGCCAGACACGTCCGGACCGAGCCGGACGCGTCCGTCCGCAGCCCCGGCCAATCGGGACGTGCCACGTGGCCTCCGCCGCCGTTCCACCGCGCCGGCCCGCGCGGCCCGACGCGGGCCCGCCACCGCCGCCAAACCGGGCCGCGCCCCCGCGCGTCCTCCTCCGCGACCCCGCCGCCTCCGGTCGGCGCCCCGCCGCCAGCAGCTCGCCGGAGCGCCGCCGTCCTCCGCCGCCGGTGCCAGACCTTACCGCCCCGCCGTCCCCTCGCAGAGCTCCGGCCGCCGCGACTCCGGGCCCGACCCCCGCCGCTGCCTCCGTCCGGCCTCGCCGTCCCGGGACTCTACGTCGCCGGCCACCTCCCCCGTCGGCCTCCCGCCGGCCGGATCGAGGGCCACCGCCCCTTGCTGTTCCCCGTCGAGTTCGCCGGGCCATACGCCGCAGCGAAGCTCTTCGAGCGCTGGATCCCGATCCAGTTCGTCCGATCCAGCGGGCGAAACCCTAACGGGCCCGCACCCGTTCGCCCGCGGACCCGCTTCGCCCGCGACCCGATCCGCTACCCGCAACCCGCGTTGACCCTCTGAGGTTGATTTTTTTCCTCTAAGTCCTTTTTGCATTTTGTTGTCTGATGGCTTCTTGTGATGACAATAACTTTTTGTGTGTATGTCCGAATTATGCATATGATATGTCAAAATGATCGTGGTGATGTGTACTACGTTTTGTTCCATTGTGTCATGCTTGTTTGAGTCCATCTAGATGTCTTAATCATCATGACAAGAGTGCTACTTGATATAAACTGCTGCTATTATTTGTTTTCATGCCATGTTTGAGATGTGATAACTTGGTGCACGTTCATCCAAATGAAGCAAATAAGGTGTCAAAGTGTTCATCATTAGATGCTCTACATGTTGGGTGCTGTAGCATGCATGTTAGAGTTCATATTGCCATGTTTATCTCTGTTTCAAAAGTGCATGTGGCTGTTAGGTTTTGTAACTTGTTACGGGATGCCTAGTTGAGGAGCTCGTTGCTATTGTTGTGTTTGCCCCCATATCGCATGCTCATATGTTTTAGATTCTCCATCATGTGTTCTTTGCTGTGGTGCAAACCACTTTCCATGATATGCTTTGAGGTGACTTAAACATGCTTGCAAACATGCCATGCCAACTTAACTGTTTTAACACTTAGTGAAATTTCACTAAGTCTGGAATCTGTCTTATCCTGATGCTATGTTTGCTTGTTGTCCTAGGCAAATCCATGATAGTTTTGGGGTGGCCATTGATCATTCCTTGTTGTATATGTTGTTGTCTATCCATCCATGCCCTCACTTTCTCATTTGGGTTGCTGTAGCCTATTTAATTCTTGCTCCCAAGTTGCTATAAAATATTACTGTCAGGTTTTTATTGTCATGATCAAAATGTTGTAGCTTGTTGCTATTGATCCATGCCTCCTATGGAGTTGCTCCAATGGAGTTGTTTGCTGTAGGTTATGTCTACTTCATGTCCATGCTTCTTGTCACCATGTTTGAGTGCTGTAGAGTATATATTTATTGCTCCAAAGTTGCTATGTGGTTGTTAATTTCTGGACTAATTTTAAAACTATGCATATGGGGACTTACCGGATTAGTCTTAAGTAGTCTCCGGCCTCATTTAAACTTGTTGCTCTTATGTTGTTTCTCTGTGCTTCCTACCTTGCCATGTTATGCATCCTAAATAGACTTGTCATGCATCCTACTTGCTTGAGCATATTGTCTTGTTCTTATGTTGTTTCTGGTGTGCTTCCTACTTTGACATGTTAAGCATCCTAAGTGCATCTGCATTGCATCCTAAGTGCATGATACGTGCATCCTATAGATTGAGCATTGCACCTTGTTTGATTTCGTGCCTCGTGTGTTCTTGTGTTGTGTAGAGCCGGAAGCCGAGACCGAGTACGAGAACGAGGTTACTACCAAGGTTGAGGACGAGGAGCCATCTTATAATCCCATCGACGACTCGACAGGCAAGATGACCTGACCCAGATATCATTACTATCTTTGCCTATTGCTAGAAGTCTCGCTCTTTAGTTTATTGCCTCGATGCCCATGTTTGTTTGTCAGCCTCCCATTGTAACCATGAATCTGTCTAACCACCCATCCTATGCAAACCTTTGATTGGCTACGTAGGCTTCGCTCAGCCCCTCTTATAACATTGCTAGTTGCAGGAGAAGATTTGAAGATTCTTGCTTCATGTTGAAGTATTTGTTGGGATATCACACCATATAAATTCTTAAACTAAATCATCTATATATTGGTAATGTGTGGAAGGTTGAGCCTCTTGCTCGGTGTTTTGTTCCACTCATGCCGCCCTCGGAACCGTATAAACCGGTGTTATGTTCCTTGATTTTGCGTTCCTCACACGGTTGGGGTTATGGGACCCCCTCGATAAACCGCTTAGCGCTAAGTCTTTTCCAGCAAGTCCCAACATTGGTACTCCATTTGCCTAAACAACTAAAAACTTGCATAGGGAGTAATTAACCCTCTTCTTAATCAACAACCCCGGGCCAGTGCTCCACATGAGTGTTGGTCCGAAATGGGGAGCCTGCGGGGCCACCTTGGGGAAACCCGAGGGCTGGTAAAAACCCGTAGCTTCACCCATCCGGTCATGGCCTGAGACTAGATACGCGCGGCTATTGTCAGGGTGTCGGCACGCCGGGAGGATTTGCTGGATTAGTCTTACCTTAGTCGGAGTATCTTGAGCACCGGATTCCGAGAATACTTGGGCCTTCCCACCTTGGAGTTGCGACTCCGTGGATCATGGGCTTGTAATGGGCCAAGTTGGAACACCCCTGCAGGGTTTTGAACTTTCGAAAGCCGTGCCCGCGGTTATGTGGCAGATGGGAATTTGTTAATATCCGGTTGTAGAAAACTTGACACCATGTTCAGAACACACTACCAGCGTGAGTAACCGTGACGGTCATTTTCCGAAAGGGGTTCGGGAAGTGAACACGGTGGGGTTATGTTTGACGTGTTTAGATAGGATCACTTCGTGATCACTTTGTCGTCCGTGGCACTTCTCTTCCCGCTCTTAACACGTAAGCTAGTGCTAGTGCAGCTGTAGCCTTTTATTCTTTCTTCAGCCTTGTTCCACACCCAAGGCTTAGATAGTTTTGCTACCCGGGAACGGGATTGCTCAGTCCTCCGTGGCTCACAGATTCTACACCACACCAGATGCAGGGACCATGGTGAACTACTCAGGTGACGGCACAGAGCTGTACTGGGAGTACGATGAAGAACGTAGCCGATACTATGTGCACTACCCTCATGATCAGTAGTGGTTTCTACTAGGGGCGATTCGAACCTATGGCTTTTATGTTTTGGTATCTTTCATCTGGATCTTTGCCCGTAGTCGGGTTGTGATGTTATTTGGATGATGATTTGCTTATGTAATGAATTGCGTGACGTGGCGAGTGTAAGCCAACTATCCTTTTGCAATTTCATCCCTATTTTTACATGAGTCGTGCAAAGATACCGAACTTGAGATCATTCCAGAATGGGCTTATACCTTTAAGTCGTGCCTCGACACGTAGGAGGTATAGTCCCATCCTGGGCATTACACCAGATGAGTAACACCCATGAGATCTTTCGGGTTCACACAGATTTATCGAAGTCATAGGTTCAACCCATATGGGAATCTTAGGAACATATACCACAATCTTCAAGAGTAAATAACACCAGCTAGAAGCAGAGAATGGTTGACAAAAGCAGAGTATACTATTTACCAAAGGCATTATGTATCCGAGGAAAGACTCGCAAGGTTGTTGAATATGAAGGGCACTGTCGGATAATAATCCAACACAGGGTCTAGTGGTCCATAAGGGATCTGATGGGAGTATCGGTACTCAACTAGAGGAAGAAACAGTGCAAAGTCATCGGATTATGAAAACATTTGGACAATTAAAGGCTCAAATGCAAAGGAATTGTGATTCCCAAATCAAGGGATCAGAATCAAACGCTCTGATTAAGGATAGGTAAGAAGAGTAGGCTTAGGGGTACACTTGATGGAAATTTCATTAGCCGAGATCCAGCTCATATTCGGAATGACTTCTGAGGCTGTGAGCTGGAAGAACGAATTCTAGTTTGACTGATGATTGCAAGTATTTGCAACCTATTGAATCAATATGATCAGAAAGTCAATCACAAAGAACTTTAACGAATATTGATATACATATGGAATTAACCATAATGCAAGCCGGTAAAATTTTCCAAAGCAATAGGTTGCTGAGGATTTTGGAAGATTGAATAGCGTTTCGAAGAAATTTGTGAAACGCATGAACAACTGGGGATGAATGAATCCCTGGTAAGTGTGAGGAATTATTCATACATGTATTCATGCGGAAAAGGAGCTGCAAGGCAGCGGGCACAAAGGATTCTCGGAATATCCAAAGTATTTCATGGTATCTTGTAATAACAAGATCAATTGAAACGAAGGTATGGACGACAAGTGTATGCAGCTATCCTTAGGGATTTATCGGTGATATGGAATTGCAATGGCGAAGGGCACAAGGGTCTCGGGGAAACATCGGAGAATATCTTCGAAGTCTTCTGGTGAAGCATGGAACCAACCGGAATTAAGGGGCTCTCCGGGGAAAGTCGTTATGAGAACTTAATGTGGTCAGTAAATTCATTTAACACGAATAGAAGAGAGAACAGAGTCCTAGAGCATAGATGAGGAATAAAAGATCCTAATACCACTCAATGGCGACGTGGGCCCGTAAGCCACACAACCATGTTAGTAAATCAATTTTACAAAGACTAAACTCAACTTCGGCCAAGGAGTTGGAAAGGGGGTTCCTACATGCAGTCGGCTCTGATACCAACTTGTGACGCCCCCGATTTGACCGTACACTAATCATGCATGCAAATGTGTACGACCAAGATTAGGGACTCACTCGAAGATCTCACAACACAACTCTAGACACAAATTAAAATAATACAAGCTTTATATTACAAGCCATGGGCCTCGAGGGCTCAAATACACAAGAGTGAGAGAAGTAATAATATCAGAGTAAGGACATAAGTTAAACAAGTTTTCCTTAAGAAGGCTAGCACAAAAGTAACAACGATAAAAAAGGCAAGGCGTCCTGCCTGGGAGCCTCCTAACAACTCCTGGTCATCGACAACCGTCACGTAGTAGTAGGCACCCTCGAGGTAGTAGTAGTCGT
This sequence comes from Secale cereale, assembly GCA_902687465.1. NCBI lineage: Eukaryota > Viridiplantae > Streptophyta > Magnoliopsida > Poales > Poaceae > Secale > Secale cereale. Next base: position 389,254,820 of record LR738714.1, read on the forward strand.
CAAAGGTGGCATCTTGCTCCTGGACTCCACCATCTGGTTGCATCAAATGAGAAGGAAGGGAACATGGGAAAAGAGGGAGCAAAGTGATGTCTACTAAGCAACCTTCTTCTTGTAGACGTTGTTGGGCCTCCAAGTTCAGAGGTCTGTAGGACAGTAGCAAATTTCCCTCAAGTGGATGACCTAAAGTTTATCAATCCGTGGGAGGCGTAAGATGAAGATAGTCTCTCTCAAACAACCCTACAACCAAAAAACAAAGAGTCTCTTGTATCCCCAACACACCCAATACAATGGTAAATTGCATAGGTGCACTAGTTCAGCGAAGAGATGGTGGTACAAGTGCAATATGGATGGTAGATATATGTTTTTGTAATATGAAAATATAAAAAAGCAAGGTAACTAATGATAAAAGTGAGCACAAACGGTATTGCAATGCTTTGAAACAAGGCCTAGGGTTCATACTTTCACTAGTGCAAGTTCTCTCAACAATAATAACATAACTGGATCATATAACTATCCCCCCACATGCAACAAAGAGTCACTCCAAAGTCACTAATAGCGGAGAACAAACGAAGAGATTATTGTAGGGTACGAAACCACCTCAATGTTATTCTTTCTGATCGATCTATTCAAGAGTCCGTAGTAAAATAACACGAAGCTATTCTTTCCGTTCGATCTATCCTAAAGTTCGTACTAGAATAACACCTTAAGACACACATCAACCAAAACCGTACTGTCACCTAGATACTCCATTGTCACCTCAAGTATCTGTGGGCATGATTATACGATATGCATCACACAATCTCATATTCATCTATTCAACCAACACAAAGAACTTCAAAGAGTGCCCCAAAGTTTCTACCGGAGAGTCAAGAAGAAAACGTGTGCCAACCCCTATGCATAGATTCCCAAGGTTATGGAACCCGCAAATTGATCACGAAAACATACATCAAGTGAATCAATAGAATACCCCATTGTCACCACGGGTATCCCACGCAAGACATACATCAAGTGTTCTCAAATCCTTAAAGACTCAATCCGATAACATAACTCCAAAGGGAAAACTCAATGCATTACAAGAAGATAGAGGGGGAGAAGCATCATAAGATCCAACTATAATAGCAAAGCTCGCGATACATCATGATCGTGCCATTTAAAGAACACGAGAAAGAGAGAGAGAGAGAGAGAGGGAGAGAGAGAGAGATAGATCAAGCACATAGCTACTGGTACATACCCTCAACCCCGATGGTGAACTACTCCCTCCTCGTCATGGAGAGCGCCGGGATGATGAAGACGGCCACCAGTGATGGATACCCCCTCCGGCAGGGTGCCGATTGGTTTTTGGTCGCTACAGAGGCTTGCGGCGGCGGAACTCCCGATCTAGGTTTCTTTTCAGGGGTTTCTATATTTATAGGAATTTTTGGCGTAGGTCTCACATCAGGGGGGTCTCCGAGTCGTCCACGAGATAGGGGGCACGCCCAGGGGGTAGGGCGCGCCCTCCACCCTCATGGACGGCCCAGGACTCTTCTGGCCCAACTATTTTACTCCGGAGGCTTGTTTTGGTCCATAAATAATCATCAAAAATTGGCACGTCAACTGGAATCTGTTTGGTATTCCTTCTCTGTAAAACTCAAAAACAAGGAAAAACAGAAACTGGCATTGGGCTCTAGGTTAATAGGTTTGTCCCAAAAATCATATAAAATAGCATATAGACGCATATAAAACATCCTGGATGGATAATATAATTGCATGGAACAATAAAAAATTATAGATACGTTGGAGACGTATCAAGCATCCCCAATCTTAATTCCTGCTCGTCCTCGAGTAGATAAATGATAAAAACAATTTTTTTATGTGGAATGCTTCCTAAGATAATTATCAATGTAATTTTATTTATTGTGGCATGAATGTTCAGATCCATAAGATTCAAGACAAAAGTTTAATGTTGACATAAAAACAATAATACTTCAAGCATACTAACAAAGCAATTATGTCTTCTCAAAATAACATGGCCAAAGAAAGTTCAACCCTACAAAATCATATAGTTTGGCTATGCTCCATCTTCGTCACACAAAATACCGAAATCATGCACAACCCCGGTTTCAGCCAAGCAATTGTTTCATACTTTAATATTTTCAAACTTTTTTAACTTTCACGCAATACATGAGCCTGAGCCATGGATATAATACTATAGGTGGAATAGAATGGTGGTTGTGGAGAAGACAAAAAAGAGGAAGATGGTCTCACATCAACTGGGCGTATCAATGGGCTATGGAGATGCCCATTAATAGATATCAATGTGAGTGAGTAGGGATTGTCATGCAACGGATGCACTAGAGCTATAAATGTATGAAAGCTCAACAAAAGAAACTAAGTGCTTGTGCATCCAACTTGCTTGCTCATGAAGACGTAGGGCATTTTGAGGAAGCCCATCGTTACAATATACAAGCGAAGTTCTATAATGAAAATTCCCACTAGCATATGAAAGTGACAAAACAAGAGACTCTCTATCATGAAGATCATGGTTCTACTTTGAAGCACAAGTGTGGAAAAAAGATAGTAGCATTGTCCCTTTTTTTGGGTCTTTCCTTATTTTTCGGGACAATGCTCTAATAATGATGATCATCACACTTCTATTTATTTACAACTCATGGATTACAACTCGATACTAGACCAAAATATGAATCTATATGGATGCCTCCCGCGGTGTACCGGAATAGGCAATGAATCAAGAGTGACATGTATGAAAAATTATGCAAGGTGGCCTTGCCACAAATACGATGTCAACTACATGATCATGCAAGGCAATATGGCAATGATGAAACATGTCATAATAAACGGAACGGTGGAAAGTTGCATGACAATATATCTCAGAATGTCTATGGAAATGCCATAATAGGTAGGTATGGTGGCTGTTTTGAGGAAGATATATGGTCGGTTTATGGTACCGGCGAAAGTTGCGTGGTACTAAAGAGGCTAGCAATGGTGGAAGGATGAGAGTGCGTATAATCCATGGACTCAACATTAGTCATAAAGAACTCACATAATTATTGAAAAAATCTACAAGTCATCAAAACAAAGTACTACACCCATGATCCTAGGGGAAGGGTTGGTAGGAGTTAACCATCACGCGATCCCGACCTCCACACAAATGATAACAATCAAAGAAATACCTCATGCTTTAAATTTGTTACACAACGGTTACCATATGTGCATGCTACGGGACATGCAAACCTCAACACAAGTATTCTTCAAATTCACAATTACTCTACTAGCATGACTCTAATATCACCATCCTTATATCTCAAAACAATCATCAAGCATCAAACTTCTCATAGTATTCAACGCACTTTATATGAAAGTTTTTATTATACCCATCTTGGATGCCCATAATATTAGGACTAGTTTTATAGCCAAAGAAAATTACCACACTGTTCTAAAAGACACTCAAAATAATATAAGTGAAGCATGAGAGTTCATCTATTTCTTCAAAATAAAACCACCGCCGTGCTCTAAAAGGATATAAGTGAAGCACTAGAGCAAACGACAAACTAGTCCAAAAGATATAATTGAAGATCAATGAATACTTGAATAATTATGTAACTATGTGAAGACTCTCTAACATTTAAGAATTCCATATCTTGTGACATTATTCAAACAGCAAGCAAAAATAAAATAAAACAAAATGACGCTCCAAGCAAAACACATATCATGTGGTGAATAAAAATATAGCCTCAAGGAAATTTACCGATGAACGAAGACGAAAGAGGGGATGCCATCCGGGGCATCCCCAAGCTTAGGCTCTTGGTTGTCCTTGAATATTACCTTGGGTTGCCTTGGGCATCCCCAATCTTAGGCTCTTGCCACTCCTTATTCCATAGTCCATCGAATCTTTAGCCAAAACTTGGAAACTTCACAACACAAAACTCAACAGAAAACTCGTAAGCTCCGTTAGTATAAGAAAATAAAACCACCACTTAGGTACTGTTGTGAACTCATTCTAAATTCATATTGGTGTTATATCTACTGTATTCCAACTTCTCTCTGGTTCATACCCTCCGATACTACTCATAGATTCATCAAAATAAGCAAACAACACATAAAAAACAGATTCTGTCAAAAACAGAACAATCTGTAGCAATCTGTAATTTTCGAATACTTCTGTAACTCTAAAAATTCTGAAATAAATTGATGGACGTGAGGAATTTTTCTATTAATCTTCTGCAAAAAAATCAACTCAAAAGCACTCTTCTGTAAAAAAAAATGGCAGCTAATCTCGTGAGCGCGAAGTTTCTGTTTCTTACAGCAAGATCGCAAAGACTTTCACCCAAGTGTTCCCAAAGGTTCTACTTGGCACTTTGTTGAAACAAAAGCTATAAAACATGATTACTACAGTAGCTTAATCATGTGAAGACACAAAAACAGTAGGGGTAAATATTGGGTTGTCTCCCAACACGCGCTTTTCTTTAATGCCTTTCTAGCTAGGCATGATGATGACAATGATGCTCGCATAAAAGATAAGAAATGAAACATGACGGGAGCATAATGAAGAATATGACTAGCACATTTAAGCCTAACCCGCTTCCTATGCATAGGGATTTTGTGAGCAAACAACTTATGTGAACAAGAATCAACTAGCATAGGGAAGCAAAACAAGCATAGCTTCAAGATTTTCAACACATAGAGAGGAAACTTGATATTATTGCAATTCCTACAAGCATATGTTCCTCCTTCATAATAAATTTCAGTAGCATCATGAATGAATTCAACAATATAACTATCACATAAAGCACTATTTTCATGATGCACAAGCGTATAAATTTTATTACTCTCTACATAAGCAAAATTCTTCTAATTCAGAATAGTGGGAGTATCATAAAAAACTAGAATACTATAGATTGTTTTCACATTAAAAGAGTAATGTCCAGAAAAAGGGTAATCATAATCATGACAAGTTTTATAAATATAATCATCACTGCTTTTTATAGCATAAGTGTAATCACAATAATCATCATAAGTAGCAACTTTTTTCTCATCATAATCAATTGAAACCTCTTCCAAGATAGTGGAATCATTGCTAGATAAAGTCATGACCTCTCCGAATCCATTTTCATCAATATAATGATCATAAATAGGAGGCATGCTATCATCATAATTAATTTTCATATCAAAACCTGGGAGGCTAAAATATCATCTTCATCAAACGTAGCATCCCCAAGCTTGGAACAAACATTAATTGCAGCAAATAAATTCTCAAACATGTTATTCTCATCAAACACAACATCCCCAAGCTTGGGCCTTTTACTATCGTAAGCATAATCACTCTCATCATTAATAGTATGGATAGCACCGATAGTATAGCAATTATCATCATAACAATGAGTAATAGGACCAACATCATTTGGAAGGGATACCTTTTTACCTATGCTTCTCCATCTTTTCTTTTTTTTTTCTTTGCATCATGTGTGGGTTTAATCCTCTTTTTGGAGCTCCTTATTAATGCGATTGGTTGAATAGAAGGCTCCTCCTTGTTACCTGATTCATCGGAAGAAAGAATAGGAGGATACGGGGAAACCTCTTCCCTTTCATTAGTATTCTCTTCATCTTTTGTTTGTTTTGTTGTCTTTATGTAATTGGCAATATAAGGATTTTCAATGCAATTTACCGCACAATACATATAAATTTCCTCTAGACCAAAATCAAGAACTTTACCAAGGACAAATTCTGGAAGATCCTTAGTTATACGTTTCATTTCTTCATAACCCAGAAGCAAACTAAGTTCATTATGATATGCAAGGGAAATCAAGTTATCACAATTTTTGCACACAATTCGATCATGAAACAATTTGCATAGGATATTTAAATGATCACGTTCATTGCAAAGTTCACAAGGATGCCTAAGAAAATTTAAATTTCAGCACAAACATCTAGCCTTTCTTGCAACCATTTAGTTTCTAAATACTTATGCCTCTTGCAAAATCTATCTTCCCTATTTGGTGTGTACTTGCAAACTCTATGCACTCCACAAAAATTGACATGCTTATATGAGATATTTTCATCATGACTAGTGCAATCATCATTAGTACTATGGATATTCAAGGAGTTCGTACTAAAAACATTGCAATCATGCTCATCATTCAAAGACTTAGTGCCAAGCATTTTAATGCATTCTTCTTCTAACACTTGAGCACAATTTTCCTTTCCATCATTTTCACGAAAGACATTGAAAAGATGAAGCATATGAGGTAACCTTAATTCCATTTTTTGTAGTTTTCTTTTTAAAATAAACTAGTGATAAAACAAGAAACTAAAAGATTCAATTGCAAGATCTAAATATATACTTTCAAGCACTACCATCCCCGGCAATGGTGCCAGAAATTGCTTGATGTCTACTACGCAACCTTCTTCTTGTAGACGTTTTTGGGCCTCCAAGTGCAGAGGTTTTTAGGATAGTAGAAAATTTCCCTCAAGTGGATGACCTAAGGTTTATAAATCCGTGGGAGGCGTAGGATGAAGATAGTCTCTCTCAAACAACCATGCAACCAAATAACAAAGAGTCTCTTGTGTCCCCAACAGACCCAGTACAATGGTAAATTGTATAGGTGCACTAGTTCGGCGAAGAGATGGTGATACAAGTGCAATATGGATGGTAGAGATAGGTTTTTGTAATATGAAAAATATAAAAACAACAAGGTAACTAATGATAAAAGTGAGCGCAAACGGTATTGCAATGCTTTGAAACAAGGCCTAGGGTTCGTACTTTCACTAGTGCAAGTTCTCTCAACAATAATAACATAACTGGATCATATAACTATCCGTCAACATGCAACAAAGAGTCACTCCAAAGTCACTAATATCGTAGAACAAACGAAGAGATTATTGTAGGGTACGAAACCACCTCAAAGTTATTCTTTCTAATCGATCTATTCAAAAGTACGTAGTAAAATAACACGAAGCTATTCTTTCCATTCGATCTATCCTAGAGTTCGTACTAGAATAGCACCTTAAGACACACATCAACCAAAACCCTAATGTCACCTAAATACTCCATTGTCACCTCAAGTATCCGTGGGCATGATTGTACGATAGGCACCACACAATCTCACATTCATCTATTCAACCAACACAAAGAACTTTAAAGAGAGGCCCAAAGTTTCTACAGGAGAGTCAAGACGAAAATGTGTGCCAACCCCTATGCATAGATTCCCAAGGTCACGGAACCCGCAAGTTGATCACCAAAACATACATCAAGTGAATCAATAGAATACCCCATTGTCACCACGGGTATCCCATGCAAGACATACATCAAGTGTTCTCAAATCCTTAATGACTCAATCCGATAAGATAACTCCAAAGGGAAAACTCAATCCATTACAAGAAGATAGAGGGGGAGAAGCATCATAAGATCCAACTATAATAGCAAAGCTCGCGATACATCCTGGATGGATAATATAATAACATGGAACAATAAAAAATTATAGATACATTGGATACGTATCACAAAGCAACCATGAGTACTCATCCAAAGTACTCACAATCAAGGATCCACACTACATATGCATCAATATCAATGAATGGGTAGTATCTGTGGACTATACTGCAGAATGCCTGAATAAGAGGGGGGAGAAGCTAGTCCTATCGAAGACTAGCATCCTCTGGAAACCACCGTCTTGCAGGAACAAGAGGGAGTAGAGTAGTATAACATAAGTCATATTTATGTTTTTTTGACCGTGGACTGTGGGGAAAACCCCCACAGCATAAAGAGCACTTTATTGAAGAGAATAACAAAAGTACATAGAGGATTACAAGGGGTAATCAGACCAACATCAAAGAGAAAAAACTAAGAAACTACAAAGAAAAACTAGGAAGAACTAGGGAAAGATTACCAACAACTCAAGGGGGAAGTCATATTTATGTTGTTGTATCAACGCTCCAGGATCCTTTCGCGTCTCCCGGAGCCATATAACCTTATCATGCCACAACATCCACTTCTAGTTGTATCGATCGGGATACAACTGCAAGTGTCCGTTACCGTAGGACAGGCTATCGATAGATGGTTTCTTCCCTGCATGGGTGCACCAACTTACCCACCACGCTCGCTTAACTATGGCTGGACACACCATCAGGTCATGCCCGGCCTCGGCCAAACAATACGCCGCTACCCGACCTAGGCTTAATAGAGAGGTCTGCATGTCGGACTAAATGTATGCCCCCAAGGGTCTTGGGCCATCGCCCTGGGAACTCCTGCACATTGCGTGGGCGGCCGGTGAGCAGACCTAGCTACCTCCTTAAAAAAGGCAGGTGCTTACCAAATCCAATCCGGCGCGCGCCGCTCAGTCACATGACATCTAATAAGCTTCGGCTGATGCATACGACGCAGAACGCCCATACTATGCGCACGTGATGGTTTGTGCTATCAGGCGAGAGGCCCATCGAATCAAATATCAAAATTGTTTAGTGTCTTGGGAACGCGCGGTAAGGAGCAGAGATGCACTTTCATGTGACCCCATCGCCCCATCTCGAGGACTTGCGGCAAGGTCTAAGTATGCCTGGACACGCCTCGTAATTACCTCACGGGCACCTTCCAGGTGAACCCGATTCCACATCGCTCGCACTTAAGCTCGCGCGGGTACCCCTCAGGGCCGACCCGTCTTTAGAAGCATGGTTTAGTGTAAAGTCATAGTAACAAAAGTAACCATGTGTCTAACACCAAGGGAACCCTGAGGAATCACCCTCGTTGGAATTCCACATGATGTTACCTTCAAGGTGAACGAAGGAGGAATCACCCTCGAGGTGCACTCTTGAGAAGTTGCACGATAGTGTCGTTATCGGGAGTGGAGATGGAGGAATCACCCTCGATGACCATAACCGACGAACTGGCCTACAAGGTTAACACCAGAAATGCTGATGAGGCATCACCCTCGGCACTTGATAGTAAGCCAGTAGTGTTGAGCAACTAAGGGGAAAGTGATGTGCGGTGCCGGGGCCTGGTCTTCGATCCCGTTGATCGGGTCTTCTGATAATCCAGCGGGGGCAACAGGGACAAGGTGGGGGTCACTGGTGGGTTAACAACCAACTTATACTAAGCAGTTTAGGATAAACATGTAAGGTCTGAAAGCAGGTAACAACAACAGGCTATGCATCAGTATAGGATCATACAAAAACAGTAGCGGTTCTAATGCAAGCATAAGGGAGAAGGGAATGGGCGATATCGAAATGATCAAAGGGGGTTGGCTTGCCTGGTTGCTCAAATGAGGAGAGGTCGTCGTCGATGCAGTTGATCACTGAGGTAGCTTCAGTCTCGAGGTCTACATGAGAGAATAGAGGGAAGAAACAGTAAATACAAGCAATCAAGAGCAACACTAAGCATGACAAGATGATATGCATAACTAGGGGTGTTCTAATGTGGTACTACATGTTGCAGCCGGAGGAAGAAAACATCCGGAGGGATTTTTCCGGTGTTTGGTTTATTCCGAACAGATGAAAGAGAGGGGACGATTCCATGTTCATAATGCTAGGGGCATGTGACAGACGAACAGATTGCATAATTGGATTCGTTAGATTTTTCTGAGCAACTTTCAGATATAAAACATTTTCGTCCGAGTTACGGATTATTTTCTATGATTTTATAAAGTTTTCATAGTTTTCTGAAATTTATTTCATTATTTAAAGCAAACATTATACAGAACAGTGAATGGTGATGTCAGCATGACATCACCATGACATCAGCTGGTCAAAAATAGCTGACCAGAGTCAAACCTGACTTGTGGGTCCAGAGGGACCCAGTTGTCATTGAGACAGAGGTCAAATGGGATTTGTTTTAGACTAATTAGGATTAATTAAGTGTGGGCCCCAATAGTCAATGACACATTAGAGTTTTAATTAACTAATTAATTAATTAGCAGATTAATTTATTTTAAAAGGAAAACTTAAAGTGGTGGGGCCAGCATGTCATTGACTTGGTCAAACTAGTCAACAAGGTCTAGGGGCCCCACTGGCCAATGGCACTAGGGGTGGCCCAGCCATACCACATTGGCGGCACCGGAGAGAGCTCCGGCGAGCCTCTCCCGCGGCGGTGTGTCGCCGGAGTTGACCAGAATCTCGCTATGGCCCACCAGATCGCGCGTGAAGTAGCTCTACGGGACCGCGGCGCTCGTGCACATCTAGTGGTGGCGGCGGTTCGTCCGCGGGTGGTCGGAATCGGCGTCGACGACGAGGTCAGCAGCGGAGCAGCTTCGGACGCGGACATGGGCGAGGCTGGAGCGGGCTGGATGGCGAGCTAGGGGCTCGGTGTGGTGCTACATGTGCCCTGGAGCGCGCCTGTGGCTCGCTCGCGGGATCGGGAGCTCGCCTGTGGCTCGCTCGCGGGATCGGGAGCGCGCACGGCACGTAGAAGACAGCCATGGCGGTCGGCGGAGCTCGGCTTCGACGGGGACTAGGCTAGGAGGCACTGCTACTTCTCGAGCTTGCGTTGTATTCCCTCGAAGAGTAAAGGGTGATGCAGCACAGTAGCGTAAGTATTTCCCTCAGTTATTGAGAACCAAGGTATCAATCCACTAGGAGACCACGCGCGAGTCCCTCGCACCTGCACAAACAAATAAGAACTTCGTAGCCAACACGATAAGGGGTTGTCAATCCCTTTACGGTCACTTATGAAAGTGAGATCTGATAGAGATGATAGTTTGATAATTTTTGGTATTTTTGGATATAAGAACAGAAAGTAAAAGCGGAAAAGTAAAGTAGATTGTAGATTGATATGTTGAGAATAGACCCGGGGGCCATAGTTTTCTCTAGTGGCTTCTCTCATGATAGCGGTATTCTACGGCGGGTAAACAAATTACTGTCGAGCAATTGACAGAAAAGCGAATAATTATGAGACTATCTAGGCATGATCATTATATATAGGCATCACGTCCGAGACAAGTCGACCGAAACGATTCTGCATCTACTACTATTACTCCACACATCGACCGCTATCCAGCATGCATCTAGAGTATTAAGTTCATAAGAACAGAGTAACGCCTTAAGCAACATGACATGATGTAGAGGGATAAACTCAAACATCGTGATATAAACCCCATCTTTTTATCCTCGATGGCAACAATACAATACGTGCCTTGCCGCCCCTACTGTCACTGGGCAAGGACACCGCAAGATTGAACCCAAAGCCAAGCACTTCTGTTGGAAATATGCCCTAGAGGCAATAATAAAAGATTTATTATTATATTTCCTTGTTCATGATAATCGTTTATTATCCATGCTATAATTGTATTGATTGGAAACTCATATACATGTGTGGATAAATAGACAAACTTTGTGTCCCTAGTAAGCCTCTTCAGGACTAGCTCGTTGATCAAAGATGACCACGGTTTCCAGGTCATAGACATGAGTTGTCATTTGATAACGGGATCACATCATTAGGAGAATGATGTGATGGACGAGACCCAAACGTTAAACATAGCTTTTGATCGTATCAGTTATCGCTATAGTTTTCTGCATGTCAAGTATAAGTTCCTATGACCATGAGATCATGTAACTCACTGACACCGTAGGAGTGCTTTGTGTGTGCCAAACGTCGCAACGTAACTGGGTGACTATAAAGGTACTCTACAGGTATCTCCGAAGGTGTCTGTTGAGTTGACATGGATCGAGACTGGGATTTGTCACTCCGTGTGACGGAGAGGTATCTCCGGGCCCACTCGGTAATACATCATCTCAATGAGCTCAAAGTGACTAAGTGGTTAGTCACGGGATTATGTATTACGGCAACGAGTAAAGAGACTTGCCGGTAACGAGATTGAACTAGGTATAGAGATACCGACGATCGAATCTCGGGCAAGTAACATACCGACGAGACAAAGGGAACTGTATACGGGATTGCCTGAATCCTTGACATCGTGGTTCATCCGATGAGATCATCGAGGAACGTGTGGGAACCAATATGGGTATCCAGATCCCGCTATTGTTTATTGACCTGGGAGTGTCTCGGTCATGTCTACATGGTTTCCGAACCCGCAGGGTCTACACACTTAAGGTTCGGTGACGCTAGGGTTGTTAGTGAGAACAGTGCATGGTTACCGAAGGTTGTTCGGAGTCCCGGATGAGATCCCGGACGTGACGAGGGTCTCCGGAATGGTCCGGGGACGAAGATTGATATATAGGATGAGAGTGTTCGGAGTCCGGAAGTGTTCCGGGGAGTATCGGGAAATCGGCGGATGACCGAAAGGGGTTTCGGGGGTCCCGGAAGGAGTTTCGGGCCTAATGGGCCACAAAGGGGGACACAACAGCCCTCATAGGGCTGTGCGCCCCCCCTGGGCCCTCTCCTCATGCGCCAAGGGAGGTGGACCCCCCTAGGGCTGCCGCACCCCCTTTGGCTTGGGGGGCAAGGCACCTAGGGGGGGAAACCCTAGCCCCAGGGGGCGCCGCCCCTCCCCATCTGCCCTGGCCGCCGGCCCCTAGGGGAAACCCTAGGGCGCCCCCCTCCCTTCTACTCCCCCTACATAAAGAGAGGCAGAGGGAGGGCAGCCACACACGTTCGTGCCTCGGTGCTGCCCTCCCTCTCCCACATCCATCTTCGTTTTCCCGCGGTGCTTGGCGAAGCCCTGCTGGAATCCTCCACCACCATCTCCACCACGCCGTCGTGCTGCCGGTGTCTCCATCAACCTCTCCTCCCCCCTTGCTGGATCAAGAAGGAGGAGACGTCCCCGAGCTGTACGTGTGAAGAACGCGGAGGCACCGTTGCTTCGGTGCTAGGATCTTCGGCGATCTGAATCGCGGCGAGTACGACTCCATCAACCGCGTTCTTGAACGCTTCCGCTTAGCGATCTACAAGGGTATGTGGATCCAACTCTCCCCTCGTAGATGCATCTCCTAGATTGATCTTGGTGAACGTAGGAATTTTTTTTGTTTCCCATGCAACGTTCCCCAACAACTTCTCCCATTACAAGAACTATAGATCTAGTAGGCCAAACCAAACCAATAATTCGAAGAGACTTGCAACGATATTATAATCATACATAAAGAGTTCAGAAAAGAACCAAATAATTCTCATAGATATTCTTGATCACAAACCCACAATTCATCGGATCTCGACAAACACACCGCAAAAAGAAATTACATCGAATAGATCTCCTCGAACACTGATGAGAACTTAGTATTGAGATCCAAAGAAAGAGAAGAAGCCATCTAGATACTAGCTATGGACCCGAAGGTCTGTGGTAAACTACTCACAACTCATGGTGAGGCGATGATGATGATGTAGAAGCACTCCGTGGAAGATCCCCCCTCCGGCAGAGCTCTGGAACAGGCCCCAAGATGGGATCTCACGGGAATAGAAGGTTGCGGCGGTGGAACTAGAGTTTTCTATGTTGTTCTAATGGTTTTAGGGTACGTAGATATATATAGGAAGAAGGAGGGCACCGGGGGCCAGACGTGGGTCCCACGAGGCAGGGGGCGCGCCCCCACCCTCGTGGATGCCACGTCAGCCCTACTCTGTGGTTCTCAAGTCTCCCGTGCGTATTTTGCTCCAAAATATCTCTCCCGAAGGTTTCATTCCGTTTGGACTCCGTTTGATATTCCTTTTCGGCAAAACCCTGAAATAGGCAAAAAACAGCAATCTGGACTGGGCCTTTGGGTTAATAGGTTAGTCCCAAAAATAATATAAAAGTGTATAACAAAGCCCATTTAACATCCAAAACATCATAAATAATAGCATGGAACAATAAAAAATTATAGATACGTTGGAGACGTATCAAGCATCCCCAAGCTTAATTCATGCTCGTCCTCGAGTAGGTAAATAATAAAAACAGAATTTTTGATGTGGAATGCTAACCAACATAATTTTCAATATAATTCTCTTAATTGTGGCATGAATGTTCAGATCTGAAAGACTGAAGACAAAAGTCTATATTGACATAAGAAATAATAATACTTCAAGCATACTAACAAAGCAATCATGTCTTCTCAAAATACTATGGCTAAAGAAAGTTATCCCTACAAAATCATATAGTCTGGCTATGCTCCCTCTTCATCATACAAAATATTCATATCATGCACAACCCCGGTTTCAGCCAAGCACCTGTTTTCATACTCTATTCTTTCAAACCTTTCGACTTCCACGCAATTCATGAGCGTGAGCCATGGACATAGCACAATGGGTGGAATAGAGTGGTGGTTGTAAAGAAGACCAAAAGGAGGGAGATAGTCTCACATCAACTAGGCGTATTAACGGGCTATGGAGATGCCCATCAATAGATATCAATGTGAGTGAGTAGGGATTGCGATGCAACGGATGCACTAGAGCTAAGAATGTATGAAATCTCAACAAAAGAAACTAAGTGGGTGTGCATCCAACTTGCTTGCTCACGAAGACCTAGGGCATTTGAGGAAGCCCATCGTTGGAATATACAAGGCAAGTTCTATAATGAAAATTCCCACTAGTATATGAAAGTAACTAAACATGAGACTCTCTATCATGAAGAACACGGTGCTACTTTCAAGCACAAGTGTGGAAAAAGATAGTAGCAATTGTCCCTTTTTTCTTTCTTTTTTTCTTTTTTTCTTTTTGTTGGCCTTTTTTTCTTTGGCCTTTCCCTTTTTTCGGAGGGGCTTTCTGTATTTAGCCTTTCCTCACATGGGACAATACTCTAATAATGATGATCATCACACTTATATTGGTTTACAACTCGATATTACAACTCGATACTAGAATAAAGTATGACTCTATATGAATGCCTCCGGCAGTGTACCGGGATGTGCAATGAATCAAGAGTGACATGTATGAAAAATTATGCATGGTGGCGTTGCCACAAATACGATGTCAACTACATGATCATGCATGGCAATATGACAATATGAAGCGCGTCATATGAACGGAATGATGGAAAGTTGCATGGCAATATATCTAGGAATGGCTATGGAAATGCCATGATAGGTAGGTATGGTGGCTGTTTTGAGGAAGATATATGGTGGCTGTTTTGAGGAAGGATATATAGTGGGTGTATGGTACCGGTGAAAGTTGCGCGGTACAAGAGAGGCTAGCAATGGTGGAAGGGTGAGAGTGCGTATAATCCATGGACTCAACATTAGTCATAAGAACTCATATACTTATTGCAAAAATTTATGAGTCATAAAAACAAAGCAATCAACACATGCACCTAGGGGGGAGGTTGGTAGGAGTTAACCATCGCGTGCCCCCGACCTCCACACAAAGGGGGGCACTCTACAAATACCTCATGCTATAACTTCTTCACATAGCGGTTCACCATACGTGCATGCTACAACAATCACTAACCTTAACACAAGTATTTTTCAATTTCATAATAACTCTACTAGCATGACTCTAATACCACTATCCTCATATCTCAAAACAATTATCAAACATCCAACTTCTCATCATATTCAATGCACTTAGTATGAAAGTTTTTACTACATTCATCTTGGATTCCTATCATGTGAAGGCTAGTTTTATAGCCAAAGCACATTACCTTGCCGATTTAATAGACTCTCAAAAGGATATAAGTGAAGCATGAGAGATCAACAATTTCTACAAAATATAATCACCACTGTGCTCTAAAAGATATAAGTGAAGCACTAGAGCAAAAACTATTCAACTCAAAAAGATATAAGTGAAGCACATAGAGAGGTCTATCAATTCCTAGGCCATATTTAACTCTCTCAAATAGGTGTGTCCAGCAAGGATAATTATGGCAAACTAACAAGCAAAGACTCAAATTATACACGACGCTCCAAGTAAAACACATATCATGTGGTGAATAAAAATATAGCTCCGAGTATTGTTACCGATGGATGAAGACGAAAGAGGGGATGCCTTCCCGGGGCATCCCCAAGCTGAGGCTTTTGGTTGTCCTTGAATTTTACCTTGGGGTGCCTTGGGCATACCCAAGCTTAGTCTCTTGCCACTCTTTGTTCCATAGTCCATCAAAGCAATACTCAAAACTTGGAAACTTCACAACACAAAACTTAGAAAAAAATCTCGTGAGCTCCTTAGTATAAGAAAACAAACCACTACTCAAATATACTGGAATGAACTCATTCTTTGTTTATATTGGTGTTAAACCTACTGTATTCCAACTTCTCTATGATTCATACTTCCCAATACTACTCATAGATTCATCAAAATAAGCAAACAAGACACGAAAAACAGAATCTGTCAAAAACTGAACAGTCTGTAGTAATCTGTAATTTTCGCATACTTCTGTAACTCCAAAAAATTTGAACTAAATAGGTAAACGTGAGGAATTTGTCTATTAATCATCTGAAAAAAGAATCAACTAAATAGCACGCTCTAGTAAAATCTGGTGACCATTCTAGCGAGCGCTAACGATTCTGTTTTTCACAGCACGACCATATAAACTTCACACAAGTCTTCCCAAAGGTTCTACTTGGCACAAACAATAATTAAAACACAAAACCACATATAAACAGAATCTAGATGTAATATTTATTCCTAAACAGAAACAAAAACAAAAAATATATAATTGGGTTGCCTCCCAACAAGCGCTAACGTTTTACGCCCCTAGCTAGGCACGATACATGGATAGATCTAGGTATTGCCATCTTTGGAAGGCAATCCATAAGTGGCTCTCATAATAGATTCATATGGTAATTTGATTTTCTTTCTAGGAAAGTGTTCCATGCCTTTCCTTAACGGAAATTGGAATATAATATTTCCTTCCTTCATATCAATAATTGCACCAATCGTTCTAAGGAAAGGTCTACCAAGAATAATAGGACATGAACGATTGCAATATATATCAAGAACAATGAAATCTACGGGCACATAATTCCTATTGGCAACAATAAGAACATCATTAATCCTTCCCATAGGTTTCTTAATAGTGGAATCCGCGAGATGCAAATTTAAAGAACAATCATCAAGCTCATGGAAACCTAGCAAATCACACAAAGTTTTTGGGATAGTGGAGACACTTGCACCCAAATCACACAAAGCAAAGCACTCATGATCCTTTATTTTAATTTTGATATTAGGTTCCCACTCATCATAAAGCTTTCTAGGGATAGAAACTTCCAGTTCAAGTTTTTCTTCATAAGATTGCATCAAAGCATCAACTATGTGTTTGGTAAAAGCTTTATTTTGACTATAAGCATGCGGAGAGTTTAGTACGGATTGCAACAAGGAAATACAATCAATCAAAGATCAATTATCATAATTGAATCCCTTGAAATCCACGATAGTGGGTTCATCACTATGCAAAGTTTTAATCTCTTCATTCCCACTTTTAACAATTTTAGCATCAAGATCTAAAAACTCCGAATCATTGGAACACCTTTTAATTAAAGTAGACTCATCTCCAATCCTATCTTTATCAAGATTCATACGAGAGAACAAGGATCTAATAGGAGACACATCAATAACTTTCAGATCTTCAACTTTACTTTCATGATAACTAGAAGAACACGCTTTTATATAATTCTCTCTTTTAGCACGCATCCTAGCGGTTCTTTCTTTGCATTCATCAATGGAAATTCTCATAGATTTGAGAGACTCATTGATACCATGCCTAGGTGGGATAGATCTAAGTTTCGAAGAATCAACATCAAGAGTAATTCTATCGACACTTCTAGCCAATTCATCAATCTTAAGCAATTTTTCTTCAAGCAAAGCATTGAAATTCTTTTTGAATTCATAAATTCCTTTACACTAGGTAACATCCCAAATTTTCAATTTGGAATGTTATACATAGATCATAATTGCATTTCATTGTTTTGCATTTTATTCGTGGAGTTCCTCGAAATTCTAAGCAACTCAAGGACCTACGGAGAGAGTTGGGGATTTTACCGTTTTTGTATTTGAGTTCGCTCGAATACCGGTACGAGGACAGTGTGATTCTAATTATTTTTCTCTCCTAAAAATATTTTTAAATAAAATAAATGAGCGGAGATAATATGACTTCTCCAAAATAACAGAAATATTGGAGGAAAAATATTAAAAATCACTTTTCGAATTTTTCTGGATTTATTTTCGGATTTATTTGCATAGGAAAAATACGCGTTTTTCAAAATTGCATTTAGGTCCGGAAAAAATGTTCACTTTGTCCTAAATATTATTAGAGGACGGTGAAAATTTATTTCGGGAATTTTGGAGTCCGTTTGATATTTCTTTCGTTAGTTTTTCTGCGCCTGGACTCTATTTAAAGAAAAAAAACGGAACCGACCTAGTCTCGTATCGGACCGGGAAACTGGGCTTTATAAGCCGCAGCCGCCGGCCCGTTCACCCTCAGCCCACCCGCGCCGAACCCTAACCCTATCCAGCCGCCGCCGCCGCCGCCGGACCCCGCCGCCCCGCCGTCGACCTCGCCGGAGCCGTCGCCCCGCCGGAGTCGAGGTATACGCCGCCATCGTTTTTTTTGAAAGATCCGATCGGTTTTTTAGGAAGAACCCTAGATCTATTTTTTTTCCGGTTTAGATCGGTTTTCGTCGGTTTAGTTAATTAGCGGACGTTCGTCCGTACGTTCGTGTTAACGAACGGTTTTCGTCAGTTAATCGCAGACAGCGAACGTTCGTTTGTTAGCCTGTTCGTCGTTTTTCTTTTTTGGGGTATTTATCCATGATTTTTCCGATTGCGATTTCTGCCCTGATCTTGTTTCGCGTTTTTCTTTTCGCTCGAGAGTCGGAATCAGGTGATTTAAAATCCCAGATCTTCGTCTCGAAGCCCTCTTTACGTTAGAACAACTTGAACAAAGTTTTGGCTACTGTAAAATTTGATTTTAGGCCAACTAGTAATTCGGAGCTCGTTTCTTTCGTAGTTTGAGTTTCGTTGCTTCTTTCGAGTTGATTCTTTTTGCAAGCCGGAGTTCCTAAGTTGAACTTTCTGGTTAGATCTCTTATTTGAGTTTTACCCGTGCATTAACTAAGTACTTATTGTATGCTTGTTGTTTGATTGCGATAGAGTACCCGGAGTGCGCCGCTTGCTACTTTGGGTCTCTAGATTTGCGGATCATCAGCAAGGCAAGTAACACTTTGATCATGCTTTCTAATTACCCAGTTTCCATTGCATTAGTCAAACCCTCACACATTGCATGAGTAGGATCAATTAACTTGTGGGATTGAGAAGTAGATTGAGGTAGAACCTATTACCTGCATTACATTCAAACCCTTGGGAGTTACTTCTACGTTTGCTGTTAGGACATGCTATGCTCGTAGACGTGGTTTGGGTTTGAGTGAAATCCATGACAGATGTGAGTTGTTAATTAATGGTTCAACTTAATGTGGCAACATTAATACACACCTGGGTGGATTGAGGCATCTGGGTATTCCAGGATTGCCTGTTTTTCTTTTGGACCGCCACCCAGGCTCAAAGGGATCGTGAGATTTTTCATACTAGAAACTTCCGTGTGCAGCCACATGCCAATATGGGCTCTGGCATAGTTGAGTAAGTTGTGGGAAACCTTTCCATGATGGGCTAGCAGATGTAGTTGGGTTTTGTAGGTGTACCGGCCTATCTATCTGGTTAAGGGGACCTCTTCGGAAAGACTGTGTCTCGGTCATCCGTTTCTCAAACACCATGCAGTGCGAGAAACCAAACGAAGGCGATCGAGTCTTGTGGGGAAAGTTCACAAACCTCTGCAGAGTGTACAAACTGATCATGATTAGCCGTGTCCCCGGTTATGGACATCTTGAGTATCTAGTACTTGGATTATCATGTGCATCTCAACATCTTACTCTAATTTAATTTTATTGGGTTTAATGATTACTTTTAATTGGGGTTGAGAGGATGTCTATCTTCTCAACGATGTTTCAACTACCATGATAGTTAATTAAAATACATTCCTTCAAAGTAGGGAAAAATTGGCTTTACGCAAAAACTTAACCATAGAGCTTTCCACCAGCCATATTGCATATAGTATAGCTTTACTTTCATTGCATCTCTTGTGTTGCCTTGCCAGCATATTCCATGTGCTGACCCGTTTTCGGGCTGCAACGTTTCATGTTGCAGACTTTTCAGATGACGAGTAAGATGCCCTTTTAGGTCGTGGTTCTATACTCAGTGATGCCGCTGGAGTTGATGGACTCACTTATCTTCCAAGCCTTCCGCTGTTATCGTGTTAGATGGCCTTCAACCATGATTGGTGTAATAAATTCATCGTTGGACAATCGATGTAATAAGTGTGTGATTGTTACTCTGTTATAAATCCTTCGAGTACCATGCGTGTCAGCATTACTGATCCAGGGATGACACTGATGCATGGAGATCAGACTGTTTGAGGTCTGGTCGCTACACACTAGTTTCAAATTCAGAAGGCATCTTTCCATAAGAGTTGTTGTAGGAATTACCATAATTATTAGAGGAATTACTAAGAAAAGGCCTAGGATTAAAGTTTCCTCTATAAGAATTGTTACCAAAATTATTCCTACAAACAAAATTCACATCCAAAGATTCATTATTATTTTCAATCAATGTGGATAAAGGCATATCATTAGGATCAAAAGAAGCACTCTTAGCAGCAAATAATTTATAAGTTCATCCATCCTTCCACTCAAAACACTAATCTCTTCAATAGCATGTACCTTTTTACTAGTAGATCTTTCGGTGTGCCATTGAGAATAATTAACCATAATATTATCTAGGAGTTTGGTAGCTTCTCCTAAGGTAGTTTCCATGAAAGTGCCTCCTGCGGTGAATCTAAAAGATTTCTAGAAGCAAAATTCAAGCCAGCATAAAAGTTTTGAATAATCATCCATAAGTTCAAACCATGTGTAGGGCAATTACGTATCATTAATTTCATTCTCTCCCAAGCTTGTGCAACATGCTCATGATCTAGTTGCTTAAAATTCATAATATCCTTTCTAAGAGAGATGATCTTAGAAGGAGGGAAATACTTAGAGATAAAAGCATCTTTGCACTTATTCCACGAATCAACACTATTTCTAGGCAAAGAGGAAAACCGAGTTTTAGCACGATCTCTAAGTGAAAACAGAAATAACTTCAATTTAACGATATCGTTATCCGTATCCCTTTTCTTTTGCATATCACACAAATCAACAAAGTTGTTTAGATGGGTAGCGGCATCTTCACTAGGAAGGCCGGAAAATTGATCTTTCATGACAAGATTCAACATAGCAGCATTGATCTCACAAGATTCAGCATCGGTAATAGGAGCAATCGGAGTGCTAATAAAATCATTATTGTTGGTATTGGAGAAGTCACACAATTTGGTATTGTTCTGAGCCATAGTGACAAGTAAGCAATCCAACACACAAGCAAACAAGAAGCAAGCGAGCAGTAAACACACGACAAATAGAAGGGAAAATAAAATGTCAAGGGTGAAGTGGGGGAGAGGAAAACGAGAGGCAAAAAAAAATGTAATGCGAAGGATAAGGGTTTGTGATAGGTACTTGGTATATGACTTTTGAATAAGCCTCCCCGGCAACGGCGCCAG
This sequence comes from Secale cereale, assembly GCA_902687465.1. Classification (NCBI taxonomy): domain Eukaryota; kingdom Viridiplantae; phylum Streptophyta; class Magnoliopsida; order Poales; family Poaceae; genus Secale; species Secale cereale. Next base: position 389,276,239 of record LR738714.1, read on the forward strand.
ATATTCTTCTTGCTACTTCTCGAGCTTGCGTTGTATTCCCTCGAAGAGCAAAGGGTGATGCAGCACAGTAGCGTAAGTATTTCCCTCAGTTTTTGAGAACCAAGGTATCAATCCAGTAGGAGACCACGCGCGAGTCCCTCACACCTGCACAAACAAATAAGAACTTAGCAGCCAACGCGATAAGGGGTTGTCAATCCCTTTACAGTCACTTACGAAAGTGAGATATGATAGAGATGATAGTTTGATATTTTTGGTATTTTCGGATATAAGAACAGAAAGTAAAAGCAGAAAAGTAAAGTAGATTGTAGATTGATATGTTGAGAATAGACCCGGGGGCCATAGTTTTCTCTAGTGGCTTCTCTCATGATAGCGGTATTCTATGGTGGGTAAACAAATTACTGTCGAGAAATTGATAGAAAAGCGAATAATTATGAGACTATCTAGGCATGATCATTATATATAGGCATCACGTCCGAGACAAGTTGACCGAAACGATTCTGCATCTACTACTATTACTCCACACATCGATCGCTATCCAGCATGCATCGAGAGTATTAAGTTCATAAGAATAGAGTAACGCCTTAAGCAAGATGACATGATGTAGAGGGATAAACTCAAACATAATGATATAAACCCCATCTTTTTATCCTCGATGGCAACAATACAATACGTGCCTTGTAGCCCCTACTGTCACTGGGAAAGGACACCGCAAGGTTGAACCCAAAGCCAAGAACTTCTCCCATTACAAGAACTATAGATCTAGTAGGCCAAACCAAACCAATAATTCGAAGAGACTTGCAAGGATATTATAATCATACATAAAGAGTTTAGAAAAGAAGCAAATATTTCTCATAGATAATCTTGATCACAAACCCACAATTCATCGGATCCCGACAAACACACCGCAAAAAGAGATTACATCGAATAGATCTCCTTGAAGACCGATGAGAACTTGGTATTGAGATCCAAAGAAAGAGAAGAAGCCATCTAGATACTAGCTATGGACCCGAAGGTCTGTGGTAAACTACTCACAACTCATGGTGAGGCGATGATGATGATGTAGAAGCACTCCGTGGAAGATCCCCCCTCCGGCGGAGCTCACAAACAGGCCCCAAGATGGGATCTCACGGGAACAGAAGGTTGCGACTGTGGAACTAGTGTTTTCTCTATTGTTCTGATGGTTTCGGGGTACATAGATATATATAGGAAGAAGGAGGGCACCGGGGTCCAGACGTGGGGCCCACGAGGCAAGGGGCGTGCCCCCCACCCTCGTCGACGCCACGTCAGCCCTACTCCGTGGTTCTCAAGTCTCCCGTGCGTATTTTGCTCCAAAAATATCTCTCCTGAAGGTTTCATTCCATTTGGACTCCGTTTGATATTCCTTTTCTGCAAAACCCTGAAATAGGCAAAAAATAGCAATCTCGACTCGGCCTTTGGGTTAATAGGTTAGTCCCAAAAATAATATAAAAGTGTATAACAAAGCCCATTAAACATCCAAAACATCATAAATAATAGCATGGAACAATAAAAAATTATATATACGTTGGAGACATATCAGGCATGAGGAGGCACGGGCTCGACCTCGTTGGGCTCATGGGAGCACCAGGAGCTTGATGTCTTGCCCAGGCGAGCGCGACAAGGGCTATGGACACGGCGGCGAGGCGATCCGCAGTGACAGGCTCACAACAACGGCGATGAGGTAGCTACGGTGTGCAAGGGGTCAACAGAGAGGAACAAGGGATGGAGAAGCTCACTGCGTGGCTCACACGTAGGCCCGTGATGATTTAGGAGTTGCAGCGGTGGTGCCGGAGACAAAGGAGGCGACGACGATCGGAGATTTGAACGGTGGATTCCCGATGCTGAAGTGCTTTCAGGCTCCAGCTGCGACCACCAGACGTCGAGGAAGACGATGAAGAGGACAACAGACACGTGGACGAAGCGATGCGGTTGCTGTGGTCGCGGAGACGAGTGAGGCACGACGGCGACCGCGGTGAGCATCGGCAGATCTGAGGGGAGGGGAGGCGACGGAGCGAGCAGGGAGAGGGGAAGAGAGGGAGTGAACTTAGGGTTTGCAGGGGGCGGGGTGGCCTTATCTGCCGGGGGAGATGATGGGGAGGTGCAGGATGGCCGGCACGTGGCCATCCCGGCCACAGGCGGCTGGCTGGCGTCCACCTCCCCTGTGTGAACAGGGGAGGAAGGAGAGGGATAGGTGGGCTGGGCCTCTCTATGCACTTGAGGCCCATGTGCACAGTGGGGGGCCTTTTTCTTTATTTAACACTTTGTACCTTTTCCATTTCCTTTACTATTTAGCTTATTTATTTAGTTCTTTTATTTTACTTTCAATAGTAAATAGGTTAAGTAAAATTTGGAACTTGGTCTAAAATTAGTGATGAAGTTATTCACAGTGCCACAAAAGTTTGTGGGATTATTTAAAGCAGTTTCGAATTTTTATATTTTAATAAGCAATTAAATATTTGTTTGGCCCCTGATTTAATTATTTTAGGGAATTTAAGGACTCTATAAAATGTTGGTTTATCCATCATTTTTGACTATGGGTTATTTGCCACATTATGAACATTTTAGTTTTGACATTTGAAAACTTTAGTTATTTGACTTAAACGCGAATTTGAATTTTGAACTAGTTTGAATCAACGTGGGATTAGCAATAGTAACAGTGGTGACTTGGCACCATTAACAGGGGATTATTGTAGCTTAATTATCCGGGTGTTACAATGGGGGACGTTGCATGGGAAACAAAAAAATTCCTACACTCACCAAGACCAATCTAGGAGATGAACATCTATGACAGGAGAGATTGGATCTACACACCCTTGTAGATCTGTAAGCGGAAGCGTTACGAAGCGCGGTTAATGTTGTCAAATGTCTTCGTGATCCAATCACGATCTGTCCCACGAACTCCCGATCAACTGCCGAACGGATGGCACCTCCGCATTCAGCACACATGCGGCTCGATGACGGATCCTTCTTGATCCAGCAAGAGAGGGAGTAGAAGTAGATGGGATCTCAACCAGCACGATAGCGTGGTGGAGATGGTGGTGGACCAATCCCAGTAGGGCTTCGCCATGCGCTACCGTAGGGCTGCATCTACACTACAAAAAAACACTTCCGTGATAATACGTGTTTGTCACAGTAGGTCACGTTTTCTATCATGTATGTACATCCATGCCGATTTTATGGCAGAATCAAGATAGTCATACATGTGTTGTCGTAGAAGTGTTCCATGACAATACCAAAATTATCATCACGGAAGTGTTCACTTCCATGACGATAAATGACGTGTCATGGAAGTGCTTTCGTCAGGGTAACCGACACGTGGCATCCACCATAATGGGTCATTGTTAAACTATCGGGTCCGGTTTTTGATCCGATAACCCGTTAACAACCTGGACCAATGGGGATTTTCCACGTGTAAAATTCTCATTGGCCGAAGAAAACACATGTCAACTCGTCATTGGGTCATATAGGCGCCTATGATATGCCGACACGTGTGACGGCCCAACACTGGTCCATTTAGCTTACAAAGGTCGGCCCGTTTGACTTGGTCAAAAGTTACCAGGCCAGCCCATGAAAAGCCTGTTAACGGTGTGTTCGCATATAGCCCATTTTACGGCCCGGTAACTCATGGCCCATTAGGGCCTTCTCCGAAATCGACCCAATAGTTTCATGTGGGCCGTCGAATATAACACCAGCTCGTTTCACTTTTGGTCCATGTATAGCCCACGACGTATTTCGGCCCATATGAGGCATTTCGTATATTTAGGCCCTTTAGTGGCCCACGGTAACTCTGGCCCATAATGAACAGTAAATTTCTTTGTACCCATTAACGGCCCATGATTCACATGGGCCGTTTCCAGCCCGTGTTAGCTTTCGGCCTACTGACGGCCCATACATTCTTGGGCTACTTTCCAGCCCCCGGTTACTTCTGGCCCATTACTGGCTTCTTCCCCTAATGGGCCAAATTTGGCCCGTGGTTAGAACTGGCCCGTTTGTGGCCTGTTAACCCGTTGCGTCGTTTCCAGCCCATCCTATATTTTGGCCCATTAATGACCCATTATGTCTGTGACAAAATTAAGCCTTTGCTGTCTTCCGACCTGTTAACGGCCTGTTAAGGTGCCGGTCCGGTACCAATCACACCCGCTTACGGCCCATGTGGACCCATTTATCCGATGGCCCGAGGCCCACCGATTCTACGGCCCGTTGGAGGCCCATTTATCCAACGACCGGTAGGAGGCCCATGGATCCTAGGGCCTGTAGCAGGCTCAAGGTTACCATGGTCCGTACATGTCCCATGGTTGTTACGGCCACTAGCAGACCGGGGATAAATAAGAATAGAAAATAAATAAGCCCGAAACTAATGCTAGGCTATTAAGGCGATTGCACATATTACATTCACTGGGCATCAAAGTTCGCCACTAGTGCAAATATAGGGAACACCCTACACTATACAAAAATGACTTGCTGTTTTCTTCAGCCGGTGGCTGCACGGTTAAGAACAAATTTTGTATCGCAACAAAACAAATTACAACCATAAAACAAAAGGAAGGTTGGCATAAAAGTTAATAGTTTGGCAGATAAATGCACCACCAGAAGTTCGGAAGCTCGGTTCATTTGACCGGACTGTTACATTTTCATGTTGTACTGTCCGATGGAGCACCGTAACCTTCGTATTCATTTCTCCTTGGCTCCTGAACAACATAGCAAATGTTTGATAGTCTGGTTTCAAAACCATGCATATCTTGACGACATCAAACAATGGCTCTCCTTGTTTCACAAAGGGTCTTTGTTAGGGAATTGGCTTGTGTCTGGAGCGCAGATATAACATTGTTTTGAGCTTGCTTATCTTGATCATGAGGTAGTTTGGATGAGATTGCCTTAACAACCAACCCAGTATTATGCAGGAACGTGCTTTTGGCACGGCTAGTGTACATGTACTGACCCACTGCAGCAAGAGGTGACATTGCGGCTATAGTTGCCTCACCACCTTCAGAAGGTGGCAGTTCCACCATTTTTTCCATAGCTTGCTGAAAAGTTGAGTTTTTACATTAGTAGCACCAGAACATGAGATATTGAGGAGGCAGCAAAACCAAACAAAATAGGTTTGGTCTATATACAGAACTTATTCTGGTGAATCCGTGTAAAATATTAGTTGTATTTTACTGCAAAGTACATAATAAAACCAGGTTCCAAACATAAGACCATGTACCATGGCTAATATATTGTCTATTTCTTCACATTCTATTGACAACTAAGGATAAAGAGACAAAGTTTATAATACGGTAAGCATAGTATGACATCATTCATATCACAAAACAATCGAGAACAGACAAACGGGCAATTATAACGTTGGGTGGGCAAGTCCAGCACAGAATTAGATTACAGATCAAGATCAAAGGAACATCACCCCTCTCTTTTAAACTAAGGTGCAATGATACGCTAAGACAATTGTGTATAAATTTGAAAAGAGTAATAGACATTGGCTGCAAACCTTGCAGTTCAATGCACGAGTCAGAGTAAGTAGTAGTTGAACATCATGAGGATTAAGGACTTATAACAGTGGCTTTGACTGGTGTAGTCATGCCCTTCATCTTGCTGGTGTGATAGTCCCTGAAGATTTTTATAGCATTTGGTTCAGGTACTTTTTGGTCCTTGCGGGCTTTCCTCTGCATTTGGAACAAGTCAATATAGATCCGATAATATGGCATAACAAAAAGAGTGAAACAACAGCTAATTAGAAGAGCCTCGCAGTGTGCAATATAGCTATCAGATCCTGTCGTCTGTTGGAATTTCACTTTCATACGGTTGGAATTGTTCTTTGAACAATTCACCTACAAGAAGATAGATTTGTGAGGCACATGCGTAAATAGGAGTTCAACATGTGATCTGATCACATACAAATAACGTACTTGATACTTTGGATCATACCATTGTTTAACGAGGCCTCTTCGGTCTTCATCCGATATATTTTCTACTGGAGATGTTTGGGCAAGTTCACTGTTAGCCTTACCTTCAAAGTGAGTTTTCCTCAAGTTATACCGATATTGTCGCAGAGCAGACTTAAAAACATGGGTGCAAGATTGTCTAGTAGCATCATCTTGGCTATCCAACTTGAACCTCATCTGTTGAAAATTACCAGTCTCATTATCAGCAACCTAGAAAGTATGGGACATGGCAAGACAATATTATTAGTTTCCATACATAACCATACTTACAGATAAATGGTGAGGAAGGTGTTGAACTGGGTTCCGTCTTTGTCGTTCCTATACTGAATCCATGTTGGAGGATACGTGCATGACACCTAACGGCAACCGCTGTCTCTGAGACTAACTTGGCTGACTCTGTAGCATCACGTGGCCTTTTTAAACCTGCCTCAAAATGGATCGCCATTCTTCCTCTTCTAGATTTAGTTAACCTATCGAGCAGTATCCATGATGTTTGTTTCCTCTTGCGCCTAGGTGCTAGGCCAACAACGAACATATGAAGTGTTAGTGTACATCAAACTATGAGACTACATATAAAGAAGCATGCAACTGTAACTTCACTCCAGCAACTACCTTCTTGCTGTTGAAGCTCACAAGGTTCATCAGATCTTGCCAACTCGTCTTATGTCAAGACTGCTTAGAAAGTAGTGTCAAGTGGTAAGGGAGCTTGGGAACTTGTCGCTAGCAGAGTTACTAGATGAGTAACTCGTGGAGCTGGTGGTACTATGGAAGGTGTTGCAACAACTAGGGTTGTCTCTGCTTGTTTGGTGGAAGCTATTAGTTTCTGTTTGCCTTGTTTTGTAGCTCATGTAGCACGGGATACTGTCTTTGTACAATTTTTGATGGACTTTGACCTTCTATTGCACCATCAGTACCAGCAGAATCCGCATAATTATTCCGCACCCGTTTCTATGTGTCCTTAGTACTAACACCATCCCCTGTCCTTTTGTGTTCCTTCCTCTTTCTGTGTGCCATGTTAAGTCAAGCCGACAAGACAAAGGAATAAAAATTTAGTTCTCCAGAACAAATTGATCCGTGACACAAATGAAATAAACTTTGATGTTAGACAACCACATGATAGGAGGATGTAATATGTACGAAAAACAGGACGACATGAGATAATCAGAACTATGATGTGTAATATCCAATGCCTTGCTAATTTCCTTCTCATTTACTAATTTTGCATTGTCAAGTAAAACCGACAAGAAAAAGCAATAAAATTCACTCTTCGGAACTCATTCATGCATGATACTGACAATCACTACCTTGATGTAAGGCAAACACATGATACGAAGATGGAATATGTACGAAAAATAGGACGGCATGTGTGACGCCCGAGACCGACGTCCCAGAAGATTCCAGAAGATTCCCGAAGTTCCAGGCGTTCCGGGTTGCCCGTGTGTTTCTTTTGCTTGTGTTATTTATTTTTGCATTGCATCATGTCATCATGCCATCATGTCATTTTTATTTTGCATCTCAACCAATAAATCGTGTGGACCTTCGGTCCATTTAAATCGAGGGAAGATTTGTCTTCTCTTTAAAACATATAAAAGCCTCTCAATATTTTTAGGGAGCTATATATTAAATATTCCATTGTTTGGAATTACCCGCAACACACTTGCAAATATTCCCCATGCTTCTTTAATTCAAGTTACACCTTCCAAACCTTGCCAATAATTCTTTCCGTTGTTTCGAGGTTCCTCCAAAAATTCGAACATTTTTGGACACTTCAATCATCAAGTCTTAGTTCAAAACTATTTGAATTAAATTCAAATATGCTTGAATTATTTTCCGATCTGGCCTTTTGTATTTTTCTCCGGCCGTGCTCATTTTTACGAGCCCGAGAAAATTAACCTTGTCCAAATTCTTGCCTTAACCCCCCTCCTCTTTTCCTTACCTTCTCTTTTGTTTTTCTGCTAAGGGAAATAAAAAGGAGAAGCCCAGCCTCCTTTTCCCAGCCTCCCACCTCCTGGCCTCTAGGCCATTCCAGCCCAGCCGACATCTAGACCTGTGCCTCCCTCTCAGCCCGGCCGCAGCGCCCTCACCTCACCTCTCCCTCCAGCCACACCAGGCCTCCCTCTCCTCCCAACCGGCTCAGGCCCATCTGGCCCACTCGACCCCGCTAACCCTAGCATCGAGCCCCGCTCCTCCCGGTTCCCTTCCTCCGCCGCCAGCCCCCGTCCCAATTCCTCGACAGCGCCCGCACCTTTCTCCAGCTCCCCTCGCTCACCCTCTCGTTCCATCGCCCCAGCACGGCTTCTCCCTCGTAGCCTTCCTCCTCGCCTCGCCACCCCCCTCGAGCTGGTCGCCCCTAGCAGGCCGACGCGCCGAGCCCCTTCCGAGCCCCGCGACCTCCTCCCGATCCAGGCCCCTCCTCGTCCTGGTGCCCCGTCTAGGCCGCCGCGAAGGCCTCGTCCACATCCCGGCCGACGACCGCCCCTGCTTCGCCAAGCCGGCCGCCTCGCCGAGGTCTCCCCTCCGACCCCGTGCCGACCTTCCCTCGTCCCCGAGCCGCATCACCAAGGAGCTCCCTGCCTCGCCCGGATCCGTCTCCCTCCATCGCCGGGCCTCTTCCTTCCCTGGCTGAGGCCAGCCAGGCCGCTGCACCTCCTCCGTTCCCTGCCGCGAGCCGGCCGAAGCTCGAGCACTTCTCCTCCCGCGGCTCCCCCTCGACGTCCCGCGCCTCGCCCCTTGGCGCCCCGCGAGCGGCCGTCCCGAGCTCGACGCATCCAGGCCACCGGCGCGCCAGGCCGCAGCGTGTCCTCCCGTGCGCCCTGCTGCCTCCTCCCGGTGCAGCTCCGCCCGTGGCCTCATGCCTCCTTGGACTGTCCCGTCGTGCTGTTGTTGTTTGTTTTGTTGTATTGCCATGTACTGCTGTTGTTTTTTTTGTTTTCGTCAAGTGCACGAGGACCTCAAGTTTCGGCAAGTTCGACTACACGATGAAACGACAAGTACCCCTCCGATGCAAGTACGTCTACGAACCGGAACGACTACGCAAGATGACACGCCAAGTACCACGACGACCGAACGGCTACGATGACGAGTACATCTACGAACGTGAACAACTACCGTCGCCCGGAAACGAGGAATTCACCAAGTACCACGACACGATGACGTGAACGGCTACTTCCTCTACGACCCGCGTGAACGACTACTTCCTCTACTTCCGCTACGTCCCTCGACGATCTCGAACCGCCCCGAAACGCACGCTTCAAAGGTATAACGAGACGACCCCGTGGATGACGCTTGTGAATGCTTGTTGTGTTGTATGAAATGTTCCCTTGTGTGCTTCGTGCCGTTTCGTCCGTTTGTCATGTTCCTTGGTTGCCTCGTCGCCGACCCGTGGGAACCCGGTGACGGGATCGCCCCACCTTTCATCTCGTTTGGCTCGTTCGCTCCACCTTATCTTTTGCACCGGACTCTCAACGAGTTACCGGAACCGATATGTTGCGTGGCATCATTTCGGATCGTTGTCGTGGCACCCTTTCCTTCCACCACGGTGACAATACTTCATATCTCTTTTATGTCAACCTTTAATTAATAATTGCATAAACTTGATCATGGCATCCGCATCATGTTAACAACATTGATATGTTAAATTGTTGTTTGCTTATAATTACTAAACATGGTCATGGGGATTTTCCGGATATGTTGTTGTTATTTTCCGGCCTCATTTAAAATGCCTAAATAGTGTAGTTTTATTATGCTTCACCTCTTGCCATGTTAAAAACATTTAATCTTGTCTTGTAAATAATGAGAGTCAACTAAATAATTAAAATGTGGTGTTTCGTCAATATGCAACTCGTTGCATATTGATCTCCACTTAACTTGTAGTGTTGTTTGTGCACTTTGCCATGCCATGCACATTTAAACCGGACATGCATCATACTTGATTGTGCATCGTATGCCATGTTTATGCTTGTATGTTTACCGTGTTGTTTGTTTCTTTCCGGTTTGCTTCTCTTGATAGCTTCGGTTTCGTTCCGGAGTTGTGAGGATTCTCTCGTCTGTGTTGCTCCGCCTACTTCATGGTTCCGTTCTTCTCCCTTGTGGAATCCCATGCAAGATGATCATACCCGGATACCATTACTATCTTTGCCTATTGCTAGTAGATCCGCTCTATAGTTTTGCCTCGATGCCCATGTCTTTCCTGTCAGCCTCCTATTGTAACCATAAACCTGTTTAACCACCCTACCTATGCAAACCGTTGCTTGGCTAAGTACGCTTCGCTCAGCCCTTCTTATAGCATTGCTAGTTGCAGGTGAAGATTGAAGATGCTTGCTTCATGTTGAAGTTTGGTTGGGTTATATCACACTATATAAATGCTTAAAAATGAAATCATCTATATATTGGCAAGGGTGGAAGGCTAAGCCTTTTGCTTGGTGTTTTGTTCCACTCATGCCATTAGGAACCGTATAAACCGGTGTTATGTTCCTTGATTATGCGTTCCTAACACGGTTGGGGTGTATGGGACCCCCTTGATAAACCGCTAAGTGCTAAGTCTTTTCCAGCAAATCCCAACATTGGTACTATTTGCCTAATAACTAATAAAAATTGCATGTGGACTAGCTATCCCTTTTATTTTAATTCAACAACCCCGGGCCAGTGCTCCACATGAGTGTTGGTCCGAAACGAGGAGCCTGCGGGGCCACCACGAGGAAACTCGAGGTTTGGTAAAAACCCGTAGCTTCACCCATCCGGCCGTGTCCTGAGACTTAGATACGCGCGGCTACTATCAGGGTGTCGACACGCCGGGAGGATTTGCTGGATTAGCCTTACCTTAGTTCGGTTTAACTTGAGCACGGGATTCCGAGAATACTCGGGTCTTCCCACTTTTGGAGTTGCGACTCCGCGGATCGTGGGCTTGTAATGGGTCAAGTTGGAACACCCCTGCAGGGTTTGAACTTTCGAAAGCCGTGCCCGCGGTTATGTGGCAGATGGGAGCTTGTTAATATCCGGTTGTAGATAACTTGACACAATGTTCTAATACACTATCAGCGTGTGTACCGTGACTGTCAATTTCCGAATAGGGATTCGGGAGTTGAACACAGTGGGGTTATGTTTGACCGGCTTTAGTTAGGATCACTTCGTGATCACCTCTCGACCGAGGCACTTCTCTTCTCGCTCTCTTTTACGTAAGTTAGTGCTAGTTGCTGCTGCAGACTCTTGTTTTTCCTTCACCTCTTATTCTTCTCTTCAGCCTTATCCACACCCAAGGCTTAAATAGTCATGTTACCCGGGAACGGGATTGCTGAGTCCTCTGTGGCTCACAGTTACTTCACCACACCAGATGCAGGTTCAGCCGAGTTTGATGCAGGAGTTGGATCAGTTCTTCACCGGGAGTTCGATGAAGAGTTGGCCGTATGCTTGTGACGTTTCGACGATCAGTAGTGGTTTCTACTAGGATTCGATCTTGACCTGTGGCTTTATGTTGTTTTGGTATCTTTCTTTGGATCTTCACCCGTAGTCGGGTTGTGATGTTTTGAATGATGTATTGCTTATGTAATGTATTGTGTGAAGTGGGGAGTGTAAGCCAACTATCTCCTTTTGCAATTTAATCCCTCTTTTACATGAGTCGTGCAAAGATACCAAACTTGAGATCATTCTAGGATGGGCTTATACCTTTAAGTCGTGCCTCGACACGTAGGAGGTATAGTCCCATCCTGGGCATTACAGCATGGCGTATTCACAACTATTTGTGTAAGTGAGCAGAAGTAATTTAATCAAATTACAAGCAATACAAGTGAGACACCGTATGCAACATGCAAGACAATATCACACTGCTAAGCTAGAGAAAGCATCTGGGATGCCGGTTTCGCTGGAAGACCGCCATCGGTCCCTGCCTTATTTTTTCATTCCTATTTCTTAATTGTATTGCCTTGTCAAGTCAAACCCACAAGAAAAATGAATCAAAATTCGCTTTTCAGAACTCATTGATGCAGGATGCCGACTAGCACTACTTTAATGTAAGGCGACCGCATGATAGTATGATTGAGTGTGTAAGAAAAAAGGACAGCATTGCATATTCACAGGTATGATGTGTAAACTAAGCAAAAGGCATTTCAATAAATTAGAAGCAATGAAAGCTAGACACCATATGAAAGATGCAACGAATATCACTCTACCAAGTTAAAACTATCTCATCATAAGTGCCACAAATTAGAAGTAGTACAAGCTAGAAAAGAATGCGAGATGTAACCTATATCACACTCCCAAGTCAAACGTGTCTTGTGATAAGTGATTGTTGCAAGTTACACAACATTAGTACTTTGATGTAAGAACATGGTGTGATAGACAGATATTGTATATTCTAGAAACAGGAACACGTGTCTTATTCACAAGTATAATATGTAAAGTAAGTAGATGGAATTCAACAAAATTAGAAGCAATGCAAGCTAGACCTCATACATAACATGAAACCACATATAAAAGTGCCAAGTTAGAGGGAGAACCTGTGATGGTGCACTAGGGGAGACGTGCTCATCATCAACACAGCTACATTGAGTGTCTATGCGTGTGTTGTCTTGCAAAACTTCTTGGGGGTTGAGGAGTAGAATCTGCAGAGGCCCTCTTTTTGGAAGGATCACCTTTATTCACTGCCTTGCTAATTTCCTTCCAATTTATCGATTTTGAATTATCAAGTAAAATCAACAAGAAAAAACAATAAAATTCACTCTTCAGAACTCATTCATGCATGATACTGACAATCACTACTTTGATGTAAGTCAAAGACATGATACAAGGATGGAATATGTACAAAAAACAGGACATCATGGCATATTGACAACTATTTGTGTAAACTAATAAGAAGCCATTTCAACAAATTAGAAGCAATGTAAGCTAGACACCACATGAAAGATGCCACCAATATGACTATGCCAAGTTAAAAGCGTCCCATCATAAATGGCGTTTCATCAAATTAGAAGCAGCGCATGTTATAAATCATATGAAAGATGCAACCAATATCACTCTGGATATACTAGAGTTGTCTTGTCATAATTGATTGATGCGGTATATGAAAAACGGTAATTTTATGTAAGGAGATGCTTAATAGAAAGATTTACTATGTACCAAATATAGGAAGGCATGTCACATTCACATGTATAATGTATGAACTAAGCAGAATAGCACATGCAATATAATCAAATTGGAAGATTTGGAATCTAGACACTATATGCAACATGCAACCACATATCACGCTGCCAAGTTACAACAAGCTCCTGCGATGGTGGTGTAGGGGAAATGCGAACATCAACTACAGAGGTACTGTTGACACCAGATTTTGGCATAGTCCAAAACACAATTAAGATGGCCTCAAATGGAAAAGTGCTCAAAGTGAGAAAGTTGTGTATTGTCAAAAGGAGAAACTTTCATATTTAGGCCATAGCCATCCGATCTTTTTTCTAAGGCCGAAGTTGTGTTCGAAGTACTAAGGTTTTGTATTCAGAACACTATTCGGCTGATTACGCCCCCAATACGGCCTCATATGGAAAAAACGATCTACACGAATTGTCTTTGCCTCGTCGAAATGATTGATTCTGATATAAAAGTTGTCCCAGTCCGAGTACAAATGCAAAAGTTAGAGCTAACGGAATGCAGCCCTATCATGAGGCGAAATATGGCGCGCCCCACCAGACACATGTGTGATGGGTAGCGCGAGCAAACCGATGTTCTGCGTGATCGTTTTGGCCCATAAGATGGCTTTTAATCGAAAAACGTTCAACATGGAAGGTGTCCATCTCTTCGAAACGAGTAAATATGCTTTTGGGCACGTTTTCATCTGAGGTTGTTTACTGCCACAAAAAAGACCCACAAGGTGCCGCCAGTTTTAAACTGAACAATTTTAAAAGTTTGGACAAAACTAATCCGAATTTGACTAGGGTTTTGGACGTGAATCCAAGAATTTTCCTTGCATGGAAAGTGCAGCCGCCTCTTATATACCTAAGGGTCGAAGGTCGATTGAACAACACACAATCGAACAAATCATCTACCACTTTTTTTACTTTTACTTTTATCTCTCTCCCTTGTTCTTCTTCTTCCTCGTTCTTCGTATGTTCTTCTTGTTGCAGGGCGGCGAACCTCGATGCCCTAGGGGCGAGCAGGTTGACCTAGGGCATCCCATATCCACCGCGAGCCCTGACGGGGTCTCTCCCGGGCAAGCGGGGCTTCTGGTCTACAAAAGCGCCCGACGGATCGCTTGCGTACCACGCTTCCGGACGGGTCTCCTTCGACGTGAGCTGCGATGCATCATCCTCGACGTCGAGGGTACACGGTGATGTGTTCTTTCTGGCGACTCTGCTAGGGACGAAGCTTTGAACGGTCTCTAACCCGTTCTTGCTACAAAGAGATCATCATCAAGTTGATGCAATCTACAAAGGTAATATGAATATCCAATTCCCCTTTTTAGATGCAAATAATCCATATGTTGTTGCTAGATCACCTAATAAGCATAATGTACCGGCTAGCCCTAGTTTTATCAATCATGCATCTAATTATGCGCAAGGGCCAATGCAAAACAATCTTCATGCTTCGAATTCTTATGATTTTAGCAATGTACAACATATGTATCCAAACTCCCATGCATCGGCAACCCCACAAATCCATATGCCGATGAACAACATGATGGGTTTGGTTAATCTATTTGAAACACCTCATGTTAAATTTTCGAGTTGAAGGAAATATACCCTAGAGGCAATAATAAAGTTGTTATTTGTATTTCCTTACATCAAGATAAATGTTTATTATTCATGCTAGAATTGTATTAACCGGAAACTTAGTACATGTGTGAATACGTAGACGAAACAAAGTATCCCTAGTATGCCTCTACTAGACTAGCTCATTGATCAAAGATGGTTATGTTTCCTAACCATAGACATGAGTTGTCATTTGATCAACGGGGTCACATCACTAGGAGAATTATATGATGGACAAGACCCGTCCATTAGCTTAGCAATTTGATCGTTTAGTTTTACTGTTATTGCTTTCTTCATGACTTATACATGTTCCTATGACTATGAGATTATGCAACTCCCGAACACCGAAGGAACACCTTGTGTGCTATCAAACGTCACAACATAACTGGGTGATTATAAAGATGCTCTACAGGTGTCTTAGAAGGTGTTTGTGGTGTTGGCATAGATCAAGAATAGGTTTTGTCACTCCGAGTGTCGGAGAGGTATCTCTGGGCCCTCTCGGTAATGCACATCACTATAAGCCTTGCAAGCAATGTGACTAATGAGTTAGTTGCGGTATGATGCACTACGGAACGAGTAAAGAGACTTGCCGGTAACGAGATTGAACTAGGTATGATGATACCGACGATCGAATCTCGGGCAAGTAACATGCCTATAACAAAGGGAAAAACGTATGTTGTTATGCGGTTTGACCGATAAAGATCTTCGAAGAATATGTGGGATCCAATATGAACATCCAGGTTCCGCTATTGGTTATTGGCCGGAGGTTAGTCTCGGTCATTTCTACATAGTTCTCGAACCCGTAGGGTCCGCACGCTTAACGTTTGATGACGATCGGTATTATGAGTTTATGAGTTTTGATGTACTGAAGGTAGTTCGGAGTCCCGGATGAGACCACGGACATGACGAGGAGTCTCGAAATATCCGGGACATAAAGATTGATATATTGGACGGCTATATTTGGACACCGGAAGTGTTCCGGGTGATTTCGGAGAAAACCGGAGGTGTTAACGGAACCCCCTGGGGGAGTATTGGGCCATAGTGGGCCTTGAGGGAAAGTGAGAGGCAGCCCACTAGGGCTGGCCGGCGCCCCCCCCTCCACAGAATCCTAGTTGGACTAGGAGTGGGTGGGGCGGCGCCCCTCTCTCCTTCCTTCTCCTTCCTTTCCCACTCCTAGTAGGAGTAGGAAAGGGGAGTCCTACTCCTACTAGGAGTGGGATTGCTCCCCTCCTTTGCGCACCCTAAGGCCGGCCGGCCCTCCCCCTTGCTCGTTTATATACGAGGGCAGGGGGCACCCTAGAACACACAAGTAAATATTGTTTTAGCCGTGTGCAGTGCCCCCCTCCACCGAAACACACCTCAGTCATATCGTTGCCGTGCTTAGGTGAAGCCCTGCGCCGGTAGCTTCATCATCATCGTCACCATGCTGTCATGCTGACGAAACTCTCCCGTGAAGCTCAACTGGATCAAGAGCTCGTGGGACGTCATCGAGCTGAATGTGTGCTGAACGCGGAGGTGCCGTATGTTCAGTGCTTCGATCGGTTGGATCGCGAAGACATTCGACTACATCAACCGCGTCACTAGACGCTTCCGCTTTTGGTCTACGAGGGTACGTAGACACACTCGCCCCTCTCGTTGCTATGCTTCTAGTAGATAGATCTTGCGTGATCGTAGGAAAATTTTGAAATACTACGTTCCCCAACAGTGGCATCATGAGCCAGGTCTATGCGTAGATGATATGCACGAGTAGAACACAATGAGTTGTGGGCGATAATTGTCATACTGCTTACCAGAATGTCATACTTTGATTCGGCGGTATTGTGAGATGAAGTGGCCCGGACCGACATTACGCGTATGCTTACGCGAGACTGGTTTCACTGTTACGAGCACTCGTTGCTTAAAGGTGACCGGCGGGTGTCTGTCTCTCTCACTTCAGTCGAATCGAGTGTGGCTACGCCCGGTCCTTGTGAAGGTTAAAACAACACACTTGACAAAAAATCGTTGTGGTTTTGTATGCGTAGGTAAGAACGGTTCTTGCTAATCCCGTAGCAGCAACGGAGAACTTGCAACAACAAGGTAGAGGACATCTAACTTGTTTTTTGCAGGGCATGTTGTGATGTGATATGGTCAAGACGTGACGAGTTATACATTATTGTATGAGATGATCATGTTTTGTAAAGTTATCGGCAACCGGCAGGAGCCTTATGAATTGCGAAGGCCATGTAATTGCTTTACTTCATTGATACGTCTCCAACGTATCTATAAATTTTGATTGTTCCATGCTATTATATTATCCTTCTAGGATGTTTTATGGGCTTTAATATACACTTTTATATGATTTTTGGGACTAACCTATTAACCCAGAGCCTAGTGCCAGTTTCTGTTTTTCTCCTGTTTTAGGGTATCGCAGAAAAGGAATATCAAACAGAGCCCAATTGACCTGAAATTCAACGAAGGATGTATTTGGACCAGAAGAAGTCGAGGAAGTGCCGGAGGGGGACGAGAAGATCCGTGGGCTTCCCACGAGGGTGGGGGGCACCCCCCTACTGGGCGCGCCCCCTGCCTCGTGGACAGCCCAGAGACCCCCTTTACTTGCCCCTGACTCCAACACCTCCTATATATACTGAAACCTCCGCAAAGTAACCTAGATCGGGAGTTCCACCGCCGAAAGCCTCTATTGCCACCAAAAACCAATCTAGACCCGTTCTGGCACCCTGCCGGAGGGGGGGCATCCCTCTCCGGTGGCCATCTTCATCATCCTGGCGTACTCCATGACGAGGAGGGAGTAGTCCACCCTCGGGGCTGAGGGTATGTACCAGTAGCTATGTGTTTGATCTCTCTCTCTCTCTCTCTCTCTCTCTCTCTCTCTCTCTCTCTCTCTCGTGTTCTTGAGATGGCACGATCTTGATGTATTGCGAGCTTTGCTATTATAGTTGGATCTTATGATGTTTCGCCCCCTCTACTCTCTTGTAATGGATTGAGTTTTCCCTTTGAAGTTATCTCATCGGATTGAGTCTTTAAGGATTTGAGAACACTTGATGTATGTCTTGCGTGGGATACCTGTGGTGACAATGGGGTATTCTATTGATTCACTTGATGTATGTTTTGATGATCAACTTGCGGGTTCCGTGACCTTGGGAATCTATGCATAGGGGTTGGCACATGTTTTCGTCTCGACTCTCCGGTAGAAACTTTGGGGCACTCTTTGAAGTTCTTTTGTGTTGGTTGAATAGATGAATCTGAGATTGTGTGATGCATATCGTATAATCATGCCCACGGATACTTGAGGTGACAATGGAGTATCTAGGTGACATTAGGGTTTTGGTTGATTTGTGTCTTAAGGTGTTATTCTAGTACGAACTCTAGGATAGATCGAACGGAAAGAATAGCTTTGTGCTATTTTACTACGGACTCTTGAATAGATCGATCAGAAAGAATAACTTTGAAGTGGTTTTGTACCCTACCATAATCTCTTCGTTTGTTCTCCACTATTAGTTACTTTGGAGTGACTCTTTGTTGCATGGTGAGGGATAGTTATATGATCTAGTTATGTTATTATTGTTGAGAGAACTTGCACTAGTGAAAGTATGAACCCTAGGCCTTGTTTCCTATCATTGCAACACCGTTTATGCTCACTTATATCTTTAGGTACCTTGCTGTTTTTATGTTTTCTTATTACAGAAACCTATATCTACCATCCATATTGCACTTGTATCACTATCTCTTCGCCGAACTAGTGCACCTATACAATTTACCATTGTATTGGGTGTGTTGGGGACACAAGAGACTCTTTGTTATTTGGTTGCAGGGTTGTTTGAGAGAGACCATCTTCATCCTACGCCTCCCACGGATTGATAAACCTTAGGTCATCCACTTGAAGGAAATTTGCTACTGTCCTAGAAACCTCTGCAGTTGGAGGCCCAATGACGTCTACACGAAGAAGGTTGTGTAGTAGACATCAAGCTCTTTTCTGGTGTCGTTGTCGGGGAGGTGAGTGCTTGAAGGTATATATTTAGGTCTTGCAATTGAATCTTTTAGTTTCTTGTTTTATAACTAGTTTAGTTTATAAAAGAAAATTACAAAAAAATGGAATTAAGGTTACCTCATATGCTTCATCATTTTAATATCTTTCGTGAAAATGAGGGGAAGGAAAATTGTGCTCAAGTACTAGAAGAAGAATTACATAGAATGTTTGGCATAAAATATGTGAATGATGAGCATACTTGCAATGTTGTTAGTATGAATTCTTTGAATACCCATGATGCTAATGATATGCAAAGCCACAAGCTTGGGGAAGCTATGTTTGATGAAGATGATATTTTTAGTCCCCCAAGTTTTTATGAGAAAATTTATTATGATGAAAGCATGCCTCCTATTTATGATGATTATAGTGATGAAAGTGGATTTGGAGAGGTCATAACTTTATTTAGTGATGAATCCACTATTTCGGAAGAGGTTCAAATTGATTATGAGAACAAAGTTGTTATCTATGATGATTATTGTGATGACTTGTATGCTATTAATAATAATGATAACCATGAAACTTGTCATCATGATTTTAGTTTTCAATTGGATTATGCTTCACATGATAGTTATTTTGTTGAGTTTGCTCTCACTACTATTCATGAGAAGAAATTTGCTTATGTGGAGAGTAATAAAAATTATATGCTTATGCATCATGAAAAGAATGCTTTATGTGATGGTTATATTGTTGAATTCATTCATGATGCTACTGAAAATTATTATGAGAGAGGAACATATGCTTGTAGGAATTGCAATAATATCAAGTTTCCTCTCTATGTGCTTAAAATCTTGAAGTTATGCTCATTTTCCCTTCCTATGTTAGTTGATTATCGTTCGCATAGGTTGTTTGCTCACAAAATCCCTATGCATAGGAAGTGGGTTAGACTGAAATGTGCTAGTCATATTCTTCATGATGCTCCCTTTATGTTTCAATTCTTATCTTTTACGCGAGCATCATTGAAATCATCATGCCTAGCTAGGGGCGTTAAACGATAGCGCTTGTTGGGAGGCAACCCAACTTTATTTTTCTTCTTTGTTTTTTTGCTTCTGTTTAGGACTAAATATTGCATCTAGCTTCTGTTTAGATGTGGTTTTGTGTTTTAATTAGTGTCTGTGCCAAGTAGAACCTTTGGGAAGACTTGTGTGAAGTTTATGCGATCATGCTGCAAAAAACAGAAACTTTAGCGATCACGAGATTAGCTACCATTTTTTAATGGAGAGTGATTTTTGGTTGATTCTTTTTGCAGATGACTAATAGACAAATTCCGCAGGTCCACCAATTTATTTCAGAGTTTTTAGAGTTACAAAAGTATTCGAAAGTTACAGATTGCTACAGATTGTTATGTTTTTGACAGATTCTGTTTTCTGTGTGTTGTTTGCTTATTTTGATGAATCTATGAGTAGTATCAGAGGGTATGAACCATAGAGAAGTTGGAATACAGTAGATATTACACCAATATGAATTTAGAATGAGTTCACAACAGTACCTAAGTGGTGGGTTTTTTTCTTATACTAACGGAGCTCACGAGTTTTCTGTTGAGTTTTGTGTTGTGAAGTTTTCAAGTTTTGGGTAAAGATTCGATGGACTATGGAATAAGGAGTGGCAAGAGCCTAAGCTTGGGGATGCCCAAGGCACCCAATGGTAAAATTCAAGGACAACCAAAAGCCTAAACTTGGGGATGCCCCGGGAAGGCATCCCCTCTTTCGTCTTCGTCTATCGGTAACTTTACTCGATGCTATATTTTTATTCACCACATGATATGTGTTTTGCTTGGAGCGTCACTTTATTTTATTTTGCTTTGCTTTCTGTTTGAATAATATCCCAAAATCTGAAATTTTTAAATGTTAGAGAATCTTCACATAGTTACATAATTATTCAACTACTCGTTGATCTTCACTTACATCTTTCAGAGTAGTTTGTTATTTGCTCTAGTGCTTCACTTATATCTTTTTAGAGCACATCAGTGGTTTTATTTTGAAGAAATAGATGAACTCTCATGCTTCACTTATATTATTTTGAGAGTCTTTTAGAACAACATGGTAATTTGCTTTGGTTATGAATTTAGTCCTGATATGATAGGCATCCAAGATGGGTATAATAAAAACTTTCATACAAAGTGCATTGAATATGATGAGAAGTTTGATACTTGATGATTGTTTTGATATATGAGGATGGTAATATTAGAGTCATGCTAGTGGAGTAATTATGAATTTGAGAAATACTTGTGTTAAAGTTTGTGATTCCCGTATCATGCACGTATGGTGAACCGCTATGTGACGAAGTTAGAGCATGAGGTATTTATTGAGTGCCAACCTTTGTGTGGAGGTCGGGGGAGTGCGATGGTTAACTCCTACCAACCTCCCCCCTAGGAGCATGCGTTGATTGCTTTGTTTTGATGACTCGTAAATTTTTGTAATAAGTATATGAGTTCTTTATGACTAATGTTGAGCCCATGGATTATACGCACTCTCACCCTTCCACCATTGCTAGCCTCTCTTGTACCGCGCAACATCCGCCGGTAACATACACCCACCATATACCTTCCTCAAAACAGCCACCATACCTACCTATCATGGCATTTCCATAACCATTCCAAGATATATTGCCATGCAACTTTCCACCGTTCCGTTCATATGACAAGCTTCATATTGTCATATTGCCATGCATGATCATGTAGTTGACATCGTATTTGTGGCTAGGCCACCATGCATAATTTTTCATACATGTCACTCTTGATTCATTGCACATCCCGGTACACCGCCGGAGGCATTCATATAGAGTCATACTTTGTTCAAGTATCGAGTTGTAATTCGAGTTGTAAATCTATATAAGTGTGATGATCATCATTATTAGAGCATTGTCCCAAAAAAAGAAAAAAAAGAAAAAAAAGAAGGAAAGGCCAAAAAAGGCCCAAAAAGGAAAAGAAAAAGAAAAAAAGAAAAAAAAAAGGGACAATGCTACTATCTTTTTCCACACTAGTGCTTTAAAGTAGCACCATGATCTTCATGATAGAGAGTCTCTTGTTTTATCACTTTCATATACTAGTGGGAATTTTCATTGTAGAACTTGGCTTGTATATTCCAACAATGGGCTTCCTCAAATTGCCCTAGGTCTTCGTGAGCAAGCAAGTTGGATGCACACCCACTTAGCTTCTTTTGTTGAGCTTTCATACATTTATAGCTCTAGTGCATCCGTCGCATGGCAATCCCTACTCACTCACATTGATATCTATTGATGGGCATCTCCATAGCCAGTTGATACACCTAGTCGATGTGAAACTATGTTCCTCCTTTTTGTATTCTCCACAACCACCACTCTATTCCACCCATAGTGTTATATCCATGGCTCACGCTCATGTATTGCGTGAAAGTTGACAGGTTTGAAAAAATTGAGTATGAAAACAAGTGCTTGGCTGAAACCGGGGTTGTGCATGATATGAATATTTTGTGTGATGAAGAGGGAGCATAGCCAGACTATATGATTTTGTAGGGATAACTTTCTTTGGCCATGTTATTTTGAGAAGACATGATTGCTTTGTTAGTATGCTCAAAGTATTATTATTTCTTATGTCAATATAGACTTTTGTCTTGAATTTTCGGATCTGAACATTCATGCCACAATAAAGAGAATTACATTGAAAATTATGTTGGTTAGCATTCCACATCAAAAATTCTATTTTTATCATTTACCTACTCGAGGACGAGCAGGAATTAAGCTTGGGGATGCTTGATACGTCTCCAACGTATCTATAAATTTTTTATTGTTCCATGCTATTTAATTATCCTTCTAGGATGTTTTATGGGCTTTAATATACACTTTTATATGATTTTTGGGACTAACCTATTAACTCAGAGCCTAGTGCCAGTTTCTGTTTTTCTCTTGTTTTAGGGTATCGCAGAAAAGGAATATCAAACGGAGCCCAATTGACCTGAAATTCAACGGAGGCTGTTTTTGGACCAGAAGAAGCCCATGAAGTGCTGGAGGGGGACGAGAAGATCCACGGGCTGCCCACGAGGGTGGGGGCGCGCCCTCCCTACTGGGCACACCCCCTGCCTCGTGGACAACCTGGAGACCCCCCTTACTTGCCCTCGACTCCAACACCTCCTATATATACTGAAACCTCCGAAAAGTAACCTAGATTGGCAGTTCCACCGCCGAAAGCCTCTGTTGCCACCGAAAACCAATCTAGACCCGTTCTAGCACCCTGTCGGAGGGGGGGAATCCCTCTCCGGTGGCCATCTTCATCATCCCGGCACTCTCCATGGTGAGGAGGGAGTAGTCCACCCTCGGGGCTGAGGGTATGAACCAGTAGCTATGCGTTTGATCTCTCTCTCTCTCTCTCTCGTGTTCTTGAGATGGCACAATCTTGATTTATCACGAGCTTTGCTATTATAGTTGGATCTTATGATGTTTCTCCCCCTCTACTCTCTTGTAATGTATTGAGTTTTCCCTTTGAAGTTATCTTATCAGATTGAGTCTTTAAGGATTTGAGAACACTTGATGTATGTCTTGTGTGGGATACCTATGGTGACAATGGGGTATTCTATTGATTCACTTGATGTATGTTTTGGTGATCAACTTGCGGGTTCCGTGACCTTGGAATCTATGCATAGGGGTTGGCACGCGTTTTCGTCTTGACTCTCCGGTAGAAACTTTCGGGCACTCTTTGAAGTTCTTTTGTGTTGGTTGAATAGATGAATCTGAGATTGTGTGATGCATATCATATAATCATGCCCACGGATACTTGAGGTGACAATGGAGTGTCTAGGTGACATTAGGGTTTTGGACGTTTTGTGTCTTAAGGTGTTATTCTAGTACGAACTCTAGATAGATCGAACGGAAAGAACAACTTTGTGATATTTTACTACGGACTCTTGAATAGATCGATCAGAAAGAATAACTTTGAGGTGGTTTCGTACCCTGCCATAATCTCTTCGTTTGTTCTCCGCTATTAGTTACTTTGGAGTGACTCTTTGTTGCATGTTGAGGGATAGTTATATGATCCAGTTATGTTATTATTGTTGAGAGAACTTGCACTAGTGAAAGTATGAACCCTAGGCCTTGTTTCCTATCATTGCAACACCGTTTATGATCACTTATATCTTTAGCTACCTTGCTGTTTTTATATTTTCTTATTACAAAAACCTATATCTACCATCCATATTGCACTTGTATCACTATCTCTTCGCCGAACTAGTTCACCTACAAAATTTACCATTGTATTGGGTGTGTTGGGGACACAAGAGACTCTTTGTTATTTGGTTGCAGGGTTGTTTGAGAGAGACCATCTTCATCTTACGCCTCCCACGGATTGATAAACCTTAGGTCATCCACTTGAGGGAAATTTGCTACTGTCCTACAAATCTCTGCACTTGGAGGCCCAACAACGTCTACAAGAAGAAGGGCGCGTAGTAGACATCAGTGGGCCTCTCCCACTCAGCGAACTCTCTCTCCTCCACGACCGTGCTGTCCTCGTCCTCCACGGTGCCAAAGCTGCCGGCCTCCTCGGCAAGGGTTGCCTCCTCCGCCCTGGCGGCAATGTAAGCAAGCTCCTCCGCGGTGGTGTCGCGGATGAGCCGCGGCTCCTCGCCGACGTACTTCTCCGACAAGTTGTCAAAGAATGCTTGTGCCACTTTTACCATCATTGCAACACCGTTTATGCTCACTTTTACCACTTGCTACCTTGCTGTTTTTATATTTTCTTATCACAAAAACCTATATCTACCATCCATATTGCACTTGTATCACCATCGCTTCGCTGAACTAGTGCACCTATACAATTTACCATTGTATCAGGTGTGTTGGGGACACAAGAGACTCTTTGTTATTTGGTTGCAGGGTTGTTTGAGAGAGACCATCTTCATCCTATGCCTCCCACGGATTGATAAACCTTAGGTCATCCACTTGAGGGAAATTCGCTACTGTCCTACAAACCTCTGCACTTGGAGGCCCAACAACGTCTACAAGAAGAAGGTTGTGTAGTAGACATCATTCATCACTATGAGTTAGCGATAGTAGTAGTAGCAATAGTTGGCGAGACGACCACGACGTTGCGATGAAGATCATGGTGTCTAGCCGATGACAATGGAGATCATGACGATGCTTTGGAGATGGAGATAAAAAAAGCACAAGATGATGATGGCCATATCATGTCACATATTTTGATTGCATGTGATGTTTATCTTATTATGCTTCTTATTTTGCTTAGTATGGCGGTAGCATTATAAGATGATCCCTTACATCATTTCAAGAAGCAAGTGTTCTCCCTGAGTATGCACCGTTGCGAAAGCTCGTCGTGCCGAGACACCACATGATGATCGGGTGTGACAAGCTCTACGTTCAAATACAACGGGTGTAAGACAGTTTTGCACACGTAGAATACTCGGGTTAAACTTGACGAGCCTAGCATGTACAAACATGGCCTCGGAACACTGGAGACTGGTAGGTCGAGCGTGAATCATATAGTAGATATGATCAACATAAGATGTTCACCATTGAAAACTACTTTATCTCACGTGATGATCGGACATGGTTTAGTTCTTTTGGATCACGTGATCATTTAGATGACTAGAGGGATGTCTATCTAAGTGGGAGTTCTTTAGTTATATGATTAATTGAACATTAATTTATCATGAACTTAGTCCTGATAGTTTTTTTGCATATCCATGTTGTTGTAGATCAATGGCCCATGCTATCGTTCCCTTGAATTTTAATGCGCTCCTAGAGAAAGCTAAGTTTAAATATGATGGTAGCAACTACACGGACTGGGTCCGTAACTTGAGGATTATACTCATTGTTGCAAAGAAGAATTATGTCCTTGAAGCACCGCTAGGTGACAAGCCCCCTCCGGCTAATGTAGATGCTTTGAACGTCTGGCAGACGTGGTCTGATGACTACTTGATAGTTCAGAGTGCCATGCTTTACGGCTTAGAGTCGGGACTTCAAAGACGTTTTGAACGTCATGGAGCATATGAGATGTTCCAAGAGTTGAAGTTAATATTTCAAGCAAATGCCCGAACTGAGAGATATGAAGTCTCCAATAAGTTCTATAGCTGCAAGATGGAGGAGAACAGTTCTATCAGTGAACACTTGCTCAGAATGTCTGGGTACTACAATCATATGACTCAACTTGGTTGCAAAGTTGACGAGGATAGTGTTATTGATAGAGTTCTTAAATCATTGCCACCAAGCTATAAAGGCTTCGTGATGACCTATAACATGCAAGGGATGCAGAAGACAATCCCCGAGCTCTTCGCTATGCTCAAAGTTGCGGAGGTAGAAATCAAAAAGGAGCATCAAGTGTTGATGGTTAACAAGACCACTAGTTTCAAGAAAAAGGGCAAGGGAAAGAAGGGGAACTTCAAGAAGAATAGCAAGACAGTTGCTAGTCCCGCGAAGAAACCCAAGTGTGGAGCCAAGCCTGAAACTGAGTGCTTCTACTGCAAAGGGACTGGACACTGGAAGCGGAACTGCCCCAAGTATTTGGCAGATAAGAAGGATGGCAAAGTGAACAAAGGTATATTTGATATTCATGTTATTGATGTGTACCTTACTAATGCTCCTAGTAGCACCTGGGTATTTAATACTGGTTCGGTTGATAATATTTGTAACTCGAAATAGGGGCTACGAATTAAACAAAATTAGCTAAGGACGAGGTGACGATGCGCGTCGGAAATGGTTCCAAAGTCGATGTGATCGCCGTCGGCACGCTACCTCTACATTTACCATCGGGATTAGTTTTAGACCTAAATAATTGTTATTTGGTGCCAGCGTTGAGCATGAACATTATATCTGGATCTTGTTTGTTGCGAGATGTTAGAGAATAATGGTTGTTCTATTTATATGAGTGATATCTTTTATGGTCATGCACCCTTGAAGAGTGGTCTATTCTTGTTAGATCTCGATCGTAGTGATACACATATTCATAATATTGAAGCAAAAAGGTGCAAGGTTGGTAATAATAGTGCAACTTATTTGTGGCACTGTCGTTTAGGTCATATTGGTGTTAAGCGCATGAACAAACTCCATATTGATGGACTTTTGGAATCACTTGATTATGAATCACTTGGTGCTTGCGAACCATGCCTCATGGGAAAGATGACTAAGACTCCGTTCTCCGGAACAATGGAGCGAGCAACTGATTTGTTGGAAATCATACATACTGATGTATGTGGACTGATGAGTGTTGAGGCTCGCGGCGGGTATCATTATTTTCTAACCTTCACTAATGATTTGAGCAGATATGGGTATATCTACTTGATGAAACACAAGTCTGAAACATTTGAAAAGTTCAAATAATTTCAGAGTGAAGTAGAGAATCATCGTAACAAGAAAATAAAGTTTCTACGATCTGATCGTGGAGGTGAATATTTAGGTTACGAGTTTGGTCTTCATTTGAAACAATGTGGAATAGTTTCACAACTCACGCCACCCGAAACACCACAGCGTAATGGTGTGTCTGAACGTCGTAACCGTAATTAATTAGATAAGGTGCGATCTATGATGTCTCTTACCGATTTACCACTATCGTTTTGGGGTTATGCTTTAGAGACAGCTACATTCACGTTAAATAGGGCACCATCTAAATCCATTGAGACGGCACCATATGAACTGTGGTTTGGCAAGAAACCAAAGTTGTCATTTCTTAAAGTTTGGGGTTGCGATGCTTATGTGAAAAAGCTTCAACCTGATAAGCTCGAACCCAAGTCGGAGAAATGTGTCTTCATAGGATACCCAAAGGATACTGTTGGGTACACCTTCTATCACAGATCCGAAGGCAAGATATTCGTTGCTAAAAATGGATCCTTTCTAGAGAAGGAGTTTCTCTCGAAAGAAGTGAGTGGGAGGAAAGTAGAACTTGATGAGGTAATTGTACCTTCTCCCGAATTGGAAAGTAGCACATCATAGAAACTAGTTCCAGTGATTCCTACACCAGTTAGCGAGGAAGCTAATGATGATGATCATGAAACTTCGGATCAAGTTACTACTGATCATCGTAGGTCAACCAGAGTATGTTCCGCACCAGAGTGGTACGACAACCCAGTTTTGGAAGTCAACGTTACTAGACCATGATGAACCTACGAACTATGACAAAGTGATGATGAGCACAAATTCCGCAAAATGGCACGAGGCCATGAAACCCGAGATGGGATCCATGTATGAGAACAAAGTGTGGATTTTGGTTGACTTGCCCGATGATAGGCAAGCCGTTGAAAATAAATGGATCTTCAAGAGGAAGACCGACACCGACGATAATGTTACTGTCTACAAAGCTCGACTAGTTGCGAAAGGTTTTCGACAAGTTCAAGGAGTTGACTACAATGAAACTTTCTCACTGGTAGTGATGCTTAAGTCTGTCCGAATCATGTTAGCAATTGCCGCATTTTATGATTATGAAATCTGGTAAATGGATGTCAAAACTGCATTCCTAAATGGATACCTCAAAGAAGAGTTGTATATGATGCAACCTGAAGGTTTTGTCGATCCTAAAGGTGCTAACAAAGTGTGCAAGCTCCAACAATCCATCTATGGACTGGTGCAAGCATCTCGGACTTGGAATATACGCTTTGATGACGTGATCAAAGCATATGGTTTTATACAGACTTTTGGAGAAGCATGTATTTACAAGAAAGTGAGTGGGAGATTTGTAGCATTTCTGATATTATATGTGGATGACATATTGTTGATTGGAAATGATATAGAATTTTTGGATGGCATAAAAGGATAATTGAATAAGAATTTTTTCAATGAAAGACCTCTGTGAAGCTGCTTATATATTAGGCATCAAGATCCATAGAGATAGATCAAGACATTTAATTGGACTTTCACAAAGCACATACCTTAATAAAGTTTTGAAGAAGTTAAAAATGGATCAGTCAAAGAAAGGGTTCTTTCCTGTGTTACAAGGTATGAAGTTGAGTAAGACTCAATGCCCGACCACTTCAGAAGATAGAGAGAAAATGAAAGTCATTCCCTATGCATCAGCCATAGGATCTATCATGTATGCAATGCTGTGTACCAGACATGATGTGTGCCTTGCTATAAGTTTAGCGGGGAGGTACCAAAGTAATCCAGGGGTGGATCACTGGACAGCGGTCAAGAACATCCTGAAACCTGAAAAGGACAAAGGATATGTTTCTCATTTATGCAGGTGACAAAGAACTGGTCGTAAACGGTTACGATTCAAGCTTTGACACTGATCCGGATGACTCTAAGTCACAAATCGGATATGTTTTTTTATTGAATGATGGTGCTGTCAGTTGGTGCAGTTCCAAGCAGAGCGTCGTGGCGAGATCTACATGCAAAGCGGAGTACATAGCTACTTCGGAAGCAGAAAATGAAGGAGTCTAGATGAAGGAGTTCATATCCGATCTAGGTGTAATACCTAGTGCATCGGGTCCAATGAAAATCTTTTGTGACAACACTAGAGCAATAGCCTTGGCGAAGGAATCCAGGTTTCACAAGAGAACCAAGCACTTCAAAAGACGCTTCAATTCTATCCGCGATCAAGTCAAGGAGGGAGACATATAAATTTTCAAGATACATACGTTTCTGAATGTCACAGACTCGTTGACTAAGCCTCTTCCATGAGCAAAACATGATGAGCACCCAGACTCCATGGGTGTTAGAATCATTACTATGTAATCCAGATTATTGACTCTAGTTTAAGTGGGAGACTGAAGGAAATATGCCCTAGAGGCAATAATAAAGTTGTTATTTGTATTTCCTTACATCATGATAAATGTTTATTATTCATGCTAGAATTGTATTAACCGGAAACATAGTACATGTGTGAATACATAGACGAAACAAAGTGTCCCTAGTATGCCTCTACTAGACTAGCTCATTGATCAAAGATGGTTATGTTTTCTAACCATAGACATGAGTTGTCATATGATCAACGGGATCACATCATTAGGAGAATGATATGATGGACAAGACCCATCCTTTAGCTTAGCAATTTGATCGTTTAGTTTTACTGCTATTGCTTTCTTCATGACTTATACATGTTCCTATGACTATGAGATTATGCAACTCCCGAACATCGGAGGAACAACTTGTGCATCACAATGTAACTGGGTGATTATAAAGATGCTCTACAGGTGTCTCCGAAGGTGTTTGTGGTGTTGGCATAGATCAAGAATAGGATTTGTCACTCCGAGTGTCGGAGAGGTATCTCTAGGCCCTCCCGGTAATGCACAACACTATAAGCCTTGCAAGAAATGTGACTAATGAGTTAGTTGCGGGATGATGCACTATAGAACGAGTAAATAGACTTGCCAGTAATGAGATTGAACAAGTTATGAAGATACCGATGATCGAATCTCGGGCAAGTAACATATCGATGACAAAGGGAACAACGTATGTTGTTATGCGGTTTGACCGATAAAGATCTTCAAAGAATATGTGGGAGCCAATATGAAAATCCAAGTTCCCCTATTGGTTATTGGCCGGAGATTAGTCTCGGTCATGTCTACATAGTTCTCGAACCCGTAGGGTCCGCATGCTTAACGTTCGATGACGATCAGTATTATTAGTTTATGAGTTTTGATGTACCGAAGGTAGTTCGGAGTCTTGGATGAGATCACAGACATGACGAGCAGTCTCAGAATGTCCGAGACATAAAGATTGATATATTGGATGGCTATATTCGGACACCGGAAGTGTTCCGGGTGATTTCAGAGAAAACCGGAGTGCCGGAGGAGTTACCGGAACCCCCCGCGGGAGTATTGGGCCATAGTGGGCCTTGAGGGAAAGTGAGAGGCAGCCCACTAGGGCTGGACGACGCCCCCTCCAGGGAATCCTACTTGGACTAGGAGTGGGGGGCATCTCTCCCTCCTTCTCCTTCCTTTCCCACTCCTAGTAGGAGTAGGAAAGGGGAGTCCTACTCCTACTAGGAGTGGGGTTGCTCCCCTCCTTGGCGCGCCCTAGGGCCGGCCAGCTCTCCCCCTTGCTCCTTTATATACGGGGGCAGGGGCACCCTAGAACACACAAGTAAACATTGTTTTAGCCGTGTGCGGTGCCCCCCTCCACAGAAACACACCTCAATCATATCGTTGCAGTGCTTAGGTGAAGCCCTGCGCCGGTAGCTTCATCATCACCGTCACCACACCATCATGCTGACGAAACTCTCTCGTGAAGCTCATCTGGATCAAGAGCTCGTAGGACGTCATCGAGTTGAACGTGTGCTGAACGCGGAGGTGCCGTACGTTCGGTGCTTGGATCGGTTGGATCGCAAAGACGTTCGACTACATCAACCGCGTCACTAGACGCTCCCGCTTTCGGTCTACGAGGGTACGTCGACACACTCTCCCCTCTCGTTGCTATGCTTCTAGTAGATAGATCTTGCATGATCGTAGGAAAATTTTGAAATACTACGTTCCCCAACACGAATAGCATACAAGAAAGTGTCTGACCCTTTTATTCATCAGCAACTAATTTGCAATATGTGAATCCAACCTTGCCGGTGGATGGGAGAATTGGCCATGCTACTATTCGGCCCCGCACCTTCATGGTCATAGCTGAATAAGTGAAAATTTGGTAGGAACACGTGTCATCATCTAACACTATAGCATATAATGTATGCTCTATGCAATTCAAGAATTTCGGCAACACTCATGAATCATTGCCGAAAGAATTTGAAAGTATTGCGGAGCAATCCCTTCCAGAAATAGTTGTAGCAGCGTTAAAAAAGAGCTTGGCACAAAACAAGAGGATTAGTGATCTTTGCCTTGAACAATATGAAAAGGGGTTGTTTCCTGATTATGCTGCAATAAAGGCTAGAGTTTTGCAAGAAGATGAAACTTCGTCCATTGATAAAATTGGCGAAAGAACATATGGTTATACAGAAGTGCATAAACCTCCACCTTGTACCGCAACATATTATACACCCCTACACAATTGCAAAATTTCGGCAACACTAACAATTCACTGCCGGAAGATCCTAAAAGCATTAGGGGGTAACTGATCTAGAGCGGGCCGAAATTGAGAAGGGAGTTAAAGCTTTGCGCATAGGATACAAGTGCTTCACCAAGAGAGAATTAATAGGGAATTGGCCCAAAGAAAACAAGCCTTGCCAATTTGTAGAATCAATAAAAATAAGGATGATTCGGA
This sequence comes from Secale cereale, assembly GCA_902687465.1. NCBI lineage: Eukaryota > Viridiplantae > Streptophyta > Magnoliopsida > Poales > Poaceae > Secale > Secale cereale. The sequence goes on from LR738714.1 coordinate 389,308,068, forward strand.
ACGTGTAAGTACTTCGGTTGAAAAAGCCGAATCAAGTAGTATATATTTCGAATCCATCAAATCCAAAGAGGCAAGCATCATTGAGAAAGGGCATGGCAAGCATAGGAAAACATCAGTACTTGATTTTTCTGAAGTTAATGGAACCTACTTCCTGCCCTATGAGTTTTGTGCCATAGAAGTTGACAAGCCTCAAGGACAAGAGGAAGTAGCCGAACAAAGTTCGGCTGACAAGGATCTTCAAAGTAATGATGCACGAAATGAAGAAAAAGATGGTGATAAGGTGTTGGGGAGCCATCCAAAGATAGTGTAAGATATCGTTCAAGTCACACCATCATCATGCTCTCCCAACATATTTGAAGATGTATGTCTGGCAAGTAATTTACCTATTTTCAGATTTGGTCACAACTTTATTCTTGATGCATCTATTAGAAAAATCCTCATATGTAATTTTGAAAGACCAATGAAGAAGGGTAATTTACTTGTTAGCAATAAAATTGTTATAGAGCATATCGGTCAACCCATTGCGCCATTTATAAAGACCGATAGTGAATTATTATTGCAACCAAGGCTATCTTCATTGCTTTATCTAAAGTTCATATCAAATTGGGTAGCTTTCCTTATTTCTTACTTGGCTTACTCTTGGTATCAATTTAGACATGAATGTGCTAACTATATTTGTTTCAGAAATATATAGCCAAGGTTAAAATCTTTTGAGCAAACCAATGCTAGTATAATATCATATCGGAAGACATCGGATATAGAGTGCAAAACACATTACATAGCCGAATTGACAGATTCCAATTCTGAAACATTCGTTTTCTTACCTCCAAAGCCGTTCTCACACCAAGATCGGCTAGAAAATAAGAAGTATACCTTCAATTCAAGTATGTGTAATCAAATATTTGATTTGTTTCTGAAAAATAATTACATAAACATTCTCAATCACCATGTCAAGCCATCAATTCAAGGACGAATGTATTGTAGGTTGCATCATTCGTTCAAATAAAATTTTGAGGATTGTAATATGTTTCACCATATAGTCAAATCGACCATTGATAATGGATGATTGAGAATTGTTGAGACACCAAAGGATGACCAGTCTATTCCGATTGGTCTTGATGGCGAAACATTTTTGCATCGGCTGCTTCAAGCTGATCCATCTAAAGAGAAGGTAAAAACTACAGGTGACGGGATCAAGCTTTCAAGTAAAGAATTTGTTGAAGAGCACAATGAACATAAACTTGAGGGTGAGAATTCCATTGAAGCTACAATGAAGACGCCAAGGACTGGGGGGAGGGGCAGCAAGCAAATCCAATGATCGAGGAAACCAAACCAAAAGAAACAGAGGCCAAAATAAGCGCAAGTGTAAGAAATCAAAAATAACTTTTGTTGAACCATTGGATAAACATCAAAAGAAGAGTGAAGATAAGAATGCTTATCGGTCAAATCATGCAAAGAAACCGAGATCACCCCCAAGGCACAAATATGACGAACCGTATTAGCAAAGTGAGAATCTTCATGCAACATATTCATATCCTCATTTTGGGACGCCAATGCCAATGTCATGGATGCCTCTCTATGCTCATGTAGATCCATATCCATTATGGGACAGGTATGATGCTAGGGAACATTCTTCATCTTATTTTAGACCATCTCACCAATATTATGCAGCTCCGAGAAGATCAACATTTGAACAATCACATGTCAAAGACCGTTTCAATCATAAGGAATCGGTCCGGAGCTCAAGAAATAAGAAAGAGGTGGTCAAGCAAGTTTACCGTGTTAGAAAAGATGGTCGCAAGGGTGAAACTTCAGATCCGATCTCAAATGAAAATGAGCAAATTAAAGTATTGATATTGGCTACTAAAGGCAATGAGGCAAGCCAATCAAGTGTCAAATCTAAAGATAAGAAGTTGAGAGTGCACAAGGTAAAACAAGAATTGCCATTACTACAAACAAAATCACAGTCGAGGTGCCCACTCGGCTTATCGTATTGGCAAAAGAAGGAATTACAAAAGCTTTGTGCACAAGAGCTGAAAAAGAAGAACATGGCATGGGTTCCCAAGAGGAGCAGTCAAAATAAAAATGATGTGCAACCTTCTATTGCAACAAATGTTACAAAAGTGATGAAGGGGAAGGATGGAAACAAAAAACAATCAAGCCAAAGGTGTGCATCATCACATGAAAATCTTCGGTTAGCACATAATCCATATTCATCAAACATGCCATTGATGTCTTTGCGATGGAATTCATTCCCAAGTATGATTTGTTACCCTCCATGGGCTTATTTTGATCCATGGATGCAATATAATTTCTTATGTCATGAAAGGGTATTATCAAATCACTATACATTTGATTAGCTACAAGTTTGTTGTTGATCAAGAGGGTTGAAATACTTGATTTTTTATTTCATTTGTTTCTTTCGGCTATACGTGCTTTGGGGGATGAAGTTTACATGGACCTTATGTTAATAGCCAATACTTAACTATCGCCCAAAAAAAACACTCTAATCATGGCCGGTTTGGAATTCTAACATCATCCTTAGTTCGATTGGAGAATGAGACAAGTACTATGGAGATTATGTTGTGATGGTTGAATTTGTAGCAATAACCATCGTGTTGGTGTTATTTATATATCTCCATATAGAGATGTTCTGTGAAGCCTCATATGCCTCTTAAAATATTTATTGCATAATAATCAAAGCCAAATATGCAATGTTATTCGGTATGGAGCTGTTGCTTGCCATAGGTGCTACACATATTGAGGCTTTTGGTGATTCGTTATGAGTAGTGCAACAAATATCCAATGGTTATCAATGTTTAACGAATCACTTTTAGTTTATCTTGAGGTATGCCTAGACATAAAAATTGCCTCGGGTTGTTTTAATATTCATCATATATCTAGGCATGAAAATTGGAGAGGGTTGGCATAGCAAATATACGGCTACCATGTTGGTCATGGTGTATTGCACGTCTATCAATAGCCAATGCTTGTTCTTGCCAACATAGGTAAGGCTAAGTTGGAGCTCACCACCTCGGCCACTAATGAAACTTTTATGCAGGTGAAGTAAGGATTGGAGGAAGTTCATTCTTGATTATCTGCAAAATCCTAGCGAAAGGGGGAACAATATGGTTTGGAGGATGATTTTGATCTATGGAACCTTATCACCGGATTGTTATAGAAGTTGAGAAGTTTTCATCCAAGTTTGCATCAAGAGGTTCAAACAAGCAACGGACGATATATACTTATCATCCTAAGAACATGCAAAATGGACGATGGGGTGTTGACATTGCCCTTAGAACAAGCTATGTGCAATTTATTTTTTGACGCACAAACTTTGCTAAAAAAATAGGGGGGCATGTGTTGACACCAGATTTTGGCATAGTCAAAAACACAATTAAAATAGCCTCAAATAGAAAAGTTCCCAAAGTAAGAAAGTTTCGTATTCTCAAAAGGAGAAACTTTGATATTTGGGCCATAGCCATCCGATCTCATTTCTAAGACCGAAGTTGTATTCGAAGTACTGAGGTTTTGTATTCATAACACTATTCGGCTGATTACGCCCCCAATACGGCCTCATATGGAAAAATGATCTACACGAATTGTCGTCGTCTCGTTGAAACAATCGATTTTGGTATACAAATCGTCCCAATCCGAGTTTGTACGCAAAAGTTAGAGCTAACAGAATGCAGCCCTGTCAGGAGGCGAAATATGGCGCGCCCCACCAGACACATGTCTGATGGGTAGCGCGAGCAAACAGATGTTTTGCATGGCCGTTTTGTCCGAGAAGATGGCTTTGAATCGAAAAACGTTCAACATTAAAGTTGTTCATCTCGTTGAAATGAGTAAATATGACTTTGGTCGCGTTTTCATCCGAGGTCGTTTACTGCCACAAAAAAGACCCGCAAGGTGCAGCCAGTTTTAAACCAAACAGTGGAAAGTTTGGACAAAACCAATCCTAATTTGACTAGGGTTTTGGACGTGAATCCTCGCATTTTCCTTGCACGGGAAGTCCAGCTGCCTCTTATATACCTAAGGGTGACGGCCGATTGAACAACACACAATCGAACAAATCATCTACCACTTTTTGCCTTTACTTTTATCTTCTCCCTTTGTTCTTCTTCTTCCTCGTTCTTCGTATGTTCTTCTTGTTGCAGGGCGGAGAACCACGAGGCCCTAGGGGAGATCAGGTCAACCTAGGGCAACTCATAGCCGCCGCGAGCCTTGACGGGGTACCTCCTGGGCAAGTGGGGCTTCGGGTCTATAAAAGTGCCCACCGAATTGCTTGCATACCGCACTACCGGACGGGTCTCCTTCGACATGAGCTGCGGTGCATCACCCCCGGCGTCGAGGGTACACGGTGACGTGTTCATGTGCGAACGGGTACATTGACTATCTTCATCTAGCATTGTTGTTTCTTGAGAATCATGTGGGAAGGCTGACACTGCATTCTTTAAAAGAGGATGTTTACTTACAGTATTCATCATAAATGATTGATGAGGGATACACAAGAATATTAGTTTGATGTAAGAACATGGTTAATAGACAGATGTACTAATATGTACCAAAAACAGAAGGCATGTCATATTCAAAGGTATAATGTGTAAGCTAAGCAGATGCAATTTAACCAAATTGGAAGCAATACAACCTAGACATCCGGCTGGAGTGGTGAGCATGACCATCGAAGACCTGAGAGCCTGGTGGGAGGCGGGGTGCTTCGCCACCATCGTGGCTTTTTAGTTGGCTTCCAGGTGATGCATGTTTGTGCTGGGCTTGTCACTGGCTCGTCCAGTGCCCTGACTAGCTATTTTTCTTCTGGTGCTCCCGGGATGGTGGTTCATGTAAAAAAATATCTTTCCTTATCTTAATAAAGACCGATTTCGGCCTTTCAAATCATGCTAGACACCATATGCAACATGCAACCACATATGACACCATGAAGTTAAAGCAAGCACCTGGGGTGGTGGTTCATGGCGAGCGAGGTCATCAACTCCAGAGCTACGTTTACCGTCTCCATCTGCTGACACTGCACCCTTTATAAAGAAGACACGTGTCTTGCCTGCCCACGAAGAAAGCAGGAGCGACTTCTCTCTTTTACTTCATGCTACTGTCAAGGCAGAGTCTGAAATACTTATGCATAAAAACACAATAGTGAGAGTATGGGTGAAGTGTGTGCAGAACTAGTGCACTGTAAAAGTAGCAGATAGCAGGTGGCTGAAATATAAATGACAGGAAACATATGACAGCTGTACAACATTGCATGGCGAACAAAATTAGATTCTACTCCATATGATTTTGTAGTATATGAGCACAGGGATGGCTGGGAAATGCAGGTACTCCTCCAGCACACCACCACATGTGGTCCCATCAAAATAACAGTCGACTGAAATTAAATAGGTCATTCGATTTTTTTATGAACCATCCGATCTATAAAAAATTGGCAGATGGCCTTCGTCTACCTCCCACTAGTTACTGTTGATGATCTTTCTCGAACTGCCAGCGACCAATGGCCCAGACCCCTCCCTCCGCCGCTCACCCTCCCCTCGACCTCACACCACCGCCGTGCTTGGCAGCGCCCCCCGGCCAACCCTTTAATCCCGGTCGACCTCCAGATCGGGCGCCAGCAACTCCTAGGCCCCACACACCCCTAAGATAAACATCGACATGCTGCATCCTCTGCGTAATAGGCGGACTAGTGCCTGTTACGTCGGGGAATGCTTCCTTTAATTGGGAATCAACTGGCCAGGAATTGAAATCCAGGGGGCGACGGACCTCTAGCTAAGGTGAAATACTATATGAGGAGAAATCTTGTGCATCGCGAGTTACTAGGAACATCTAGTATCAGGAAGAAGCGGTCAACTAGGGTCTTCTGTGGGATGAATACCATGCAAGAAGACACATAAGATTTGCACGAATAAGGGAAGAGGAGTACCATTTCCGGTTGCCAGTGTTGTGTCCTCCAGATGTCGCGGCGATCTTCTTCTTTTTACTGGGGGAACCGATGTTTTGGAGGAGGGTGGAGCCTTGGACGAACCCATTAGAAAATTGTTGACGGTGTTGCGGTGGCTATCCGTCCGCGAAGGGGAAGCAGATCCGAGGTGGCGAAGGATGGCGTAGCGGGAACAACTCTGGTGTGGTGGACGGTGGCAATGGTGGAGCGACAGTGGTGAGGCGCATGACGGCGTGGTTGAACTAGCTCGGGTATGGCGCACGTCGGCATCCTGGAGGTAGCTCGGCCTCGGCTTCAACTACTACATGTGGAGGGCGTTGCGGTTGCGGTGGACGACGACGTTGGGGTATCTGCTGATACATCTCCAACGTATCTACAATTTTTGATTGTTCCATGCTATTATATATGATGTTTTGGATGTTCAATGGGCTTTATTATACAATTTTATATTATTTTTGGGACTAACCTATTAACCCAAAGGCCCAGTCCAGATTGCTGTTTTTTTTGCCTATTTCAGGGTTTTACAGAAAAGGAATATCAAACGGAGTCCAAACGGAATGAAACCTTCGGGAGAGATACTTTGGAGCGATACCTTCACGGGAGACTTGAGAACCACATAACAGGGCACACGTGGCGTCTACGAGGGTGGGGGTGATACGTCTCCAACGTATCTACTTTTCCAAACCCTTTTTCCCTTGTTTTGGACCCTAACTTGCATGATTTGAATGGAACTAACCCGGACAGACGCTGTTTTCAGCAGAATTGCCATGGTGTTGTTTTTGTACAGAAATAAAAAGTTCTCGGAATAACCTGAAACTCCACGGAAAATTATTTTGGAAAATATAAAAAATACCTACAAGAAGATCCAGACCAGGGGCCCACACCCTGTCCATGAGGGTGGGGGCGCCTCCCTAGGGCGCGCTCCCCTGCCTCGTGGGCCCCCTGGTGCTCCACCGACGTATCCCCAGATCCTATATATTCACTTTCGGGGAGAAAACAATCAAGGAGAAAGAATTATCGCGTTTTACGAGACGGAGCCGCCGCCAAGCCCTAATCTCTCTCGGGAGGGCTGATCTGGAGTCAATTCGGGGCTCCGGATAGTGGAGATCGTCGCCATCATCATCATCAAACTTCCTCCATCACCAATTCCTTGATGCTCACCGCCGTGCGTGAGTAATTCCATCGTAGGCTTGCTGGATGGTGATGGGTTGGATGGGATCTATCATGTAATCGAGTTAGTTTTGTTAGGGTTTGATCCCTAGTATCCACTATGTTCTGAGATTGATGTTGCTATGACTTTGCTATGCTTAATGCTTTTCACTAGGGCCCGAGTGCCATGATTTCAGATCTGAACCTATTATGTTTTCATGAATATATGTGTGTTCTTGATCCTATCTTGCAAGTCTATAGTCACCTACTATGTGTTATGATCCGGCAACCCCGAAGTGACAATAATCGGGACCACTCCCGGTGATGACCATAGTTTGAGGAGTTCATGTATTCACTATGTGTTAATGCTTTAGTCCGGTACTCTATTAAAAGGAGGCCTTAATATCCCTTAGTTTCCAATAGGACCCCGCTGCCACAGGAGGGTAGGACAAAAGATGTCATGCAAGTTCTTTTCCATAAGCACATATGACTATATTCGGAATACATGCATACAATGCATTCATGAACTGGAGCTAGTTCCATGTCACTCTAGGTTATAACTTCTACATGATGAATTGCATCCGTCATAATTTCCCATCACCGATCCAATGCCTACGAGCTTTTCACATATTGCTTGTGGCTTATTTACTTTTCCGTTGCTACTATTACAAAAAATACAAAAACACTATCGTTACTTTTATTGCTGCTACCGCCACTATCATATTGCTTTGCTACTAAATTATCTTGCTGCAGATACTAAGTTTCCAGGTGTGGTTGAATTGACAACTCAGCTGCTAATACTTAAGACTATTCTTTGGCTCCCCTTGTGTCGAATCAACAAATTTGGGTTGAATACTTTACCCTCGAAAACTGTTGCGATCCCCTACACTTGTGAGTTATCAAGACTATTTTCTGGCGCCGTTGCTGGGGAGCATAGCTCTATTTTTTAAGTCACTTGGGATTTATATCTGTTGATCACTATCAAGAATTTGAAGGACTCAAAAACCAAGATCTTACCCTCAACTACGAGGGGAGGTAAGGAACTGCCATCTAGCTCTGCACTTGATTCTCCTTCTGTTATGGGTAAATTTGCGACACCTACTCATGCTATTGAATCTGATATGTCATACGTTCTTGATGATGCCACTTCTGCTATGTATGATGAAACTACTTCTATGCCTGATAATATTGTGCCACTAGGTGAATTTCTAGATGAACAAATTGCTAAGGTTAGTGAGAATGCAAATATTGAAACTGATAATATTTATGAAAGTGACGATGAAGCTTCTCCCAATAGATATGAATTGCATGTTGTTCCCGAGGGTTATGTTATGGATGAAGAAACTGCTAGAGACTTTCTTGCTTGCAACGATAGATATGATCTTAAGAAATTATTAGTTAAGCTGAAAGAAAAGTCCTTGAATGCTAGAATGAAACATGACCATGCCTTTGCTACTTCACCAATCTGTGTTACTGATAAGGATTATGAATTCTCTGTTGATCCTGAGTTAATTACTTTGGTTGAATCTGATCCTTTCCATGGCTATGAGTCTGAAACTGTTGTGGCACATCTCACTAAGTTGAATGATATAGCCACCCTGTTTACCAACGATGAAAAGATTCTCTATTACTATATCCTTAAGTTGTTTCCTTTCTCGTTAAAGGGTGATGCTAAGACTTGTTTAATTGTCTTGATCCTGGTTGTGTGCTTAGTCCCCAGGATATGATGTATTACTTCTGTGCTAAATATTTTCCCGCTCATAAGAAAGAAGCTGCCTTACGAGAAATATATAACTTTGTGCAAATTGAAGAAGAGAGTCTCCCACAAGCTTGAGGGATGCTTCTCCAATTGCTTAATGCTTTGCCTGATCATCCTCTTGAGATGCATGATATACTTGATGTCTTTTATAATGGACTAACCGATGCTTCTAGAGACCACCTGGATAGTTGTGCTGGTTGTGTTTTCAGGGAAAGAACAGTTGAACAAGCTGAATTACTATTGAATAATATTCTGGCCAATGAAAATAATTGGACACTTCCTGAACCAGCCCCTAAGCCAACTCCGAAGAAAAGAGGTGTTCTATTTCTCAATCCTGAAGATATGCAAGAGGCAAAGAAATCTATGAAAGAAAAGGGTATTAAAGCTGAAGAGAATTTACCACCTATTGAAGAAATACATGGTCTTGATAACCCGACACAGGTAGTAAAGGTAAAAAATCTTTATAGATTTGATGAAGGTGATATTCCTCGTTATAAGTCTAGTAGCCAATTCTTAGATGAGTTTGACAATTTTATTGTGAAACAAGAAAACTTCAATGCTTATGTTGGTAGAAAATTGCAACACAATGTTTATATGATTGAACGCTTGAGTGATTATCTGTCTAGAGCTAAAGGTGAACCGAAACTTATTAGTATACATGCTTCTATGGTTACCACTCAAGTAGAACGAGTACTTAAGGCTCTGAATGATTAGCTCAATGAATTAAATAGTAAGAATAATGGCAATGCCATTAGATTTGTGACTAGAGGTGGTAGAATGACTCAGGAACCACTGTATCCTGAAGGCCACCCTAAGAGAATCGAGCAAGATTCTCAGAGAGCTAATTTAGATGCACCTAGTTCTTCTAAGAAGAAGAAAAATAAAAATGATAGGACTTTGCATTCTTCTAGTGAACCTGTAGCTTACACACCTGAGAATCCCAATGATATATCTGTTTCTGATGCTGAGACACAATCTGGTAATGAACATGAACCTAGTGATAATGTTAATGATGGTGTTCATCATGATGCTCAACCTAGCAATGATAATGATGCAGAGATTGAACCTGCAGTTGATCTTGATAACCCACAATCGAAGAATCAATGTTATGATAAGAGACTTTGTAGCTAGAAAGCACGGTAGGGAAAGAGAACCATGGGTCCAAAAACCCATGCCTTTTCCTCCGAAACCATCCAAGAAAAAGGATGATGAGGATTTTGAGCGCTTTGCTGAAATGATTAGACCTATCTTTTTGCGTATGCGTTTGACTAATGTGCTTAAAACAAATCCTTATGCTAAATATATGAAAGATATTATTACCAACAAAAAGAAGATACCTGAAGTAGAAATTTCCACCATGCTTGCCAATTACACTTTTAAAGGTGGAATACCTAAGAAATTAGGAGATCCAGGAGTACCTACTATACCTTGCTCCATTAAGAAAAACTATGTTAAAACTACTTTGTGTGATCTTGGAGCCGGTGTTAGTGTTATGCCTCTCTCTTTATATCGTAGACTTGACTTGAGTAAGTTGACACCTACTGAAATATCTTTGCAAATGGCTGATAAATCAACTATTATACCTGTCGGTATTTGTGAGGATGTGCCTGTTGTAGTTGCAAATTGTACTATTCTAACGGACTTTGTTATACTTGATATTCCCGAGGGCGATAGTATGTCTATTATCCTTGGTAGACCATTTTTGAATACTGCAGGGGTTGTTATTGATTGCAACAAAGGCAATGTCACTTTTCATGTCAATAGTAATGAGCATACGGTACACTCTCCGAGGAAACAACCTCAGGTCCACAGTATCAATTATATTGGAAAATTTTCAACTATTACTATTGGAGGTTTTGAATTTCCTCTTCCTACTACCAAGAAGACATATGACATTCTTATTTTTGGGGACATACATATCCCCATTGAGGTAACCTAGTGTTATTCGAAAATTCTCCGGTTTCATGCTATTCGAAAAGAGTTTATTAACAAGACCTAATCAACCTTGTTAATGGTTTCCTTTTGATGAGCATGGGATAGGTATTGAGATAGCACGAACCTTCTGTACCCTCCTTTTACTTTCTGTTAATTAGGATAAATAAAGCAAAAGTGATAAATAAAGCAAAAGTAGTATTTTCTATCTGTTTCCAGACTTATCTGTGCAATAAAAAATACCCCGAAATTAAAAGTTCTCCAAATGCCATGAAAATGAAATATGTTTTTTCTAGAATATTTGAGGAAATATGGCACAGAACACACAGCGAGGGGAGCCAGCACCTGGCCACGAGGGTCCAGGGCACGCCCCTGCCTCGTGGGCCCCATGTGGGCCCCCTCCACTTATTCCTGCACCTACACTCTTCTTCTTCCTCCCAAAAAAATCACCAACCTGCTCAAGCACGAGTTCCAGCTCATCTTGGTGCCATTTTGGATCTCCTTGCTCAAAGCACCATTCGTCAAACAGTTTGGGGAGATTGTTCCTTGGTATGTGACTCCTCCATTGGTCCAATTAGTTTTTGTTCTAGTGCTTTATTTGTTGCAAATTTTTGCTGTTGTGGTGACCTTGTTCTTGAGCTTGCATGTCAAATTTTCTTGGTCCCAAGTAGTCTTAATGTATGATATATTCTCTAGGCACTAGTAGGAGTTGTTGCTATCATTGTTGTTGAGTTTGGTTAACTTTTCTGTTGAGTTACTAAAATTTCAGAAAATTTTAGAAAAATGCATAGGAAAAACATTCCAAGGTGGTTCTTCAAGGAAGCAAGAACCGAGGCTTGCGTTCCGTGAGTCGGACGATGAACTACCGAGGGATGCTAGCGTGCGACCTTGTGAATGGCCGTCAGATGACTTTATGGATCAGGTTGGCATCAAGGATGAATTTTACCCATACGTGCACAATGCTGACCTCGAGGGCTTCATACAAGATAAGTGCCCTCAATACAGTGGCTTAACTGATAGCTTTGTGAGAAGGTTTAAATTTTCATCTTCACGCAATTCTCACACTGTCCTGTTTGACCTGTATGATAAATCTTATACCATGGACTTAGAGGATTTTAATGATGCTTGTAAGCTCCCACAGTGGGGCAATATGGGTGATCCTCGTAAATCTGAATTTACAGAGTTTCTTGCTAGTATCACAGTGGGAGAATCTAGAGAAATCACACAGGCCACTATAGGGTGCATCCATTTTCTTGCTATTCATTACTTTGCTCTCTTTATTGGTAGATGCATAAATGGTAAAGATGAGGCTTGTCATATGTGTGTCCCAGATCTCAGTGTTCTCAGGAATGATGTACTAGGTGATAGACAATATAACTTGGGAGCCATTATTGCACGTAGGTTACACCATAATGGTATGATTGGATATTTATTTGGTGGGATTTATGCCACTCGCATAGCCCGCTTTCTGGGTGTGCCTGTGCACGTGAATGATGACCCTTTACCTCCTGCTCATTTAGATTGTCATGCTATGACTAGTCACCGGTTTATAGAGAGGGATGGTCAAACCCTCAAATAGCGATAAATGTTTAACAGGCAGCATGCCATCCCTATTGTTCTTCCTGCCCCTACTTTGTTTGACTTTCAGGAAAAAGGGAGATACACTATAACTATGGAGGAGGCAAATGCGTATTATAATATGACAGAAGCAACCCGCCTTCGAGCTGTAGCTCGGCATGCAGTAGCTGCTGCATCTCACTACAACCCCAACTACGACTTTGGATATCCGTCAGGCCAATACTGGCCATAGACCAACTTAGGCCAAAAGCCTAAGCTTGGGGGAGTATGTGTTTCTCACCGACTTTACATTCATGTTCACACTTACTCTAGTTGTCGGTGCTCACACTCTTTCACTGTACCATCCATGTTTAGTTTCAATTTCTTTTTCTTAGTCTTTTTCTCGTGTGCTAGAAAAACCTTAAGAAAAACAAAAAATATTAGTTGTAGCTTCTAGCTAGTTTACTTTCCTTGTAGTAGCAACTAAAATAAAACCCAAAAGATTTCCCGTTCTTCTTTTGCTTGTTGGGAGCTTTCCCATGTAAATAGTTTCTTTTCTTTTCTTTGGGGGTTAAGAGTAGAAGACCATGATTGAAATTGCTTAGTGGCTCTCATATGCTTTATTGTTGATTTAACCTTGAGCCATATTCCCTTGTCTTCTCTCTTGTATTAAATGTCTGCAGATTCCAGCTTAGTCCAATGCACGTGCACTATTACTATTATCCACACCATTCGGTCGTGCGAGTGAAAGGTAATAAGGTTGATATATGATGAACTACTTGAGATGAGAAAAGCTGGTATGAACTCGACCTCTCTTGTTTTTGTAAATATGATAGTTCATTGTTCCTGATTCAGCTTGCTATGAATGAAACATGCTTGCAATGACAAATAGAGATCATGGATGCTTATGCCATGCTTAATTAGCTGAGAGTTTATAATGGTCTATCTTGCGTGCCAACATGATATTAAAATGGTTGTGATGTAGTATGATGGGGTGGTATCCCCCTTTGAACGATTTATGTGATCTGACTTGGCACATGTTCACGCATGTAGTTGAAACAAATCAACATAGCCTCCATGATATTTATGTTCATGGTGATTTATATCCTACTCATGCTTGCATTCATTATTGATTAATTTTAATGCATGTTCATGACCGTTGTTGCTCTCTAGCTGGTCGCTTCCCAGTCTCTTTCTAGCCTTCACCTGTACTAAGCGGGAATACTGCTTGTGCATCCACTTCCATAAACCCCAAAGTTATTCCACATGAGTACACCATACCTTACTATATGCGGTATTTACCTGCCGTTCCAAGTAAATTTGTATGTGCCAAACTCTAAACCTTCAAATGAAATTATGTTTTGTATGCTCGAACAGCTCATGTGTCAACTAGGGCTATCTATATCTTCCATGCTAGGTGGGTTATCCTCACGATGAGTGGACTCCGCTCATCACTCATGAGAAAATGGCTGGTAATCGGGATGCCCAGTCACATGCTGATACGTCCAAAACGTATCTATAATTTCTGCTTGCTCCATGCCACTTTTGGGTGATATTGCTATGATATTCATACACTTCCATACACTTTTGATCATATTTGGACTAACCTACTAATCCAGTGCACCCCGGTGCCAGTTTCTGTTTTCGGCTGTTTTTGTATTTCAGGTTTTCACGTTACGAGAACTGCCAGGAAAAATCCAGAAAAATTATATAAAAAATCAGCGTTCCAGAACCAACCTTGCGCCCGAAGGACAGCC
>LR738714.1:389322200-389339795 GCA_902687465.1 Secale cereale
GGGGGGGGGGCACCAGGGCTCCAGGCGCCCTGGCGGCGCGCCCCCCTGGGCCGCGCCGGGGGGGCGCCTGGGCCCCCCGAGCCCCGTCTGGTGCCCCCCTTTGGCATATATTTAGAGCGTCCTTCGAAACCCTCGGGACGGGAAATCTTTTTCGCGATCTCGTCTCTGTTCCGCCGCCGCCGCTGCTTCCAAGATCGGGAGCACCAGGAGAACTCTTCCCGGCACCCTGCCGGAGGGGAGGATCACCATCGGGAGCCTCTCCACCACCATGGACGCCTCCTGGATGAGTTATGAGTAGTCTCCCTTGGACCATGAGTCCATGACCAGTAGCTATGTGATGTTCTCCTCCCGTTCTTGTGCTTCACTAATTAGTCCTCGTGAGCTGCCCTACATGATCGAGGCACATATGTAATCCTTATGCTGTTGCTATGATGAGTTTGCTGGGATCCGATGGATTATGAGATTATGTTCAGATTGTTCTTGAGTAATATATTTGATCTACCTCTTTTATATTTATGTTCATAAGTAATTCTTGCATGTTCTCCGTTGTTATTTATTGCTTTGGCCAAGTAATACGTAGTGACTCCAAGAGGGAACGTTATGCTCGATTGTGGGTTCATGCCCCTCGATGACTAGCTTGAGTGACAGAAACATGAGTCTAGGGGATGTGCTATTGCCACAAGGGGGAAAACAACGGTGCTTGTGCCCGCGGGTGCAAGGATTGTTTACTTTACGCAAAGTTCTTTCAATGCAGTTGTCTGTTGCTTTGAGTTTACACTATGGGTGGGACTCACAACTTAATACCAGCGAGATGTTCTGGATAGATATCTCAAGGTGGATGATTAGTAGTAGATATTGATGGATTTCGGTCTACTTACTTTGGCGTACCGCCCATGCTTTGAACCTCAACCTTTCTTGCAATGTAGTCAGCATTGGTTTGCGTTCGTGGTCCTGTCAATTGCCCAGCTGTAATTCGTTTACCTCACATAGCTGTTTTATCGTCTTTTGGGAGAGAGACATCACTAGTGAACATCATGAGACTCCGGTCCATATTACCATCATTGATCACATCCGCTATTTACTTTTCGCTATTATTTACTATTGCAAACATTATCTATCACTACTATCATTTGCGTTTAATCCTTTGTGAACTACAAGGCCGGAGGGATTGACAACCTCTCTGTACTCGTTGGGAGCAAAGTTATTTGTATCTGTGTGCAGGTCCACGTTGATTGCTAATCCGTGTCGTTAGCAGTTGACACCTACTTGTTGAACCTAGGAGTCTCTGGGGATTCGATCCTTGGCATCTTTGCTAAGGGAAAAACTTCCACAACACTGCATCTTACACCTTCCACTTGGGGTAACCAACGAGGGGTTAGAGGCCCATCACATGCTCAAAATCATAATAATTAAAAAAAACTCCCCCAGGGTTGTTGCTTGTTTGGACGGTACCCGTTGTTTCGGGCTAGCCGTGGAGTGTGCTTGTTGGTGGCTGGGGGAGTATAAACTTTACCATTCTGGTTGGGAACCGCCTATAATGTGCGTAGCATGGAGATATCGAGATTCTTGGTTGTTATGTTGACAATGAGAGTATACCGCTCAAAATGTTATTCATCTCTATTTAAAAATTGAGCTCCGGCACCTCTACAAATCCCTGCTTCCCTCTGTGAAGGGCCTATCTATTTACTTTTATGCAGAGTCATCATCCTCTTATCAAAAAGCACCAGTAGGAGAGCACTTCTGTCATTTGCATGTATTACTATTAATTTGCATTGAGTATGATCATGAATGGATCTCTTTTACCATGAATTACAATGTCTAGTCAGTCCTTGATCTTTAAAGGTGCTCTGCATTTATGTTTTGCGGTCTCAGAAAGGGCTAGCGAGATACCATCTTGTTATATCATATCATGATTGTTTTGAGAATGTGTTGTCATCCGAGGTTTATTATTATTGCTCGCTAGTTGATTATGCCATTGATGTGAGTAGTCTTGAGACCTGAAAGTTATTGTGAATATGGTTAGTTCATGATCTTGCTGAAAACCTGAATGCTGGCTTACATATTTACAACAACAAGAGCAAACAGAGTTTTTCAAAGTTTTTCATTATCACTTTCAGTTTATCAACTGAATTGCTTGAGGACAAGCAAAGGTTTAAGCTTGGGGGAGTTGATACTTCTCCAAGGTATCTACTTTTCCAAACCCTTTTGCCCTTGTTTTGGACTCTAACTTGCATGATTTGAATGGAACTAACCTGGACTGACGCTGTTTTCAGCAGAATTGCCATGGTGTTGTTTTTGTGCAGAAATAAAAAGTTCTTGGAATAACCTGAAACTCTGCGGAGAATTATTTTGGAAAATATAAAAAATACCTGCAAGAAGATCCAGACCAGGGGGCCCACAACCTGTCCACGAGGGTGGGTGGCGCCGCCGCCCCCTAGGGCGCTCCCCCTGCCTCATGGCCCCCCTGGTGCTCCACCGACGTATCCCCAGATCCTATATATTCACTTTTGGGGAGAAAACAATCAAGGAGAAAGAATTATCGCGTTTTACGAGACGGAGCCGCCGCCAAGCCCTAATCTCTCTCGAGAGGGCTGATCTGGAGTCAATTCGGGGCTCCGAAGAGTGGAGATCGACCCCATCGTCATCATCAACCTTCCTCCATCACCAATTCATTGACGCTCACCGCCGTGCGTGAGTAATTCCATCGTAGGCTTGCTGGACGGTGATGGGTTGGATGGGATCTATCATGTAATCGAGTTAGTTTTGTTAGGGTTTGATCCCTAGTATCCACTATGTTCTGAGATTGATGTTGCTATGACTTTGCTATGCTTAATGCTTTTCACTAGGGCCCGAGTGCCATGATTTCAGATCTGAACCTATTATGTTTTCCTGAATATATGTGTGTTCTTGATCCTATCTTGCAAGTCTATAGTCACCTACTATGTGTTATGATCCGGCAACCCCAAAGTGACAATAATCGGGACCACTCCCGGTGATGACCATAGTTTGAGGAGTTCATGTATTCACTATGTGTTAATGCTTTGGTCCGGTACTCTATTAAAAGGAGGCCTTAATATCCCTTAGTTTCCAATAGGATCCCGCTGCCACGGGAGGGTAGGACAAAAGATGTCATGCAAGTTCTTTTCCATAAGCACGTATGACTATATTCGGAATACATGCCTACATTGCATTGATGAACTGGAGCTAGTTCTGTGTCACCCTAGGTTATAACTTCTACATGAGGAATTGCATCCGACATAATTTCCGATCACCGATCCAATGCCTACGAGCTTTTCACATACTGCATGTTGCTTATTTACTTTTCCGTTGCTACTATTACAAAAACTACAAAAACACTATCGTTACTTTTATTGCTGCTATCGCCACTATCATATTACTTTGCTACTAAATTATCTTGTTGCAGATACTAAGTTTCCAGGTGTGGTTGAATTGACAACTCAGCTTCAAATACTTAAGAGTATTCTTTGGCTCTCCTTGGGTCGAATCAACAAATTTGGGTTGAATACTTTACCCTCGGAAACTGTTGCGATCCCCTACACTTGTGGGTTATCAGGGGGTGTGCCCCCTCCCCTGGGCTCGCTCCCTGCCTCGTGGGCCCAATGTTGCTCCCCCTGTGCCCTCCTTCCTCCTATATATACCCATGTACCCCGAAAACATCGAGGCAACAGAGAAAACCCTAATTCCACCGCCGAAACCTTCTGTTCCCGTGAGATCCCATCTTGGGGCCTATTCCGGAGCTCCGCCGGAGGGGGGATCTTCCACGGAGTGCTTCTACATCAACACCATCGCCCCACCATGAGTTGTGAGTAGTTTACCACAGACCTTCGGGTCCATAGTTAGTACCTAGATGGCTTCTTCTCTCTCTTTGGATCTCAATACCAAGTTCTCCTCGGTCTTTGAGGAGATCTATTCGATGTATTCTTTTTGCGGTGTGTTTGTCGACATCCGATGAATTGTGGGTTTATGATCAAGATTATCTATGAGAAATATTTGGTCTTTTCTGAATTCTTTTATATATGATTATAATATCCTGGCAAGTCTCTTCGAATTATCGGTTTGGTTTGGCCTACTAGATCTATAGTTCTCGCAATGGGAGAAGTGATTGGCTTTGGGTTCAATTTTGCGGTGTCCTTTCCCAGTGATAGTAGGGGCAGCAAGGCACGTATTGTATTGTTGCCATCGAGGATAAAAAGATGGGGTTTATATCATATTGCTTGAGTTTATCCCTCTACATCATGTCATCTTGCTTAAAGCATTACTCTGTTCTTATGACCTTAATACTCTAGATGCATGCTGGATAGCGGTCGATGTGTGGAGTAATAGTAGTAGATGAAGAATCGTTTCGGTCTACTTGTCTCGGACATGATGCCTATATGTAATGATCATGATTAGATAGTGTCATAATTATTCGCTTTTCTATCAATTGCTCGACAGTAATTCGATCACCCACCGTAGAAATCTGCTATCATGAGAGAAGCCACTCGTGAAACCTATGGTCCCCGGGTCTATTCTCAACATATCAATCTACAATCTACTTCACTTTGCTGTTTTTACTTTCTGTTCTTATATCCAAAAGTACCAAAAATATCAAACTATCCTATCTATCAGATCTCACTTTCGTAAGTGACCGTAAAGGGATTGGCAACCCCTTATCGCGTTGGCTGCAAAGTTCCTATTTGTTTGTGCAGGTGCGAGGGACTCGCGCGTGGTCTCCTACTGGATTGATACCTTGGTTCTCAAAAACTGAGGGAAATACTTATGCTACTGTGTTGCATGTCCCTTTCCTCTTCGAGGGAATACAACGCAATCTCGAGAAGTAGCAAGAAGGATTTCTGGCGCCGTTGCCGGGGAGGCTTACGCAAAAGTCATATACCAAGTACCTATCACAAACCCTTATCCTTCGCATTACATTTATTTGCCTCTCGTTTTCCTCTCCCCCACTTCACCTTTGCCGTTTAATTTGCCCTTCTTTTTGCCGTGTATTTACCGTTCGCTTGCCTCCTGTTTGCTTGTGTTGCTATGTGCCCTCAATTTTCTTGCGTCTTTGCTTTCTAAAAACCTCTTGATATGGATCCACTTAAAGTGTTCTACTTGGATCATCTTCGATCCTTATGCGCTCGTGCTGAAACCCCAACTAGCCTAGTTGATGGGAAATCTTTAGATGAACATGCTCATTTTGCGCGTCACCGTTTGTCTGAAAAGGGGAGACTCTTGTGGGATCAAATAAATAGATTGTTGTGTTATGCTTGGAATCTTTGTGAAATTTGTGATTTTAATTGTTACTCTAAGAACCCTAAAAAACTCCCCCCTACCTATGAGAGTTTAATGATAATGAATTCTTCTCTTCTTATGCAAAGGGTGCTTATAGTTACTACGATATCGAACAAATTGAAGAATTTGCTGCTTTTAAGGGTGCTTATGAAGTTGCTTCTTTGATTGAAAAGTATGATATTACTCTCCACGAATCTGAAAATTTTGACATACTTAAATATTGCTTTGAAAACTATGCTCATAATGTCTATGTCAAAGAATTTATTGAAAGAATGATCGCTGCGTTGAAAGAAAATAATGATATGCATGAATCTATAGATAATTATGATTCCGATGATTTGACTGAAATATCCCTTGATGAACATGACGCTTGCTATTCTTGTGGCCATGATGCCAATATTTATGAAGATGAATTTGCTATAGTTCCTTATGTTAAACATGAGAATGTTGCTATTGCACCCATACTTGATAGTTCCTTCGATGAAAAGCATGATTGCAACGATGTTATTATAAGTTCTCTTAATGTCAGTTGTGTTAATGATATGCAAAACCTCAAGCTTGGGGATGCTAGTTTTGCTATGACTTCTACTTGTTGCAATGATCATGATTGGGGTGATTCTTCTTACGATCTTGATAATTTATTTAAACCCCATGATGAATATGAGATTGATAATAATGTTTGCTATATTATTGAAAATGGGTTTGGAAGAATGTCAACTTTCGATCCCACATATTTGGAGAATATTCAATCTTATGAAATTTTTGATAAAAGTGGGTTTGGAGAGGTCATGTGTGACACCCCGAGACCGGTGCGCCAGGTGTCAGCCAGTTATTCGTTGTCAGTGCCATGTCATCTGCTTGCGTGTTGCATCTTGACATGTCAGCATGTGTGTTGCATCAGCATGTTTTCAAAACTTGCATCCGCCCGAGTCCCCTCGTCCTTTCCGTTGTCTGTTCTGAGCCCAGACACACTTGCACGCGCCGCGGTGCCTCCGAATAATTATTTTATGAGTGGCCGAAAAACGTTCTCGGAATGGGTTGAAACTTGGAGTGTGGTCTTATTATAGTGTAGACAGGCCGCCTGCCAAATTTCATCGCATTCGGAGTTCGTTTGATAGCCCAACGAATATATATAGCGGCACTAGTCGCCGGTATATTCGTCGGACGTTTTCGGTCTCCGAAAACCCCCGCGGGCCTCTCTCCATCTCCCCTCATCTCAGCCCGAAGCCCCTCTTCTACACAGCCCACTAATTCCCCTCTAGGCCCAGCCTACTCCCCTTCGCTCCATTGTCGTTGGATCGCGATCCGATGGCTCCGGAATGGTCCAAAACCCCCCAAACCCTACCCTTTTGCTATATATAGCCCCTCTCCATGCCATTTTTGGCCTTCCCCAACCCCCTCCACCATTTCCGCAGCTTCCTCCCACCTCTGCCTCAAATTTCGCGCCGATCCCCTCCTTCCTCGCCACTTGGCGGCGAGCCACAGGCCAGCCGCCACCAGCGCCGCCGCTACCTCAGCCGGGGGGGGCCACCCGCCAGCCTCCCAGATCGCCCCCTGGCTCCCCAGCCGCGCGAGGCCCTTCGGGGCCCGAAGGCAGCCCGCCACGGGCCGCACCTGGGCCGGCCGCCGCGCCGCAGGCCCGCAGGCACCCGCTAGCCCGCGCCCGAGCCGCCCCGCTCTCCTCTCTGCTCCCTTGCCGCGTCACTGCCGCCGGCGGCCATCGCCGTCGTCCCGCCGCACGGCCCGAGCCGCAGCTTCGTCCCCGCATCGCGCCGCCGCCGGATCTGGCCGCCCCGGCCCCGATTCAGCTCGGCCCCGAGCTCCCTCCCTCTCCGGCCTTGCCGCCCGCGAGCTCGCCTCGCCGGAGTTCCCCTGCGCCGCCCCGTGCTCCGATCCGGCCGGGACCGGCCGGATCTGCCAGGATCCCGCCTGCCCCGACCTCGTCGTTGCATCCACTCCTCGCCGGAGGTCCCAGCGTCGTCGTCCCGTCGTCCTCCCATGCCCGCCGGAGCGCCATGTCGTCGGCGCCTCGCTTCGCCGCTGCGCCGGACCTCCTCTGCCCCGGATCCGCCCGGACATGTCCGGTTGACCACGGACGTGTCCATCCTCTCTCTCCGTGAGCCACTGCTGTGTGGGCCCGGACTCCCGCACCGACGGACATGTCCGAATCTGACATGGACATGTCCATTTCCTCGGAGGTCTTTTTCTCAAGTCCCTAAAATGTCATAATTTATATGCAACTTTGAGTGGCTGTAACTAATTGTGTGCTTATCCGTTTTGAGTGTATGATATGTCAAAATGATCGTGGTGATATGCTCTACACTTTGTTCATTGTGCCATGCTCATTTGAGTTTATCTAGATGCTTAAATATCTGTTGCAAGGGTGCTACTTGTTATAAACTGCTGCTACTTGTTATTTTGTTGCCATGTTTGAGATGTGATAACTTGGTGCATGTTTATCCAAATGATGCAAATGATATGTCAAAATGTTCATCATGAGATGCTCTACATGTTGGTTGCTATAGCATTATTGTTTGAGTCCATATTGACATGTTTATCTCTATTGCAAAAGTGCATTTGGCTGTTAGGTTTTGTAACTTGTTACGAAATGCCTAGTTGAGGAGCTCGTTGCTATTGTTGTGTTTGTCCCCTTGTCTCATGCCTAGATGTTTTAGAATCTCCATGATGTGTTCTTTGGTGTGGTGCATTTAACTTTCCATGATATGCCTTGTGTTGACTTAAACATGCTTGTAAACTTGCCATGTTGCTGTTGCTGTTTGAACACTTGGTGAAATTTCACTAAGTCTGGAATCTGTAATATCCTGATGCTATGTTTGCTTGATGCCCTAGGTAAATCCATGTTAGTTTTGGGGTGGCCATTGATCATTCCTTGTTGTATATTTTGTTGTCTATCGATTCATGTCCTTACTTGCTCATTTGGCTTGCTGTAGCTTATTTATTTCTTGCTTCCAAGTTGCTATAAAATATTACTGTCAGGTTTTTATTGTCATGATCAAAATGTTGTAGCTTGTTGCTATTGATCCGTGCCTCCTATGGAGATGCTCCAATGGACTTGTTTTCTGTAGGTTATGTCTACTTCATGTCCATGCTTCTTGTTATCATGTTTGAGTGCTGTAGCATATATATATCTTGCTCCCAAGTTGCTATGTGGCTGTTAATTTCAGCTTGTTGTTATATCTTGTTCCATGTGTATCTTTTAGCCCGTTGCTCCGTTTGGAGTGTTCCTTATATGAAACTTGTGTGATTTTGCATGTAGAATCATAATATAATATTGTTTTCATGTTTGGAGTGAGTTTGCTTGATGTTTGTGTGCATCTTGCACCGTTGCCATGCTTAACTTGTTTTGCTCATATCTTCTAGGCCGTAGCTCCAAATTAAATGAACCTTATATCAAACTTGACTAGAATTCCGTGTAGATCATGTTGGTGCATGTTAAATTGATGTTTAACAACTTTAACTTAAGGTTTGTGCAGATCTGAACTAATTTCAAACTATGCATATGAGGACTTACCGATTTTCTCTTAAGTAGCTTCCGGCCTCATTTAAACTTGTTGTTCTTATGTTGCTTCGCTGTGCTTCCTACCTTGCCATGTTATGCTTCCTATATAGACATGTTGTGCTTCCTGTATAGACTTGTCATGCATCATACCTTGCCATGTATTGCATCATATAGACTTGTGTTGTTTTACTGTGCTTCCTACCTTGCCATGTTTTGCTTCCTGTATAGACTCGCTGTGCATCATATGTAGACTTGTCGTGCATCCTACTTGCTTGAGAATATTGTCATGTTTCTTGTGTTCTTTCGCTATGCTTCCTACCTTGCCATGTATTGCTTCCTGTATAGACCTGTCATGCATCATACCTTGCCATGTATTGCATCATATAGACTTGTGTTGTTTTACTGTGCTTCCTACCTTGCAATGTTATGCTTCCTGTATAGACTTGTTGAGCTTCATGTATAGACTTGTCATGCATCATACCTTGCCATGTATTGCATCATATAGACTTGTGTTGTTTTACTGTGCTTCCTACCTTGCCATGTTTTGCTTCCTGTATAGACTTGCTGTGCATCATATGTAGACTTGTCGTGCATCCTACTTGGTAGTGCATATTGTCATGTTCTTGAGTGGTTTCTTTACCGTATTGCTTGCTTCTTCTCGTTAGTGCTTGTTCCGTTGCGTTCATGAGGATTCGTTCGTCTACCCGTGGTTCTTCTTCAAGGCTTCTTCTTCGTCTTCTTCATGGATCTGTTCTTCTTCCTTGCGGGATCTCAGGCAAGATGACCATACTCTTGGATACCTTTACTACCATTGCCATGCTTAGTGTCTCGATGCTATCGTTACATGTCGCGCTACCCATCTTATTGTCAGCCCCTCTCCTTGTTGCCATGAAACCTCTAACCTTTGAAACCTTCCTATCAAAACCATTGTTTGGCTATGTTACCCGCTTGCTCAGCCCCTCTTATAGCGTTGCTAGTTGCAGGTGAAGACGAAGATCGTTCCAGGTGGGAACTTGTTGTTGGAATATCACAATATCTATTATTATTATTAACACACATATATACTAGGCATGGGTGGAAGGCTTGGCCTTTTGCTCGGTGTTTTGTTCCACTCATGCCACCTTAGGTGCCGATAAACCGGCATTATGTTCCTTGATTTTGCGTTCCTTACACGATGGGTATATGGGGACCCCTTGACAGTTTGTCTTTGAATAAAACTCCTCCAGCAAGGACCAACATTGGTTTTAATTTGCTCATAATAACAACTTAATTAATTAATTAAATTGCATAGGGAGTTAGCGCTAGCCGAGGATTCTTCTACATAGCAGGGGGGCCAGTGCTGACGGTGTTGGTCCCAAACGGGCAACCTGCGGGGCCGCCTCGGGGAAACTTGAGGTATCTGGCATACCTGTAGCTTGTCCCATCCGGTCGTGGCCTAAGACGAGATACGCGCGGCTACTATCAGGGTGTCGGCACGCCGGGAGGTCTTGCTGGACTTGATTTACCATTGTCGAAATGTCTTGTGCACTGGGATGCCGAGCCTGATCGGATTTCCCTAAGATAAGGGGTGATGATATTATATTTATCACTTCAGCTGATCGTGGGAGCTTCTGATGGGCTAAGTTGGGACATCCCTGCAGGGTTATGATCTTTTGAAAGCCGTGCCCGCAGTTATGTGGCAGATTGGAATTTGTTAATGTCCGGTTGTAGAAAACTTGACAGAGGATCCGAAGTAAAACACACAACTGTGTGAGTAACCGTGACTGTCTCTTTTCACTTTGAGAAGAGAACACGGTGGGGTTATGTTTGACTCGTATGTAGTTCAGGATCTTTAGCGATCACTACTAGTTGCGACCATTTGCGTAGATGCTCATCTTATTCTTGTACTCGTAAGTTAGCCACCATATATTGCTTAGCCGCTGCTGCAACCTCACCACTTTACCTCTTCCTACCTATTAAGCTTTGATAGTCTTGTTACCCATGGTTATGGGATTGCTGAGTCCTCGTGGCTCACAGATACTACAACAACAGTTGCAGGTGCAAGTTTCCGATGTCTTAACGTGAGAGCGATGATCGTTGTGTTGGAGTTCTTTCTTCTTCTTCTTCTTCAGTCTTGGGTTAGGTTCCGGGTCGGCAGCCTGGGATAGCAGATGGATGTCTTTGTGCTTTTCTTGTTTGTATATTCATGTGACTTGAATGTATTTTTGTATCCCCCATGTATGTATGTAATGGTACAATGTAATGATATCCATCTTGCTAAGCGCCCGAAATGCGGTTGTGCCCCAATCACGTAAGTGTCACGTGATCGGGATAGAATCGCATCTTGGGCCTGACATCATGACTTTAGTTAATGTTGAGCCCACTATTTTGGAAGAGTGTCAACTTCGCATGCATGTGGATCGTGTTGAGAATATGTTATGTGATAGCTATATTGTTGAATTTGCTTATGATCCTACATGCAATTATTATGAGAGAGGAAAATATGGTCGTAGAAATCTTCATGTTACTAAATTACCTCTCTTCATGTTGAGATTGATCTTGTTTCTTTCTTCTTCCTTGCATACGTTAGATTTTGCTTGCTATGATGATTTTTTGCATATAAAATGCCTATGCATAGGAGGTATGTTAGACTTAGATGTGATTTTCACATGCTATATGATGCTCTCTTTGTGCTTCAAGTCTTATCTTTCATGTGAGCATCATTAAAATTATCATGCCTAGCTAGGGGCGTTAAACGATAGCGCTTGTTGCGAGGCAACCTAATTTTATTTTCTTTGTTTTTGCTCCTGTTTAGGAATAAATATTGCATCTAGCTTCTGTTTAGATGTGGTTTTGTGTTTTAATTAGTGTTTGAGCCAAGTAGAACCTTTGGGAAGACTTGTGTGAAGTTTATATGATCTTGCTGTAAAAAAACAGAAACGTTAGCGCTCACTAGAATAGTCACCAGATTTTACTGGAGAGTGCTATTTAGTTGATTATTTTTGCAGATGATTAATAGACAAATTCCTCACGTTAACCAATTTATTCAATTTTTTGGAGTTACAGAAGTATGCGAAAGTTAGAGATTACTACACACAGTTCTGTTTTTGACAGATTCTGTTCTTCGTGTGTTGTTTGCTTATTTTGATGAATCTATGAGTAGTATTGGAGGATATGAATGATAGAGAAGTTGGAATACAGTAGGTTTAACACCAATATAAACAAAGAATGAGTTCATTACAGTACCTTTGAGTGGTGGTTTGTTTTCTTATACTAATGAAGCTCACGAGATTTTTGGCTAAGTTTTGTGTTGTGAAGTTTTCAAGTTTTGAGTATGGCTTTGATGGACTATGGAACAAAGAGTGGGAACAGCCTAAGCTCGGGGATTCCCAAGGCACCCCAAGGTAAAATTCAAGGACAACCAAAAGCCTAAGCTTGGGGATGCCCCGGGAAGGCATCCCCTCTTTCGTCTTCATCTATAGGTAACTATACTCGGGGCTATATTTTTATTCACCACATGATATGTGTTTTACTTGGAGCGTCATGTATAATTTGAGTCTTTGCTTGTTAGTTTACCACAATCATCCTTGATGGACACAACTTTTTTAGAGAGATAAATATGGCCTATAATTTGTTAGAACACTCTATGTGCTTCACTTATATCTTTTAAGCTAAATAGTTTTGCTCTAGTACTTCACTTATATCTTTTAGAGCACGGTGGTGATTTTATTTTGTAGAAATTGTTGATCTCTCA
This sequence comes from Secale cereale, assembly GCA_902687465.1. Classification (NCBI taxonomy): domain Eukaryota; kingdom Viridiplantae; phylum Streptophyta; class Magnoliopsida; order Poales; family Poaceae; genus Secale; species Secale cereale. The sequence goes on from LR738714.1 coordinate 389,334,746, forward strand.
TGCTTCACTTATATCCTTTTGAGAGTTTATTAGAATAGCATGGTAATGTGCTTTGGTTATAAAACTAGTCCTAATATGATAGGCATCCAAGATAAATGTATTAAAAACTTTCATACAAAGTGCATTGAATATGATGAGAAGTTTGATACTTGATGATTGTTTTGAGATATGAGAATAGTGATATTATAGTCATGCTAGTGGAGTTATTATGAATTTGAGAAATACTTGTGTTAAAGTTTGTGATTCCCGTAGCATGCACGTATGGTGAACCGCTATGTGACGAAGTTAGAGCACGAGGTATTTGTAGAGTGTCATCCTTTGTGTGGAGGTCGGGGGCGCGCGATGGTTAACTCCTACCAACCTCTCCCCTAGGAGCATGCGTTGATTGCTTGGTTTTGATTACTCGTAAATTTTTGCAATAAGTATATGAGTTCTTTATGACTAATGATGAGTCCATGGATTATACGCACTCTCACCCTTCCACCATTGCTAGCCTCTCTTGTACCGCGCAACTTTCGCCGGTACCATACACCCACTATATACCTTCCTCAAAATAACCACCATATACGTTCCTCAAAACAATCACCATATCTACCTATCATGGCATTTCCATAGCCATTCCGAGATATATTGACATGCAACTTTCCACCGTTCCGTTCATATGACACGCTTCATATTGTCATATTGTCATGCATGATCATGTAGTTGACATCATATTTGTGGCAAAGCCACCATGCATAATTTTTCATACATGTCACTCTGGATTCATTGCACATCCCGGTACACCGCCGGAGGCATTCATATAGAGTCATACTTTGTTCTAGTATCGAGTTGTAATATGGAGTTGTAAATCAATATAAGTGTGATGATCATCATTATTACAGCATTGTCCCAAACAAATAAGAAGAAGGAAAGGCCAAGAAAATGAAAGGCCCAAAAAAGGGCAATGCTACTATCTTTTTCCACACTTGTGCTTCAAAGTAGCAATGTGTTCTTCATGATAGAAAGTCTCATGTTAGTCACTTTCATATACTAGTGGGAATTTTCATTATAGAACTTGGCTTGTATATTCCAACGATGGGCTTCCTCAAATGCCCTAGGTCTTCGTGAGCAAGAAAGTTGGATGCACACCCACTAGTTTCTTTTGTTGAGCTTTCATTCATATTTAGCTCTAGTGCAGCCGTTGCATGGCAATCCCTACTCACTCACATTGATATCTATTAATGGGCATCTCCATAGCCCGTTGATACGCCTAGTCGATGTTATTTTGAGAAGACATGATTGCTTTGTTAGTATGCTCAAAGTATTATTATTTCTTATGTCAATATAGACTTTTGTCTTGAATCTTTCGGATATGAACATTCATGCCACAATAAAGATAATTACATTGAAAATTATGTTGGTTAGCATTCCACATCAAAAAGTCTGTTTTTATCATTTACCTACTCGAGGACGAGCGGGAATTTAGCTTGGGGATGCTTGATACGTCTCAAACGTATCTATAATTTTTTTATTGTTCCATGCTATTATATATGATGTTTTGGATGTTTAATGGGCTTTATTATACACTTTTATATTATTTTTGGGACTAATCTATTAACCCAATGGCCCAGTCCAGATTGCTGTTTTTTTTGCCTATTTCAGGGTTTTATAGAAAAGGAATATCAAACGGAATCAAACCTTCGGGAGAGATATTTTTGGAGCGATACCTTCATGGGAGACTTGAGAACCACGGAAAGGGCACACGTGGCGTCCACGACGGTGGGGGCGCGCCCCCTGCCACTTGGTCCCCACGTTGCTCCCCCGGTGCCCTCCTTCCTCCTATATATATCCATGTACCCTGAAAACATCGAGGCAACAGAGAAAACCCTAATTCCACCGCCGCAACCTTCTGTTCCCGTGGGATCCCATCTTGGGGCCTGTTCCGGAGCTCCGCCGGAGGGGGGATCTTCCACGGAGTGCTTCTACATCAACACCATCGCCTCACCATGAGTTGTGACTAGTTTACCACAGACCTTCGGGTCCACAGTTAGTACCTAGATGGCTTCTTCTCTCTCTTTAGATCTCAATACCAAGTTCTCCTTGTCTTCGAGGAGATCTATTCGATGTAATCTTTTTGTGGTGTGTTTGTCGAGATCCGATGAATTGTGGGTTTATGATCAATATTTTCTATGTGAAATATTTGGTTCTTTTCTGAATTCTTTTATGTATGATTATAATATCCTTGCAAGTCTCTTCGAATTATCGGTTTGGTTTTTCCTACTAGATCTATAGTTCTTTCAATGGGAGAAGTGCTTGGCTTTGGGTTCAATCTTGTGGTGTCCTTTCCCAGTGACAGTAGGGGCAGCACGGCACGTATTGTAGTGTTGCCATCGAGGATAAAAAGATGGGGTTTATATCCTATTGCTTGAGTTTATCCCTCTACATCATGTCATCTTTCTTAAAGCGTTACTCTGTTCTTATGAACTTAATACTCTAGATGCATGCTGGATAGCGGTCGATGTGTGGAGTAATAGTAGTAGATGCAGAATCGTTTCGGTCTACTTGTCTCAGACGTGATGCCTATATATAATGATCATGCCTAGATAGTCTCATAATTATTCGCTTTTCTATAAATTGCTTGATAGTAATTCGTTCATCCATCGTAGAAATCTGCTATCATGAGAGAAGCCACTAGTGAAACCTATGGCCCCCGGGTCTATTCTCAACATATCAATCTACAATCTACTTTATTTTGTTGTTTTTACTTTCTGTTCTTATATCCAAAAATATCAAAAATATCAAACTATCCTATCTATCAGATCTCACTTTCGTAAGTGACCGTAAAGGGATTGACAACCCCTTACCGCGTTGGTTGCGAAGTTCTTATTTGTTTGTGCAGGTGCGAGGGACTCGGGCGTGGTCTCCTACTGGATTGATACCTTGGTTCTCAAAAACTGATTGAAATACTTACGCTACTGTGCTGCATCTCCCTTTCCTCTTCGAGGGAATACAACGTAAGCTCGAGAAGTAGCATCTGCTCCACGGTGATGGAGGAGGGCCGGTTGATGGGTGAGATGGGGTGGCGGACGGAGGGCGCCGGGGTTTCACGGCTGGTGGAGAGGTAGTTTTGGCGCCCACGTAGTACGAATGGCGAATCGGACGGGGGGCGGGAGGAGCTAAGGGGAACCATGTTTCGTTCTCGGTCGCGCTTCTTTTTCTTTTATTTTTTTGAACAGATGGGACACGCTTGTTTGAAATTTGGAGAAAGTACAAACTTTGCCCCCCTCTTAAATTTCAGACCTACTATGGGTCGGGGGTAGGACGGTAATCCTAGGTGTCCCAAACAGAGGGAGGGCAATTTCAGCCAAGCGCATGTGTGTTTAGGCGGCCACAGTGTATGAATGTTTTTCGGAGACGGTTGTGTGGCGTCTAGATGAAGTTACAAACCTACCCCGGTTTAGCCCTTTGGACATCGGACCAGTAGGTTTCACGGGTCGGAGTTACAAAAGTAATTTCCTTCTACCAAACATTGGTCTCACGCGGTTTCAGGCCAGTAGAGGCTTTTTTGGCGCTTCGTTCGAAATTTTGAAACAGAAGCATTCACATTTAGAGTACTCTTGAAATTTTAGGATTGACCTAAGTAGACAACGTTAAATTTGACCTTGTATGTTTGAAAACCTCATTAAATTATGCACTTCTTTTTAAAATTTTGACACTTGAAAATCCTATAACTATGGTTATTTTGGAATGGAGGAGGTGAATTTGAATCTATTTGGTACACGACTATATATGCTATTATGTACAAAAGTAGAGCAAAGATTGGTGCCCCTATATTTTAGGTATGATTTACAAATGCCATGATCTCGAATTCAAATAATTGAATGGACTTCATGTTGAATTCGAAATTTTTAAACCACCTTAAGTTGAATTCAAATGTATGTTAGTTCCTAGCTAACTATTTGTAATGTTTATTGTGTAACTTCTGTATGTATAATGTGCTTTACACACACAACATGAACTATACTCATGTTTATATTCGAAATGCTGAAGCGATGCATTGTCTGGAGTTCAAAATATTGACTCTATGGATCAATTATGTCGAATAATAACATAGACATGCTCAAATTTGATAGAATATAGATGTATGATGGATCAATGACCATTCCTTATTCGAATTGCAAATATCATGATACCATTCTAATATTTGGATACAATTTATATTTTTAATCAATGTGTACATAAGTCTTTCACGTGTAGTTTCACTCTCCATAGGCCCCTCCTCAAACACGCAGTAACTTTCTCTCGCACACATACGCGCACACGGTGTATATCCATCGGTGGTCTCTCGCACATGCTCCCACACTCTCTCCCGAGGCGTCTTTCTCGCACACATGCTCTCCGTATCACCCCCTCCCTCTCGCAACCATTTACGACTGTTTTCACTAACCTTTATCAGAAGCATTCTTCCTCTCACACGCATACACACACACAATTCCCATCGACCCTTTCTCTATACATAGACCTGCCTACGTGTCTCCCGCACGCACATGATCTTTAGGCATGTCCGCATGCATGGTCTCCACCTCTCTTCCTAATTGACGAATATGATTCCATCAGAGCATTCTATAGGATGCCCCTTAAAGTTAGATTAGATGAATGGCAATAGCATCGACAAGGTGTTACCTTAGTCCGAGGACCTAGGGTTACAAATCCTAGCGAGCTTTGTTAGTGGACACAGAGTCCTTCATGACTCTGGTATATTTATCTTGTACGATGAGTCATCCATGGGTATCCCTGAATGCGTCACGGGCCGACCAATGTGGCATAGGACATAACCGACCCAAGAGCCTCACCTCGGCCCACTGGACGTCACGCGGTAACACACCATGTGCCCCTAGGTCTAGTTATCTTCTCACACACACACATACCAACATAGACACAACAAGAAAAAAAATCTCCACATGCCTCTATATATCCCCTCCCCCTTGCATGTACACAATCAAGGGCATCTCTCGCCGTCACATCCTATCCACCTCTCTCTAGACCTCTCTCATTTCTCGTGCTATCT
>LR738714.1:389339890-389355517 GCA_902687465.1 Secale cereale
CCCCCCGTCGGACCCTCTATCCATGCCTCTCTCGAATACATACACATACCCTCACTACACCCTGCCAAATACGTCACCTACACATTCACACAAGTTACATCTTTACATGCGCCCATTGATCTAAAAATCCCTCTCTTCACATTTACTTCGCATAGAGCATTCCTTTTGAATAAAACCACACAAAGTGTGGCAAAAAATTTGTTTTAGAATTTGTACATATATACAACATTACAAAGATATATGGAGTATGAAAATTAGTTTGCATTGTATGGTACACTGATGACCCAGAAGTATAGGGGATCAATTGTAACTCTTTTTGATAAGTAAGAGTGTCGAACCCAACGAGGTGTAGAAGGAAATGAAAAGTGTTTGTCAGTAAGGTAATATCTGCAAGTGCTGAAATTATAAGTAGCAGAGTTATTTGATAGCAAGATAATTTTGTAACGAGCAAGTAACGATAATAGTAACAAAAGTGCAGCAATATAGCCCAATCCTTTTGAGGAAAATGATAGGCCAAAACGGTCTCTTATAATAGGCAAAGCGTTCCTGAGAGTACATAGGAATTTCATCTAGTCACTTTCATCATGTTGGTTCAAGTCGTGTTCGCCACTTTGATAATTTGATATGTGGGTAGATCAGTGCTTAGGTGCTGTTCTAACTTGAACAAACCCCCTACTTATGATTACCCCTCTCGCAAGCATCCGCAACTACGAGAAAAGTATTAAGAATAAATTCTAACGATAGCATTAAACTTTTGGATCCAATCGGCCCCTTACGAAATAGCGCATAAACTGGGGTTTAAGCTTCTATCACTCCCGCAACCCACCATCTAATTACTACTCCACAATGCATTCCCTTAGGCCAAATATGGTGAAGTGTCATGTAGTCGACGTTCACTTGACACCACTAATGGAATCACAACATACATACTATCAAAATATCGAACACATATCACATTCACATGATTACTTGCAACATGATTTCTCCCATGACCTCAAGAACAAAGGTAACTACTCACAAGTGATGAACATGCTCAAGATCAAAGGAGTATTAAATAGCATAATGGATATGAACATATAATCTTCCACCAAATAAACCATATAGTAATCAACTACAAGATGTAATCAACACTACTAGTCACCCACAAGCACCAATCTACAGTTCTGATAACAAGATTGAATACAAGAGATGAACTAGGATGAGATGGTGTTGTTGAAGATGTTGATGGAGATAGCCCTCCCCAAGATGGGAGAGTTGTTGCTGATGATGATGACGATGATTTCCCCCTCCGGGAGGGAAGTTCCCCCAGCAGAATCGCTTCGCCGAAGGGCAAAAGTGCTCCTTCCCAAGTTCCACCTCGAAACAGCAGCGTTCCATCCAGAAAGTCTTATCCTTATTTTTTCTAGGTCAGAATGGATTATATACCAGAAGATGGGCACCAGAGATGGGCCTGGGTGAGCACAACCCACCAGGGCACGCCTGGGAGGCCTGGCTCTCCCAGGTGGGTTGTGCCCACCTCGTGGGCCCCCTCTGGTGGTTATCAGCTCCATCATATTTCATATATTCCATAAAAACTCTCTTTGAAGTTTCAGCTTGTTTGGAGTTGTGCAGAATAGGTGGCCTGACGTAGCTTTTTCAGGTCCAGATTTCCGGCTGCTGGAATTCTCCCCCTTGGTGCATTCCTGGCAAATTATGAGAGAAAAGGCATTAGAAGTACTCCAAAAAGCATTATTATGCATAATAACAACATAAATAACAACAAGAAAACATGATGGAAAATGGACGTATCAACTCCCCCAAGCTTAGACCTCGCTTGTCCTCAAGCGAAAACCGGAAACGAAAAACATGTCCACATGCTTTGAGAGTGAGGTGTCGATAAAAACAAAATACAGACATAGAAGCATCATGTTGATTATTATAACAACAACAAATTTAAACATAAGGCTTTTTTCAAAGGACTTGTATCATAGACTTCTCATGAATACGTAAGAGCTCATCACATAGTTGAAGTAACTGCAATTCATCATCTTTTCAGGAAGGGTCACGTATCGGAGCCTTTAGGCAAGTCCACATACTCAACCACCATATAGTCTTCTATGATTGCTAACACTCACGGCTTACAAATGAGCAAAATGTTTCAATCGGACACATAGAAAGATAGGGGCTTATGGTTTTGCCTCCCAATGTACTCACCTCAAGGGTGATGTCAACAATATTAACTCATGTCACCCATATTCAACCGGACATATGTGCCTAGATCTTTCCTCACCACATGATGCTTGCCAAAGGATAAAATAAAAAGGAATAGAGAGAAAACTTTGACTCTTTGCATAAAAGTAAAAGATAGGCCCTTCGTAGAGGGAAGCAGAGGTTGCCATGCGCTTATTTGTTTGTATGCTCAATCCCTTAGTGCAAAATAACGTCACGTTGCATTGCCCCTTGTGATAGCAACCTTTATTATGCAGCATGTCGCTTTTATTATTCACCATCACAAGTTCGTGCAATGCTCAATTTTCTCTTACACTAAATGATCTCACACTTTTAGAAGCAATTTTTATTGCCTTATTGCACCGATGACAACTTACTTGAAGGATCTTACTCAATCCATAGGTAGGTATGATGGACTCTCGAAAAAGGTTTGGGTTTAAGGGTTTTTGAATGCACAAGCAGTATCTCTACTTAGTGCAGAGTTTTTGGCTAGAAAAGATATTGAGGAAGCACTACATGTTAAAGGATCTATGACAATATGACTTCTATGTGAATATGAGCAAACATAAATCATTAAGTTGTCTTCTTTGTCCAACATCAACAATTTTGGGATATAATATTTTGATGGGGGCTCACAATCTCAAAAGATTTCTAGGATAGTATATTTATATGTGAATCTTCTCTTCCCTTATTAATTCTTTCATGAGTTGCATCATTGACCAATGCGATGTTTGTCAATCTCTAATAAAATTTTCTGCTTATACTTTTCCTTATGTGGTGCCATCACCTGCCATAAGAGTATCTTCTTCATTTATTTCATTTATTTTATTGTAATATGAAAGTAAAGAAAACAAAACTCGAACTAAACTTTACTATATAACTTGCACATGATTACAAGGATAGATCACTAAGCAAACTCTCGAAAAGAAATGATTGAACTAAACTTTCATTTATTCTAAAGCAAAAGATCAAACTAAAATAAGTAAAGGCAAAAGGATAGTGGGGATGATACGATACCGGGGCACCTCCCCCAAGCTTGGTGAAATCCAAGGGGAGTGCACATACCCGATACTTAGTTTCTTTTGGTGGTGAAGACGATGGTGGTGGTGAAGTCACGATTTCATTCTTCAAGATCAAGAGGTTCTCCAATCTACGGATGATGCTCTGGAGGAAGATGATGTGCTCTTGATGAAGAATATTTTCAATGGTGAGATATTTATTTTGCACACGAACCGTTTCAATGATCTGAAAGCCTTCAATCTCAGTGGGAGTAAGAAGAGCATAGTAGGGTTTAAGGATATCTTCTTCCTCTCCTGCTGGCAGTGCTTACTCGATTGCCAGCACTTGATCATTGATAACCTCCTTGCCTTTGTCACCTTTTGCAGCTTCTACGGGCTCCCCTCTCTTCAGCTCGATCTTCATAAGCCAAGCATCTTTTTCCATTGGGTTGGGGGAGGAGGAAGACATGATGCCTAGCTTGGTAGATCTGACCGAAAACAGTAAGAAAAGAGAAGAGAAGAATTCTCCGTGATACGATGGTTAACAGGTTCGAGGGGTTATACAAAGATTATTTATCTTGGGAAACAAGCAAACTGTAGAAAAACAGAATCTGGAAGGTGCCCCGGGTGGGCACAACCCACCTGGGCGCGCGAGGCAAGACTGGCGCGCCCTGGTGTCTTGTGCCCACCAGGGTACACTTCCTGGTAGTTTCTTATTTTCCTATTTTTGTAAATATTCCAAAACTCATAAAAAATATTTTTGCGGATTTTTCGGAGTCTGTTTACTTAATGTATCACGTACCTTCATATTTTTATGATTCTGGAGTGTTTCAGAAGGACTCTTTTATGTGTTCTTTTGGTGTCAAAGTTTGGATAATATTGCTTTCAACATTAATGGGCATACCTGAGATATAATGCTTTATTCGTTACCCATTAACAACCTTCGGGTTAGTACCTTCAGCATTATTTATTTTGATAGCTCCAGGCCGATAAACCTCCTCGATGACATAGGGGCCTTCCCATTTAGAGAGGAGTTTGCCTGCAATGAACCTGAAACGAGAGGTATACAAAAGAACATGTTCTTCGACTTTGAACTCATGCTTTTGGATTCTTTTATAATGCCACCTTTTAACTTTTTCTTTAAATAACTTGACATTCTCGTAACCTTGTGTTATCCATTCATCTAATGAGCTAATATCAAATAATCTCTTTTCACCAGCAAGCTTGAAATCATAGTTGAGTTCCTTGATTGCCCAAAAAAGTTTTATGTTCTAACTCAAGAGGCAAATGACAAGCTTTACCATAAACCATTTTATAAGGAGACATACCCATAGGCTTTTTATAAGCTATTCTATAAGCCCAAAGTGCATCATCTAATTTCTTAGACCAATTCTTCCTGGACATATTGATAGTCTTTTGCAAAATTAATTTTATTTCTCTATTACTAAGCTCAACTTGACCACTAGACCGAGGATGATAAGGTGATGCAATTCTATGAGTAACATCATATTAGGAAGCATTTTACGGAAAGCACCATGAATAAAGTGTGAACCACCACGAGTCATTAATTATCTGGGGACTCCAAACCTTGGGAAAATAACTTCCTTAAGCATTTTAATAGAGGTGTTGTGATCAACCCTACTAGTTGGAATAACTTCTACCCATTTAGTAACATAATCAACAACAACCAAAATTGTGTATACCCATTAGAGGAAGGAAACGGTCCCATGTAATCAAGTCCCCAAACATCAAATGGTTCAATAGTAAGTGAATAATTCATAGGAATTTCTTGATGCTTACCGATATTACCAATTCTTTGACATTCATCATAAGATGAGACGAACTTACATGCATCTTTGAAGAGAGTAGGCCAATAAAATCCAGACTGCAATACCTTGTGAGCAGTTCTATCTCTAGCATGATGTCCTCCATAAGCTTCGGAGTGACATTTCCGAAGGTTTTGTCCTTATTCATGCTCAGGTACACAACGTCTAATAATACCATCTACTCCTTCTTTATAAAGATCTGGGTCATCCCAAAAGTAATGTCTTAAATCATAAAAGAACTTTTTCTTTTGTTGGTAAGTAAAAGTAGGTGGTGGATATTTAGCAACAATGTAATTAGCATAGTCATCATAGCAAGGAGTATTATTAGTAATATTTATTGCAACTAACTGCTCATCAGGAAAACTCATCTATAAGTAGTGGGTCATCAACTACATTTTCAAGTCTAGACAAATTATCAGCGACGGGGTTCTCAGCTCCTTTTTTATCAGTGATATGCAAATCAAATTCTTGTAGCAAGAGAACTTACCGAATAAGTCTAGGTTTAGCATCTTTCTTTTCCATAAGATATTTAATAGTATCATGGTCAGTGTGAACAGTTACTTTTGAATCAACAACGTAAGATCTAAATTTGTCACAAGCAAACACAACTGCTAAGAATTCTTTATCAGTGGTAGCGTAATTCTATTGAGCACTGTCTAGAGTTTTACTAGCATAATGAATAGCATATAGTTTTTTATCAATTATTTGTCCTAGAACAACACCAACAACATGATCACTAGCATGACACATAATTTCAAAAGGTAAGTTCCAATCAGGTGGTTGAACTATAGGTGCAGAAATTAAGGCTTTCTTAAGTGTTTCAAATGCTTCAAAAAATCATCATCAAAAAGAAAAGGAACATCCTTTTGTAAAAGGTGAGTGACAGGCCTAGAAATTTTAGAAAAGTCTTTGATAAATCTCCTATAGAAACCAGCATAACCTAATAAACTACGAATACCTTTGATATCCTTAGGACATGGCATTTTCTCAATTGCATCAACCTTGGCTTTGTCCACTTCAATTTCTTTTTCAGAAATCTTATGGCCCAAGACAATACCTTCATTAACCATAAAGTGGCATTTCTCCCAATTCAAGACAAGACTTGTTTGTTCACATCTCTGCAAAACTCGATCATGTGCTCAGAAATGCATGAAACTCTAGGAGGTGCTCCTCCACCTAAAGGTGATCCTGTGTTTGAATTAAAACAATTGCCTAACACAAGACTGTCGGATGTTGCTTAAAGAAAATATCATCTATTTCATTTCTTTCATGCATATGTAAATCATTTTCATGGTCTAGCATGTATTGTTTTAGAGGATCAGTAGGGGGCACAGCAATAGAAGCAAGACCAATAGTTTCATCTTTACTAGGCAGTTCTATTTCATGAAGCTTTCTATTAAACTTGGAAATATTAAATTCATGAGACTCATCACCAAAACTAACACCGACAGTTTGTTTCTTACAATCTATTTTAGCATTAACGGTGTTCAAGAAAGGTCCAACAAAGATAATGGGACAGAAGTCGTCTTGTGGGGAACCAAGAACAAGAAAAGGGTATTTTATTTTCCCACACAAGACTTCAACATCTCTAACAATCCCAAATGGTGATATAGTGTCTCTATTATCCAGTTTAATAGTGACATCAATGTCTTCTATCTCTGCGGGTGCTATGTCATTAATAATTTCTTGGTATAAAGAGTAGGGAATAGCACTCACACTAGCACCTATGTCACATAAACCATGATAGTAGTGATCTCCTATTTTGACCGAGACAACGGGCATGCCAACAACAGGTCTGTATTTATCCTTTTTATCAGGCTTGGCAATTCTAGCAGCTTCTTCATTAAGACAAATAACATGCCCATCTACATTTTCTTCCAAGAGATCTTTGACCATAGCAACATTAGGTTCTATTTTAATTTGTTCATCTGGTTTAGGTGTTCTGATATAACTTTTTTAACCAGAGTTGAAACTTTGGCATGTTCCTTTATCCTAACAGGAAAAGTTTTTTTTTAATATAAGCAGTAGGAACAACTGGATCAACATTATAAAGTATAGTTTCTTCCTTAACTGGTACTGTTTCTTTAATTTCTTCTCTAATAGGTGGGTAATATTTAAACCACTTCTCTTTCGGGAGATCAACATGAGTAGCAAAAGATTCATAGAAGGAGGCTACTATCTAAGAGTCAAGTCCATATTTAGTGCTAAACTTTGAAAAAGCATCGATATTCATAAAAGATTTAACACAATCATACTTGAGCTTAATACATGACTCTTTACCTTCGTCGAGTTCCCAATCTTTAGAGTTGAGTTTAATTCTTTCCAAAAGATCCCATTGGAATTCAATAGTTTTCTTCATAAAAGAACCAACACAAGAAGTATCAAGCATGGATTGATCATTACGAGAAAGCCAAGCATAAAAATTTTGAATAATAATTTCTCTTGAGAGCTCATGATTGGGGCATGAATATAACATTGACTTAAGTCTCCCCCAAGCTTGAGCGATACTTTATCCTTCACGAGGCCAAAAATTATATATGTAATTCCGATCACGATGAACTAGATGCATAGGATTTTTTTTGGTGAAAATCTATTTTCAATCGGTTCCAGTTCAAGATTCAATGTCATCGCATAGCCTATGCCATGCTAATGCTTTTCCCTTCAAAGATAAAGGAAAAAACTTCTTCATAACTTGATCTCCGGGTAAACTTGCAAGCTTAAACAATCCACAAATTTGTTCCACATATATCAAGTGCATATCAGGATGTTCGGTTCCATCTCCTGCATAAGGATTAACTAGCAGTTGTTCTATCATTCCCGAAGGGATTTCATATTCAATATTTCCAGTAGGTGCAGTAGGTTGAGGGGTTGCTAATTGTTGTTCCGATCGAGGTGAAGATACCCCGAACAAACCCCTCAAAGGATTGTTCTGCATAGTAACAAGTGACAATAAATTTCAGCACACTATATGTCAGGGATATTACTACTAGGTATAAACCGCCCAGGAGGGGCCGGTTTATGCCTATCAAGATTACTTTTACTGAAGCCCAACGGGACATAGGAGCATGGCGCTTTATTCTAGAAGACTAAAGATCCAAGGCCCAAAAGGCGTTAGGGCCCATAGTGTGTAAACCACCATACGGCGTATAACTTGTGTTGTAAGATAGGAAAGATAGAGACCGGGCCGGGCACGTTTATGAGCCGGCCTCGGGATTCTATAAACCGGGCCGGGCGTCACCCTTTGTATATAAAGGGGCGACCCGGCGACGGTTCAGGGGACAAAGAAAAACAACTCGAGACACAGGCAAAGCAGATTCGCTCCTTGGTCATCGAAACCCTAGCAATACCACACCAAACTAGACGTAGGCTTTTACCTTCATCGAAGGGGCCGAACTAGTATAAACCCTTGCGTCCTTATCCGCTTTAACCCCTTTAAGCTAACCCGTAGTAATGGCTCCACGACTAAGTCCTTTTGCTAGGACATCTGTCGTGACAAAACCACGACAGTTGGCGCCCACCGCGGGGCTATCACACGATGGTTTCGAGTTCTTGAAGGGCAGCTTTGAAGGACTCAAGGGCTATGCAGTGGGCCGGATGACTAAGAGTCGTCGCGGCAAGATCTACATCGACGATGCAGGCTGGGGTCCCGAGGCCGATTCAATCGAGTACGGGTACCGAATCCCCTTCGACGGCATCCACGTCTTCATTGGCAAGATCGGCGAACTGGGCCCTGAGTCGGACATCTTCCCCAACATCATCGAGTCGGCTCAGCGTGCAAGACCTGCCCGGGTTCGGCCCGCTGATATGTCTCCAACGTATCTACTTTTCCAAATACTTTCGCCCTTGTTTTGGACTCTAACTTGCATGATTTGAATGGAACTAACCCGGACTGGCGCTGTTTTCAGCAGAACTGCCATGGTGTTCTTTTTGTGCAGAAATAAAAGTTCTCGGAATCGCCTGAAAATCAAGGGATATTTATTTCAGAAAATATAAAAAATACCTGCAAGAAGATCCACACCTGGGGGCCCACGGGCCATCCTCGAGGCTGGGGGGCGCGCCCCCCTTCCCAGGGCGCGCCCCCCTTCCCAGGGCGCGCCCCCTGCCTCGAGGGCAGCCCGGTGCCCCACCGACGTATCCCCAGGTCTTATATATTCCGTTTCGTGGAGAAAAAAATCAAGGAGAAAGAATTATCGCGTTTTACGAGACGGAGCCACCGCCAAGCCCTAATCTCTCTCTGGAGGGCTGATCTGGAGTCCGTTCGGGGCTCCGGAGAGTGGAGATCGTCACCATCGTCATCATCAACCTTCCTCCATCATCAATTCCATGATGCTCACCGTCGTCTGTGAGTAATTCCATCGTAGGCTTGCTGGACGGTGATGGGTTGGATGGGATCTATCATGTAATCGAGTTAGTTTTGTTAGGGTTTGATCCCTAGTATCCACTATGTTCTGAGATTGATGTTGCTATGACTTTGCTATGCTTAATGCTTGTCACTAGGGCCCGAGTGCCATGATTTCAGATCTGAACCTATTATGTTTTCATGAATATATGTGTGTTCTTGATCCTATCTTGCAAGTCTATAGTCACCTACTATGTGTTATGATCCGGCAACCCCGAAGTGACAATAATCGGGACCACTCCCGGTGATGACCATAGTTTGAGGAGTTCATGTATTCACTGTGTGTTAATGCTTTGGTCCGGTACTCTATTAAAAGGAGGCCTTAATATCCCTTAGTTTTCAATAGGACCCCCCTGCCACGGGAGGGTAGGACAAAAGATGTCATGCAAGTTCTTTTCCATAAGCACGTATCACTATATTCGAAATACATGCCTACATTGCATTGATGAACTGTAACTAGTTCTGTGTCACCCTAGGTTATAACTTCTACATGGTGAATTGCATCCAACTTAATTTCCCATCACCGATCCAATGCCTACGAGCTTTACCTATATTGCTTGTCGCTTTTTTACTTTTCCGTTGCTACTATCACAAAAACACTATCTTTACTTTTATTGCTGCTATCACCACTATCATATTACTGTGCTACTAAACTATCTTGCTGTAGATACTAAGTTTCAAGGTGTGGCTGAATTGACAACTCAGTTGCTAATACTTAAGAGTATTCTTTGGCTCCCCTTGTGTCGAATTAACAAATTTGGGTTTAATACTTTACCCTCGAAAACTGTTGTGATCCCCTACACTTGTGGGTTATCAAGACTATTTTCTGGCGCCGTTGCCAGGGAGCATAGCTCTATTCTTTAAGTCACTTGGGATTTATATCTGTTTATCACTATGAAGAATTTGAAGGACTCAAAAACCAAGATCTTACCCTCAACTACGAGGGGAGGTAAGGAACTGCCATCTAGCTCTGCACTAGATTCTCCTTCTGTTATGAGAAAACTTGTGACACCTACTCCTGCTATTGAATATGATATGTCGTATGTTCTTGATGATGCTACTTCTGATATGTATGATGAAACTATCTGTATGCCTGATACTGTGCCACTAGGTGAATTTCTAGATGAACAAATTGCTAAGGTTAGGGAGAGTGAAAATGTTGATGATATTTATGAAAGTGATGATGAAACTACTCCCAATAGATATGAATTGCTTGTTGTGCCTGAAGGTTATGTTATGGATGAAGAAACTGCTAGAGACTTTCTTGCTTGCAATGATAGATATGATCTTAAAAAGTTATTAGCTAAGCTGAAAGAAAAGTCCATGAATGCTAGAATGAAACATGACCCTGTTTTTGCTACTTCACCTATATGTGTCACTAATAAGGATTATGAATTCTCTGTTGAACCTGAGTTAATTACTTTGGTTGAATATGTTCCTTTCCATGGCTATGAGTCTGAAACTGTTGTGGCACATCTTACTAAGTTGAATAATATAGCCACCCTATTTACCAATGAAGAAAAGATTCGCTATTACTATATCCTTAAGTTGTTTCCGTTCTCGTTAAAGGGTGATGCTAAGATTCGCTATTACTATATCCTTAAGTTGTGTCCGTAGTCCCCAGGATATGATGTATTACTTTTCTGCTAAATATTTTCCCGCTCATAAGAAACAAGCTGCCTTACGGGGAATATATAACTTTGCTCAAACTGAAGAAGAGAGTCTCCCACAAGCTTGGGGGAGGCTTCTCCAGTTACTTAATACTTTGCCTGGTCATCCTCTTGAGATGCATGATTTACTTGATGTCTTTTATAATGGACTAACTGATGCTTCCAAACACCACCTGGATAGTTGTGCTGGTTGTGTTTTCAGTGAAAGAACAGTTGAACAAGCTGAATTACTATTGAATAATATGCTAGCCAATGAAAATAATTGGACACTTCCTGAACCAGCCCCTAAGCCAACTCCGAAGAAAAGAGGTGTTCTATTTCTCAGTCCTGAAGACATGCAACAGGCAAAGAAATCTATGAAAGAAAAAGGTATTAAAGCTGAGGATGTTAAGAATTTACTGCCTATTGAAGAAATACATGGTCTTAATAACCCGACACAGGTAGTAAAGGTAAATTCTCTTTATAGATTTGATGAAGGTGATATTCCTCGTTATAAGTCTGCTAGCCAATGCTTAGATGAGTTTGACATATTTTTTGTGAAACAAGAAAATTTCAATGCTTATGTTGGTAGATAATTACAACACAATGCTTATATGATTGAACGCTTGAGTGATTATCTGTCTAATGCTAAGGATGAATTGAAACTCATTAGTATACATGCTTCTATGGTCACCACTCAAGTAGAACAAGTACCTAAGGTTCAGAATGATTTGCCCAATGAATTAAATAGTAAGAGTAAGGATAATGATGTTAGAGTTGTAACTAGAGGTGGTAGAATGACTCGGGAACCTCTGTATCCTGAAGGCCACCCTAAGAGAATTGAGAAAGATTATCAGAGAGCTAATATAGATGCACCTAGTTCTTCTAAGAAGAAGAAAAAGAAAAATGATAGGACTTTGCATGCTTCTAGTGAACCTGTAGCTCACCCACGTGAGAATCCCAATGATATAACTGTTTCTGATGCTAAGACACTATCAGGTAATGAACATGAACCTAGTGATAATGTTAATAATGATGTTCATAATGATGCTCAACCTAGCAATGATAATGATGTAGAGATTGAACCTGCTGTTGATCTTGATAACCCACAATCAAGGAATCAACGTTATGATAAGAGAGACTTTGTTGCTAGGAAGCACGGTAGGGAAAGAGAACCATGGGTTAAGAAACCCATGCCTTTTCCTCCAAAACCATCCAAGAAAAAGGATGATGAGGACTTTGAGCACTTTGCTAAAATGATAAGACCTATGTTTTTGCGTATGCGTTTGACTGATGTGCTTAAAACAAATCCTTACGCCAAGTACATGAAAGATATTATTACCAACAAAAGAAAGATACCTGATGTAGAAATCTCCACCATGCTTGCCAATTACACTTTTGAGGGTGGAATGCCTATGAAATTAGGAGATCCAGGAGTACCTACTTTACCTTGCTCCATTAAGGGAAACTATGTTAAAACTGCTTTGTGTGATCTTGGAGCTGGTGTTAGTGTTATGCCTCTCTCTCTATATATATCGTAGACTTGACTTGAGTAAGTTGACACCTACTAAAATGTCTCTGCATATGCCTGATAAATCAACTGCTATACCTGTCGGTATTTGTGAGGATGTGCCTGTTGTAGTCGCAAATGTTACTATTCTAACGGACTTTGTTATACTTGATATTCCCGAGGGTGACAATATGTCTATTATTCTTGGAAGACCTTTTTGAATATTGGAGGGGTTGTTATTTATTGCAACAAAGGCAATGTCACTTTTCGTGTCGATGGTAATGAGCATACGGTACACTTTCCGAGGAAACAACCTCAGGTCTTCATTATCAATTATATTGGAAAAACTTCAACTATCACTATTGGAGGTTTTGAGTTTCCTATTCCTACTATCAAGAAGGCATATGACATACTTATTGTTGGGGACATACATATCCCCATTGAGGTAAAATAGTGTTATTCGAAAATTCTCCGGTTTCAAGTTACTCGGAAAGAGTTTATTAACAAGACCTGATCAACCTTGTTAATGGATTCCTTTTGATAAAATGGGATAGGATAATCTAGATAGCACAAACCTTCTATACCCTCCTTCTATTTTCTGTTAATTAAGTTAAATAAAATAAAAAATAGCATTATCTGCCTGTTTCCATACTTATCCGCAAAAAAATCCCGAAAATAAAAGTTCTCCAAATGCCATGAAAATGAAATATGATTTTTTCTAGAATATTTAAGAAAATATGGCACTGAACACACAGCGAGGGGAGCCAGCACCTAGCCTCGAGGGCACAGGGCGCGCCCCCTGCCTCGAGGGCCCCACGTGCCCCCCCTCCACTTATCCTTTCACCCATTCTCTTCTTCTTCCTCCCAAAAAAATCCCCAGCCAGCTCAAACCCGAGTTCTAGCTCGTTTTGCTGCCATTTTCGATGTCCTTGCTCAAAGCACCATTCACCAAACTGTTTGGGAAGATTGTTCCTTGGTATGTGACTCCTCCATTGGTCCAATTAGTTTTTGTTCTAGTGCTTTATTTGTTGCAAATTTGGGTTGCTGTGGTGACCTTGTTCTTGAGCTTGCATGTCAAATTTTCTTGGTCCCAAGTAGTTCTAATGCATGATATAGCTTCTAGGCACTTATAGGAGTTGTTGCTATCATTCTTGTTGAGTTTGGTTAACTTTTATTGTGAGTTACAAAAAATTCAGAAATTTTCAGAAAAGGAAAATGTTAAAAAGAATATTGAGGGGCTCTTCCAGCAAGAGCTCAGAGGAGAAGAAGAAAGAAGAAAACAAGAAGCCCAAGTATCATCTTCCTCGCATGGCAGAGGAGACGAGGGATATCCATCCAACCGCCTTAAATGGTCAACTGACCCAAATGATGAAAGTCATGCGACTTGCATAAATATATGTCTTTACACAGCAAAAGACCCCTAAAAACAACATAACAAAAAACTATCACTGATCACGGAACAAGACGACCTTGTCATCTTTTTGGCTGCCGGCGCGGACCAGCCGTAGCTGCCGACGTGTATCTCTGAACCGTGGTTGTCCTCGGTGTCCAGCTACTCATTCACACGGAGTGTGCGGGTGCTCTGCACGGATGAGAGCACCGCCCGATTCATGTCCACGGCGTTCGGTTCCGCCTGCAGGAGGACCTCGATGGCAGCAGCATCCGCGCGCTCCACGTCGAGTTGAGCCTCCGCCGCTCGGTTCAAGTCCAGGACGTCCAACTCCGCCTGTAGGAGGGCTTCGATTGCAGCTGCATGCACGCGCTCCGCGTCGAGTTGAGCCTCGCCGATCGGTTCACATCCACAACATCCGGTTCCTCCTGCAAGAGGGCCTCAATGGCAGCGGCATCCGCGCGCTTCGCCTCGAGTTGAGCCTCCGCCTCCCGGTCCTCCTTTAGGATTGCCAGGTTGAATCACTGGTCCACCTGCACCATGGGGGGGCAGACATCGGCACGAAGTCGACGTCCATCATCTCATACACATCGGGGGCCTTCTGCGCCGACACCTCCGCCATGAACATTGGATCGGCTTCCTCCTCCTCGGAGCTTGGCTCCAGAGAACTTGGGGATTGGCTCGCCGCAAAGCGAGCTTGGGAATGGAGGTCTATGACGTTGACCGCCGCCGTGATTTCTATGTGGCGCTCCGGCGTCAGCATCTTATAGTACATGATCTTGCGGCACACCATGGCTTTTTTTGCGAACTAAGGGAAGGCTGATGCGGGCTAAGGTATCGAAAGGTGGGGGAATGGGCTGGAGAGGAGGTGTGGTTTTGGGGCAGTGGTGACCGGACGACAAGTAGCTGTCATAGGCCGAGCAACGAAGGTGCTGGTGTGAATAGTGGTTCCGGTGACGATCGGTCAATCGGTTTTGATTGTGCGGAGTTTGCGAAGCCGGACGACTGGAGCCTGGAGAGTTGTGGGGTGGGATGGGACCAAAGTTTTGGAGTTTCACGTGGCAGACGTCCGGACCTCCCCACCGTTCATGTCGATGACGAGGCGGTGACTTTGTAGAATCTCAAGATGACTAGCATGAGGCCCGTGTATTGCACGGAATATCAGGATGCATTTTTTAGTGATATCTCGGGTATTTCATCGAAAAATGGTATCTCGAGAATTTCATCGAAAAATGATATCTCGAGAAAGATGAGAAAAATGATATCTCAAGAAAGAATACCCCGAAAAGCTGAACCCTCCATGAATCTAACAATATTGATTGGGCGCTCTTGAATGTTGAGACTTTTTTTTGTAAGTTTGACCAAAGTAGAGATACTTTGACTACACATAAAACTTATATGTAAACTAGAAAGTATCGGAGGGAGTATATTGTACTACGTTCAAAACCAAAACGAACATTGAATACCCTTTATATATGATTTGTTGATGGTATGATCACCGGTTCAAATTTTTGAATCCGCCTTAGGTATCACACATGCACCCACTCGTTCTCTCTTGGTTTCATCTCGGGGTCTCTCCCTCCCTCCCTCCCTCGCCTCTCTCTCTCTCTCCTCTCTCTCTCTCTCTCTCTCTCTCTCTCTCTCTCT
>LR738714.1:389355638-389407841 GCA_902687465.1 Secale cereale
TCTCTCTCTCTATCTCTCTCTCTCTTTCTCTCTCTCTCTTTCGCACACACACACACACATACCACCTCTCTTCCTCTTTGTACTTGTCAAACCTAATTGGCCTCTTGAGGTATCGGGATTGTATCTCGCTCATCGTCAGGTCGCTCTTCAACACACGCCTAGGTCACTCTACCATACATTAATTTTGGCCAGGAAAACATGGAAACCGACATGTGGGGCACACCTGTCGGGATGACGTGGCGCACACTAGTCCAATGGAGGAGCTGGCCCACGACCTCCTCGCCACCGGCAACCGTTCATGTGAGTCGTGGGGGCCAGCAACGGGGTGCAGCTCCCGCACAGCCTCTGGACACGGCGACCGCGGTGAGCAACATTCTCAGGGTGCCAAGGGTGCTGCTACCACTTTGGCACGACCAGCAGATCAACACCCGGCTCGTCGAGGATGCACGGGGCTTCCAAGTGCGCACGCGCCGTGATGCATCCGCGGAGGGTTCTAGCGCGGCCAATTGCATCCCCATGACCTTTTTCGGGTCGTCTTTGCTTTTTCAATGATATGTGGGGATCACATGTGAGAAAAGGGCATCGCCAACATTGCCACGACCGCAGCTGACTATCCTGGCACACCGAAAACCCTCGTCCCTCGCGCCATCGCATGGTGCGTTTCCAGCCGGCACCAGTTGCCCGCATTCATGCCGTCCAGCAACTTAATGACGCATCCGGACGCTTGGCCTCACTAGAATGCGCTACTTAAAGCGGCAACGCCCAGCTAAACTCCATACCATAGCGCATAGTCCTGCTACCTGGCACCACATCCGCCATGACTCGAGCGCGAACGCTCTGCACGAGAGCTTGACTTTGGGGATGAAGCTTGAGGTCGACACCCTCGCTCAAGTCACCGCTCCCAACGCAATAGCAGCGTAGCTGAATGTAAACGCGACCGCACAAGCGGTGGCTACGCTGGCGGCGGACGACGGGAGTACCGTCAGCCACGCGTCCTACTTGCCACCGTCCAACGTTAAGTGGCGCATGTTGAAAGTGAAGCGGCAGACCATCCACGTCCATCATCATCGACCTCACGTGCACCGGCACCGCCGGGGTTGGGGACTCCTCCGAGGATGAGTAGGGCATGGGAGGCGGCAGGGCACGGTGTGACAACTGGCCGGTCCGTCTCCCGTGTTCTACTGTTCCTCGCCGAAGACCGCTCGTTCACTTCATGGTTCTTGAACCCACCCCCGTACATGGAGATCGCACATGGAGGACGTCGGTCACCACTGTAGAATAGGTTTAGGGTCGGGTTTCTTTTATTTTTCTATCTTGTAAAAGTTCGAAATGTAATGAAAATCTATCGTGTTTGCATGAATCTCGTCCGATGTATATGAATTTTCACAATAATAGTAAGATATATTGTAGGAGTATGAAAATATATGGAATGATGATTCATTTTTGTGTGTATAAACTTAGAAGGTTTGACCCGAGACAAAGGTAACACGCGAAGTAAATAAACAGATAGGGTCTACATACACAATTTATCTTAGGCACTCCAATAGTACGTCCACTACATATTCACGCATTTCACATCTTTCTACATCTACGGGAACCTACGAAAGGGTTAACGTATATTTCCTCTCTCTCTCTCTCCCCCCTGATTTTCATGGTGGTTGGCCCCTCCCTCCCCCATTCTCCTATCAAAAGCTCACACGTTTCACATTACGTTAATTACGTAACTAGGATTACGTAGTTGTAGCATTACTCGTCCTAAAAAAACCAACTAAGCCAACCTCCCAGCATATCGCGCGGAAAAAACCCGGCCGCGCCATTTTAGTTGGGATTACCGGATTACTAGTAATAGTATCAAAGGATCGCGCAAAGCACCAAGTTATTTTTTAGGGGGTGAAGCACCAAGTTTAAAAGGAAAAAAGTTGATACACTCACAGCACGCCTGTCACGATCCCATTGCACCCCTCACACGGTCGGTCCTGCACATGGCTCATGCAAACGGAACGCGCTTCGGCCTGCCTCTTCACTGACATGTGTGAGTGCACTTAGAGAAACCAACCATGCGCCAAACTCCCCCGCCCACCGCGCGAATCCTGCAACCCCCCCCACCAAAAAAAAATTCCCCCCAAATCCGAAATTCAACCGCCCTTTAGCCAACTTGCCAATAATATTCCCCATACCCACCTCCCCCCGGCCCCCTCCACTCCATTCGCATGGCCAAAGCCACCCTCCCGGCCGTGCCAAAATGTCGGCGCCACGGTTCGTCGAGGGGGCGCACGGTGATCCTCTCGCTCCCATAGTATGCTCTCGTAGACTCCCATCCTCTAGCCGCGCTGCCACCGCTAGCGATGTTCTTGTGGAGACCCACGGTAGTGAGCTTCTCCCATGGAAAGCGCATTATAGACTGAGGTCCCGTGAATGGCGGACTAGCGCTGAATGTTAGTTGATAGACATTGTCAATCTCACTATTTGCCGAAGTAGTTTACAGTCAGTATGCTCTGTTAAGAAGCTTCTTTGCCATGTTCTGCACTCAATCTGCTTAGCTGAGATGGCATGCCACACCCGATTAGTTGCTAAAATATCCTACCATATATTTATTGTGACGTAGATTGCCATGGTCTAGTAGTCAATATATTTGGTGAAATAGCTCTACACCGTTTTATACTAGATCTTTGTTACTGAGATTGCCTTCGGTGGCTATGTGCTCGGCCTCATTGACTATTGAAACAACCTGCCGTAATTTAGCACTCAAATATGTTTGCTGAATTAGCTATACATATATTTTGTTACTTAGATCTACTTGTCCAAATATCTTGCCATAGCTTTAGACATCGACCTAGGTATTTTTTTCGGACTTCATAAAAAACATATATGTTGTCCTGTAATATCTAGTAGAAGAACTAATTTGTATGTCTAACAGATGGACATGACTTGGATAACTTTTGCCTGGAGATTCTCCGCTGCATATGATGAGGGGGTTGAAAACTTCATGAACTTTATCAGAGCCGAGTACGGTGGTCCGAAGTCAGATGTGCTCTGCTCATGTAGCAGTTGTATGAATTCAGTTACAAGACCCCAATCAACTATGCAAAATCATCTACACTTGTATGGGATGTCGGTCACATATACTAGGTGGGTTCATCATGGTTAAGCTATGAACATCAATGTTACCGGCTATGTGGAAGCAACAGATCACCATCTTGATCTGCCTGATGCTCAGGTGGAAAAGGAGGAGGAGGTGGTGGTGGCGGAGCCAATGAGTTTGACCAACATTGAAATAATGCTACGAAATGCTCGTGCATTTCGTGAAATTTGACGTGCACAAGAACAATGGTGGGCCCGCATGTTGGAACAATGCAATGTGGCTGTCACCCCAGGAAATAAGTTGTCAGTATTCTCAGCTATGGTCACCTTTCTTCAGGTGAAGACATCTGAGCAGATGACCAACAGATCATTCGATAAGATGTTGGCTGCTTTCCGTAAATCTTTCCCAGCTGCGTCTGAGCTACCATGCACCTACAGTAAAATGAAGTGCAGTTGGAACTGGATATGATATGATCCATGTTTGTAAGAATAATTGTGTTCTGTTCTGAAAGGATTATGCCAACTTAAGTGAATGCCCAAAATGCAAATCATCAAGATGGAAAGATGGCGATGCTATGAAGAGGATTCCTCATAGTGTTCTGTGACATTTTCCAGTTATACCAAGATTGCATAGGTTGTTTCATGATGCTAAAACAAGAGAGGATGTACTATGTCATTCTAGGAACCAAGAGTACATAGATCAGAATGTAATGAGCCATCCATCTCATGGTAGTGACTGGAAAAGCTTCAGTCAGAAACATAAAGAGTTTGTTGCTGGCCCGAAAAACATCAGACTTGGCTTAGATATAGATGGATTTAACCCATTTGGCCACCGGAGCACCACATATAGCATGTGGCCAGTGCTTGTTATGCCTTAGAACATGCCACCAAATGTCTACACCAAAGAATCAAACTACATGATGGCCTTGCTCATCCCAAGACCAAAAAGTCCTGGAAATGATTTTGATTTATTCATGGAGCCTCTTGTGGAGGAACTTCAACAGCTATGGAGGGGTGTTCTCACTCGAGACCTATATAGCAGCCCACCACCTGATTTATTTTTCAATAGCCATGGAGGAGCCTCTTGTGGTGCATCCATGATTATCTAGTTTTCGGCACTATGTCAGGGCGAACGACACATGGATACAATGCATGTGTTCGCTGTGACAGGAATCCCCTATCATACGCAATACTTAGCAAGATCTGTTACATTGGACACCGTTGTTTCCTTGCCAATGACAAGCCGTGTCCTACAAAATATCGAAGATATGTGTTCAATGCAAAGGATGAAAACCGTGATGTGCCAAAGAAGCTCACCGCCGATGAGTTGCAAGTGGAGTTAGAGAAGGTCGGGCATATTACACCAAGAAACCATTTGATCATGGTAGCGTGAAAAGGAAGTGTGGCAGGGCACAAGAGAAATTATTGTTTACCCGCAGGTCCACTTTGTGGGACTTGGAGTATTGGAAAGATTTGGATCTGTGGCATAATCTTGATGATGCACATCGAGAAAAATATGTGTGACAGCATTATTAGCACACTTCTTAATATTGAAGGCAAGACGAAAGATACCTTAAAATCTAGGATTGATTTGACACACCTGGGTACCAAAAAGAGATTTGCAGGTGGAAGATGAAGGTAAACTACGTGATATGGCACGAGCTGTGTACGTCTTGGACAAAGTAAAAGGAAAAGAATTCTGCATGGTCCTGTCACGTGTGAGATTCCCACATGGATTTGCTTCCAACCCTGAAAGGAGAGTCAGTGCAGATGGAAACAAGGTACAAGGGTTGAAAACTCATAACTTCCACATCCTACTTCAAAGGTTTTTACCTGTTATCCTTAGAGGATTGGGCCGCCCTAACTTATACAGTGCAGTTGTAGAGTTGGGACAATTCTTCAGGGAACTCTGCAGTAGAAATATCAGGATAGATGCTTTGGAGCGTCTTAGAGACAAGATACCAACTATCCTATGCGACCTTGAGAAGATATATCCTCCAGCCTTCTGTGATGTGATGGTGCATTTGGCTATTCATCTACTTGATGAGGCACTACTTAGAGGTCCTGTACAGTATGGCTGGATGCACCCTATTGAAAGGCGGCTAGGCACTTTCAAGGGCTATGTTAGGAACAGAGCTAAACCCGAGAGTTCCATTGCAGAGGCCTACATTGCTACAGATGTGTTGACATTCTGCTCAAAATACATTGAAACAACTGATCAGCTTAGCAGAGAGGTGGGTGAAGATATTCTCGAGCTCAATGTTTTTGATTGTTCTGTTCGAGTTAAAGGGAACAGTCGACAAGGTGACAAACCTAAAGATTTGGACAAAATGGTTTGGTATGTGTTGAATAACTGTCCTGAGATTCTACCTTACATTGAGTAACTGCTAAGTACTACAGCTTATACGTCGTAATCTACTAAACTTGTAGCACATTCTTGTATATTTAGATGTTTGACGTGATCACTATGTTGTGCAGCATCTACAAAAAGGAGTTACAGCCGCAAAATCCAATAAACATTGACAAACTGGTTATGGAAGGATTTGCGAAATGGTTGAAGAGCCATGTAAGGTTTTGAATTGCACTGTTAGTTTTTTTTTAATATATTGAGTACATAAGATGATCAGCTTGTCTATTTTCTAACCAAAGGTTAAGAAGATGCGGGAGGATGGGCAGGCAGTTAATGATTGCCTTTATGCACTAGCAATGGGTCATGATACTCGGGTAATACATTATGAATCTTGCATTGTTGGAGATGTGCGCTACAACACCCTTGCATGCAACGAAGGCAGGAAGACACAAAACAGTGCCATCATGAGCACAGATATGTACGATGAAGAGACAACTGAAATGTATGCGAACATAACACACATTGTTCAGTTGCAGTATATCTCCAGTTTCGAGGTTCATCGGTGTGTGGTTCTGTTCTGCTGTCGTTGGTATAACCTGTTTTCCAGGATCGCAAAACCCAAAGCTGATGATTATTTCAAATCCATCAATGTCAAGGTGGCGTACAAGACCGACGAGCCGATTATTTTGGCAAATCAAGCAACACAGATATTTTTATTGGAAGACACATTTGCATGTGGCGATGACTGGAGAGTAGTGCAAAGGTTTGAGCCGAGGAATTCGTTTAATGAAGTTGCACAACAAGATGATGCTTACACTACTCCTGATGTAGAAGATTCCACAGATGTTCCTAATATCTTTGAGAACCATCATGCCATTGACGATGACGAAAAGATTGCCTGTTGGGCTTTGGACATACGAGAGTTGATCAATAAAAAGCCAGCGTTCAAGGACATTGATGATGAAGAAGAAGATGAAACTGGTAGGAATTACGATTCAGATTGATACACATGGCGAAGATGTTGACGTTGCTGCTGCGGATGATGATTAGATTGCTTTTGTCGTATTTTCCTGTCAGAAGACATTTCTTAGTCTACTATGTGAAATTATGTTTGCTATGACAACTGAAACCTGATGAAGTTGTTGTTTAGTATTTTGCTATGAGAACACCACTTATTATGTATGTTGATTTGTGTGGTGATTGTATGACGACTAAAATATGATGACATTGTTGTTTAGTTGTACTTATATTTGGCTGTGAAACTTTTATTTAATGACATAGTTTGTTGTTGGACTGCAATCTGCTCGACGTCTTCGAATGGGAACAAAGCTGACCCGACAGGGCCTCTCCTAATTTATTTATTTATTTATTAGCAAAAGGGCCTCTGCTATTTATTTATTTATGAGAAAAAGGGGATACCCCCCGATTTCCGTTAATAGAAATCATTAGATGTTCACAACACTATGCCCAGCCTACTAAGCAGGTTACACTCCTTACTAGTTTCAGCAAGTGCTCATGTGATAGCCACTGGATACATCACGAGTGCTGCATACACTACAAATAAAGAGACAATCATCCTACAGAGCACATTGATTTTCCCCATTATCATCACAAGCTCTTTCATGTCCTCATTGTAGTCAAGGCCGTTCACCAGCTGTGGCTTGGCCATGATCAGAGGAACTGCATCTTTAACCTTCTGCTCTGCAACTTCCTATTCTGTCGTTCCTTCAGTTACTTGTCCAACACCACAACCTGCTGGTATTGGGATTCCTCGATGATACGTCTCCAACGTATCTACTTTTCCATACACTTTTGCCCTTGTTTTGGACTCTAACTTACATGACTTGAATGGAACTAACCCGGACTGACGCTGTTTTCAGCAGAATTGCCATGGTGTTGCTTTTGTGCACAAATAAAAAGTTCTAGGAATGACCTGAAAATCCACGGAGAATTATTTTGTAAAATATAAAAATATATGCGGAAAGATCTAGACCAGGGGGGCCACACCCTGTCCACGAGGGTGGGGGCGCGCCCCCTCCCCCTGGGCGCGCCCCCTACCTTGTGGGCCCCCTGTTGCTCCACCTACGTACCCCCGGACTCCATATAATCCCTTTCGGGCAGGAAAATATCAGAGAGGAAGAATTATCGCGTTTTACGATATGGAGCCGCCGCCAAGCCCTAATCTCTCTCGGGAGGGATGATCTGGAGTCTGTTCGGGGCTCCGGAGAGGGGAGATCGTCGCCATCTTCATCATCAACCTTCCTCCATCACCAATTTCATGATGCTCACCGTCGTGTGTGAGTAATTCCATCGTAGGCTTGCTGGATAGTGACGGGTTGGATGAGATTTACCATGTAATCGAGTTAGTTTTGATAGGGTTTGATCCCTAGTATCGACTATGTTCTAAGATTGATGTTGCTATGACTTTGCCATGCTTAATGCTTGTCACTAGGGCCCGAGTGCCATGATTTCAGATCTAAACCTATTATGTTTTCTTGAATATATGTGTGTTCTTGATCCTATCTTGCAAGTCTATAGTCACCTACTATGTGTTATGATCCGGCAACCCCGAAGTGACAATAATCGGGACCACTCCCGGTGATGACAGTAGTTTGAGGAGTTCATGTATTCACTATGTGTTAATGCTTTGGTCCGGTACTCTATTAAAAGGAGGCCTTAATATCCCTTAGTTTCCACTAGGACCCCGCTGCCACGGGAAGGTAGGACAAAAGATGTCATGCAAGTTCTTTTCCATAAGCACGTATGACTATATTCGGAATACATGCCTACATTACGTTGATGAACTCGAGCTAGTTCTGTGCCACCCTAGGTTATAAATTTTACATGATGAATCGCATCCGACATAATTCTCCATCGCCGATCCAATGCGTACGAGCTTTTCACATATTGCTTTTTGCATATTTACTTTTCCACTTTTACTATTACAAAAACTACAAAAACACTATCGTTACTTTTATTGATGCTACCATTATTTCCATATTACTTTGCTACTAAATTACCTTGCTGCAGATACTAAGTTTCCAGGTGTGGTTGAATTGATAACTCAGTTGCTAATACTTAAGAGTATTCTTTGGCTCCCCTTGTGTCGAATCAATAAATTAGGGTTGAATACTTTACCCTCGAAAATTGTTGCGATCCCCTACACTTGTGGGTTATCAAAACTATTTTCTGGCGCCGTTGCCGGGGAGCATAGCTATATTCTTTAAGTCACTTGGGATTTATATCTGTTGAACAATATGAAGAATTTGAATAACTCAGAAACCAAGATCTTTCCCTCAACTACGAGGGGAGGTAAGGAACTACCATCTAGCTCTGCACTTGATTCACCCTCTGTTATGAGTAAATTTGGGACACCTACTCCTGCTATTGAATCTGATATGTCGTATTTTCTTGGTGATGCCACTTCTGCTATGTATGATGAAACTACTGCTATGCTTGATAATACTGTACCACTAGGTGAATTTCTAGATGAACAAATTGCTAAGGTTAGGGAGAATGCAAATATTGAAACTGATAATATTTATGAAAGTGATGATGAAGCTTCTCCCCCTAGATATGAATTGCCTATTATTCCTGAGGGTTATGTTATGGATGATGAAACTGCTAGAGACTTTCTTGCTTGCAATGATAGATATGATCTTAAAAAATTATTAGCTAAGCTGAAAGAAAAGTCTTTGAATGCTAGAATGAAATATGACCCTGCTTTCGCTACTTCACCTATCTTTGATACTGATAAGGATTATGATTTCTCTATTGATCCTGAGTTAATTACTTTGGTCGAATCTGATCCTTTCCATGGCTATGAATCTGAAACTGTTGTGGCACATCTTACTAAGTTGAATGATATAGCCACCCTATTTACGAACGATGAAACGATTCGTTATAACTATATCCTTAAGTTGTTTCTGTTCTCGTTAAAGGGTGATGCTAAGACATGGTTTAATTCTCTTGATCCTGGTTGTGTGCATAGTCCCTAGGATATGATGTATTACTTCTCTGCTAAATATTTTCTCGCTCATAAGAAACAAGCTACCTTACCGGAAATATATAAGTTTGTGCAAATTGAAGAAGAGAGTCTCCCACAAGCTTGGGGGAGGCTTCTCCAGTTACTTAATGCTTTGCCTGGTCATCCTCTCCAGAGGAATGAAATACTTGATGTCTTTTATAATGGACTAACCGATGCTTCCAGAGACCACCTGGACAGTTGTGCTGGTTGTGTTTTCATGGAAAGAACAATTGATCAAGCTGAATTACTATTGAATAATATGTTGGCCAATGAAAATAATTGGACACTTCCTGAACCAGCCCCTAAGCCAACTCCGAAGAAAAGGGGAGTTCTGTTTCTCAGTCCTGAAGATATGCAAGAGGCAAAGAAATCTATGAAAGAAAAAGGTATTAAAGCTGAAGATGTTAAGAATTTACCACCTATTAAAGAAATAAATAGTCTTGATAACCTGACGCAGGTAGTAAAGGTAAATTCTCTTTATAGATTTGATGAAGGTGATATTCCTCGTTATAAGTCTGCTAGCCAATGCTTAGATGAGTTTAATAATTTTATTGTGAAACAAGAAAACTTCAATGTTTATGTTGGTAGACAATTGCAACGTAATGCTTATATGATTGAACGCTTGAGTGATTATATGTCTAGAGTTAAAGGTGAATTGAAACTCATTAGTAAACATTCTTCTATGGTTACCACTCAAGTAGAACAAGTACTTAAGGCTCAAAATGATTTGCTTAGTGAATTAAATAGTAAGAATAATTACTATGCTGTTAGAGTTGCAACTAGAGGTGGTAAAATGACTCAGGAACCTCTGTATCCCGAGGGCCACCCTAAGAGAATTGAGCAAGATTCTCAAAGAGCTAATTTAGATGCACCTAATTCTTCTAAGAAGAAGAAAAAGAAAAATGATAGGACTTTGCATGCTTCTAGTGAACCTATATCTGATACACCTGAGAATCCTAATGATATCTCTATTTCTAATGCTGAGACACAATCTGGTAATGAACATGAACCTAGTGATAATATTAATGATGATGTTCATGATGATGCTCAACCTAGCAATGATAATGATGTAGAAATTGAACCTGTTGTTGATCTTGATAACCCACAATCAAAGAATCAACGTTATGATAAGAGAGACTTTGTTGCTAGGAAGCACGGTAAGGAAAGAGAACCATGGGTTCAGAAACCCATGCATTTTACTCCTAAACCATCCAAGAAAAAGGATGATGAGGATTTGAGCGCTTTGCTGAAATGATTAGACCTATGTTTTTGCGTATGCGTTTGAGTGATATGCTTAAAACAAATCATTATGCTAAGTATATAAAAGATATTATTACCAACAAAAGAAAGATACCTAAAGTAGAAATTTGCACCATGCTTGCCAATTACACTTTTAAAGGTGGGATACCTAAGAAACTAGGAGATCTAGGAGTACCTACTATACCTTGCTCCATTAAAGGAAACAATGTTAAAACTGCTTTATGTGATCTTGGAGCTGGTGTTAGTGTTATGCCTCTCTCTTTATATCGTAGACTTGACTTGAGTAAGTTGACACCTACTGAAATGTATTTGCAAATGGCCGATAAATCAACTGCTATACCTGTCGGTATTTGTGAGGATGTGCCTGTTGTGGTTGCAAATGTTACTATTCTAACGGACTTTGTAATCCTTGATATTCCCGAGGACGATAGTATGTCTATTATCCTTGGTAGACCCTTTTTGAATACTGCAGGGGCTGTTATTAATTGCAACAAAGGCAATGTCACTTTTCATGTCAATGGTAATGAGCATACGGTACACTTTCCGAGGAAACAACCTCAGGTCCATAGTATCAATTCTATTGGAAAAAAATTCAACTATTACCATTGGAGGTTTTGAATTTCCTCTTCCTACTGTCAAGAAGACATATGATATTCTTATTGTTGGGGACATACATATCCCCAATGAGGTAACCTAGTGTTATTCGAAAATTCTCATGTTTCATGTTATTCGGAAAGAGTTTATTAACAAGACCTGATCAACCTTGTTAATGGATTCCTTTTGAAGAGCATGAGATGGGTGAATCTAGATAGCACAACCTTATGTACCCCCCCCCCTTTTACTTTCTATTAATTAGATTAAATAAAGCAAAAATAATATTTTCCATCTATTTTCAGACTTATCCGGGTAATAAAAAAATACCCCGAAAATAAAAGTTCTCCAAATGCCCTGAAAATGAAATATGATTTTTTTTCTAGAATATTTGAGAACGTATGGCACAGAAAACACAGCGAGGGGAGCCAGCACCTGGCCACGAGGGTCCAGGGTGCGCCCACCCTCACAGGGCACGCCCCCTGCCTCGTGGGCCCCATGTGGCCCCCCTCCACTTATTCCTGCACCCACACACTTCTTCTTCCTCCCAAAAAAATCACTATCCAGCTCAAGCACGAGTTCTAGCTCATCTTGCTACCATTTTTGATCTCCTTGCTCAAAGCTCCATTCACAAAACTGTTTGGGGAGATTGTTCCTTGGTATGTGACTCCTCCATTGGTCAAATTAGTTTCTGTTCTAGTGCTTTATTTATTGCAAATTTTTGCTGTTGTGGTGACCTTGTTCTTGAACTAGCATCCAATTCCTTTGGTCCCAAGTAGTTCTAATGCATGATATAGTCTCTATACACTTATAGGAGTTGTTGCTATCAATCTTCTTGAGTTTGGTTAACTTTTATTTTGAGTTACTAAAAATTTCAGAAAATTTCTGAGGATGAAAATGTTAAAGAGATTGTTGAGAGGCTCCTCCAGTAAAAGTTCAGAGGATAAGAAGAAGGAAGAAAATAAGAAGCCCAAATATACTCTTACTCGCACTGCAGAAGTTCCGCCGTGTGAATGGCCTTGTAATGAGTTCATGGAAGCCGCCGGGATTTATGAAGGCTTTTATTATTTGGCGAACAATGCAGGCCTCACCGACTTCCTCCATGACCAGCGTGAACATTATCTCTTACTCACTAATATTTTCACGTAAAACTTTCATTTTCATGCTAAGAAATCACCACCTTCAGTGGAGTTTCGTTTATATGATGAGGTTAAGGGGATGTCATTCTTTGATTTTGGTGAAGTATGCAAGATACCCTTTGCTGGTAGTCTTGATGAACCACATCGTGAAGACGTTGAAGGGTTTATTGACATGATAGCTATAGGGGAAACTAGGCAAGTCTAAGGGGCAAGAATTACTAGTATACATTTTCCTGTTCTGCGCTACTTTGCTTTATTTGCTAGTAGATATTTAATTGGTCGCGGGAACAGTGGGAATCTTGGTGCCCCTGATATTGTCATTTTGCGCCATGCTTTGTTTTGAGACACAACTTTTAGCTTGGGTGTCGTCGTTGCTAAACGATTAAGTTTGAACCTCTCAAAGGGCCCCGTCTTTGGAGGCTTTGCTTCTCGCCTTGCTGAACATTTTAGAATACCTATTAGGCATCATAGAAGGAAGAAAAATTGCTTGCCCCTGTTTATCTAGATTATAAGAGTATGATAGCACATGATTTTATTGTTAAAGACAAGGAGAAGTTGCTTAATTATAAATTGAGGTTTGATGAAAAATATTGTGAGATTGTTACCTTGCCTGCACCATCTCTGTTTGATCTGTTTTCAGGCATATATCTCATTTTATCAGATGCCTTCTACAAGTACCAGATCCAGGCACGAGCTTCAGAGCTTGAGCCGGAGCCACCACTCGATCCTTACCATCAGTCTATTTATGGGTGGGATCCAGATGAGCTTGCCAACCAGTGGCACCCAGAGGACACTTCTCGGTACACTGGAGAGAGTAGCTTCGATCCGTGGCCATAGACCAACTTAGGCCAAAAGCCTAAGCTTGGGGGAGTACGTGTTTCTCACCGACATTACATTCATGTTCACACACTTATTCTAGTCGTCGGTTCTCACACTCTTTCATTGTACTATCCATGCTTAGTTTAATTTCTTTCTTGGTCTTTTTATTGTGTGTTAGAAAAACCGTAAGAAAAACAAAAAAATTAGTTGTAGCTTTTTAGCTAGTTTGATTTCCATGCTTGTAGTAGTAGTAATTAAAAGGAAACCCAAAAAGATTTCTCGTTCTTCTTTTGCTTGTTGGGAGCTTTCCCGTGTATATAGTTTCTTTTCTTTTCTTTGGGGGTCAAGAGGAGAAGACCATGATTGAAAATGCTTAGTGGCTCTCATATGCTTTATTGTTGATTTAACCTTGAGCCAAATTACCTTGTCTTCTCTCTTGTATTAAATGCTCGCAGATTCCAGCTTAGTCCAATGCACGTGCACTATTATCATTATCCACACCATTCGGTCGTGCGAGTGAAAGGTAATAATGACGATATACGATGAATTGATTGAGATGAGAAAAGCTTGTATGAACTCGACCTCTCTTGTTT
This sequence comes from Secale cereale, assembly GCA_902687465.1. NCBI lineage: Eukaryota > Viridiplantae > Streptophyta > Magnoliopsida > Poales > Poaceae > Secale > Secale cereale. The sequence goes on from LR738714.1 coordinate 389,369,499, forward strand.
TTCTAAATATGATAGTGCATCATTCCTGATTCAGCTTCTAATGAATGAAACATGCTTGCAATGACAATTATAGATCATAGATGCTTATGCCATGCTTAATTAGCTAGGAGTTTATAATGGTCTATCTTGCATGCCAACATGATATTAAAACGGTTGTGATGTGGTATGATAGAGTGGTATCCTCCTTTGAATGATTCAAGTGGTTTGACTTGGCACATGTTCATGCATGTAGTTGAAACAAAATCAACATAGCCTCCACAATATTCATGTTCATGGTGATTTATATCCTACTCATGCTTGCATTCACTGTTGATTAATTGTAATGCATGTTCATGACTGTTGTCGCTCTCTAGCTGGTCGCTTCCCAGTCTTTTTCTATCCTTCACCTGTACTAAGCGGGAATACTGCTTGTGCATCCACTTCCATAAACCCCAAAGTTATTCCATATGAGTCCACCATACCTTCCTATATGTGGTATTTACCTGCCGTTCCAAGTAAATTTGTATGTGACAAACTCTGAACCTTCAAATAAAATTCTGTTTTGTATGCTCGAATAGCTCATGTATCAACTAGGGTTGTCTGTATCTTCCATGCTTGGTGGGTTATTCTCACGATGAGTGGACTCCGCTCATCATTCATGAGAAAATGGCTGGTAACCGGGATGCTCAGTCCCATGCTCAAATCATAATAAATAAACAAAACTCCCCCAGGGATGTTGTTGGTTTGGACGGTACCCGTTGTTTCGGCTAGCCGTGGAGTGTGCTTGTTGGTGGTTGGGGGAGTATAAACTTTACCATTCTATTTGGGAACCGCCAATAACATGTGTAGCATGGAAGATATCGAGATTCTTGGTTGCTATATTGACAATGAGAGTATACCGCTCAAAATATTATTCATCTCTATTCAAAAATCGAGCTCTGGCACGTCCACAAATCCCTGCTTCCCTCTGCGAAGGGCCTATCTATTTACTTTTATGCTGAGTCATCATCCTCTGATTAAAGAGCACCAGTTGGAGAGCACCTCTGTCATTTGCAAGTATTACTATTAATTTGCATTGAGTATGATCATGACTGGATCTATTTTACCATGAATTACAATGTCTAGTCGGCCCTTGATCTTTAAAGGTGCTCTGCATTTATATTTTGCGGTCTCAGAAAGGGCTAGCGAGATACCATCTTGTTATATCATATTATGATTGTTTTGAGAAAGTGTTGTCATCTGAGGTTTATTATTAGTGCTCGCTAGTTGATTATGCCATTGATATGAGTAGACATGGGACCTGAAAGTTATTATGAATGTGGTTAGTTCATGATCTTTGCTGAAAACTTGAATGCTGGCTTTACATATTTACAACAACAAGAGCAAACAGAGTTTGTCAAAGTTTTTCTTTATCACTTTCAGTTTATCAACTGAATTGCTTGAGGACAAGCAAAGGTTTAAGCTTGGGGGAGTTGATACGTCTCCAATGTATCTACTTTTCCAAACACTTTTGCCCTTGTTTTGGACTCTAACTTGCATGATTTGAATGGAACTAACCCGGACTGACGCTGTTTTCAGCAGAATTGTCATGGTGTTGTTTGTGTGCGGAAATAAAAGTTTCTCGAAATGACCTGAAAATCCACGGAGAATTATTTTGGAAAATATAAAAAATATCTATAGAAAGATCCAGACCAGGGGGCCCACACCCTATCCACGAGGGTGGGGGCACGCCCCCTTGCCTCGTGGGCCCCCTGTTGCTCCACCAACGTACCCCCGGACTCCACATATTCACTTTCGGGAGAAAAATATCAGAGAGGAAGAATTATCGCGTTTTACGATACGGAGCAGCCACCAAGCCCTAATCTCTCTCGGGAGGGCTGATCTGGAGTCCGTTCGGGGCTCCAGAGAAGGGAGATCGTCGCCATCGTCATCATCAACCTTCCTCCATCACCAATTTCATGATTCTCACTGCCGTGCGTGAGTAATTCCATCGTAGGCTTTCTGGACGGTGATGGGCTGGATGAGATTTACCATGTAATCAAGTTAGTTTTGTTCGGGTTTGATCCCTAGTATCCACTATGTTCTAAGATTGATATTGCTATGACTTTGCCATGCTTAATGCTTGTCACTAGGGCCCGAGTGCCATGATTTCAAATCTGAACCTATTATGTTTTCATGAATATATGTGTGTTCTTGATCCTATCTTGCAAGTCTATAGTCACCTACTATGTGTTATGATCCGGCAACCCTGAAGTGACAATAATCGGGACCATTCCCGGTGATGACCGTAGTTTGAGGAGTTCATGTATTCACTATGTGTTAATGCTTTGGTCCGGTACTCTATTAAAAGGAGGCCTTAATATCCCTTAGTTTCCACTAGGACCCCGCTGCCATGGGAGGGTAGGACAAAAGATGTCATGCAAGTTCTTTTCCATAAGCACGTATGACTATATTCGGAATACATGCCTACATTACATTGATGAACTGGAGCTAGTTCTGTGTCACCCTAGGTTATAACTTTTACATGATGAATCGCATCCGACATAATTCTCCATCACCGATCCAATGCCTACGAGCTTTTCACATATTGCTTTTGCTTATTTCCTTTTCCGCTGTTACTATTGCAAAAACTACAAAAACACTATCGTTACTTTTATTGCTGCTACCGCTATTTCCATATTACTTTGCTACTAAAGTACCTTGCTGCAGATACTAAGTTTCCAGGTATGGTTGAATTGACAACTCAACTGCTAATACTTAAGAGTATTCTTTGGGTCCCCTTGTGTTGAATCAATAAAGTTGGGTTGAATACTTTACCCTCGAAAACTGTTGCGATCCCCTACACTTGTGGGTTATCACTCGGCTAACCTAATAATCAGCGTAGTTGCATTCCCCCACATCAAAAACTTTCCAGAAATACAAATCACATGAATCTTCCCTTTTCTGCACGAATCAAATTAGATGATCATCAACCAAACTATTAAAAAATCATCAACTGAAAGCAGCGGAACAACACTTAAACATATTATTACCCCATGATTTGGGCATTTGTAGAAGACTCGGTAAGGGTTGAGGATTGCGGTTGAGATGTGATGGATGACTCTGCATGATTTACAGCAGTGGCACAACACCAACGGCAGCGGGTTGCGATGAGCAACCGGCTGCGGTGCGTGTGCCGGTGGGGGTGTGATGAGACCCACAGGCGATTGTACAAGTGGCTACTTGATGCATATCTGGTTGTTGCCTGCTGAAGAGATGGCATACGAGCCACCAGCAGACATGGTTTCTGCAGCCAGAGCTTCTGATGCTAGGCAGAATAAGTAGAGAAGAGGAGAAGCGAACGTTGGATATGTCAGTTTCATTACTTGCAGAGTAGTGATACGTCTCCAAGGTATCTATAATTTTTTATTGTTCCATGCTATTATATATTCTGTTTTGGATGTTTAATGGGCTTTATTATACACTTTTATATTATTTTTGAGACTAGCCTAGTAACCCAAGGCCCAATGCAATTTTTTGTTTTTTTTTTTGCCTATTTCAGTGTTTCGCAGAAAAAGAATATCAAATGGAGTCCAAACGGAATGAAACCTTCGAGAGAGTTATTTTTGGAACGATATAAACACAGAAGACTTGGAGTACACGCCAGGAAGCAAGAGAGGCGGCCATGAGGGCAGGGGCGTGCCCCCACCCTCGTGGGCCCCCTGTTGCTTCCCCGACGTCCCTCTTCCTCCTATATATACCTACGTACCCTGAAACTATCGAGGAGCACCACGAAACCCTAATTCCACCGCCGCAACCTTCTATACCCGTGAGATCCCATCTTGGGGCCTGTTCTGGAGCTCCACCGGAGGGGGCATCGATCATGGAGGGCTTCTACATCAACACCATAGCCTCTTCGATGAGTTGTGAGTAGTTTACCACAGACCTTCGGGTCCATAGTTATTAGCTATATGGCTTCTTATCTCTCTTTGGATGTCAATACAAAGTTCTCCTCGATCTTCGAGGGGATCTATTCGATGTAATTACTTTTGCGGTGTGTTTGTCGAGATCTGATGAATTGTGGGTTTCTGATCAAGATTATCTATGAACAATATTGGATTCTTTTCTAAAATCTTTTATGCATGATTTAAATATCCTTGCAAGTGTCTTCTAATCATCGGTTTGGTTTGGCCTACTAGATCTATAGTTCTTGCAATGGGAGAAGTGCTTGGCTTTGGGTCAATCTTGAGGTGTCCTTTCCCAGTGACAGCAGGGGCAGAAAGGCACGTATTGTATTGTTGCCATCGAGGATAAAAAGATGGGGTTTATATCATATTGCTTGAGTTTATCTCTCTACATCATGTCATCTTTCTTAAGGCGTTACTCTGTTCTTATGAACTTAATACTCTAGATGCATGTTGGACAACCGTCAATGTGTGGAGTAATAGTAGTAGATGCAAAATTGTTTCGGTCTACTTGTCACGGACGTGATTCCTATATACAATGATCATGCCTAGATATTCTCATAACTATGCGCTTTTCTATCAATTGCTCGACAGTAATTCGTTCACCCACCATAGAAATCTGCTATCATGAGAGAAGCCACTAGTGAAACCTATGGCCCCCGGGTCTATCTTCATCATATTAATCTTCCATCAGCTATTTATCTTTACTTTACTTTTGTTTTGCAATCTTTACTTTCAATCTCTGTACCAAAAATACCAAAAATATTATCTTATCATATCTATCAGATCTCACTTTTGTAAGTGACCGAGAAAGGATTGACAACCCCTTTTATCGCGTTGGCTGCAAGGTTCTTATTTGTTTGTGCAGGTACGAGGGACTCGCGTGTTGTCTCCTACTGGATTGATACATTGGTTCTCAAAAATCGAGGGAAACACTTATGCTACTATGCTGCATCACCCTTTCCTCTTCGAGGGAATACAACGCAAGCTCGAGAACTAACAAGAAGAATTTATGGTGCCATTGCCGGGGAGATCTACGCAAAAGTCATATACCAATTACCTATCACAAACACTTATCCCTCGCATTACATTATTTGCCTCTAATTTTCCTCTTCCCCACTTCACCTTTGCCTTTCTCTGTTCGCCTTTTTGTTTGCGTGTGTGCTATGTGTCTTCTATTAGCTTGCATCTTCGCTTGCTAAATAATGGATCCTCATCCACTTGCTAATCTTTTTAAGAGATCCAATTATGATGAACCAATTGCTAGTGAGTTGCGTGCACTAGATTATCTTTATGAGGTTTTGCTTGAAATTTGTGAATCCAAAAATTCTGATGAAGTGTTGAAAGAAGAAAATTATGAAGCGATTCACGATAGCTCTTTGAATGAAAAGCATGATTGCAGTAATGTTATTATAAATTTTATTAATGTCAATTGTGCTAATGGTATGCAAAACCCTAAGCTTGGGGATGCTTATTTTGCTATGCCCACTACTTGTTGCAATGATCATGATTGGGGTGATGCTTCTTACGATCTTGAAAACTCATTTAAGGCCCATGATATATACTCCCTCTGTTCCAATTTACTCGTCATGGTTTTAGTTCAATTTGAACTAAAACCATGACAAGTAAATCAAAACGGAGGGAGTATGAGATTGATAATAATGTTTCAATTGTATTGAAAGTGGGTTTGGAAGAGTGTCAACTTTAGATCCCACATATTTGGAGAATGTTCAATCTTAGGAATTTTTTGATAAAAGTGGGTTTGGAGAGGTCATGACTATAGTTAATGTTGCTCCCACTATTTTGGAAGAGTGTCAACTTCGTATGCATGTGGATCGTCTTGAGAATATGTTTTGTGATAGCTATATTGTTGAATTTGCTTATGATCCTACGTGCAATTATTATGAGAGAGGAAAATATGGTTGTAGAAATCTCCATGTTACTAAATTACCTCTCTTCATGTTGAGATTGATCTTGTTTCTTTCTTCTTCCTTGCATATGTTAGATCTTTCTTGTCTTGCTAATTCATTTTCCTATAAAATTCCTATGGATAGGAAGTATGTTAGACTTATATGTGATTTTCACATGCTATAGGATGCTCTCTTTGTGCTTCAATTCTAATCTTTCATGTGAGCATCATTGAATTCTCAAGCCTATCTTAGTGACTATAAAGAAAGAGCTTGTTGGGAGGAAACCCAATTTTATTTTCTTTGTTTTTGCTTCTGTTTAGCATTAAATAATTCATCTAGCTTCTGTTTAGATGTGGTTTTGTGTTTTACTTAGTGTTTGTGCCAAGTAGAACCTTTGGGAAGACTTGTGTGAAGTTTATGTGATCATGCTGTAAAAAAACAGAAACTTTAGCGCTCATGAGATTAACTATCATTTTTTACTGGAGAGTGCTTTTCAGTTGATTATTTTGGTAGATGATTAATAGACAAATTCCTCACGTCCACCAATTTATTTCAAAAAAAATAGAGTTACAGAAGTATTCGAAAGTTGCATATTGCTATAGACTGTTCGGTTTTGACAGATTCTGTTTTTCGTGTGTTGTTTGCTTATTTTGATGAATCTATGAGTAGTATCGGGGGGTATGAATCATAGAGAAGTTGGAATACAATAGGTTTAACAGCAATATAAACAAAAAATGAGTTCATTACAGTACCTTTGAGTGGTGGTTTGTTTTCTCATACTAACGGAGCTCACGAGATTTTTGGCTAAGTTTTGTGTTGTGAAGTTTTCAAGTTTTGGGTAAGGATTTGATGGACTATGGAACAAAAAGTGGCAAGAGCCTAAGCTTGGGGATGCCCAAGGCACCCCAAGGTAAAATTCAAGGACAACTAAAAGCCTAAAGCTTGGGGATGCCCCAGGAAGGCATCCCCTCTTTCGTCTTCGTCTATCGGTAACTTTACTTGAGACTACACTTTTATTCACCACATGATATGTGTTTTGCTTGGAGCGTCATGTATGATTTGAGTCTTTGCTTTTTAGTTTACCACAATCATCCTTGCTGGACACACCTTTTGAGAGAGATACAAATGAATTAGAATTTATTAGAATAGTCTATGTGCTTCACTTATATCTTTTGAACTAGATAGTTTTGCTCTAGTGCTTCACTTATATCTTTTGAGCACAGTGGTGGTTTTCTTTTATAGAAATTATTGACCTCTCATGCTTCACTTATATTATTTTGAGAGTCTCTTAGAACAGCATGGTAATGTGCTTTGGTTATAATATTAGTCCTAATATGATAGGCATCCAAGATGAGTATAGTAGAAACTTTCATATAAAGTGCATTGAATATGATGAGAAGTTTGATACTTGATGATCATTTTGAGATATGAGGATGGTGATATTAGAGTCATGCTAGTGGAGTAACTGTGAATTTGAGAAACACTTGTGTTAAATTTTGTGATTCCCGTAGCATGCATGTATGGTGAACCGTTATGTGATGAAGTTGGAGCATGATTTATTTATTGATTGTCGCCCTTTGAGTGGAGGTCGGGATCGCGCGATGGTTAACTCCTACCAACCCTTCCCCTAGGAGCATGCATTGAATACTTTTTTTGATAACTCGTAGATTTTTGCAATAATTATATGAGTTCTTTATGACTAATGTTGAGTCCATGGATTATACGCACTCTCACCCTTCCACCATTGATAGCCTCTCTTGTATCGCGCAATTTTCGCTGGTACCATACACCCACCATATACCTTCCTCAAAACAGCCACCATACCTACCTATTATGGCATTTCCATAGCCATTCTGAGATATATTGCCATGCAAATTTTCACCATTCCATTTATTATGACACGCTTCATCATTGTCATATTGCCATGCATGATCATGTAGTTGACATCGTATTTGTGGATAAGCCACCATTCATAATTTTCATACATGTCGCTCTTGATTCATTGCACATCCCGGTACACCGCCAGAGGCATTCACATAGAGTCATATTTTGTTCTAGATTCGAGTTGTAAGTAATTAAAAGTGTGATGATCTTCATTACTAGAGCATTGTCCCAGTGAGGAAAGGATGATGGAGACTATGATTCCCCCACAAGTCGGGATGAGACTCCGGACGAAAGAAAAGAAAAAAAGGGGAAAAAAGAGGCCATAAAAAAGAAAATAAAAAGGAGAAAAGGCCCAAAGAAAGAAAAAAATTAGAGAAAAAGAGAGAAGGGACAATGTTACTATCCTTTTTCCACACTTGTGCTTCAAAGTAGCACCATGATATTCATGATAGAGAGTCTCTAGTCTTGTCACTTTCATATACTAGTGGGAATTTTCGTTATAGAACTTGGCTTGTATATTCCAATGATGGTCTTCCTCAAAATGCCCTAGGTCTTCGCGAGCAAGCGAGTTGGATGCACACCCACTTAGTTTCTTTTGTTGAGCTTTCATACACTTATAGCTCTAGTGCATCCATTGCATGGCAATCCCTACTCACTTGCATTGATATCTATTGATGGGCATCTCCATAGCCCATTGATACGCCTAGTTGATGTGAGACTATCTTCCTCTTTTGTCTTCTCCACAACCACCACTCCATTCCACCTATAGTGCTATATCCATGGCTCACGCTCATGTATTGCGTGAAAGTTGAAAAGTTTGAAGTATGAAACAATTGCTTGGCTGAAACCGGGGTTGTGCATGATTTAAATATTTTGTGTGATGAAGAAAGATCATAGCCAGGCTATATGATTTTATAGGGATAACTTTCTTTCGCCATGTTATTTTGAGAAGACATGATTGCTTCGTTAGTATGCTTGAAGTATTATTATTTTTATGTCAATATTAAACTTTTATCTTGAGTCTTTCGTATCCTAGCATTCATGCCACAATAAAGAAAATTACATTGAGAATTATATTGGTTAGCATTCATATCAAAAATTCTGATTTTATCATTTACCTACTCGAGGACGAGCAGGAATTAAGCTTGGGGAAGCTTGATACGTCTCCAACGTATCTATAATTTTTGATTGTTCCATGCTATTACATATTATATTTTGGATGTTTAATGGGCTATATTATACACTTTTATATTATTTTTGGGACTAACCTACTAACCCAAGGCCCAGTGCAAATTGCTGTTTTTTTTGCCTATTTTAGTGTTTCAGAAAACGAATATCAAACGGAATATCAAACGGAGTCCAAACGGAATGAAACCTTCGGGAGAGTTATTTTTGGAACGATATCAACACATAAGATTTGGAGTACACGCCAGGAAGCGAGAGAGGCAGCCACGAGGGCAGGGGCACGCCCAGGGTGGTAGGCGCGCCCCCACCCTCGTGGGGCCCCTGTTGCTTCCCCGACATCCCTCTTCCTCCTATATATACCTACGTACCCTGAAACTGTACCCGCGAGATCCTATCTTGGGGCCTATTATGGAGCTCCACCGGAGGGGGCATCGATCACGGAGGGCTTCTACATCAACACCATAGCCTTTCCGATGAGTTGTGAGTAGTTTACCACAGACCTTCGGGTCCATAGTTATTAGCTAGATGGCTTCTTCTCTCTCTTTGGATCTCAATACAAAGTTCGCCTCGATCTTCGAGGAGATCTATTCGATGTAATTCCTTTTGCGGTGTGTTTGTCGAGATCTGATGAGTTGTGGGTTTATGATCAAGATTATCTATGAACAATATTGGATTCTTTTCTAAAATCTTTTATGCATGATTTAAGTATCCTTGCAAGTCTCTTCGAATTATCGGTTTGGTTTGGCCTACTAGATCTATAGTTCTTGCAATGGGAGAAGTGCTTGGCTTTGGGTTCAATCTTGCGGTGTCCTTTCCTAGTGACAGCAGGGGCAGCAAGCACGTATTGTATTGTTGCCATCGAGGATAAAAGGATGGGATTTATATCATATTGCTTGAGTTTATCCCTCTACATCATGTCATCTTGCTTAAGGCGTTACTATGTTCTTATGAACTTAATACTCTAGATGCATGATGGATAACAGTCAATGTGTGGAGTAATAGTAGTAGATGCGGAATGTTTCGGTCCACTTGTCACGGACGTGATTCCTATATACAATGATCATGCCTAGATACTCTCATAACTATGCGCTTTTCTATCAATTGCTCGACAGTAATTCGTTCACCCACCTTAGAAATCTGCTATCATGAGAGAAGCCACTAGTGAAACCTGTGGCCCCCGGGTCTATCTTCATCATATTAATCTTCCATCAACTATTTATCTTTACTTTACTTTCGTTTTGCAATCCTTACTTTTAATCTCTGTACCAAAAATACCAAAAATATTATCTTATCATATCTATCAGATCTCACTTTTGTAAGTGACCGAGAAGGGATTGACAACCCCTTTTATCGCGTTGGCTGCAAGGTTCTTATTTGTTTGTGCAGGTATGAGGGACTTGCGCGTGGTCTCCTACTGGATTGATACCTTGGTTCTCAAAACTGAGGGAAATACTTACGCTACTATGCTGCATCACCCTTTCCTCTTCAAGGCAATACAACGCAAGCTCGTGAAGTAGCAAGTAGCATAGCACCATATATAGTCATAGTCTAGGTTTGGATTCGAACTAGCTGCAGGAGCATGTCTCTCTTTTTTCTAAAACTCAGCAACGTCTCTTTACTGGTACACTAGCTTGTTTTGTACGCATTCTCAAGTCTTTGATTTTCTTTCTCTTTTTTGTGAGGAAGGAAGGAGGACAAAATTGAGGGTTCCTGGGACTCGACCCCAAGACCTCTCGGTTGAAAACCATGTGTGCTAGTCACTTATGTGGCGAATGTTCCCTGGGAGGAGGACGACAGACAAACGCATTTTCTCGTAGTTTTAGTTGCAACGCAAGATAGAACGGTCGCAGTTTCAGGAATGTTATCAGGCGAACGAGCCCAGTTTTTCTTTTCTTCATATATATGAAAAGGTATGCTAGGTGTCGGCTTAGTCAACAAACGATTGTACCAACCTTAACCATTGGATTGACATTCAACATCTGTCGTGTTTCTTCAGTCTCTTCTTCCTCCAGCTGCCAAAGCCAGACCAGCGCCGGCGGGACCGCCTGCTCCCGCCTCCCACGGCTAGTTGTGCTTCCGCGCATGCATCGTGGCCACATCGCACCATAAAACTCTACGCATCTTACCCGGCTCCTGTTCATTGCCGTCCGAGGCCTCACCATCGTCCTCCGCCTTGGTTCGCTCGCCGCGCTGTCACCCTCCAGTGTTGTCAACATGGTCAACAACTGAGAGGAATAAGGAGATTACTGTACATGGTGAGGATGATAGTAGGAACCCACCAGGATCATGGCAGTAGGCTAGCAAGTGCCCCCTTTATTACAAGAAAAAATGTTCCTCCTGATGGTTTCCTGACATCTGGATCGCACGCCACTGTTAACATAGTCAATAAGCGAGATAACTGCACAAGGAGGGGCAGACACCCGGGACCCAGCAGCGCTTGTAGTATATTTCTTTTTGGGACGGAGAAGGGTATGAACTGGGTTGTGCGGGAGATGTGGCCCGTCTAGCCAAGGCTTTTATTTCATATGTTTACTAAATGACCAGCCCAGTTTTTTTTCCTTTCTGAAAATGGCTATCCCAGCTATTTTGTTTTTTGCAGAATAACCAACATAGGCCTACTTGCTTTAATACGCCCTGCTGGCACTAGTACGCGTCGGTGCTATACAAACGGTTTTTAACCCCTTTCCGCGACGGCATTTGGAACCGTCGCCTAGTGAGTGTCGGCGATAGGGGGGTCCTTCCCACATGACCCAGAAATCGTCGGGGATAGGCCCTTCTAGGACACCAAATGAGCTCATGTGCGATCGGGCGAGGCATCGAAACCCAATCATTTCCGTAGGTATGTACATCCCACACGGTGGATCCCCAAAAAAACATTTCCGTAGGTATGTATATCACACGCAGTCAATCCAAGCAATACGTTTCCGTTCTTATGTACATCCCACACAGTCAATCCAGAGAAAACGTTTTTGTTCTTATGTACATCCCACACAGTTTTATGTATACGCTCGTGTGCGAAAGATGTAAATATCACACTTGCTCTACCTTGGTTAACTGTTTGCTTTTATGAACTACATCACACACGATTTGATGTAGAAACTGTGTGGCATTAGGCTATCCATCACAAGCGCTTTTACTACCAGAACTGTTTGCAAAGTTCCACGACCATCTGTTCTCTTTCCATTTTTGCATGTAATTTATTATTCGATTTGGAAATTTTGAAATATGAAACGTGCAATTCAAATTCTCAGCACAATGGTTCAGCAACGAATCCATAAATAAAATTGCCAGTACAATATGTTCAGTAATTACAGGATTAGGCAGCAATTAATTATGATGAACCACAATATTTAAAGGTGGTAAAGGTCAAGAGACAAGTGTAAATCATTTTGACTACCGATGCTGTTGAAGAAGCGGAATGCCCATAATGTGCCTTCCTGCATGCCATATGCACGAACCACTTTTGTCCAACCCCTTGTGATGATCGCCCGCCCATCCTTCACAGCCTTCAGGAAGACTTCTAGAGCATTACCATGGTAGCATGAATTATGTACGTTAACCTTAGTTGCCTCCACTCCGGTCATGTAGTTTGCAAGGTAATCATTAGTAAATAGCTTCGGAAACCACTGAAAAGAGAAAAATATCAGATACGGAGGTCTAATAGAGTAACTTGTTGTGGGCAGGGGGAAAAGGCAACACATTACTTACCATCCTAAAGTTCAGTGTTGTCTTCGACAAAGTGTAAATAAAGAGCTTAATTCCAATCACCCATTTCTTTCCCCTAACAATCTTTCTTAGTTTCCTCACTTGACACTTGTTCATGAATATCTCATTGCCACGTACGCAAAAGGGATCGAAACATGGATCAGTACCACTCATATATGTACCGACAAGCAAACCAGTAAATGTTAGAAGCTAAACTGAGATTGCACAAATGATGTAAAATACAACTACCTATGTTCCTAAGTACAAGTATTATTTTTTAGATTTCAATATGAACTACATATGAATGTATATAGAATTATAGATATAGTTTAGATTAGAATATAGATTCACTCATTTTGCTCCTTATGTAGTCTATATTGGAATCTCTAAAAATACTTATATTTAGGAATAAATGGTGTATAAGACATGGGATGCAGCTAACCTCGACGGCAAACAACAGCATCGCCCATTGTAGCCCTGTGTAAGTACATGGAAAGCCAATGTTAACTACAACAGGGTTAACATCCACCAAAAATAGCAAATGGTAATAAAACAGCAGCATATGTAGTGATATCTTCATTGCAAAAGAGTAGCACGGTAGCAAAGGGACGGATTAAAAAATGGATACAACTGTTAATTGCAACAGGCTTAACAACATTCATGTTTTGTAAGTTTGTAGCCATTGAAATACAGCTCTTTAAAAATGGATACAACTGTTAATTGCAACAGGCTTAATGGCCATTGAAACCGGTACTGGTAAAAATGCAATTAGCAGAGTTAAACATCACAGGGCAAGTGCTGCCAGAGCAGATAATGGTCCAGTTGTCTATAAAAAGGTAGGGAAAATAGCTAAAATGTGTTAGGAACGTTTACTACAACATTCTTAATACATCGACCGTACAAAACTTAGCCATTAATTACAACTGGTATTGTTAAGATTGAACTGGTGAGTACATACTTGGTAAGTCCTGAGAGGTAGTTGCTGGGGCACTTCATCTTGGCTAGAGCCCGCCCATAGTCAGCGGCGGCGGAGGCGAGCTGTTCCTCCGGGTCGAAGCGTGGATCAGTGCCACTGACATGTGTACCTATAGGCAACCAGTAAATGGTAGAAGTTAAACTGCAATTGCACAAATGATGTGAAATACTGTAAGACATGGGATGCAGCTAACCTCGACGGCAAACAACAGCATTGGCCGTTATGGCCCTGCGTAAGTACATGGATAGGCATGTTAAGTACAACAGGGTTAGCATCCACTAAAAATAGAAAAAGGCAGCATCTCTAGTGATATCTTGAGTCATGTATTGTATGTTTGTTGCTACTATTGGTGGAATTGAGCTGGACACGGTAATATTTGAACATCACACAGTGTGCAGTACTAAAATAAACAAGGCACAAACATGCTTAATACATCAACCGTACAAATCATAGCCATTGCAAGTGGTATTGGTAAGATTTAGATGGTCAGATCTTACCTGTTAAGTCCTGGGGGGTAGTCGCTGGGGAACTTCATCTGGGCCAGAGCCTGCACCATGTCGGCGGCGGCGGCGAAGGCAAGGTCATACCATAGCACACTGTCGGGGGAAACTGTCCGCCCACGAACACCTATGGGACCGGAGCCCCTTCTACGTTGTGGTAAGGGAGCGGAGGGAGCACGGAGAGCAGATCGAGGAGCACACGCGGGCAATTTTACCCAGGTTCGGGCCGCGCGGACACGTAAAACCCTACTCCTGCTTAGGTTGTATTGAGTTCTTGAGCTCGGGAGCTTGAAGATCTACAGTACTGGCTACACCGAGCGAGAGAGTTGTCTAGGTTTCGAACCCCCTCTACGTTGTGCATGGGCCTCCTTTTATAGCTCAAAGGGGTCACCGACAGGTGTCAACGTAGAGGAGGGTAAAAGTGTAAATTTGGTGGTAGTTGCAACAGTGCATGAATAGTATATGAACAGTGGTCTTCACCTAACTTTGATAGTGGGGGACAAGGGCATTAAATGCCCGTCGCCGTCGCCCCCAAAAGCGTCCGCCCATGCTTCTCCGTTCGCCACGGCGGTAGCCTCGTCACCGTAGCTTGCCACCGTGTGCCCCAGGCTGCACAGCCGTCTGCCACGTGCCCCTGGAAGGTCCCCAGGGCGACGCGCGGGCAGATGAGCTGGAGCGTGGGCACACAGCGTAGGTTTCCCCGGCAAGCACCTTGCCGGGGTCGTGATCTTGCCGGGCCCGGAACCTTGTCGCTCTCCGGGTCCTGCCGGGGCGCATGATGCGCCGAGACATCTCTTGAGGTATGTGTTCCTTGGCCTTCCTGGCAAGCTCCTATTGCCAGGGTCTTGTGCTAAAGTGATAACCTTGAGCCTGGTGCGGCCTTCCCGGCAAGCTCCTCTTGCCGGGGCCTTGATCTTCTGACTTGTATACTTTGTTCTTGAATGGCTTCATAGGGACCAGAACGGTTCTTGGCGAGCACGTGGTAAGCCCTGCCACGGGAAGCTGCTACTGCCCGTGCACAAGTTGGGGTACTAAGGTACCCCTATCTTAGTACACCGACACACACCATGCCAGGCGTCATGTTTTTCAAGTATTTATTTAATTTTTTCTATAGTTGAGAACCCAATAAACAAATGTTTGTGGTTGACGATTGCCATATTTCATTGAAATATATGTCCCTTCCTTGTAAAAGGCATGAGAATTTACTAAATGGCACGAGCATGGTTTTCCAGGCCGTTCTTATGGACCCTTTCATGCACCGATTGTTTGAACTTGAATTATGTGCATTAATGCCTAGGAAATGACATGATCCCCTAAATATGGCAAATGAACCCAGAAAAGTGCCAAATTTGAACACGGTTATTGATGCCTACTACGCAACCTTCTTCTTGTAGACGTTGTTGGGCCTCCAAGTGCAGAGGTTTGTAGGACAGTAGCAAATTTCCCTCAAGTGGATGACCTAAGGTTTATCAATCCGTGGGAGGCATAGGATGAATATGGTCTCTCTCAAACAACCCTGCAACCAAATAACAAAGAGTCTCTTGTGTCCCCGACACACCCAATACAATGGTAAATTGTATAGGTGCACTAGTTCGGCGAAGAGATGATGATACAAGTGCAATATGGATGGTAGATATAGGTTTTTGTAATATGAAAATATAAAAACATCAAGGTAGCAAGTGGTAAAAGTGAGCATAAACGGTGTTGCAATGATAGGAAACAAGGCCTAGGGTTCATACTTTCACTAGTGCAAGTTCACTCAACAAGGATAACATAATTGGATCATATTACTAGCCCTCAACATGCAACAAAGAGTCACTCCGAAGTAACTAATAGCGGAGAACAAACGAAGATATTATGGCAGGGTACGAAACCACCTCAAAGTTATTCTTTCTGATCGATCCATTCAAGAGTCTGTAGTAAAATAACACGAAGCAATTCTTTCCGTTCGATCTATCATAGAGTTCGTACTAGGATAACACCTCAAGACACAAATCAACGAAAACCCTAATGTCACCTAGATACTCTATTGTCACCTCATCTGTGGGTATGATTATACGATATGCATCACACAATCTCAGATTCATCTATTCAACCAACACAAAGAACTTCAAAGAGTGCCCAAAAGTTTCTACCGGAGAGTCAAGATGAAAACGTGTGCCAACCCCTATGCATAGATTCCCAAGGTCACGGAACCGGCAAGTTGATCACCAAAACATACATCAAGTGGATCATGTGATATCCCATTGTCACTGCAGATAAGCACATGCAAGACATACATCAAGTGTTCTCAAATCCTTAAAGGCTCAATCCGATAAGATAACGTCAAAGGGAAAACTCAATTCATCACAAGAGAGTAGAGGGGGGGGGGGGAACATCATAAGATCCAACTATAGTAGCAAAGCTCGCGATACATCAAGATCGTGCCATCTCAAGAACACAAGAGAGAGATCAAACACATAGCTACTTGTACATACCCTCGGCCCCGAGGGTGGACTACTCCCTCCTCATCATGGAGAGCGCCGGGATAATGAAGATGACCACCGGAGAGGGATTCCCCCCTCCGGCAGGGTGCCAGAACGGGTCTAGATTGGTTTTCGGTGGCAACAGAGGCTTTCAGCGGTGGAACTCCCGATCTAG
This sequence comes from Secale cereale, assembly GCA_902687465.1. Classification (NCBI taxonomy): domain Eukaryota; kingdom Viridiplantae; phylum Streptophyta; class Magnoliopsida; order Poales; family Poaceae; genus Secale; species Secale cereale. The sequence continues at coordinate 389,386,222 of LR738714.1, forward strand.
GCTATTTTCCGGAGATTTCTGTATTTATAGGATTTTTTGGCGTAGGGCACAAGTCAGGGGGGTCTTCGGCCTGTCCACAAGGCAGGGGGGCGCGCCTAGGGGGGAGAGCACGCCCCTACCCTCATGGGTAGCCTGTAGATCTTCTGGCCCTCCTCCGGTACTCTCTGGGCTTCTTCTGGTGCATAAAAAATCATCAAAAATTGGCACGTCAATTGGACTCCGTTTGATATTCCTTTTCTGTAAAACTCAAAAACAAGGAAAAAACAGAAACTGGCACTGGGCTCTGGGTTAATAGGTTAGTCCCAAAAATCATATAAAATAGCATATAAATGCATATAAAACATCCTAGATGGATAATATAATATCATGGAACAATCAAAAATTATAGATATGTTGGAGACGTATCAAGCATCCCCAAGCTTAATTCCTGCTCGTCCTCGAGTAGGTAAATCATAAAAACAGAATTTTTGATGTGGAATGCTACCTAACATAATTCTCAATGTAATTCTCTTTATTGTGGCATGAATGTTCAGATCCGAAAGATTCAAGACAAAAGTCTATATTGACATAAGAATAATAATACTTCAAGCATACTAACAAAGCAATTATGTCTTCTCAAAATAACCTGGCCAAATAAAGTTCATCCCTACAAAATCATATAGTTTGGCTATGCTCCTTCTTCGTCACACAAAGTACCCAAATCATGCACAACCCCGGTTTCAGTGAGATGCCCATCAATAGATATCAATGTCAGTGAGTATGGATTGCCATGCAACGGATGCACTATAGCTATAAATGTATGAAAGCTCAACAAAAGAAACTAAGTGCGTGTGCATCCAACTTGCTTGCTCATGAAGACCTAGGGCATTTTTAGGAAGCCCATTGTTGGAATATACAAGCCAAGTTCTATAATGAAAATTCCCACTAGCATATGAAAGTGACAAAACAAGAGACTCTCTATCATGAAGATCATGGTGCTACTTTGAAGCACAAGTGTGGAAAAAGATAGTAGCTTTGTCCCTTTTCTTTTATTTTCTTTTCTTTTTTATTTTTCTTTTTTTCTTTTTTTGTCCTTTCTTTTTTTCTTTGGCCTTTCCTTCTTTTTTCTTTTTCTTCTTTTTTTCTTTTTTCTTTCTTTGGGACAATGCTCTAATAATGATGATCATCACACTTCTATTGTTTTACAACTCGATACTAGAACAAAGTATGACTCTATATGAATGCCTCCGGCGGTGTACCGGGATGTGCAATGAATCAAGAGTGACATGTATGAAAAATTATGCATGGTGGCCTTGCCACCAATACGATGTCAACTACATGATCATGCATGGCAATATGACAATGATGAAGCGTGTCATGACAAACGGAACAATGGAAAGTTGCATGGAAATATATCTCGGAATGGCTATGGAAATGCCATGATAGGTAGGTATGGTGGCTGTTTTGAGGAAGGTATATGGTGGGTGTATGGTACCGGCGAAAGTTGCACGGTACAAGATGCGCTAGCAATGGTGGAAGGGTGAGAGTGCGTATAATCCATGGACTCTACATAAGTCATAAAGAACTCATATACTTATTGCAAAAATCTACAAGTCATCAAAACAAAGTACTACACGCATGCTCCTAGGGGAAGGGTTGGTAGGAGTTAACCATCGCGCAATCCCGACCTCCACACAAAGGATGATACTCAATGAAATACCTCATGCTTCAAATTTGTCACACAACGGTCACTACTAGAAAAAGGGCTATAGATGGGATTGACACTAATGGCGCACCAGACAAGCGGTGCGCCATTAGTATATACTAATGGCGCACCACCTTCTGATACGCCATTAGAGTTGAAACTACTAATGGCGCACCTGGCCCAGGGTGCGCCATTAGTATCAAAAAATTTTTTTAACTAGTGCGTCTGTCCAAACATACTAATGGCGCATCCAGACACAGTGCGCCATTAATAGTTGTAACTAGTAATGGCGCACCTGTCGGAAAGTGCGCCACTAATGTTGTTTTTTTATTATATTTTTTATTCTTTTTTTGCAAAACTACTAATGGCGCACTGTTCCACAGTGCGCCATTACTAGTTTAAACTAGTAATGGCGCACTGTGGAACAGTGCGCCATTAGTATGTTTTTTTTTGCAAAAATACTAATGGCGCACCACCAGAAGGTGCACCATTAGTAACCTGGATTACTAATGGCGCATTTAGAGTTGGTGCGCCATTAGTAAGTGGGCACCAACAAGATATTTTGGACAGCCTCTCCTACCCACACTCACTTTCTCCCCACTTCATTCTCTCCACCTCTTCCTTGTCTCGGGTGCCTCCTCTTTTTCACCTCATTTCCACCATAGATTCATTCAAATTAAGTGGTTGAATTACCTTGTTTTGATAGGTAAGTAAGGGGGAAGCTATATTTATGTTGTTCTCCCTACAACAATGTGCACATGCACTTTTTATGGCCTAGCTAGATCTATGTATGTTCGTGGTGTTGCATATGTTTGTGGTGTTGCATATGTGTTTGTGTTTGGAGGTGTACCGGTATTTGAAATGCGATAGTTGCCAATATTTTGCCGGAATGTTGATTCATTTTCGTTTCGGAGAGAATTTTGGCATTAAGCATTCTTTTTGGTCCTATTTTTAGGGAAAGTCATGCCAAATTTTTTCTTGGTTCTAAAATATCGTTTTGCTCTACCCCGCAGGCGACCATGGTCCGCACGATGACCGAAGGCATCGTGAATAGGTTTTTGAGGTCCGCGAAGGCCAAGATGCTTCAAAAGAACGAGACGGAGATAAGATGTCCGTGTCGAAGATGCAAGCTGAAGAGCCTTATTGCAGACCCGGATTCCGGGCAGGTGCGGGACCACCTGCTCTTGCGTGGTTTCATGGATGGCTATCGGTGGCAAGGTGATGAAGATGACTACGAAGTCGTCCATGGGAGCCGGGCAAGAAATGAGGAAGGGCAGCAAGAGAACCACCGCGGCTCGGGCGGGCGAGAAGACGAAGAATCCCCAGGAGATGATCACGACGGTGATGTTGTACACAGTCATCATGTAGAAGATGCAGGACATGATGATGAGGAAGATGCCGGAGCAGACGACGGGCATGATCATGAAGATGATGATGCCGGCGGAGCAGACGACGCTGGACCATCGATGGGCTGGGTGCAGGACCCTCATATTCAAGAGCTGCTTCTCAAGCAGACGGATAACGCAAGAGCTGTCGCCCGAGAGAAAGCCAAGATGGATCAACTTGAGTTAGACGCGGTTACTCCATTGTATGAAGGATGAGGCCCGAGGATACCCGCCTGAAAGTAACGCTCATGGCTCTGGAGATGAAGGTAAAACACAAAATGACCGATGCATGCTTCGACGAGAACATGCATTCTGGCACGAACGTCTTCCCAAGGGGAACAAGTGCCCGACCAGTTTCGAGGAGGCGAAGAAAATCGTGTGTCCTCTGGATTTACCGCACGTGAAATACCATGTGTGCATGAACAATTGCATCATTTATCGGGACGAGCATGCGGAGTCTACCATATGCCCGGTGTGCGGCGTCACTCGATACAAGAAGAGGAAGAAAGCTCCTCGAAAAGTGGTGTGGTACTTTCCGATCACTCCTCGTCTGCAGCGGTATTTCGTGGACCCTAAGGTAGAAAAGCTCCTGCGTTGGCACGCGGATAGGGAGGAGAAGAAGCGAGAAGATGACGCAAATGATCCGGAGATAGATAAAAAACACAAGATGTTGAGTCACCCTAAGGATGCGAGCCAGTGGCAAGCGTTGAACTTCGAAGACCTAGAATTTGGGAACGATCCAAGGAACATCGTGCTGGGCACGAGCACCGATGGAGTCAATCCGTTTGGCAGCCAGAGAAGCACACATAGCACCTGGCCTGTGTTTGTGTGGATGTACAACCTTCCCCCGTGGTTGTGCATGAAGAGGAAGTACATTCACATGAGTATGCTAATTGAAGGACCGAAACAACCAGGGAACGACATCAATCTGTATCTGGGGCTGCTGAAAGAGGAGCTTGACACGCTGTGGAAAACGCCAGCCAATACGTGGGACGCCACAGAGAAAGAATATTTCCCTATGAGAGCCGCGCTGCTCACGACGGTGCACGACTATATCGGTTACGGATATGTCGCGGGGCAGGTGGTCCACGGATTTTCTGGATGCGTCAGGTGCATGGATGACACAACGTATCGCCAGCTAGATAGAGATCTCGGGTCTTCGAAAACCGTGTTCATGGGACATCGAAGGTGGCTTCGCGACGATGACCTGTGGAGAAAACGCAAGGATCTGTTCGATGGTGAAACCGAACACCGAGGACGCCCGCGTACGAGGAGCGGCGAGGAAATAGACGAGCTGTTGAAAAATTGGAAAGATTGCCCACTGCCGGGAAAGAAGCAAAAGGCGCCAGAGCAGGGAAAGAAGCGAAAGGCGCCAGAGCCGCTGCTGAAGGTATGGAAAACGAGGTCTGTTTTCTGGGACTTGCCGTACTGGAAGATCCACCGTGTGCCTCACAGCCTTGATGTAATGCATATCACGAAGAATGTGTGCGAGAGTCTGCTTGGTACCCTGCTCAACATGCCAGAGAGGACCAAAGATGGGCCGAAAGCAAGGGCAGACTTGAAATCAATGGGCATCAGGCAGGAGCTTCACGCTATATATGATGATGATGATGATGATGATGATGAGGCGAAGCAGGACACGGAAAGTCGTCGCAAAGGCAAAAAGGACAAGAAGACCGGAAATGACTACCCTCCCGCGTACTTCACTCTAAGTCAGGAGGAGATCGAGCAGTTTTTCACCTGCCTCGTAGGAGTAAAACTTCCTTACGGTTACGCGGGGAAGATAAGCAGATACCTAGACCCAGCGAAGCTGAAGTTCAGCGGGATGAAGTCTCACAACTGTCACGTGCTGATGACGCAGATACTTCCAGTTGCAATCCGTGGGACCATGGACGCGCACGTCCGTGAAACCCTATTTGGCCTATGCAACTTTTTCGACGTCATCTCTCGGAAGTCGGTTGGCGTGAGGCAACTCAGAAGGCTACAGGAAGAGATCGTGGTGATACTATGCGAGCTTGAGATGTACTTCCCGCCCGCATTCTTCGACGTTATGGTGCATCTGCTGGTCTATATCGTGGACGATATCATCCAACTTGGGCCGACGTTCCTGCACAGCATGATGCCGTTCGAAAGGATGAATGGCGTCATCAAAGGATACGTTCGCAACATGTCACGTCCAGAGGGAAGCATAGCCAGGGGCTTTCTGACTGAAGAGTGCATGTCCTACTGCACGAATTATCTAGGCATCGAGAACCCCGTTGGTCTGCCCGTCAACAAGCACATCGGCAGGCTCGCTGGATGGGGTCACCATGAGGGTTGCCGCGAAATGCATGTCGACTTCGAGGGTCGACTCGCCAACTTTGAAAGAGCAAACCTAGTCGCGCTACAACACATAGACGTGGTCGATCCTTGGGTGGTAGAACACAAAACATTTATTGAGAAGACGTACAATGATCGAGGCCAATAGAGGATGGACGGAGATATAATCAAAGAGCACAACTCATGTTTCACGTGTTGGTTCAAGCAGAAGCTTCTGTCGTACCCTTTACATGAGGATTCTTCCGCGGAAGAACAACTCATATTCGCCTTGTCACAGGGCGCCGAGCACAACCTGATGACCTATGAGGCGTATGATATCAACGGCTACACATTCTACACCAAGGCCAAGGACATGAAGAGCGATAGTTATCAAAACTCCGGGGTAACGATGGAATCCTACACCGGTAATGACAAGGACAGATACTACGGAAGGATCGAGGAGATCTGGGAGCTGAGCTACGCTGGAGAGAAGGTCCCGATGTTCCGTGTCAGATGGGCCAAGAGCGTCCTAAAAGAAGACCGGTATTTCACCACCATGGTTATACCCGAAGCCAAATCCAAGACCGCGGGCGCAAACGTCACCGCGAAAAATGAGCCATGGGTACTGGCTTCCCAAGTTGACCAATGCTTCTTCATTACCGACCCGTCAAAGTCCAGTCGTGTTGTCGTGAGGAGAGGTAAAAGGAAGATCATCGGAATGGATGGAGTAGCCAATGAGCAAGACTTCGACAAGTACAGCGACCCGAGGATCGAACATGATGACGATGATGAAGTAGCAGCATACACCACAAGAAGAAGCAGGACCACCCTACCTAAAGGACGTCCGTTCCACAGAAGAACTCCATTTGCGAAAAAGAAGGGCAAGAAGATTGTGAACAGATAGCTAGCTAAGATCGATTGTATTTAAATCGTAGCCTTCATTTCTCGATTGTATTTCATGGGCACTTTTTGAACTATCATGAATATTTTTAAATTTCATGGACACTCGATCTCGATCCCCCTCCATCTCGATCGCTATGCCACCTCGCCAGATCCGGTCCCCCTCGCCGCCGAGCACCCCCGGGTCCACCGGCCTCCGACGCCGACCACCCGCACCCCACCCCTACTCAACAGCCGCCGCCGACCCCCCACACCCTCCCCCGCTCCACCGGCCGCCGCCGCCGACCCATGAACTCATGATATTTTCAAATAATAAATTTGATGATATTTTTCATATTCATAAATATATTCAAATAGCAAATTTGATGATATTTAAAAAAAATTACTACTGTTTTATAAAAAAAATATTACGGTTATGATTTAAACAAGTTTGATCATATTTAAACACAAATAAGTATCAAACAACATTTTAAATGCATAAAAAAAATTGTGGAGCCTGGGAATCGAACCCAGCACCTCTTGGTGTGAGAACTGGGTGCTGACCAGTCGAGCTAGTAGAGGGGATTTGATGTGGATGAGGTTTGGTGGAAGATAACCTATTGGCTGGAACAGAAATCATAAAAAAAAATACAAATGGCGCACCAGGGGGTGGTGCGCCATTAGTATGGATGTACTTATGGCGCACCAGGGGGGTGCGCCATTAGTATTGATGCCCCATCCATATTTCGTCCCCGGCCCTATTCCCTCTCTCTCCCTCACCCTCGCCCACGATCCCCTTCCCCTCTCCTCTCCCGACGCCGCTGCCCCGACGCCGCCGCCCCCGCGCCCCCGACGCCGCTGCCCCCGCGCCCCCGATGCCGCCGCCCCCCCACCTCCCCGGCGAAGGCTCCTCCTCTTCCTCCCGCGATCCCCTTCTCCCTGCCCCCGTCGCCGCCGCGCTCCACCTCCCACCTCGCCGGCGACCCTACTCCGCCACCCCCGATACGCCCTCTCCCCTCCCTCCCTCACTCGCCCTCGATTCCTTCTTCTATTTTACCGCGCGCCTTCTCCCCCCGTACGGATAAGACTGGATCGCCGGCCTCCCCCCCTCCGCCGCGGCCGTAACCGCCGCCGCCTCCGCCGGCAATCCGCCTCGCGCGCAACCGCTCCCAGGCCCTGCGTGTCCCGTGCGCCGGCTCCTATTTCTCTTCACTCGCATAGTGTTACACTAGATTTGCATCTACATTGTCAGTTGGAAACTTGAGATCACAGAATTCCTTGGTGTTTTTCCCCTCTTCTTCAATTCCAAATTGCACACTTCAATGTCTATTAGGTTCCAGACATCACATTCTAGATTTGATCTTCAAGATTTCAGATTACACAATATTTCATTTTTTTAAGGAATCAGAGATCACATATTTATTTACAAATCAAACAAGTATAGATACTTCCATTTATAATATACATATGTAGTATTTCGATAAAAAAACATGATACACATTGACATCCTGTGACATTTATCCTCTCAATACACCTACAATTTGATCACTACACTATTGGCTTGCGAGTTGCGACTTCTTGCACCCTTCATTGATTTAATACAGCATAATCTCTTTTATTTAGTCAGACCTTATGAATCCTATGTAAAAGTGAGTTTTCCTGTTAGAGAAAAAACAACAAAACAAGAAAGGTTTTATGATATTGCAGGTAGACGCATGCATGTGCAAACCTGTGATTCTAGGTGTACTAAGCATCTACCTTGGGAGCTTCTGATTTTTGTTGTTGTTGTTGAAGAGTTAAAATTGCGAATGGTTACTTGCATGCTAAGTCAAATGTAGCTTGGGTTTTGGGTGTCAACTAGCCTACTGCCTACATATTATGCTTAATACTTGAAGTATTCTGTGAATAATAGGAAATCTAACCGGGACGCATACAATCTTCGTCATCTTACGCTTAGTTTGCGCATGATGTACTGTACTATACATAGAATTTATTTGTAACCACTGTGGAAAGATAATCACTATGTAGAAAAGTTTATAGCCAACATGCTTCTTAGAAATGCTCCATTGGCATGCCTTTCAGTTTTGAACAGGGAAAATATATATATATATAGTAGGAGTAGGCTATAAGGAGTGTGCTTTTTTGAATGGATTTTGGTGTCTGCATGAAACTGTATTTTTGTGGAGCATATACAATTAAGGATACTGAAGCAGAACTTCTTGTATAATGCACTTGTCAATAGCTATATCAAGTGGCATATCAGATGATGAACTACTATCTCCAGCTAGCTTTTCTGTAGATTTGGCAGTATTTTCTAACAATTTCTCCCATAACATTGTAGAGCCGCCTCCTACAGTCCGCTCAGCATCAGCCGGGAGGACAGCCGCCATTGCATCACGGCTGTGGAGTCCCTAGTGGAGCGCCCTCGATAGAAAAGGTACATGCAGTAACATACCCCCCCGATCTGCAGAATGTACACATGTATGCTGGAGCTCTACATAATGAACGCATGATACTAGTGTGCGTCCGAGCAAGTGAGTGAATTTTACTTCCTGCGCCACTTATTAGAATAAGTGGTGATACTAGCTTACTGAATTAATCAACTCTTCCTATGGGCTTAATTTGACTGGATTTGTCATTAGGTCTTTTTACAGGTCGTAGTTACTGAAATTCTGGTATGGCCAATGTTTATTTAATATTACCCTGCATGATGATGTATCAATGTAGCATTAGCATATGATCCAAGTGCTAGTACTGCTAGTAAATAGCTAATACAGTTAATGAAGAAGAAGAAAAAACTGCTAGTATAGTTAATGAAGAAAATAAACTGCTAGTACTGCTAGTAAATAGCATCAGACTGAATGTCTTTTATATATGGCCAATACAGTCTGATGGCCAATACAGTTAATGAAGAAGAAAAAAAACTGCTAGTACTGCTAGTAAATAGCATCAGACTGAATGTCTTTTATATATGGTACTGCTAGTAAATAGCTTCTTCTATATACTAATTGGCATCAAAGTGTAGAACAAAGCATCAGACTGAATGTCTTTTTTTTCAAAAACTGAAGCCCTAATGCAATTTTGTTGTACCTCAGATTCAGAAGCAAAATCTTTATAACAAATCGACCTTATTCAGTCTTCAAGTTGTTTCTCTTATATATGTGATGTTATTAACAGTGGGTAATTAACCTAACTATTCATTTTTCCTTAGGTTAATATAAAAATGTCCAGTGTATATATATTTGAAAATGATTGCTGCTAGATGTTAATTTGCTGGTACTAGCTAGAATTTGGCACTGAAAAGCAAAAGCAAAAGCTAATTAACTGCTGGGTAATAGCACTGGTACTAGGTAGCTAAAATATGTGTTCTGAAACACTGAGAGCAGAAACACTTACTACATACATATGCTCAAGAAACACTTACTAACCAGAAAAGGTTTTGACTTGAAATGTTAATAGCACAAAGAGCACCACAAGTTAAACACCTCAATCTGTTAGTATTTGTCTGCATTTTCTCACATTCTTCTTGTATCTGATCCAGTATTGCTTGTAGTGGTTTGTCCAAAATGTTGAATGATACTGCTTGGAGATGCATATATTGTTTCACCTCTTCACATGCCAATGTATTTTCCATGTTGTGATGGAGGCCTTTTTTTTAACACTGGGTTTTGCCACCTTTTGTTTGTCTTGTAAATAGCATTGGACAGAGATTTAAGCAAGTAGCACATTGCCTTGTCCACCTGGGATAATGATTTTGCCTTGTCCACCCGAGAGGCCCTTGAGTTTGCTGGAATGTCGATTAACTTCCGTTTCGGCAAATTCGGGTACTCCATATGTCCTATTTTCAGCAAAGGTCATGCTGAAATTTTCCGTGAATTTTAGCATGACTTTGCTAAAAATAGGACATATGGGGTACTTGTGACTAATCCATGGGTCGGGGTATCTTAGTAGTTAAATAAGTATGATCAAGTGCCCCTTTATTCTAGCTGCATTAAACCATAGGCGTCAATAGAGCCAAGTGATTAGGCCCAACTTAGAATTCTCCTTCCCAGCTTAGCTTTTAGGATGCCTCGGTGTCGACAAACCATAAATTATAAAACTTTGGCTTTTAGGGTGCCTTGGTGTCGATAAAAACCGAAATGATGAAAGCTTAGGCTTTTAGGGTGCCTCGGCGTCGAAAAACCCTCAATGATAAAAGCTTAGCTTTTAGGATGCCTCGGTGTCGACAAACCCTAAATGATGAGACCATGATCTTGTTCCTTGACAATAACCAACTTTTTGACCAAACTTTTTTCCTATTTAGAGAGAAACATAGCCAACAACGATGTGGCCGGGGGTTCGGTCGGCAAGGCATTCTCGGAGCTGTCCCAGGAGATGGAGGAACAACCTCACTTGTATGAGGACGCCGCCTTCCCCACCGATCCTGAGACCACTGATGGTAGCGCCGAGGATGACCCCACTGATGGTGCCGCCGAGGATGCCACCACTGATGGTGCCGCCGAGGATGCCACCACTGATGATGGCGGCGCACGCACAGATGGCAGCCAACCGAAGAGGCAACGGAAGGACCGGCGCCCGACCATGCTCCGCACCCTCAAGGAGGAATTTACTGAAGTGGACTCCGACGGGAATCCAACGGCGCCCGAACGAATAGTCAAGGGGTACTCGCTTCAGCTCGGGTGCATTCTCCGGAGCACCGTCTCGATCAACACCGAGAACCTAAGGCATCCTGACCGAGGGAATTTGCGCAACCTCCTCTTCATGAAGCTGCACGAACGATACAAGTTCCCCGCTGAATTTGAAAACTGAGGGATCGAAGAAGGTGAGAGTGTCTAGAGGGGGGGTGATTAGACTACTCGACAAGATAGAAATTCTGTCTTTTATCAAGGACAGATTTTGGCAGATTTTGCATAACACACAAGTCAAGTAGCACACTACACATGCAATTCTAGAGTATGGGCAGCGGAAAGTAAATTGCACAAGTAGTAAAGAGAAGTGGAGAAGATCAAACGCAATTTGGAGACGCAATGATTTTTCCCGTGGTTCCAATAGGTGGTGCTATCGTACATCCACGTTGATGGAGACTTCAACCCACGGAGGGTAACGGCTGCGAGAGTCCACGGAGGGCTCCACCCACGAAGGGTCCATGAAGAAGCAACCTTGTCTATTCCATCATGGCCTACGCCCATGGAGGGCTAGCCTTACTCGGGGTAGATCTTCACGAAGTAGGCGATCTCCTTGCCCTTACAAACTTCTTGGTTCAACTCCACATCTCGACGACGGAGGCTCCCAAGCGACACCTAACCAATCTAGGAGGCACCACCCTCCAAAAGGTAATAGATGTTGTAGATGATGATGAACTCCTTGCTCTTGTGCTTCAAATGATAATCTCCCCAACACTCAACTCTCCTCACTGATTTGGCTATGGTGGAAGAAAGGATTGAGTGGAAAGCAACTTGGGAAGGCTAGAGATCAAGCTTCATATGGTGGGAGTGGAGCAACTTGATCTCAACACAAGGGTAGGTAGTTCTCTTCTCAGAAATGTAAGGTAGGAGTGGTAGTTCTTTCTGATGGCTCTCTCCACGAATGAAGAGGGGGTGGAGGGGTATAAATAGCCTCCACACAAAATCCAACCGTTACACACATTTGAGCAATCTCGGTGGGACCGAAGTGGACAACTCGGTGATACCGATAGTTCAAATAATGTGAACGTTGGGGTTTTCGGTGGGACCGAATATACAATCTCGGTTAGTCCGATTCGTGCAATGACAAGAGCATGCCAGTTTCGGTGGGACCGACTTCATCATCTCGGTGACACCGATTTGATGACAGAAGGTTACAGAACCTTGGCAACTCATGTTTCGGTGAGACCGAGTTCAGAATCGGAAAATCCGAGTTTACTAGGGTTTGGCTTATGGGTGAGGTGGTTCATCTCGGTGTGACTGAGTTTGGAATATCGGTGGGACCGAGACTACTTATGAGTGTCTATGGCAGTGAAAGTTGCTGATAGTTTAGGAGATGTATCACTAAGCACTTGAGCAACAAGATCATCATCATAACCTCATCCCCTTTTAATAGTATTGGCTTTTCCTATGGACTCAATGTGTTCTTGTATCACTAAACCAAAAATGGAGTCTTGAGCTTTTGCCAATGCTTGCCTTAGCATTTTGAGGGGTCCACTTCTTCAGTCCTTTTGCCATGCCAATGTGATTGAATTTCCTGAAACATACTTGATAAAAGCATTAGTCCAACCACAAAGTATGTTGTCATTAATTACCAAAACCACCCGGGGAGCAAATGTGCTTTCAATCTCCCCCTTTTTGGTAATTGATGGCAACACACTAAACAAGACATCAAAGCTTATTGAAAGAAAGACCGAATTATCACGAAAGCTTTGACAAACATGTAGTACACAGGCTCCCCCTACAAGTGTGCAAGATTTTCATAAATTATGGTTTTGGACTACCACAAGCACACAAGAGAGATAAGCAAGATGTGCTACATGCAGCTTGGCTATATGCATCAGAGCAGATGAAAAGAAGTGAGTGATAATGCATATGTGCATGGTGATTTCTTGCAAACAAGTATTCACAAGCAAGTCACCATCATGCACGTTCTGCAAAGTGCATATACTTACCTTGAGGTTCCTTGGCATTGTACCTGAAGAGATGAACTTGGGAAAACAAGGTTAGATAACACAAGAGTATTTCTTCAACCAACTGCAAGAACATCAAGAGTACCAAGCCAGGGATGACATGTATAAAGAGTGTCTCATATTGAGCACAAGCTTGAATCAGCAAACATGTCTCCGAAACTAAAAGATTTTCAATGAACTCTGAGAGATTTTGCTTTCCATAAGATATCAATTGTGAAGATTCCTCTCCCTTTGAGTTCTCTCAGATCAAGAGGTTTGATGGAAAGAGCAAAATCAAAAGAATGATGCCAAATGAGAATGACGCCAATAGTAATGTCCAATGTAAAACACGGCAAGAAATTCTCTTATAAGGAAAAAACACGGCAAAGCTTTGATGTGATTCTCTCCCCCTTAAGATAAGGATTGCTCTTCTTCTCCCCCTAAATCTTCTCTTCTCCCCCTAAGTCTTCTCCCCCTTTGACATCAAGTGCCGAAAAGGACATCAAACTAGGAAGGTCAGGGAAGATGGAAAGAAAGGAGTGGGATCCTTAAGAATCACAACAGGGCAAAAAGGAACATGCATAGAGAATCATTGAGTGGAGCTGCAGAAGATGATATCCTGGAAGAAATAAATTGGTGACACTGAATTAAGATGGATCGGTGGGTCCGAAAGTCAGGGACTTTGGGTAGATCCTTTTCGGTTAGACCGAAATATTTAAATCGGTGACGCCGAGTTTAATTCCAAGGAAATACAGACAAAATTCAGCTCACTTTGCGAGGAATGTTTCAAAGGATTTGCAATGAATTTGTGAATGATTTTCGAGGAATTGATCAGAGCCAGAAGGATATTCACAAAGACAGAAGAATAGAAATGAAAAAGATTCCTAGATGAAGTTTTTTTTTAATGAAAACTCAATGAGAGAACATAAGAGAAAATAGAAAGACTCCAAAACATATGTACTTCATCTAGATAAAGGTCGGCGACAAGGTCACCTATGTTTGAGTATATTGACTTAGGAGTCGAATGAGGACATTTGATCATAGGTCATACTCATCATTTAAGCTCAAAATGGGGTTGCCATTTTTCGATTAAGCATTTGATGTGATCACATCTTATGAAGCTGCTTGTACTCATGACTTTGAGCAAAGCTCCTTAAAGATGTGAAGAACATACCTTGGGCTTGTTGTTGCTTTACTCATGTGGGTAAACTTGATGTAGGTGCTCATTGAATGTGAAGTTGGAGCGCCATTTCCACTTGTGTAGTTCATCTTCCTACATGGGTTAGGCAAGCAAGGAAATACTCAAGGATATCCAAGATGACAAGAGTGAAATACTAGATGTATAAGATGTCAAAAAAAAAGGATATGTGGAATTTTGTTCCTTGAGCTCAACATCCCAAAGGGCTAGATACTTGGTCAATGACAAGATTACTCATGATTTGAGTGTGTGGTAATCTTGTGGAATGTAGATCATCCAAGTACCTGCAAGGAGTTAGATGCAATACAAGGAGGCAAATGTGTCCAAGACATATAATCACCATCATAAGAGAAATATCAAGGATTAGTCAAGTGGGCTCATGCCTTGCATGCATCAATGGAGTTTTCACTCCAAGTTTGAAGCATCAATGATGTTCAACTCACTCCTTAAGCGACAAAACACCTTCTCATCAAGAGGTTTTGTAAAGATATCAGCGAGTTGTTTGTCAGTACGAACGTGCTTAAGATTGATGTCACCCTTGGCAATATGATCACGAATGAAATGGTGACGAACTTCAATATGCTTCGTTCGAGAGTGTTGCACGGGATTGTGTCCAATTTTAATCGCACTCTCATTGTCACAAAGCAAGGGAATATGTCTCACATGTATCCCATAATCCTTAAGCGTTTGTGTCATCCATAGCAATTGAGCACAACACGAACCAGCAGCAATATATTCCGCTTCGGCAGTGGATAATGATACCGAATTTTGTTTCTTGGAGGACCAAGATACAAGGGATCGACCAAGGAATTGACACGTACCCGAAGTTGACTTTCTATCAACCCCGTCACCGGCATAGTCCGAGTCGGAATAGCCAACAAGGTCGAAAGAGGCCCTCTTAGGATACCAAATGCCAAAGTTTGGTGTGTGTATCAAATATCTCACAATCCTTTTAACAGCTTTAAGATGACATTCTTTAGGGGCTGCTTGATATCGAGCACACATGCATACACTCAACATTATGTCAGGACGAGAAGCACAAAGATATAGTAGAGAACCAATCATAGATCGGTAAACCCTTTGATCAACGGGTTCTCCATCTTCTGTCAAGTCATTATGTCCACTTGTAGGCATGGGGGTTCTCATACTTTTGCTTTCTTGCATGTTGAACTTCTTGAAGAGATCCTTGGTGTACTTTGTTTGTGAGACAAAGGTACCCTCCTTAGATTGCTTGATTTGCAACCCAAGGAAGAATTTGAGTTCACTCATCATGGACATCTCATACTTCTCCGACATGAGCTTTCCAAACTTCTTGCTAAAATGAGGGTTAGTTGAACCAAAGATAATATCATCAACATATATTTGGCACACAAATAGTTCACCATTAACCCTTTTCGTGAACAGCGTTGAGTCTATCTTTCCAATCTCAAAGCCTTTTTCAAGAAGAAAGCTAGTCAAGCATTTGTACCAAGCTCTAGGAGCTTGTTTAAGACCATAAAGAGCTTTGTGCAACTTGTAAACATGATTAGGCTTTTTGGGATTCACAAATCCGGGAGGTTGTTTCACAAATACTTCCTCCTCAATTTCACCATTTAGGAAAGCACTTTTGATATCCATTTGATAGAGAGTAATATCATGATGATTGGCATAAGCAAGAAGAATGCGAATGGACTCAAGTCTAGCAACGGGGGCATAGGTCTCACCATAGTCCATACCTTCGACTTGTGTGTAACCTTGAGCTACGAGACGAGCCTTGTTGCGGATGACTTGTCCATCTTCATCTTGCTTGTTCCAAAACACCCATTTGGTTCCAATGATGTTTTGATCATCCTTGGGCTTCTCTACCAAAGTCCATACCTTGTTCCTCTCGAAGTTGTGTAGTTCTTCGTGCATAGCGTTCACCCAATCCGGGTCTTCAAGTGCTTCTTCTACCTTCATAGGTTCAATACTAGAGATAAATGAGTAATGCTCACAAAAGTTAGCTAAGCGAGTTTTAGAGCGAGTAATTCTCCCGGAGTTGATGTCGTTCATCATTTGTTCCACGGGATGATTTTTCTTGACTCTTGCTCAGACTCGGGATAGCTTTTGTTGAGGTTGTGGCTGAGCTTCCTCATCATCTTCATCTTCCTCTTCTTCTTCTTCATTGTTGTTGGTGTTGTCTTGAGGCGGTGGAGAAGGAGGTTGTGGTGGATCTTCTTGTTGCACTTCCTCATCTTGGTGAGTTCCACTTGTGGAGGCCTCCATGTTGCCTTGAGGTTCATCTCGCCGTGAGGTAGGGGGCTCCACATATGTAGATGAGGTACTCTCCTTCACTTCCATGGGACGGATCTTTCCAATAGATAAATCTTGGATAGCTTCCGATGGGTCCTTGTCTCCTACATCAATAGGCATTTGCTCTACTTGCGAGCCATTAGATTCATCAAACTTCACGTCTACCGTCTCTTCAACCTTTCAGGTGAAATTATTGTAGACACGGTAGGTGTGGGAGTTTGATCCATAACCAAGAAGAAAGCCTTCATGAGATTTAGGAGCAAATTTAGACCGACGATGCTTATCAAGGATATAGCATTTCGAACCAAAGACACGAAAGTATCCCACTTGGGGTTTGTTATCGGTGAGGAGCTCGTATGATGTCTTGCCGATGAGCTTATGAAGATAAAGCCTGTTGATAGCATGACAAGCTGTCTCGACCGCTTTCCCCCAAAAATGCTTCGGTGTCTTGTATTCATCAAGCATCGTTCTCGCCATCTCTATGAGCGTTCGGTTCTTCCTCTCAACAACTCCATTTTGTTGAGTGTACGTAGCCGAGAACTCATGTAGAATCCCTTCCTCATCGAGAAAAGAGTCTACATTGGCGTTCTTGAACTCCGTTCCATTGTCACTCCGAACTTTCTTGATCTTCACCTCAAATTGATTTTGGGCCTTTTTGACAAAGGTTTTGAAGATTCTCTGAACCTGCGATTTGTCATCAAGGAAAAATACCCACGTAAATCTGGAATAATCATCAACTATAACTAGACCAAAGGAGTTACCACCAGGGCTTTTGTAAGCATTGGGACGGAAGAGATCCATATGAAGAAGCTCAAGCGGTCTCCTTGTGGTCATGATGTTCTTCACGGGATGACTTCCACCTACTTGTTTTCCTGCTTGACAAGCACTACAAAGTCTATCTTTGTCAAAGAAAACATCTTTAACGCCAAGAATATGATCACCTTTGATCAGCTTGTCTAGATTACGCATACCAACATGTCCAAGCCTTCTATGCCATAACCAACCTTTAGAGGATTTAGCAATGAAGCAAGCTCTAGGTTGGGCTTTCTTAGTGAAATCAACAATATATATATCACCTCTACGGATACCGGTAAACGCCATGTTATGATTGTCACGACGAAAGACTTGGCAATCTACTTCGGTGAATAGCACACTGAATCCAAAGTCAGCTAATCTAGACACGGAAAGTAAATTGTATCCAAGAGATTCTACAAGCATGTCATTTTGAATAGAGCTTTCATGAGATATGGCCACCTTACCAAGGCCAAGTACCTTACCCTTGGAGTTGTCTCCAAAAGTCACATACTTGCGTGGACCATCGTTCTTTGCAAGCTCTCGAAACATGTCTTTGTCTCCGGTCATGTGGTCGGTGCATCCACTATCAAGAATCCACTCTTTTCCGCCGGACATGTAGTCTCTCAGATTTGCCATAAGATTGAGACTCTTCATGATCTTGTCTAGCTCGGTGTCCGAATCGGAGTAATCATCATCATGTTCATGCTCATCATCATATTGACCCATAGATTGTTCATCATCAACACCTAGGTCAATTTGATAACTACTTGCATTAGTTTTGTCAATGTGACAATAATCTTCGGAATGCAATACAAGAGCATTTCTAATTAAAACATTGATAAGACCGGGATCACCCTTCTTTTTCATAAGATCACGAAGCTCAAAGAAGCATTTATCAAAGTTGGGATCATTGGGGTGCATCATATCAAGTTCAATAGTCTTGTATAGAAGTTCATCAAGACCTCTCAAAGAGTAGTCCGGATAAAGTTTTTCCAAGAACTTCCACATAGCATAGGCGCACTCAAAGTTTGTAACGAGCTCAAGCAAGTTATCGGGTAACCCTCTAATGATAAGATTTACAGTCCTAAGGTTACGAAGCAAATCAAGCTCTTCATCCATGGTAGGGTGCAAGAGGTCAAATGGAGGCACATAGGGGGTCTCAACATATTTGCGCAAATTGTACGTCTTAAAGATAATAAGCATTTCAATCCTCCACGAGTTATAGGACACTCCATTAAGAATAGGCACTTTATGGCTAACACTCCCAAACGTAGACACGTCCATCTTCCTCCAATGGTGTGTAAACCAAAGCAATGGAGACCAAAGCTCTGATACCAATTGAGGGATCGAAGAAGGTGAGAGTGTCTAGAGGGGGGTGATTAGACTACTCGATAAGATAAAAATTCTGTCTTTTATCAAGGACAGATTTTGGCAGATTTTGCATAACACACAAGTCAAGTAGCACACTACACATGCAATTCTAGAGTATGGGCAGCGGAAAGTAAATTGCACAAGTAGTAAAGAGAAGTGGAGAAGATCAAACGCAATTTGGAGACGCAATGATTTTTCCCGTGGTTCCGATAGGTGGTGCTATCGTACATCCACGTTGATGGAGACTTCAACCCACGGAGGGTAACGGCTGCGAGAGTCCACGGAGGGCTCCACCCACGAAGGGTCCACGAAGAAGCAACCTTGTCTATTCCATCATGGCCTACGCCCACGGAGGGCTAGCCTTACTCAGGGTAGATCTTCACGAAGTAGGCGATCTCCTTGACCTTACAAACTTCTTTGTTCAACTCCACATCTCGACGACGGAGGCTCCCAAGCGACACCTAACCAATCTAGGAGGCACCACCCTCCAAAAGGTAATAGATGTTGTAGATGATGATGAACTCCTTGCTCTTGTGCTTCAAATGATAATCTCCCCAACACTCAACTCTCCTCACTGATTTGGCTGTGGTGGAAGAAAGGATTGAGTGGAAAGCAACTTGGGAAGGCTAGAGATCAAGCTTCATATGGTGGCAGTGGAGCAACTTGATCTCAACACAAGGGTAGGTAGTTCTCTTCTCAGAAATGTAAGGTAGGAGTGGTAGTTCTTTCTGATGGCTCTCTCCACGAATGAAGAGGGGGTGGAGGGGTATAAATAGCCTCCACACAAAATCCAACCGTTACACACATTTGAGCAATCTCGGTGGGACCGAAGTGGACAACTCGGTGAGACCGATAGTTCAAATAATATGAACGTTGGGGTTTTCGGTGGGACCGAATATACAATCTCGGTTAGTCCGATTCGTGCAATGACAAGAGCATGCCAGTTTCGGTGGGACCGACTTCATCATCTCGGTGACACCGATTTGATGACAGAAGGTTACAGAACCTTGGCAACTCATGTTTCGGTGAGACCGAGTTCAGAATCGGAAAATCCGAGTTTACTAGGGTTTGTCTTATGGCTGAGGTGGTTCATCTCTGTGTGACTGAGTTTGGAATATCGGTGGGACCGAGACTACTTATGAGTGTCTATGGCAGTGAAAGTTGCTGATAGTTTAGGAGATGTATCACTAAGCACTTGAGCAACAAGATCATCATCATAACCTCATCCCCTTTTAATAGTATTGGCTTTTCCTATGGACTCAATGTGATCTTGGATCACTAAACCAAAAATGGAGTCTTGAGCTTTTGCCAATGCTTGCCTTAGCATTTTGAGGGGTCCACTTCTTCAGTCCTTTTGCCATGCCAATGTGATTGAATTTCCTGAAACATACTTGATAAATTTATTAGTCCAACCACAAAGTATGTTGTCATTAATTACCAAAACCACCCGGGGAGCAAATGTGCTTTCAAAAACACAAGCCTCCAAGGGAATAAAGTGAACAATGCTGCCCTCACGAAGATGAGCAAGGCCCTGTCTACTTGGAAAAGCACGGTGAAGAGAATGATCGAGAAAGGTGAGAATTATGAGAAGATCAAGGAGAAAAATCCTTCAATCACCAAAGATGACTACAACGACTTCAAGATCAATTGCTCGAGCATCGCAAACTCCGAATCAAGTCAGTGGGGGAAAGAAATGCGGGAGCTGAACTTAGGGGAACACACACTCGGTCCCGGCGGTTACAGAGTGGCGGAGCCTATATGGGACAAGGAGGAGGCGGACCGTGCCGAGCAAGGCCTACCGCCCCTCTTCGATAAATACGGTGACAAGCAAACTAGGAACTTTGTCAGGGCCCGGTACAAGAAGGACCCGAAACCAAAGGAGCTTACCACGGATCCGAAGACCAGGGCGCTTGAGCTTGTTCTGGTAAGGAATACACCCCCACACCCCGCGTAATTAGCTCCGTATGGTTGCATTCTAATTAATGAAGCCAAATTTCTAAATGGTTCACATTCCTTCCGCAGGCGACTGAAAGCAGTAGCGCGGGGTCGACTAAGAGCAACCCTTGGGACACCACTCTAAATAGGGCGTTGAATGTAATGAAGAAAAAGGATAAGCTCAGTAAGCCGACGTCAGCTGGTCGTGTGGCCTGCAAAGGCTTGTCGACAAAATGGTCGTCATACTATAACGCTGGTGGGCGAAAGGAGAAAAAGACCAGCTCGGAAAGCCAGGCGCGCGAGGTTCAAGAACTCAAGGCACAGGTGGCGCTGTAATGCCCCGGATGTAATACTTTCCCTTTTGGGCTTATAATATATCTCCGGCTTCATCTATTTCCATTCCGGGTTCTTTGTCTTTCGGGCTTTCGTCGTTCTGTTGTGTGAGTGTGTGGCATTCATTCATATCATGTAGACATGTGCATCGCATTGCATTTGTGTTGTCAGTTGCATCCGGTTCCGCGTGTCCCTTCCCGTTGTCCGTTTCGCGTTCCGGAGCTCCCTCACGTGTCCGTGACGTCCCGTAGGCCTACTTTGTTGTTTGGGCGTTTTACGTTACCGGTGTGCCGCGAGGTTGTTGTGTGTGTTGTTGTTTTGTTGTGCGCAACCCGCCTCTCAAATCTTGTCTCGTTTGGACTCCGTTGCTTTTCCATCCGTTGTTCGTGTGGGTCCAAAGCGCCTTCACTTCGTGTCCCGGAAACACCCCTACTGCAGTCTTTTATCTCCTCCTAGGCCTTTAAAATCTATCCCCATGATCGGATCCGTCGGATCGCGATCGGAGGGCTCCTAGCGCCCCTAAATTCCCCCCTAACCCTAGCTAACTGCTATATAATAGACCCTAGTCTATTTGTTTTAGCTTCTAGCTTCTTCTCCACCCTCTCCCCTCCATTTTCGGATCTGGCCATCCCCTCTTTGCCACTTGGCCAGATCCACGAAGGAACCAGCCGCAGCCGCAGCTCGAGGCAGCCCCGACCGGATCCATCGATCCGCAGTCGCCAGGGTCAACGCCTCGCGCAGGACCACTTCCCCCGCTCGATCTGGTCCGCTCGGACCAGATCCCGTTCGCCTCGATCCAGCAGGCCACTCCCCGGCCGATCGATCGCGCCAGGAGGC
>LR738714.1:389408026-389444471 GCA_902687465.1 Secale cereale
AGCCTCGCGCGGCTGGGCCTCCCTCCGTTCGGGACCACATCGCCCTTCATCGCCGCCGGGCCTCCCTCCCGCGGCGCGTCAGCATCGAGTCTCCCGCGCCAGGCCGACTCCGGGCCGCGAGGCCCATCGCTGCAGGGTGTCGCCTCCGCCAGCCGACCGCCCAGGGCCCTCCTCTCGGGCCGTTGTCCCGCAGGCAGCAGCGCCAGCCGCCTGGGCCGCTCCTCCGCCCCGCGAGCCGCCTTCCCGCGCCGCTGAGCCAGGCCGCGGGCTCCGCGGGCCGCCACCTCCCCGCCGGCCCGACAACCCCCGCGGGCCAGATTCTCTTCCCCAGGCCGCACCCGCAACTCCAGATCGGGCTGGATTCAACGCCGGGGCCCGTTGATTTTTTTCCCAGATCCGTTTTGAGGTTGACCCTTTTCCCCACTAAGTCCCAGATCTGTTAATCTGAGATGCAATGTTTGACCTGCTGTAACTTTTTGCCTGCTGCTCCGTTTTGCGCGTGTAATATGTCCAGACGTTTGTGGAGACGTGCTCTACGTTTCACCTGTTGTTGTCATGCATGTTAGAGATCATCTAGGTGCTTGTTTTGCTGTTGCAAGAGTGCATCATGATATAAACTGCTGCTATGTGTTATTTTTATGCCACCTTTGCCATGTGATATCTTTTAGCTCGTTTGTCCGAATGATGCAAATGACATGTCCACGTGTTCGTCTTGCCACGAACTACGTGTTGCTTGTGATACGTTGCATGTTAGATTTATTATTGCCTTGTTATCATCGTTGCAAAGTGCCCTGTTCATGTGATGTTGTTTCACTTGTTATGAAATGCCATCTTGTTGAGCTCGTTGCAATCGTTGTGTTCACCTCTATGTTGCATGCTTGTGTGTTTCGGGATCACCTTCATGTGTATTTTGATGAGTGCTTACCCTTTGCCATCTTTAGTTTCGAGGTGACTTAAACATGCTCTTTTATATGCTATGATGTTATTGCTGTTTTAGGACTTAGTGGATTTTCACTAAGTCTGAAATCTGTAACGTTCCGATGCCATGTTCGTGTGATGTTCTAGGACAAAGCATGATAGTTTTGGGGTGGATTTTGATTGTTCCTTGTAGTATATATTGTTGTCTTTCCATCCATGTCCTCACATGTCCATTTAAGTGGCTGTAGCATGTTTATCTTTTGCTCCAAAGTTTCAATAAAATTCTGCTGCCAGAATTTTATTGTCAAGTTCAATATGTCCAAGATCATTGCTATTGATCCGTGACTCCGTTGGGGGTGCACCTTGGACTTAGTTGCTGTACTATATGTCTAGTTTGTGTTAAAGTCCTTTGCCATGCTATTTGAATGCTGTAGCTTAATTTTTTTGAGCTCCGAAGTTGCTATGTTGCTGTAATTTTCAGCTTTCGCTCAAATCTTGTTTCGGGCATAACTTTTAGCCCGTAACTCCGATTTCAGCGAATCTTATATCAAACTTGTTTGATTTTCTGCGTAGATTAATAATATCAGATAGTTATCATGTTTTGAGGTGTTTTTCTTGAGTGATATTTTTCCGTGCTCCGTGTGCCTCCTTAGTGCATCCATCATGCATTCATCTTTTCCGAGTGCGCATTGCATCTTGTTGATTGGTGCTTGGTGTGATTGTTTTGTTTAGAGCCGGACGCTGAGACCGAGTACGAGGTTGAGCACGACGTTTCCAACGAGGTTGAGCACGAGGACCCTTCTTACGATCCGAACGACTTCTCTTCAGGCAAGATGACCGAACCCCGATAACATTACTATCTTTGCCTATTGCTAGTAGTCTCGATCTATAGTTTTGCCTCGATGCCCATGATCTTCTTGTCAGCCTCCTACTTGTAGCCAATTGCCATGTTTAACCAACCTACCTATGCAAACCGTTGCTTGGCTAAGTACGCTTCGCTCAGCCCTTCTTATAGCATTGCTAGTTGCAGGTGAAGATCGAAGATGCTTGCTTCATGTTGAAGTTTGGTTGGGTTATATCACACTATATAAATGCTTTAAATGGAATCATCTTTATATTGGCAAGGGTGGAAGGCTAAGCCTTTTGCTTGGTGGTTTTGTTCCACTCATGCCGTTAGGATCCGTATAAGCCGGTATTATGTTCCTTGATTATGCGTTCCTAACACGGTTGGGGTGTATGGGACCCCCTCGATAAACCGCTAAGTGCTAAGTCTTTTCCAGCAAGTCCCAACCTTGGTACTATTTGCCTAAACAACTAAAACTTTCCGAGGGAGTAATTAACCCGAGGCTTAATTAATTCAACCCCCTGGGCCAGTGCTCGACTTGAGTGTTGGTCCAAACCAGAGTCACTTGCGGATACTACCCAGTTCGCTGGGGTCTTCGGTATCTGTACGTAGCGCTCATCCGGACGTGTCCTGAGACCTAGATACGCGCGGCTACTATCAGGGTGTCGACACGCCGGGAGGAATTGCTGGATTAGCCTTACCTTAGTTCGGTATATCTTGAGCACGGGATTTCGAGGATACTCGGGTCTTCCCACTTTGGAGTTGTGACTCCGCGGATCGTGGGCTTGTAATGGGTCAAGTTGGAACACCCCTGCAGGGTTTGAACTTTCGAAAGCCGTGCCCGCGGTTATGTGGCAGATGGGAGCTTGTTAATTCCGGTTGTAGATAACTTGACACAATGTTACTAATACACTACCAGCGTGTGTTCCGTGACTGTCAAATTTCCGAATAGGGATTCGGGAGTTGAACACGGAGGGGTTATGATTGTGGAGCTTGTAGCTAGGATCACTTCGTGATCACTTCTCGCCGAGGCTTCTCTTCTCGCTCTCACTTACGTAAGCTAGATGCTAGTTGCTGCTGGAAACACTTATTCTTTTCTTCAGCCTTATCCTCACCCAAAGGCTTTGATAGTCTTGTTACCCGGAGACGGGATTGCTGAGTCCTCTGTGGCTCATAGTTACTTCACACACCAGATGCAGGTCCAGCTGTGAGCTATCCAGGTGATGGCACCGAACTGGATTGGGAGTATGACGAGGAGCGTAGTCGGTACTATGTGCGATACCCAGACGATCAGTAGTGGAGCCTCTTACTAGGATTCGATCCGCCTGTGGTTTATTTATCTAAGTTTGGTACTTTGACTTTAGGCTTTGCCCTTAGAGGGTTGTGATGTTCTTAATGTATGATGTTTGAGACTTGTACTGTAATTCTGTGACGTGGCGAGTGTAAGCCAACTATTTTCAGTTTACTATCCCCTCTTTTACATGAGTTGTGCAAAGATTACCGAACTTGAGATCATTCTAGGATGGATTTATGCCTTTAAGTCGTGCCTCGACACGTAGGAGGTATAACTCCATCCTGGGCATGACAAGTTGGTATTCAGAGCCTTCTCCGACCTAGGAGCCCCCACTGTTTGATCGAATCGTTGACGGTTGAGTCTAGGCACACACTAAAAACTTTTTGAGTCCTATATTATATCGGAGAGTAGGATTTCTTTGCTTCTCATCCCCTTTCTCTCTGGTGAGGACTCCTGACGACTACTCTTGTCTCTCCTATCTTCAAAATTGCACAAAAAAAATTTTTAGGAATCCCGCGAGTATTCTGGGATTGTTTCGATGTTCTTGTGACAAGGATATTGTTCTCGATGCCTCCTGTTACCGAGGAGTTGAGCTTCGGGGTATCATTGTAACAAGCATATCGCGGCAGTACTAAATACTTAAGACGGCCGACATCGAAAATCTCCCCTATACGGCCAGTGGCAAGATATCCCCGACATCACCCAGTACTGGGGAGGTAGTTCGGGAGTATTGCCATAGCTTGTTATAGTGGATGCTTTTCGAAGGTCCGAGGTACACAGTTTCCGAGAAAGACTGGTTATGTGTTGAAGGATGGATACACCTGGATGTAGGTTTAGAGTTGATTGCGTGGTGCTTCCCGTGTATCCCCAACACCTGATTGCATAACTGGAATCTTTCGGAAATCTATAGGTGGGTTTTATCCAGTAGATCGTAGGCATTCTTCCAACGAATGCAGGTTAGTGAGTTCGGGGTTCGACATTGAGTGAAGGGGTGATATGACCGAGGTTACTATCAGGAGTTGCATCTTAAAGGGTCCTTGGCTATGCTGATCCGGGGATTGCAAAACCTTTTCGTAACGCGTTCATATGCTTTCAGCACAAAGATGTTAGAACGAAACTCCTCTCTTGTGTTTGTTCCCGTCTGTACCTTGTTGTTTTTCTTATTTTATCCTTTTGTCCCCTATGTGGCTTCTCGTGAAGATTGATGTTATCATTTAACTGAGAATTTCATCTGTTCCTCTTGTTCGGATGTCTTCATTCGTTCTACTGTTCGAATGATTATTGTGAAGACTTGTTGCAATTCATTCCATTGATTCAGCTTATTCCTTTTTTCAATCAATTGTTGATTCGTGGTCATCTCTTACAGGATGGCTCCGAAAAGGGTTCCGAATGCTAACCCAGAGGGTGAAGAGGTTCCAGAACGTCCTCCTTCCCCTCCTCCTCCGCCTGAGGCTTGGAGAGCAATTATGCAGACTACTGCCGAGAACACTCAGTTGATGATGCAGATGATGCAGCAAATGCAAGCTATGCAAGATAATCAGGGTGTTCCAGTGAATCAAGGCAACTTCTTCCAGCAGCACCATGCTACCCTCAATCAGTTCTTGGCTAACAATCCTAAAGCTTTCAGTTACTGTGTCGACCCTCTTGATGCTGAGGATTGGTTGACCGATATCAAGAAGCATTTTGAGTGTAGTAACGTGAAGGAAGATGATTATGTGAAGTTTGCAGCCTTCCAACTGAAAGATCAAGCAGCTGACTGGTGGCAGCAGTACAAAGACTCCAGGCCAGGTCAAGTGATCTCTTGGGAGAATTTCTGCAAGGATTTCTGTTCGCACCACATTCCTACAAGTGTCATCGAGGGTATGCGTGAGCAATTCCGCAACCTCAAGCAGGGCTCCATGACAGTCTATCAGTATAATGTCAAGTTCCAAAACCTCGCTCGCTATGCTAAGCAAGACATTCCTGATGCCAAGAGTAAAATCTATCAGTTCCGTGGAGGTCTCCAAGATGAACTTCAGCTTGCTCTCACTTTGTTCGAGCCGGATGAATTCGACAAGTTCTATAACATGGCTTTGAAACAAGAAGCAGCTCAGCTTAAGATGGAGGCTTCTAAGAAGAGAATTCGAGATGCTGTTCACTCTTCCTCATCGTCTCAGTTGGCTGCGAAACAACAGAAATTCTGGCTTCCTCCTCCTCCAGTGATTCGAGCTCCATACAACAACTACAACAACTCCAACAACAAGAACTCTAGTGGTCGTGGTTTCTCCCACCCACCCAACCCGAGCGACCAGTCGAAGAAGCAGTTTCAGTCTCAAGGCTCCAAGTCCAGTGGCTCTCATTTCCGTCCTCTCTCTGAAGTGGTGTGCAACAAGTGTGGCCAGAAGGGTCATTATGCCAACCGTTGTCCGAATCCGAAGCGTCTTCCTCCTCCTCCACCTGTGAGTTCAGCTATTGTCAGGCATGATCCAAAGGCTGCAAGGGTCAATCTGATGAGTGCAGCTGAAGCGGAGAACTCTTCTGATGTCATTTTGGGTAACCTCTCAGTGAACTCTATCCCTGCTAAAGTATTGTTTGATTCGGGTGCATCTTTTTCCTTCATTTCAAGACCTTTTGTTGCTAAGCATGAATTGGTTTCGGAGAGGATTCCTAGACCTTTGAAGATTATTTCTCCGGGTTTGCAAATGACTTCCAACACAGTTGCTCCGAATATTTCTATCCGCATGGGTGATTATCGATTTCTGGCTAATCCGGTGGTTCTTGGTAATTCTGACATTGACCTCATCCTCGGAATGGATTGGCTTTCTCAGCATGATGCTCACATTGATTGTGCTAAAAAAGAAGTCAAGTTGACTCATTCTGATGAAGATGTGATTATCTTCGCCTCCAGGGATAATACTATTCGGCTTTTCTCTCTTAATGATAAGGGCGAAATTAATGCCATAAATCAAATTCCGGTGGTGAACGAATATCAAGACGTTTTTCCTGAAGAACTTCCAGGCATGCCTCCACACCGCCAGGTGGAGTTTGTCATTGAACTCGAGCCGGGCACTGAACCTGCATGTCGGCGTCCATACAAGCTCTCTCCGGATGAATTGAAGGAATTGAAGAAGCAGCTTGATAAGCAGGAGAGTATGGGTCTCATCAGGCCTAGTACATCTCCGTGGGGCTGTGGTGTCTTATTTGTCAAGAAGAAAGATGGCACGGAGCGTCTCTGTGTTGACTACCGGCCATTGAACAAGAAGACGATTAAGAACAAGTATCCGCTCCCCAACATCAACGAACTCTTTGAGCAGCTCAAAGGAGCTAAAGTGTTCTCTAAGCTTGACCTCTGAATGGGCTATCATCAAATTCGCATTCGCGAGGAAGACATTCCCAAGACGGCCTTCAGAACGAGCTACGGTTCATACGAGTATACTGTCATGTCCTTCGGTCTCGCCAATGCTCCTCCTACCTTTTCAATTATGATGCATTACATCTTCAACCCCTATACTGGAGAGTTTGTGCTCGTGTATCTGGATGATATTCTGGTGTTTTCCAAGAATGAAGAAGATCACGAAAAGCACTTGCGTCTGGTTCTTGATCGACTCCGAGAGCATAAATTCTATGCCAAGTTCTCCAAGTGCGAGTTTTGGCTCGATAAGGTTTTGTACCTGGGCCACATCATCTCAGCTGACGGTATTGCGGTTAATCCCGAGAAAGTTGAAGCAATTGTCAACTGGGAAGCTCCTCAGAACGTCAAGCAGCTCCGCAGTTTTCTGGGCCTTGCCAGCTATTGCAGAAGGTTTGTTGAGAACTTCTCCAAGATTGCCAAGCCTCTTTCCAACCTGCTTCAGAAGAATGTCAAATACTTTTGGTCTCCTGAATGTGAAGTGGCATTCAAAACCCTCAAAGAGAAGCTTGTCTCCGCTCCAGTTATGACTCCTCCGGATGAAACCAAGCCCTATGAAGTATTCTGTGATGCTTCTCTTCAAGGTCTTGGTGGTGTGCTTATGCAAGATAAGAGAATTGTGGCATACACTTCTCGTCAGCTCAAGCCAAGTGAGAAGAACTATCCCACACACGATCTCGAGCTAGCAGCTGTGGTACATGCTCTGATTACGTGGAGACATCTGTTGTTGGGCAGAAAGGTCGACATCTTCACTGATCACAAGAGCTTGAAGTACATCTTCACACAGCCGCATCTGAACCTCCGCTAGACTCGTTGGGTTGAAATGATCCAAGAGTATAATCCCAGCATTGAATACACTCCTGGCAAGGCGAATGTGATTGCAGATGCTTTGAGCAGAAAGGCATATTGCAACAGCCTTCTTATCAAGCCATACCAGCCTGGGCTTTGTGAAGCATTCAGGAAGCTCAACCTCCAAGTTGTTCCGCAGGGTTTTCTTGCAAATCTCCAAATTGCTCCTACCTTGGAAGATCAAGTCCGTGAGGCCCAGCTCAGTGATACCATGGTGAAGAAAGTGAAACATGGGATTGCAAAGGGCACTCCAAAATACAAGTGCTTCCGTGTTGATGAGACAGATACCTTGTTCTTCGAGGACAGACTCGTTGTTCCCAAAGGTGATCTCAGGAAGCTCATAATGGAAGAAGCTCATGATTCTCTCCTTTCCATTCATCCTGGCAGTTCCAAGATGTATCAAGACCTCAAGCAGTCTTACTGGTGGACACGCATGAAAAGGGAAATTGCCCAATTCGTGAATGAATGTGATGTATGCAGAAGAGTGAAAGCTGAACATCAACGTCCAGCCGGTCTTCTCCAACCTCTTCCTATCCCCGAGTGGAAGTTCGACCACATTGAAATGGACTTCGTCACTGGCTTTCCTAAATCCAAGCGAGGAAATGATGCTATATTTGTGGTGATTGACAAGCTTACCAAAGTCGCTCACTTTCTTCCAGTCAAAGAATCAATCAATGCAGCTCCACTTGCAGAGCTGTACACTTCCAGAATTGTGTCCCTACATGGCATTCCTCAAGTGATATCCTCAGACCGTGGAAGCTTGTTCACATCAAGGTTCTGGGACTCCTTTCAGTCCGCCATGGGCACTAAGATCAGGTTCAGCACTGCTTTTCACCCTCAGACTAGTGGTCAAGTCGAGCGTGTGAATCAGATTCTAGAAGACATGCTCAGAGCCTGTGTCATCTCCTTCGGCATGAAATGGGAAGACTGCCTTCCATTTGCCGAGTTCTCTTACAACAACAGCTTTCAAGCAAGTGCAGGCAAAGCACCATTTGAAATTCTCTATGGCAGAAAGTGTCGTACCCCTCTCAACTGGTCTGAAACAGGCGAACGCCAACTTCTTGGCAATGACTTGATCTCAGAAGCCGAAGAAATGTGCAAAGTCATACGTGAGAATCTCAAGGCCGCTCAGTCGCGTCAGAAGAGCTACTATGACGGAAAGCATCGTGATTTGGCTTTCGACATCGGTGATCATGTCTATCTCCGAGTTTCTCCGATGAGAGGAACCCAAAGATTCGGTATCAAAGGAAAACTTGCTCCTAGATACGTCAGGCCTTTCAAGATTCTTGGAAAAAGAGGCGATCTAGCCTATCAGCTTGAGCTCCCTCCAAACTTCGCAAATGTTCATGATGTCTTCCATGTGTCTCAACTTCGCAAATGCTTCAAGGCACCTGAGCGCATGATTCCGTTTGAGGAGATTGATCTTCAACAAGACCTGTCCTACCGAGAGCATCCAGTTGCAATTCTCGAAGAAACCGAACGCAAGACCCGCAACAAGTCCATCAAGTTTCTGAAAGTCAAGTGGTCACATCACACCGACCGAGAAGCTACCTGGGAACGAGAAGATCATCTTCGTTCCGAGTACCCTTCCTTTTTCCAGTCCTAGATCTCGGGACGAGATCTTTTTATAGTAGAGGAGAGTTTGTAATGCCCCGGATGTAATACTTTCCCTTTTGGGCTTATAATATATCTCCGGCTTCATCTATTTCCATTCCGGGTTCTTTGTCTTTCGGGCTTTCATCGTTTTGTTGTGTGAGTGTGTGGCATTCATTCATATCATGTAGACATGTGCATCGCATTGCATTTGTGTTGTCGGTTGCATCCGGTTCCGTGTGTCCCTTCCCGTTGTCCGTTTCGCGTTCCGGAGCTCCCTCACGTGTCCGTGACGTCCCATAGGCCTACTTTGTTGTTTGGTCGTTTTACGTTACCGGTGTGCCGCGAGGTTGTTGTGTGTGTTGTTGTTTTGTTGTGCGCAACCCGCCTCTCAAATCTTGTCTCATTTGGACTCCGTTGCTTTTCCATCCGTTGTTCGTGTGGGTCCGAAGCGCCTTCACTTCGTGTCCCGGAAACACCCCTACTGCAGTCTTTTATCTCCTCCTAGGCCTTTAAAATCTATCCCCACGATCGGATCCGTCGGATCACGATCGGAGGGCTCCTAGCGCCCCTAAATTCCCCCCTAACCCTAGCTAACTGCTATATAATAGACCCTAGTCTATTTGTTTTAGCTTCTAGCTTCTTCTCCACCCTCTCCCCCTCCATTTTCGGATCTGGCCATCCCCTCTTTGCCACTTGGCCAGATCCACGAAGGAACCATCCGCAGCCGCAGCTCGAGGCAGCCCCGACCGGATCCATCGATCCGCAGTCGCCAGGGTCAACGCCTCACGCAGGACCACTTCCCCCGCTCGATCTGGTCCGCTGGGACCAGATCCCGTTCGCCTCGATCCAGCAGGCCACTCCCCGGCCGATCGATCGCGCCAGGAGGCTCGCCCGGCCCCCCCACTTCGCCTGTAGCCTCGCGCGGCTGGGCCTCCCTCCGTTCGGGACCACATCGCCCTTCATCGCCGCCGGGCCTCCCTCCCGCGGCGCGTCAGCACCGAGTCTCCCGCGCCAGGCCGACTCCGGGCCGCGAGGCCCATCGCTGCACGGTGTCGCCTCCGCCAGCCGACCGCCCAGGGCCCTCCTCTCGGGCCGTCGTCCCGCAGGCAGCAGCGCCAGCCGCCTGGGCCGCTCCTCCGCCCCGCGAGCCGCCTTCCCGCGCCGCTGAGCCAGGCCGCGGCCTCCGCGGGCCGCCACCTCCCCGCCGGCCCGACAACCCCCGCGGGCCAGATTCTCTTCCCCAGGCCGCACCCGCAACTCCAGATCGGGCTGGATTCAACGCCGGGGCCCGTTGATTTTTTTTCCCAGATCCGTTTTCAGGTTGACCCTTTTCCCCACTAAGTCCCAGATCTGTTAATCTGAGATGCAATGTTTGACCTGCTGTAACTTTTTGCCTGCTGCTCCGTTTTGCGCGTGTAATATGTCCAGACGTTTGTGGAGACGTGCTCTACGTTTCACCTGTTGTTGTCATGCATGTTAGAGATCATCTAGGTGCTTGTTTTGCTGTTGCAAGAGTGCATCATGATATAAACTGCTGCTATGTGTTATTTTTATGCCACCTTTGCCATGTGATATCTTTTAGCTCGTTTGTCCGAATGATGCAAATGACATGTCCACGTGTTCGTCTTGCCACGAACTACGTGTTGCTTATGATAGGTTGCATGGTAGATTTATTATTGCCTTGTTATCATCGTTGCAAAGTGCCATGTTCATGTGATGTTGTTTCACTTGTTATGAAATGCCATCTTGTTGAGCTCGTTGCAATCGTTGTGTTCACCTCTATGTTGCATGCTTGTGTGTTTCGGGATCACCTTCATGTGTATTTTGATGAGGTGCTTACCCTTTGCCATGTTTAGTTTCTAGGTGACTTAAACATGCTCTTTTATATGCTATGATGTTATTGCTGTTTTAGGACTTAGTGGATTTTCACTAAGTCTGAAATCTGTAACGTTCCGATGCCATGTTCGTGTGCTGTTCTAGGACAAAGCATGATAGTTCTGGGGTGGATTTTGATTGTTCCTTGTAGTATATATTGTTGTCTTTCCATCCATGTCCTCACATGTCCATTTAAGTGGCTGTAGCATGTTTATCTTTTGCTCCAAAGTTTCAATAAAATTCTGCTGCCAGAATTTTATTGTCAATTTCAATATGTCCAAGATCATTGCTATTGATCCGTGACTCCGTTGGGGGTTCACCTTGGACTTAGTTGTTGTACTATATGTCTAGTTTGTGTTCAAGTCCTTTGCCATGCTATTTGAATGATGTAGCTTAATTTTTCTGAGCTCCGAAGTTGCTATGTTGCTGTAATTTTCAGCTTTCGCTCAAATCTTGTTTCGGGCATAACTTTTAGCCCGTAACTCCGATTTCAGCGAATCTTATATCAAACTTGTTTGATTTTCTGCGTAGATTAATAATATCAGATAGTTATCATGTTTTGAGGTGTTTTGCTTGAGTGATATTTTTCCGTGCTCCGTGTGCCTCCTTAGTGCATCCATCATGCATTCATCTTTTCCGAGTGCGCATTGCATCTTGTTGATTGGTGCTTGGTGTGATTATTTTTTTTAGAGCCGGAAGCTGAGACCGAGTACGAGGTTGAGCACGAGGTTTCCAACGAGGTTGAGCACGAGGACCCTTCTTACGATCCGAACGACTTCTCTTCAGGCAAGATGACCGAACCCCGATAACATTACTATCTTTGCCTATTGCTAGTAGTCTCGATCTATAGTTTTGCCTCGATGCCCATGATCTTCTTGTCAGCCTCCTACTTGTAGCCAATTGCCATGTTTAACCAACCTACCTATGCAAACCGTTGCTTGGCTAAGTACGCTTCGCTCAGCCCTTCTTATAGCATTGCTAGTTGCAGGTGAAGATCGAAGATGCTTGCTTCATGTTGAAGTTTGGTTGGGTTATATCACACTATATAAATGCTTTAAATGGAATCGTCTATATATTGGCAAGGGTGGAAGGCTAAGCCTTTTGCTTGGTGGTTTTGTTCCACTCATGCCGTTAGGATCCGTATAAGCCGGTATTATGTTCCTTGATTATGCGTTCGTAACACGGTTGGGGTGTATGGGACCCCCTCGATAAACCGCTAAGTGCTAAGTCTTTTCCAGCAAGTCCCAACCTTGGTACTATTTGCCTAAACAACTAAAACTTTCTGAGGGAGTAATTAACCCGAGGCTTAATTAATTCAACCCCCTGGGCCAGTGCTCGACTTGAGTGTTGGTCCAAACCAGAGTCACTTGCGGATACTACCCAGTTCGCTGGGGTCTTCGGTATCTGTACGTAGCGCTCATCCGGACGTGTCCTGAGACCTAGATACGTGCGGCTACTATCAGGGTGTCGACACGCCGGGAGGAATTGCTGGATTAGCCTTACCTTAGTTCGGTATATCTTGAGCACGGGATTCCGAGGATACTCGGGTCTTCCCACTTTGAAGTTGCGACTCCGCGGATCGTGGGCTTGTAATGGGTCAAGTTGGAACACCCCTGCAGGGTTTGAACTTTCAAAAGCCATGCCCGCGGTTATGTGGCAGATGGGAGCTTGTTAATTCCGGTTGTAGATAACTTGACACAATGTTAATAATACACTACCAGCGTGTATTCCGTGACTGTCAAATTTCCGAATAGGGATTCGGGAGTTGAACACGGAGGGGTTATGATTGTGGAGCTTGTAGCTAGGATCACTTCGTGATCACTTCTCGCCGAGGCTTCTCTTCTCGCTCTCACTTACGTAAGCTAGATGCTAGTTGCTGCTGCAAACACTTATTCTTTTCTTCAGCCTTATCCTCACCCAAAGGCTTTGATAGTCTTGTTACCCAGAGACGGGATTGCTGAGTCCTCTGTGGCTCACAGTTACTTCACACACCAGATGCAGGTCCAGCTGTGAGCTATCCAGGTGATGGCACCGAACTGGATTGGGAGTATGACGAGGAGCGTAGTCGGTACTATGTGCGATACCCGGACGATCAGTAGTGGAGACTCTTACTAGGATTCGATCCGCCTATGGTTTATTTATCTAAGTTTGGTACTTTGACTTTTGGCTTTGCCCTTAGAGGGTTGTGATGTTCTTAATGTATGATGTTTGAGACTTGTACTGTAATTCTGTGACGTGGCGAGTGTAAGCCAACTATTTTCAGTTTACTATCCCCTCTTTTACATGAGTTGTGCAAAGATTACCGAACTTGAGATCATTCTAGGATGGATTTATGCCTTTAAGTCGTGCCTCGACACGTAGGAGGTATAACTCCATCCTGGGCATGACAGGCGCGGATTCCGGAGATTGTCCAAGAGCAAGTGCAACAACAACTCGGAGCGACGATCACCACCATTGTGCCTACCTTGATCGAGGGGTTGAGTGCGTGGATTGCGGGCGGCCAACAGGGGCCGCCCCCGATTCCTAGCTTCACGGCCAGCAACTCGCAGAACGCGATGGCGGGGTCATTGGTGTCTCCGGCAGAGGCGACATTGGTGTCTCCGACGCCGGCACGGGAGCTTAATGCACCCGGGTGTATGCCGGCCGGCACCTCTGCAGCAAGCGGCCCCTCCGTCAACTGCACGCCCGCCGTTGGCGGTGCCTCGACATTAGCCGAGCTCGACGCCATCATCACAGTAACTAATTAAGCCTCTCTCGACCGAGGACTTCATCTCCTTGCCTATGACTGGGCATCCCTGACGCCCTACATGTTTTCGCAGGGCGCCGCCGACGTTTCGTGCACTCTCCTGCACTTCGTGAACAACGAGTTGGTCGATGTCGCCAAGGGCAAAATCGTTCAACCGGGCAACCCTGTGTTCCACGGTACCCAAATGCCACCCAACTTGTTTAGGGTTCAACTGGTTCGGTTGCTGCCAGGCTGCGATGAGTTGTTACCTCCGATTCGACCTGTCGGGGCCGACGATGATGATGTGATGACCCTCAGCGCCTGCATGAGCTGGCCCCTGATTTGGCCGAAGAGCCAGATTCGTTTGGGGGCGGGGGAAACCACCCCAAAGACAACACCGCCAGTCGTGCCGACGCTAAGTCGGCCCCATGGCAAGACCGCCACAATGGTGCCGGACATCCCTATGCCACTGGATCCAAACATGCATATGGCACAGGATGAGAACGACGACGACGACGATGCATTTGCCAACGTCGATCAGTACTTTGCCGA
The DNA here is from genome assembly GCA_902687465.1 of Secale cereale. Taxonomy (NCBI): domain Eukaryota; kingdom Viridiplantae; phylum Streptophyta; class Magnoliopsida; order Poales; family Poaceae; genus Secale; species Secale cereale. The sequence goes on from LR738714.1 coordinate 389,422,068, forward strand.
TCATGAGTACGGTGGCGACTTCATGGGGCCTCCTTCTCAAGAACCCAACCCAACAAAGACGTGCGCGATCTAGCTGGTACCGCGGAGAAGCCAAGTTGCAACATGCGTCGTCTGCCGTTCAGCTCTCAGGAGACGCCTCCAGCTGCCGACTTCACCGAGCCGTAGATAGGCGAGGTGCGAAATATTATCAGCCCCAGCACACTCAAGAAGGAGGTCTGTGAGCAGAACTCGGTCCCATTACAGGAGAAGAAGAAGGCACGCAAAAGAAAGACTAACAAGGGTGCGAGCCAGCCGGCACCGAGTACGATCCATGCTCAGGACGGGCCACCTTCACTTGAGTATGTAATGAGGAGGGTACATGTGGTGGGTAGGCCGATGCTACCGAGAAATATGCTCGATGCTGCAACCGGTGTTATGCGGAGTCTGCATGACAGTGTTCTTTCTTTGGAGAAGCGGCATCTCAGAGAGAAGGATGTGGCATACCTGGTTTTCGCGGCCAAGGTGCCAGAGGGCAAGGGCTTTGTGGATAACTCCATCGAGGGTACGATCGTCCTGCGGTTTGATGACATCTACGCTATGTTGAACCTTCATCCGCTGCACTACACCTTCGTTCGGCTATTTTCGCTGAGTATGGAGATGCGGATCATTCGCAACAAGACCCCGGACATCGTGATAGTCGACCCCTTCTACATGTGTGCCAAGATCTTGGACAGCGCTGGGGACCGGCAAGTCGTGAGTTCTTACCTCGAAGGCGTCATTCTGGCAAACCGAGAAAAGGATAACTTCCTCGTGCCTTACTTTCCCGAGTAAGTCCTCCCCTCAACCGCCCCGTAACTTATGAATTCTTAGATTTCGATCGTTTTTCTTTTAACATTCCGTGTTTTCTGCAGTGACACACATTGCACGCTCATCCTCCTAAGCCCCAAATATTCCATGGCCACGTATTTCGACCCGGACCGTCAGTCGAATGTAGACTACACAAATGTCAAGAAGGTTCTTGATGATGTTCTCCCCGGCTACGCCAAATCTGGAGGCACCTTCACCAGGCCTATTCGTAAGTACGGCAAGCACGTGTTCTCCCATAATACGACGTTCTTCTGCGTCAAGCAGCCGCCTGGCGGTCAGAAGGGTGCCTACTACGCCATCCATCACATGCGGGCGATCGTACGGGACCATCATCAACTTCTGCTACCGAGTAAACTCAAAGATTGGGCCACGAGCGTGTCGGCAATCCAGGACGCGGACATCAGACAAGAATTCTTTCGCATCCAGTCGGAGTTTGCGGAAATCATTCATCAAGATGTCCTTCGTACCTCGGGGCAGTTCTACCTCAGAAATCAACCGTCCAACAGTGACATCGACACAATGCTACAAATGCAGGCTGACAACGCCCGTGATTTCATGACTCCCACGATAGACGGCGGCTTCATCCACGCTACGGTCCCTTGAGTCGAGTCGAAAGTAGTGATGCTATGTCCAGTTCTGAAACATCGATTGGCTCATGTTGTAATTAAACTTTAATGAACTTGTAGTATGTCTCTTTGGTTTTGAGAGTCGTTCAACTTAGATGTAATCGATGCTATTAATGTCTTGCTTTTCTCTTCCGGTCGTTCCGTTGCATACTTATATATTGCTTATGTATTGTCTGTGAATTGGTACTAACGTTTCGTTTGGCTAGTGCATAGCGATGCCGTCGTATGTCGTGTACAAGGGTAAGGTTCCCGGAGTCTACGATGACTGGGAGGAGTGTCGGAGACAGGTTCACCGATTCAGCGGTAACAGTTACAAAGGGTACATCACTAGGGCCGAGGCGGAATCTAGATACGCTCGCTATCTAGAGGGAGAGGGGAGGGAGCATTGGAGGAACCGGATGAAGACGAGTTTCATCGTGATGATGCTCATCGTGATGACCGCAGCTCTCTTCTATGTGATGGTAGTTTAGATGATCGATATCGACTTGTAATGTGAAGACAAACTCGCTACTCGCGGTCTCGAGACTTGTAATATAATGTTCTATCTTTGTTCGGTCTTTTCAATTCGGAGACTAATATGATGAATTGTATTCGGAGACTAATATGATGAATTGTATTTAGAGACTAATCTTCTATTGTATTCGATGAATCTGTTGTTGATGTGTGCTGTCTATATTCTGTCCAATAATACATTTTGTAACCTGTGCAAAAAACAGAAAATTAAAAAATAAATAAATAACCTAATATTCATACTAATGGCGCATCAAACCATAGTGCGCCATTAGTATGCCATAGGATACTAATGGCGCATCACTAAACACAGCGCCATTAGTATGCCAAAGTTACTAATAGCGCATCTGGCAGTAGTGCGCCATTAGTATGCCAAAGCACCTGGGTATATATGGCCTCCTGGGAGGCATACTAATGGCGCACTGTGGTATATACTAATGGCGCATCTGAGGTGCACCATTAGTATACCAGATACTAGGTGCACCATTAGTAAAATATACTAATGGCGTGGCACTAATGGCGCACCACTAATGCGCCATTAATGGCCAAAATAGGTGCGCCATTAGTAGGACTTTTCCTAGTAGTGGGTTACCATACGTGCATGCTACGGGACTTGCAAACCTCAACACAAGTATTTCTCAAATTCACAACTACTCTACTAACATGACTCTAATATTACCATCCTCATATATGAAAACAATAATCAAGTATCAAACTTCTCATAATATTCAATGCACTTTATATGAAAGTTTTTATTATACCCATCTTGGATGCCCATCATATTAGGACTAAATTCATAACCAAAGAAAATTACCATGCTGTTCTAAAATACTCTCCAAATAATATAAGTGAAGCATGAGACTTCATCTATCTCTTCAAAATAAAACCACCGCCGTGCTCTAAAAAGATATAAGTGAAGCACTAGAGCAAATGAAAAACTACTCCGAAAGATATAAGTGAAGATCAATGAGTAGTTGAATAATTATGTAACTATGTGAAGACTCTCTAACATTTAAGAATTTCAGATCTTGGGATATTATTCAAATAGAAAGCAAAACAAAATAAAATAAATTGACGCTCCAAGCAAAACACATATCATGTGGTGAATAAAAATATAACATCGAGTAAAGTTACCGATAGACGAAGACGAAAGAGGGGATGCCTTCCCGGGGCATCCCCAAGTTTAGGCTTTTGGTTGTCCTTGAATTTTATCTTGGGGTTCCTTGGGCATCCCCAAGCTTTGGCTCTTGCCACTCCTTATTCCATATTCCATCGAATCTTTACCCAAAACTTGAAAACTTCACAGCACAAAACTCAACAGAAAACTCGTAAGGTCCGTTAGTATAAGAAAATAAAACCACCACTTAGGTACTGTTGCGAACTCATTCTAAATCCATATTGGTGTAATATCTACTGTATTCCAACTTCTCTATGGTTCATACCCTCCGATACTACTCATAGATTCATCAAAATAAGCAAACAACACATAGAAAACAGAATCTGTCAAAAACATAACAGTATGTAACAATCTGTAACTTTCGAATACTTCTGTAACTCTAAAAATTCTAAAATAAATTGGTGGACGTGAGGAATTTGTCTATTAATCATCTGCAAAAAGAATCAACTAAAAAGAACTCTCCAGTAAAAAATGACAGCCAATCTCGTGAGCGCTAAATTTTCTTTTTTTAAAAGCATGATCACATAAACTTCACACAAGTCTGCCCAAAGGTTCTACTTCGCACAAACACTAATTAAAACACAAAAGTACATCTAAACAGAAGCTAGATGCAATATTTATTCCTAAACATAAGCAAAATGCAAAGAACAAAAATAAAGTTGGGTTGCCTCCCAAAAAGCGTTATCGTTTAATGCCCCTAGCTAGGCATGATGATTTCAATGATGCTCACATAAAAGATAAGAATTGAAACATAAAGAGAGCATCATGAAGAATATGACTAGCACATTTAAGTCTAACCCACTTCCTATGCATAGGGACTTTGTGAGCAAACAACTTATGGGAACAAGAATCAACTAGCATAGGAAAGCAAAACAAGCATAGCTTCAAAACTTCAAGCACATAGAGAGGAAACTTGATATTATTGCAATTCCTACAAGCATATATTCCTCCCTCATAATAATTGTCAGTAGCATCATGAATAAATTCAACAATATAAATAACACATAAAGCACTATTTTCATGATCTACAAGCATAGAAAATTTACTACTCTCCCCATAAGCGAATTTCTTCTCATGAATAACAGTGGGAGCAATCTCAACAAAATAATTTTTATGTGAGGCATAATCCAATTGAAAACTAAAATCATGAGGACAAGTTTCATGGTTATCATTATTCTTAATAGCATACAAGTCATCACAATAATCATCATAGATAGCAAGTTTGTTCTCATAATCAATTGGAACCTCTTCTGAAATAGTGGATTCGTCACTAAATAAAGTCATGACCTCTACAAATCCACTTTCATAAATATTATCATCATAAATAGGAGGCATGCTATCATCAAAATAAGTTAGCTCATCAAAGCTTGGGGGACTAAAAATATCATCTTCATTAAACATAGCATCCCCAAGCTTGTAGCTTTGCATATCATTAGCATCATGGATATTCAAAGGATTCACACTAACAACATTGCAATCATGCTCATCATTCAAGTATTTAGTGCCAAACATCTTAATGCATTCTTCTTCTAGTAATTGGGAACAATTTTCCTTTCCATCATTTTCACGAAATATATTAAAAAGATGAAGCATATGATGTACCCTCAATTCCGTTTTTTTTTTGTAGTTTTCTTTTATAAACTAAACTAGTGATAAAACAATAAACTAAAAGATTCGATTGCAAGATCTAAAGATATACCTTCAAGAACTCACCTCCCCGGCAACAGCGCCAGAAAAGAGCTTGATGTCTACTACGCAACCTTCTTCTTGTAGACGTTGTTGGGCCTCCAAGTGCAGAGGTTTGTAGGACAGTAACAAATTTCCCTTGAGTGGATGACCTAAGGTTTATCAATCCGTGGGAGGCGTAGGATGAAGATGGTCTCTCTCAAACAACCCTGCAACCAAATAACAAAGAGTCTCTTGTGTCCCCGACACACCCAATAAAATGGTAAATTGTATAGGTGCACTAGTTCGGTGAAGAGATGATGATACAAGTGCAATATGGATGGTAGATATAGGTTTTTGTAATATGAAAATATAAAAACATCAAGGTAGCAAGTGGTAAAAGTGAGCATAAATGGTGTTGCAATGATTGAAAATAAGGCCTAGGGTTCATACTTTCACTAGTGCAAGTTCACTCAACAAGGATAACATAATTGGATCATATTACTAGCCCTCAACATGCAACAAAGAGTCACTCCGAAGTAACTAATAGCGGAGAACAAACGAAGAGATTATGGTAGGGTACGAAACCACCTCAAAGTTATTCTTTCTGATCCATCTATTCAAGAGTCTGTAGTAAAATAACACGAAGCAATTCTTTACGTTCGATCTATCATAGAGTTCGTACTAGAATAACACCTCAAGACACAAATCAACCAAAACCCTAATGTCACCTAGATACTCTATTGTCACCTCAAGTATCTGTGGGTATGATTATACGATATGAATCACACAATCTCAGATTCATCTATTCAACCAACACAAAGAACTTCAAAGAGTGCCCCAAAGTTTCTACCGGAGAGTCAAGATGAAAACGTGTGCCAACCCCTTTGCATAGATTCCCAAGGTCACGGAACCCGCAAGTTGATCACCAAAACATGCATCAAGTGGATCACGTGATATCCCATTGTCACCGCAGATAAGCACATGCAAGACATACATCAAGTGTTCTCAAATCCTTAAAGGCTCAATCTGATAAGATAACTTCAAAGGGAAAACTCAATTCATCACAAGAAAGTAGAGGGGGGGGGGGGAAACATCATAAGATCCAACTATACTAGCAAAGCTCGCGATACATCAAGATCGTGCCATCTCAAGAACATGAGAGAGAGAGATCAAACACATAGCTACTTGTACATACCCTCGGCCCCGAGGGTGGACTACTCCCTCCTCGTCATGGAGAGCGCCGGGATGATGAAGATGGACACTGGAGAGGGATTCCCCCCTCCGACAGGGTGCCAGAACGGGTCTAGATTGGTTTTCGGTGGCAACAGAGCCTTTCGGCAGCGGAACTCCCGATCTAGTTTATTTTCCGGAGATTTCTGTATTTATAGGACTTTTTGGCGTAGGGCACAAGTCAGGGGGGTCTCTGAGCTGTCCATGACGTAGGGGGCGGGCCAAGGGGCGAGGGCACGCCCTACCCTCGTGGGCAGCCCGTGGACCTTCTGGTCCTCCTCCGGTACTCTCTGGGCTTCTTCTGGTCCATAAAAATCATCAAAAATTGGCACGTCAACTGGACTCCGTTTGATATTCCTTTTCTGTAAAACTCAAAAACAAGGAAAAAACAAAAACTGGCACAGGGCTCTAGGTTAATAGGTTAGTCCCAAAAATCATATAAAATAGCATGTAAATGCATATAAAACATCCTAGATGGATACTATAATAGCATGGAACAATCAAAAATATAGATACGATGGAGACGTATCAGTGATTTGCAGGTTGTATGTTCATCATAGAAAAAAAAACTCGTGGACAAAGGACAAAGGAAATTTGGATCGCCCGTCAATCTTGGCGATTTTCCCCTCGAAACCATGAAACTTCCTCGGTGATGGTTCGATTTATGAAAGGCGTGCATCACGACATAGGAAAACATTCTACAGTTTTTACAAGGGCATGGTGAGGCCATACCATGGCAACACACCAGGCGTCATGTTTTCCAACCATGTGTGTCCTTTTTTGTATAGTTGTTAACCCAGTAAACGATTCGTTTATGGTTGACTATTGCCACACATTTCCTTGAAATATCTGCCTATTCCTTGTAAAAAGGCTTGAGAATGTATTAAGTAACACGAGCATGGTTTTCCAGACCGTTCTTGTGCACCTTTTCATGCACCGATTGTTCGAATTTGAATTGTGTCCAGTAATGCCTAGAAAATGCAGATAATCACATAAATATGGTAAATGAGCCTGGAAAAATGTCAAATTTGAACACGTTGCATTTGAGGCGGTGTGTTGATCGTTGGAAAAAAACCGAATGACAAACTAGGACGAAAATTTGGATTCCCCTTCAATCTTGGGGATTTCCCTCTCGAAAGCATGGAACTTCCTCGGTGATGGTTCGATTTATGAAGGGCGTGCATGATGACATAAGCCAAACCTTCTCTAATTTTTACCAGTGCATGGTGAGGTCATACCATGGCACCATGCCAGGCGTCATGTTTTTTCAAGCATTTATTTCAATTTTTCTATAGTTGAAAACCCAACAAACAAACATTTGTGGTCGACTATTGCCACACATTTCATCGAAATATATGTACCTTCCTTGTAAATGGCATGAGAATTTACTAAATGGCACGCGCATGGTTTTCCGGGCCGTTCTTGTGGACCCTTTCATGCACCGATTGTTTGAACTTGAATTATGTGCATTAATGCCTAGGAAATGCACATAACCCCCTAAATATGGCAAATGAACCCGGAAGAGTGCCAAATTTGAACACGGTGATTTGCAGGTTGTATGTTCATCGTAGAAAAAAAACTCATGGACAATGGACAAAGGAAATTTGGATCCCCCTTCAATCTTGGTGATTTCCCCCTCGAAACCATGAAACTTCCTCGGTGATGGTTCGATTTATGAAGGGCGTGCATGACGATAGGAGTGTTGTGTTTAATTTAGGAATTTTCCGGGTTCGTTTGGCCTTTTTTATACATTAATTGGGTTTCTAGGCATTTAATGTGCATAATTCAAATTTGAACTACAAGCACATGCTCCAGTGCACCGAAGTTGGTTGAAAAATCACATGTGTGTCCTTAGGTGAATTTCTAGGTTCCATGCAAGAAATGGGAATGAAATTCAAACACCAGGGCATCGTTTATTGCCGTCAAAATGTTGAGATACCTGGTTTTTAAATTCTAGTAAATCCAAAACTCATCTGAAATTCATGAAACTTGGCATGCTATCATGGAGCGGCATCAACATGCCGTAGTAAAAAATTTGTCCAATTTGGGGCAGGTTTGGGAATAAGCTTCTCACAAACCAGAGCTTCTCACAACAAGCGTGATGGTTTCGGTAGGGAACGTGCCACCTTTGGGGATGGAATGATATATGTTGCCTCTTATTGCTTTCAAAAACTTTCTACTGTGAACATAGAACAACAGGAGTGTTGTGTTTAATTTTGGAATATTTCGGGGTTTGTTTGGCCTTTTTTATACATTAATTGAGTTTATAGGCATTTCATGTGCATAATTCAAATTTGAACTACAAGCACATGCTCCAGTGCACCAAATTTGGTTGAAAAATCAAATGTGTGTCCTTGGTGAATTTCTAGGTCCCATGCAAGAAATGGGAATGAAATTCAAACATCTGGGCATCGTGGCTCGGCCGGAAAGATTGAGAAACTTGGTTTTTTAATTTCTATAAATCCAAAACACGTCTGAAAATCATAAAGCTTGGCATGGTGTCATGACATGGCACCAACATGTTGTGGTAATTTTTTTGTCCGATTTGCGAAGGCGCACACATTAACAATCAACTAAGTCATTTTGCAACAAGTGTTGTCACGCTACAAATCGAACGCACAAGTATTATTGAAACCGTGGGCGTTCTACTTACCAATTACGTGCCGCCACGCATCCCCTTTTTCATTGGCTAGGAGGTGCCAAGCAGGGTACCTATTTGAGTATGGGAGGCTTGCGATCAGACCCCTGCGCATGCTCATCGGGAGGAGAGCCCTTTGACTGCTACCCGCCATGCACCTCCCTCCCAACATCTCCATTAATGGCGCCCGAGCCCCTGTTCTATGGCGTGGCTATATGTCTAACTGGACTGAGATTTAAGAGAGAGAAATGAAAGCCTAAAAATAAAGTTTTGCATGGATCTTGATGTAAGATCCGACGGACCTATATAGCATCGACTGCGACTCATAGCAAGCATAATGAATATAAGGACGATAACAGTGGATAATAATTGTCTTACATTTTTAGGAACATAATTAAAAAAGCAACATGCAGCAACGCATTAAATACCCAAGGGAAAATGAAGAAGGAAGACAACAATCTGGCTCACTGATCTCTACTTTCTTGATGCGTTGCTGCAGGCCACAGGAACTAGTCTCTACGGCGAGCGGTGATGAGCTCGTTCTTGTCCTCAAGAGGCTGCTTGAGAGCATCCACGGATTCATCCACCAGCCTTCTGCGCTCGATGCGCAGCATGGCATTCTCGTCCATAAGTTTCGTCTTCTCGGCCGCGTACGTGGTGTTTGCACCATAGGGTGCACCACAATAGGCAACGTATGCACACGTCTTGTTCCAACAACCGTGCGTGTTCGTGATTACCATCACGCACGCTTCTTTTAATTAGAATGTGTGTCCCGTCTAGCGCACACACATTGATCTATCTAACTATTTCAGTTTGTTGTGGCTAATCGCAAACAGTTCATCCGTGTGAAGTGTATGCCATCAATCGCACACACTTTTTTGCTAATAATCGTAGACACTTTGATCTGGCTAACCCGTTTATGTTCGGTTGCCTAATCGCAAACAGTTAATCCTTTTGAAGCGTATGCCCTCAATCGCACACACCTTTATCTAGCTGCACGTTTCTATTGTTCCTCCTCATCAAAAACAGTTCATTCGAGTGAACCGTATGTTGTATATCACACATGCCTTCATCTGGCTGCCCATTGCTTTTGTTCCTCCTCATCGCAAACAGTTCGTTGAACTCAACCATATGCCCTGCATCGCACACGCAACTAAAATCTGAACCTTGTTTGATGGCTCCGCCATCGCAAATGTTGTGCACCTTTTTTGACGGTTCTTTTACACCACCGTTTGCGATTATTGCATCACACACAGTTTCGTCGAAGGGTGTCAGATCGTGGTGTTGCGTTAGCAGCATCCTGCAGTAGTGTGGGCCAGAAATCGTTCAAGACGAGGAGGGGTGTATTCGGGCTTGCCCAGAAAATGGGCTATAAGTAATAAGAAATGGGCTATAAGTAATAATAAATGGGCTGTAAAATGAGAAAATACAGCAAACAGGCAATTTAGTTCTGAAATACTTCTTTCTTTCGGATTTTGGCATCTTAAATTCCATTGGTTTTGTGCAGGTAAAATTTTATTAGATTTAAATTAAGGTACATTTAGTTTTTAAATTAATTTGAATCTGGCTAGAAATTTTGGGTTGTATGCTATTTGGGACATATTTGGAGGCTGACTTGTGGGTCTACTAGGTTGACGCGTACGCAAGGCTTTGTCAACTTATAGTCAACACACGATCCTATTAGCAGTGACCGTTGGATGTCCATCTAACGGCTGTAGTGCTTCTTCAATATCTGATCTTCTTGCTCTAGCCGCCCAAACCAACGTCGGTGGGACTGCCTGCTCCCGCCTCCCGTGGCCAGCTGTGCTGCCGCACAAGCCGCAACGCCCCACCCTACTCCATTGCTGGCCAGACATTCCTCTACTCACCCACACCTCCTATTATTTTCTAGCGACGGCAACCGAACTAGTAAACCCTTGTACTCCCCACCACATGGGCAACCACTGCAGAGTCTTCCCCGGCTCCGGGTCATTCCCTTCCTAGGCCTCGTCGTCGCCCACCGCCCCGGTGCTCTCGGCGCGGCGTGGTCAACATGGTCAATTAACGACATCCATCAGAAGAGGACTGTACGTGGAGAGGCTGACAGCTGGGTCCGCGGCCGCACGCAAGGAAGTGCCTCCTTATTACGCGCAAAATAATGATTCCTCCACCTGACAGCAGGGACCCGCCGGAAGGGCCTCTGTATTTCACGAAAAAAAGTTCCTCCCGCTGACAGCTAGGACCCACTAGCTATATCTTGACACAGAAGGAAGTGCATCCTTATTACGCACACAAAAATGAATACTCCCCCTGCTATCTGGGACCCACCATAGTTGGAGGCTGACTTGTGGGCCTACTAATGCAGACGGGGGGATTTGTCAACTTAGTCAATATGAACGACTCTAGCAGCAGTGACCGTACGATGTCCATCCAACGGCCGTAGTGCTTCTTCAACCTCTCGTCTTCTTGCTCCAGCCGCCCAAACCAGCACCGGTCGTGCCGCCTGCTCCTGCCTCCCATGGCGAGCTCTGCTGCCGCACAGGCCTGACCGCCCCAACCTCTGGCCAGGCCATCCCTCTACTCACCCACAACCCCTGTTATTCTGCGGTGACTGCAGCCTCACACCGCAACCGAACCAGTCAACCCTCGTACTCCTCTCCGCGTGGGCATCCACTGCCGCGTCTTCCATAACCCCCGTCGTCCCCTTCCTATGCCTCGCCGTCGTCCACCACCTTGGTGCTCTCGGCGCGGCATGGTCAATGTGGTCAAGGAACGACTTCCATCAGAAGAGTGTTGTACGTGAAGAGGCTGACAGCCGGGTCCACAGCCGCAGCAAGGAAGTGCCTCCTTATTGTGCGCAAAATAATGATTCCTCCACCTGACAGCAGAGACCCACCGGACGAGCCATCGTATTTCGCGAAAAAAATGTCCCCCCTGACTGCTGGGACCCACCAGCTACATCTTCGCACGCAAGGAACTGTGTCCATATTATGGGCAAAAAAACATGATTTTCCCTTTGACCACTGGGACCCACCATCTATATCTTCGCACACAAGGAAGTGCCTCCTTACCTCCCTGGCAGCTGGGACCCACCCGGTCGAACCGTACGTAGGGTTGTCTGTCTGGTCGCGAACGTGTACATACATACTGGTCGATCGGTCTGTCTGTAGGCTGCGGCCATGAACCGTGGCCGAGTAAGGAAGGGCACGTGTCGTAGTAGAGGCACGGACGTAGCATGTCATGTAGTCCCATCATTATCATGTACACATACATACAGCCAGGGTGCAAGAAAGTAAATACGGCCACGTACGTACATATGGGCGGGGTCTCGAACGCCTACTCGCACATACGTAGGCCAGGGCTCATGTACATGGAGAGGCAGCGGAGAACAGCGACGGCGTCCTGTTCATCGGCATCCAACCGGCTGGGTCGGAATGGAGAAACTGTGTCGTGTTCATCGAGAGGCAACGAAATGCGTCATGTTCATCGGGAGCCAACCGGCTTGGACGAAACAGCTGAAATGAGGCCTGGCGTACCGCAGAACGAAGGAAACGGCCTTCTGTTCGAACACCTACGGTCGAAACGGGATCCTGTTCACTGGGAGGGGCCTGGCGTACCGCACAACAGAGGAAACAGACTTGTGTTTGACCTCCTACGGTCGAAATGGGGTCATGGTTATCGGGAAGGGTGTGGCGTACCGCAAAACGGAGGAAACAGACTTCTCTTTGACCTCCATGGGCTACTGTTCATCCACAGTCGACCTCCTCCAGCCTCCACCAGCGACTGTTCATCCACGGCGTCTCCCTCCTACCTCCGCCAGCTACTGTTCATCCACGGGCTCCTGTTCATCCAGCCACCACCACCCCTCCATCGGCTACTGTTCAACCACCCCTCCACCGGCCACTGTTCATCCAGCCGTCCACCGGCTACTGTTCAATCAGCCCTCCACGGGGTCCGGTTCATTCACCCCCAACCGTCTCGAGTGTGTTTCGGCCTCCTCTCGATCGGGGTCCTATTCATCCAGCGGCAACGGCCTCTACTATCACGGGGTCCTGTTCATCCAACCCCCACCGGGAACTCTTCATCCAACCCTAGACAACACTCATTGTTCATCAAGAGGCAGCAGGTTCGATCACCTTCAGTTAGCAGTAGTAGCGAAGGAATCGCTCAGTTAGCAGCCAGATCGATCGATTGCTCGGGTTTAGTAACACATAGCCTGTAGTGCAATCGCTCGGTTTCAGTAGGCGAACGCCTCGCTGAGGTTCAGTTAGAGCCCAACGCCTCGCACACACGCGCGTACCTGTACGAGAGAAACGCGCAATCCCTCCATGCATCGCTCGGCCTCGATCACCCACCGTAACCAGGAACTCCCCGATATTTTCCTCGCCCTCGCTTCTACCATGGTTTTTTCCGTCATGGACGGCCCAAAGAATGTCATGCAGCTGCGTCTTCGGCCCGCCCAGGACGAAAAACCCATTTTCTATCATGAGTTTTTGTCATAGAAGTAGGAGCCCGCCACATCTGTGATGATAACGGGTTTTGTCACAATTATCGTCATAGAAGTGTCATAAGCATGACAGAAAAAAATCCATTCGGCCCAAAATGTCACGGATGTGTCTTTTTTTGTAGTGCTAGGGCATGGGAATTGGTGTGCCCAGCCCCCCATGCCCCTCCCCACTATATATAGGGGTGTGGGAGGCCTGGGAACGCAGCCCTAGCCCCTCCTCCAAGGAGTGGAGGCGTCCAAGGGGGAGGAATGCCCTCCAAGTCAAGTGGAGGGCCCTCCCCCTTAGGGTTTCCCTTCCCCTAGGCGCATGGGCCTCTTTGGGGCTGGTGCCCCTAGCCCAATAAGGCCAGGACACCACCCTACTTCCCATGCATGCTCGAGGTGCTGGAAGGACCCTTCCGGACTCCTTCGGAACCCTCCGGAACCTTATAGAACCTTCCAAAAGCTTTTGAAAGCTTCCTGGTACAATACCGGTAAAACCCGAAACTTTTGGGGTAGCCAAAATATGACTTCCCATATATAAATATTTACCTCCGAACCATTCTGGAGCTCCTTGTACATCCGGGATCTCATCCGAGACTCCAAAAAACATTCAGTCGTCAACGTGAATATCCCAGTACAACTCTAGCATCACTGAACGTTGAGCGTGCGGACCCTACGGGTTCGAGAATCATGTGGACATGACCGAGACATCTCTCTGGTTAATAACCAATAGCGGGACCAGGACACCCATATTGGTTCCCACATATTCCATGAAGATCTTTATCGGTCGAACCACGATGTCAAGGATTCAATCAATCCCATATGCAGTTCCCTTCGTCTAGCGGTATGTTACTTGTCCGAGATTCGATCATCAGTATCTCCATACCTAGTTCAATTTCAGTACTGGAAAGTCTCTTTACTCGTTACGTAATACAAGATCTCATGACTAACTCCATAGTCACATTGCCTGCAAGCCTGTCTTGATGTTGTAGTAACGAGTGGGCCCTGAGATACCTCTCTATCACACGGAGTGACAATTCCCAGTCTTGATCCAGGACAACTCAATAGACACCATCGGAGATACCTGTAGAGCATATTTATAGTCAGCCAGTTACGTTGTGACGTTTTATACACACAAGGTATTACTCTGGTGTCAGGGAGTTGCATGATCTCATGGTCTTAGGAACATATACTTGACATGAAGAAAGCATTAGCAATAAACTAATATGATCAAATGCTATGCTTGCGGTTGGGTCTTGTCCATCACATCATTCTCCTAATGATGTGATCCCGTTATCAAATGACAACTCATGTATGTCGTTAGGAAACCTTAACCATCTTTGATCAACATGCTAGTCTAGTAGAGGCTCACTAGGGACACGTTGTTGTCTATGTATCCACACATGTATGTGAGTTTCCGATCAATACAATTCTAGCATAGATAATAAACGATTATCATGAACAAGGAAATACGATAATAACCAACTTGTTATTGCCTCTAGGGCATATTCCAACAGTCTCCCATTTTCACTAGAGTCAATAATCTAGTTCATGTCGCCATGTGATTAACACCCAATGAGTTATGGGGTTTGATCATGTTCTGCTTGTGAGAGAGGTTTTAGTCAACGTTTCTGCAACATTCAGATCCGTGTGTACTTTACAAATCTCTATGTCATATTGTAGATGCTGCTACCACGCTCCACTCGGAGCTATTCCAAATGGTTGTTCCACTATACATATTTGTTTGCTACTTAGAGTCATCTGGATTGGTGCCAAAGCTTGCATCGATGTAACCGTTTATGCCGAACTCTTTATCACCTCCACAACCAAGAAACATTTCCTTATTCCTCTAAGAATAATTTTGACCGTTGTCAAGTGATCCACTCTTGGATCACTCTTGTACCCCCTTGCCAGACACGTGGCAAGGCACACATCAGGTGCAGTACACAACATGGCATACTGTATATAGCCTATGGCTAAGGCATGGGGGATGACCTTCGTCCTTTACCTTTCTTCTACCATGGTCGAGTTTTGAGTCTTACTAAACTTCCACCTTACAACTCAGGCAAGAACTCCTTATTTGATTGGTCCATTTTGAACTCCTTCGAAATAATGTCAAGGTATGTGCTCTCTGAAAGTCATATTAGGCGTCTCGACCTGTCTCTATAGATATTGATGCCCAATATGTAAGCAGCTTTACCCAGGTCTTCCTTTGAAAAACTCCTTTCAAACAACCCTTTATGATGTCCAGAAATTCTACAGCATTTCCGATCAACAATATGTCCTCCACATATACATATCAGAAATGTTGTAGTGCTCCCACTCACTTTCTTGTAAATACAAGTTTCTTGCAAACTTTGTATATACCCAAAATCTTTGATCACCTCATCAAAGCGTATATACCAACGCTGAGACGCTTTCTCCAGTCCATAGAAGGATCGATGGAGCTTGCATACCTTTTAGCATCCTTAGGATCGACAAAACCACCTGGTTGTATCACATACAACCTTTCCTCATGGAAACCGTTAAGGAAACTCTGTTTGACATCCATCTACCAGATTTCATAAGTGAAAAATGCAGCAACTGCTAACATAATCCCAACAGACTTTAGCATCGCAACGAGTGAGAAAGTCTCATCATAGTCAACTCCTTGAACTTGTCGGAATCTTCTTTGCGACAAGTCGAGCTTCATAAATGGTGACATTACCATTAGCGTATGTCTTCTTGTTAAAGATCCATGTGTGCTTAATGGCATGCTGGTCATCGGGCATGTCTACCAAAGTCCATACTTGGTTTTCATACATGGATCCTACCTCGGATTTCATGGAACCTAGCCCTGTGTTGGAATCCGGGCCCACCCTTGCTTCTTCATAGTTTGTAGGTTCACTGTTGTCTAACAACATGACCCGGGATTGCCATACCACTCAGGGGCGGTATGAGTACTTTTTGACCTATGAGGCTCGGTGACAAATTGATCTGAAGCTTCATGATCATCATCATTAGCTTCCTCTTCACTTGGCTCAGGCGCCACAGAAACATCTTTCTGCGTCGTGCTACTTTCCAACTGAAGTGACAGTTCAACGACCTCATCAAGTTCTACCTTCCTCCCACTCAATTCTTTCGAGAGAAACTCCTTCTCTAGAAAGGGTCCATTCTTGGCAACAAAGACCTTGCCTTAGGATATGAGATAGAAGGTGTACCCAACTATTTCCTTAGGGTATCCAATGAAGACACAGTTGTCCGCTTTGGGTTTGAGCTTATCAGGCTAAAGCCTTATCACATAAGTGTCGCAACCCCAAACCTTAAGGAATGACAACTTAGCTTTCTTGCCAAACCATAATTCATACGATGTCGTCTAAACGGATTTAGATGGTGCCCTATTTAAAGTGAATGTAGTTGTCTCTAGTGCATGACCCCAAAACTATAGTGGAAATTTAGTAAGAGACATCATAGATCGCATCATATCCAATAGAGTACGATTACGACGTTCGGACACACCATTACGCTATGGTGTTCGAGGTGGCATGAGTTGTGAATCAATTTTCACGTCTGTTTTAAATGTATACCAAACTCGTAATTCAGATATTCACCTCCACGATCATATCATAGACATTTTATCTTCTTGTCACGATAATCTTCAACTTCACTCTGAACTTGTTTGAACTTTTCAAACATTTTAGACGTGTGTTTCATTAAGTAAATATACCCATATCTACTCAAACATCAGTGAAGGTAAAAAAATAGTGACATCCACCGCATGCTTCAATACTCATTGGACGGAATACATCAGTATGTATCATTTACAATAAGTCACTTGCCCGCTCCATTGTACCGGAAAACAGGGCCGTGGTCATCTTGCCCATGAGGCATGGTTCGCATGTCTCAAGCGATTCAAAATCGAGTGAGTCAAAAGATCCATCAGCATAGAGCTTCTTCATGTGCATTACACCAATATGACCTAAGCAGCAGTGCCACAAGTATGTGGTACTATCATCATTATCTTTGCATCTTTTGGCATCAATATTATGAACATGTGTATCACTACGATCAAGATTCAATAAACCATTCACATTGGGTGCATGACCATAGAAGGTATTATTCATGTAAACAGAATAACCATTATTCTCTGACTTAAAGGAATAACCGCATTACAATAAACATGATCTAATCATGTTCATGCTCAATGCAGACACCAAATAACATTTATCTAGGTTCAACGCTAATCCCGAAGGTAGCGATGGTGGTCACATCAACCTTGGGAACACTTCCAACACACATCGTAACCTCACCTTTAGCTAGTCTCCATTTATTCCACAGCTTTTCTTTCGAGTTACCAATATTAGCAACTGAACCGGTATCTAGTACCCAGGTGCTACTAGGAGTACTATTAAGGTACACAGGAATAACACGCATATCAAATATACTTTTGTTGAAGTTGCCAGTCTTCTTATCTACCAAGTATTTGGGGTAGTTTCACTATGAGTGACCGTTCCCATTACAGTAGAAGCACTTAGTCTCGGGTTTGGGTTCAACCTTGGGTTTCTTCACTGGAGCTGCAACTGGCTTGCCATTGATTTAGTTTCCCTTCTTTCCATTGCCCTTCTTGAAACCAGTGGTCTTGTTAACCATCAAAACTTTATGCTCCTTCTTGATTTTTACCTTCGTGGCCTTAAGCACCGCGAACAGCTCGAAGACTGGCCTAGTAATCATCCCTTGCATGTTATAGTTCAACACAAAGCTCTTGTAGCTAGGTGGTAGTGATTGGAGAACTTTGTCAATCACTATCTTATCTGGAAGATTAACTCCCACTTGATTCAAGCGACTGTAGCACCCTAACATTCTGAACACATGCTCATTGGCTGAGCTATTCTCCTCCATCTTGTAGGCAAAGAACTTGTCAGAGGTATCATACCTCTCAACACGAGCATGAGCCTGAAATACAAATTTCAGCTCTTGGAGCATCTCATATGTTCCTTGGCTTTCAAAAGGTCTTTGGAGCCCCGATTATAAGCCGTAATGCATGGCGCACTAAACTGTCAAGTAGTCATAGCAACGTGTCTACCAGATGTTCAAAACATCTACAGATGATGCTAGAGGGGTTGGCACACCGAGTGGTGCATCAAGGACATAAGCCTTATGTGCACTAGTGAGGACAATCCTCAGACTACGGACCTAGTCCACATAATAGCTTACGATATCTTTCAACTTACTCTTTCTCTGGGAACGTATTAAAATAGGGAGCTACAGCGCGAGCTATTGATCTACAACATAATTCGCAAAGAAAACTTAGACTATTGTTCATGATGATGAGTTCAATTAATCATATTACCTAAGAACTCCCACTCAAATCAACATCCCTCCGGTCGACCGAGTGTGACATGATCCAAATTCACGAACCCAAGACTGATCATCATGTGAGATGAGGTGGTTTCAATGGTGCACATCTCCATGTTGATCATATCTGCTATATGACTCATGTTCGACCTTTCGATCTCTTGTGTTTCAAGGCCATGGATGTACATGCTAGGCTCGTCAAGTTAACCCAAGTGTTCCGCATGTGCAAAAATGGCTTTCACCCGTTGCATGCGAACGTAGAGTCTATAACACCGGATCATCATGTGGTGCTTCAAAACGACGAACTTTCGCAATGATGCACACTTGGGGAGAACACAATTTTATCTTGAAATTTTAGTGAGGGATCACCTTATAATACTATCGTCGTCCTAAGAAAAATAAGATGCATAAAAGGATTAACATCACATGCAAATCATAAGTGACATGATATGGCCATCATCTTGTCCTTCTGAACTCCATCTCGAAAGCACTAGCATGATCTCTATCATCACCGACATGACACCATGATCTCCATCATCGTGTCGTCATCGGGGTTGTCACGCCAACCATGCTTCTACAACTATTGCTACCGTTTACGGATAGAGTAAAGCATTACATAGTGCTTAATGATTGACATTCATGTCATACAACAATTAAAGACATCCCTATGGCTCCTGCCGATTGCCGTATTCATCGACATGCAAGTTGTGATAATCTATTCAAAACATGATGATATCATATGTCAAATATATCTCATCATGTCTTTGGCCATATCGTATCACAACATACCCTCAAAAACAAGTTAGACGTCCTCTACTTTTTTGGTGCATGTTTTACATGGCTGCTATGGGTGACTAGTAAGAACTGTTCTTATCTATGCAAAGCCACAACGGTGATATTCAAGTTGCTATTCAACCTTCTATAAGGACCGCCTTTGTCAAATCCGATTCAACTAAGGTGGGAGAGACAAATACCCGCGAGCCATCTTTATGCAACAAGTTGCATGTTAGTCGATGGAACCGGTCTCATGTACGTGGACATGTAAAGTTGGTCTAGGATGATTCATCCCACAATACCGCTAAATCAAGATAAGACTAAGGAAGGAAGCAGTCTGAATATGAACACCCACAAACTCCTTTGCGTTCTACTCGTGATGTCATCTACGCATGGACCTAGCTCTGATATCACTGTTGGGGAACGTTGCATGGGAAACAAAAAAGTTCCTACGCTCACCAAGACCAATCTAGGAGATGAAAATCTACGAGAGGAGAGATTGGATCTACATACCCTTGTAGATAGCTAAGCGGAAGCGTTAAGAAACGGGTTGATGTAGTCCAACGTCTTCGCGATCCAATCACGATCCGTCCCACGAACTCCCGGTCAAGTGCTGAACGGATGGCACCTCTGCGTTCAGCACATGTGTGGCTTGATGACGTCTCCTCCTTCTTGATCCAGCAAGAGAGGGAGGAGAAGTAGATGGGATCTAAACCAGCACGACGACGTGGTGGAGATGGTGGTGGAGCAATCCCAGCAGGGCTTCGCCAAGCGCTATCATAGGTCCGATCTGAGGAGAAAACGAAGTAACAGCAGAGGCATGGCTGCCTCCAGGGCATGGAAATTGGTGTGCCCAGCCCCCCACGCCCCTCCAAATACATATAGGGGTGTGGGAGGCATGGGGACGCAGCCTTAGTCCCTCCTCCAAGGAGGGGAGGCGTCCAAGGGGAAGGAGTGCCCTCCAAGTCAAGTGGAGGGCCCTCCCCCTTAGTGTTTCCATTCCCCTAGGCGCATGGGCCTCTTTGGGGCTGGTGTCCCTAGCCCAATAAGGCTAGGACGCCCCCTACAGCACATGCACGCCCTAGGTGCTGGAGTACCCTTACGGACTCCTTTGGGACTATCTAGAACCTTCTAGAACCTTCCGGAAGCTTCCCAGTACAATATCTGTAAAACCTGAAACTTTTCCGGTAGCCAAAATATGACTTCCCATATATAAATATAGACCTCATGACCATTTTGGAGCTCCTCGTGACGTCCGGGATCTCATCCGAGACTTCGAACAGCATTCGGTCACCAACGTGAATATCCCAATGCTACTCTAGCGTCATCGAACGTTAAGCGTGCGGACCCTCGGGTTCGAGAATCATGTGGACGTGACCGAGAGACCTCTCCGGTGAATAACCAATAGTGGGACCTAGATGCCCATATTGGTTCCCACATATTCCACAAAGATCTTTATCGGTCGAACCACGATGCCGAGGATTCAATCAATCCCGTATGCAGTTCCCTTTGTCTAGCGGTATGTTACTTGCCCAAGATTCGATCATCCGTATCTCCATACCTAGTTCAATCTCGTTGCCAGTAAGTATATTTACTCGTTCCGTAATACAAGATCTCGCGACTAACTCCTCAGTCACATTGCTTGCAAGCCTGTTGTGATGTTGTATTACCGAGTGGGCTCTGAGATACCTCTTTGTCACACGGAGTGACAATTCCCAGTCTTAATCCATGCCAACTCAACAGACACCATTGAAGATACCTGTAGAGCATCTTTACAGTCACCTAGTTATGTTGTAACATTTGATACACACAAGGTATTCCCCTGGTGTCAGGGAGTTGCATGATCTCATTGTCTTGGGAACATATAATTGACATGAAGAAAGCAGTAGCAATAAACTAATATGATCAAATGATATGCTTACGGTTGGGTCTCGTCCATCCATCATTCTCCTAATTATGTGATCATGTTATCAAATGACAACTCATGTCTATGGTTAGGAAACCTTAACCATCTTTGATCAACGAGCTAGTCTAGTAGAGGCTCACTAGGGACACGTTGTTGTCTATGTATCCACACATGTATCTGAGTTTCCTATCAATACAATTCTAGCATGGATAATAAACGAATATCATGAACAAGGAAATATGATAATAACCAATTTATTATTGCCTCTGGGGCATATTTACAACACACTCATCCAAAATGACCACAGGTTATGCTGTGATTGGCTTTAAGTTTCTATTATTTGTTATTTCCAAGCAAAAATAGTTATCTGTCATCTGGGGTAGATGCCACCCTAGCAGCCGATGTACAATCTAAGCACGTACGGATTGAGCTTCAAGGTTCCAACGGCTAGGCGGGCGGCGCTCATTAGTATTGGTTCATGGCGAACCTTTAGTACCGGTTCGTGCCACGAACCGGTACTAATGAGATGGTGGCACGCTGTTGTCAGGCTGGGGCCCCACTAGCACCTTTAGTACCGGTGCGAGCCATGAACCGGTCCTAGAAGAATATTATAGGTTTGTTTAGGTACATCGTAACAAAATTTAGTTCCACCTTGCCAAGCGAGAGGGACTCGCAACGGTTTATAAGCCCTGAGTGCAGAGACGAGGAGGAGAGGTGCAATGCTCACCTACACGTTGCTTAGCTTCAGGCCTTGAGGAAATGGTGTAGAGCACGAAGCTATGTGTAGTTTCTCAAGGCCTGAAGCTAAGCAACGTGCAGGTGAGCATTGTGCCTCTCCTTCATTTTTAATAACTTATTACAACTCCAGACTTTTTGTGCGTTCAGTATGCACCATTCAAAGCCACGTCATCAACTTTCAACCCTATCTTGCATCATTTGCTATTTTTCATGCATTTAATGATTTTTTTTGAGCTAAATGACCCTGGGCATGAAAAGCACAACAAATGAACTCTGAAAAGGTTGAAAGTCGGCATGGTATCATCATTTCACCCACATAGCAGGTGCTAAAAAGTTGAGAGGGTTACGGCAACAACTTGATGCACTTCATGTACAAATTGGACAATCTCTTTCGAAGTATCAAGGTTCCGGATGAAAACTCATCTAATACAAAGGCAATTAACTTTTTAATAACTTATTACAACTCCAAACTTTTTGCGCGTTCAGTAT
>LR738714.1:389446734-389494596 GCA_902687465.1 Secale cereale
CCCCCCCACACACACACATATTTTTACTTATTTTCTGCTTTCTGTTTTTTATATTAATGTCAAAGTTTTAGCTAGCTAGATGATTAGATTAATGTCAAATTGCTAATTAGATGATCGAATTAGACATTTTCTTTCACTAGATGATTGTATATGGAAGAAAGTTGCTACTAGTTAAAATTCTATATGAGATTTGAATTAGTAAGTGCTTAGTTGAATTAGTACGAAAATTAATAAGTGCTTAGTTGAATTAGTAAGTGCTTAGTTGAATTAGTAAGAAAAATAATTATTTTTATTTATAGTAAGTGCTTAGTTGAACTAGTTGAATTAATAGAACTAGTTTATTTTTAATAACAAATTTTAGCTATATGAGATTTGATGATCTAATTAAATTTCACTATAGAACTAGTTTATTTCTAGTAAGAAAAATAATAGAACAAGATTATTTTTAGTAAGTTCTTAGTTGAATTAGTTGGTGAGCTAAAAGTCCACCTCCTCCTTCCACTCCTCGGTGTTGAATAGAGTAGAACTAGGCTATTTAGTTAATTATGCTTCTTAACTAAATGAAATGTTCGGATTATAAGATTTTCAATTAATGTTTCAAGTTTCAACTATGAACATAGGAAATGTTTGACGATGAAAATGATTTCGGTATGTGCGAATACTGCGAAGACGAGCGCGGCATGTGCGACAGAAATTTCCTAGTTGATGGTAGGCGCTTTAGCTTCAAGCTGGATGAGACCTTCGAAGTGGATACAGTAAGTCACAACGACAAGTCTTTTTTCGTAATTAAGCATGACTTCTGCTTCATTTACTTCAACTTACAATTTTATTTTTTTACTATTCTACTAGTGTATCCCATGCCATGCAAGAATTTTTGTCTTGATTAAGATTGGGTGCAGTCCTACGGAAACTATGGAGGTAAAGAGAGTTCACTTGAGGACCGAGCATGGTTATACTTTCGATGCAAAATTATACAATGCAGACACCTATGCCTATTTTGAATGCAAAAATTGGAGAGCACTATGCAAGGCTTATGCATTTCAGCCTGATATGCTTATCACCTTTGATATTCGTCCGGAAGATTATGATATTGAAGGTAATATCGACATCTGGGTCGATGTGCAGACACCTCCAGTTCTACCACTATGTGAGTTTCTCAACCACATATTTATGTCTTCGATATTGTTTATTAAGAAATAATTGACAACTAATTTATATTGGCAGCTTATTTCCATTCAAGCAAACATGTCCGGCGCTTGGTAGACATGACCTGCTACTGTCCCGGGGCTGAACTAAATTGTGAGGATATAATTCATTATGTTTCATGGCTTGAGGATATTGATACTGTCAATACAATTTATTTTCCTGGACTTCGAAATATTAGTACTCAAAATGTGCGACCACTAGCGTGCGTATTGAACTACGGTCACATCTATTTAGGAAAGATGGTAAGATTTTTACTATTTTTCCTCAGTGCATCTTTTGCAAACATTATTTTTAAGCTAAACTTCATTGCTAAGTATGTTACTACAATGTTCTTCAATAGGGACTCCCGATGATAGTTGTACCTCAATGGATCAAGCATAAAGGTCGCATGACAATGGTTAGCTTACGGCCAAGACATCCTACATTGCTCTTTAGTGCATTTAAGATTTCTCGAAGCGAGCAAGTCTTAGTAGTTAAAGACTGGAGCAAAATTGTGAAGGATCACAACAGAGAAGTACTAGGGGGCAGCAATCAGAAGCGCGACCCACAATTAGGAGACAGTTTCATCTGCATGCTCTAATATGATGAAGAAGGAGTGCCACACATGTTCTATGCTATTTTACCTGAGAGAGAGAGAGAGAGAGAGAGAGAGAGAGAGAGAGAGAGAGAGAGAGAGAGAGAGAGAGAGCAGTAGGAGTGATTAGCTAGCTATAATGAGATTGAAAATGATCGATGATGTGCTACACACTATGAATATGATGATTATTAGCTAATGTTGTTGGTGATGATATGATGCAAGAGTTTTTATATTAATATGATGATGATGATGATGATGATGATGATGATGATGATGATGATGATGATGAGTTATTAAATCATTGGGTGAAAGAACCGCAGATTAGTTTCAAGTGAATGGATCCTAAGTGATCAAGTCATGGACTAATCCGTGGTTCTTTCACCTAGTGATTTCATAACTCATTATAATGTAAAAACAATCTCTTAATTGCTACTGTACATATGTAAAAACAATCTCTAAATTGCATAGGGGGTCATGTCCCTGGGTTCTTAATTCTACATAACAGGGGGGCCAGTGCTGATGGTGTTGGTCCCAAACGGGCAACCCGCAGGGCCACCACGGGGAAACTCGAGGTCTGGCTCCTGTAGCTTGTCCCATCCGGTCGTGGCCTGAGACGAGATACATGCGGCTACTATCAGGGTGTCGGCACGCCGGGAGGTCTTGCTGGATTAGTTTTACCTTTGTCGAAATATCTTGAGCACAGGATTCCGAGGATACTCGGGTCTTCCCAATTTGGAGTTGCGACTCCGCAGATCGTGAGCTTGTGATGGGCTAAGTTGGGACACCCCTGTAGGGTTATGAACTTTCGAAAGCCGTGTCCGCGGTTATGTGGCAGATGGGAATTTGTTGCTATCAGGTTGTAGATAACTTGACACCATATCCTTAAGAATACACTACATGTGTGAGTAACCATGATGGTCTCTTTCCGAAGGACTTCGGGAAGTGAACACGATGGGGTTATGCATGAACGTGAGTAGTTACGATCACTTATTGATCATCTTTGGTGACCGTTGGCACATATTCTCTTCTCGCTCTGACTTCGTAAGCTAGTATGCTTAGTGCTTGCTACAGCCACTTTATTTACCTCACCACACATAAAGGCTTTGTTAGTTTTGATACCCGGGAATGGGATTGTTGAGTCCTTGTGACTCACAGATTACTACACATACTAGATGCAGGTACAGCCGAGAACGATGCAGGAGATGGATCAGAACTTCAGTGGGAGTTCGATGAAGAGCATGGCCGTATGTATGTGATGTATTCCGATGATAAGTAGTGGTTCCTACTAGGGGCGGTCAGTGTTAGGCCCAAGATGCGATTCTATCCCGATCACGTGACACTTACGTGATTGGGACACAACCGCATTTCGGGCGCTTAGCAAGATGGATATCATTACATCATACCATTACATACATACATGGGGGATACAACAATTCATACAAGACACATGAATACAACAACATCAATACAAGACATCCGACTACGGATGCAAACATGAAAAGCACAACGACATCCATCTGCTATCCCAGGTTGCCGACCCGGAACCTAACCCAAGACTGGAAAAGAAGAAGAAGAAGAAGAAAGAACTCCAACAAAAGAACATCGCTCTCACGTCGAGTCATCGGAAACCTGCACCTGCAACTGTTGTTGTAGTATCTGTGAGCCGCGAGGACTCAGAAATCCCATAACCATGGGTAACAAGACTATCAAAGCTTAATGGGTAGGAAGAGGTTAAGTGGTGAGGTTGCAGCAGCAGCTAAGCAATATATATGGTGGCTAACTTACGAGTACAAGAATAAGATGAGCATCTACGCAAACGGTCGCAAACTAGTAATGATCGCTGAAGATCCTGAACTACCTACGAGTCAAACATAACCCCAGTGTGTTCTCTTCTCAAAGTGAAAAGAGACAGTCACAGTTACTCACACAGTTCGTGTGTTTTACTTCGGATCCTCTGACAAGTTTTCTACAATCGGACATTAACAAATTCCAATCTGCCACATAACCGCGGGCACGGCTTTCAAAAGATCATAACCCTGCAGGGGTGTCCCAACTTAGCCCATCACAAGCTCTCACGCTCAGCAGAAGTAATAATAAATATTACCCCTTATCTTAGGGTAGGCCCGATCAGACTCGGAATTCCCGGTGCACAAGACATTTCGACAATGGTAAAACAAGTCTAGCAAGACCTCCCGGCGTGCCAACACCCTGATAGTAGCCGCGCGTATCTCGTCTCAGGCCACGTCCGGATGAGCATAGCGTACAACAACCAAACCCCAAGTTTCCAAGGGGGCGCCGCAAACGACTCTATTTGGGACCAACACCATCGGCACTGGCCCCCCTGCAATGTAGAAAACTGTCTGAGTGGGTCCCCATATACCCAACCGTGTAAGGAACGCAAAATCAGGGAACATAACGCCGGTTTATCGGCTCCTAAGGCAGCATGAGTGGAACAAAACACCGAGCAAAAGGCCAAGCCTTCCACCCATGCCCAGTATATAGGTGTGTTAATATATATAAGACATCTTGTGATATTCCAACAACAAGTTCCAACAAGGAACAATCTTCATCTTCACCTGCAACTAGCAACGCTATAAGAGGGGCTGAGCAAGCGGGTAACATAGCTAAACAACGGTTTGCTGGGAAGGTGTCAAAGGTTAGAGGTTTCATGGCAACAAGGAGAGGGGCTGACAAAAGATAGGTAGCACGACATATAACGATAGCATCGAGACAACTAAGCATGGCAATGATAGTAAAGGTATCCAAGGGGATGGTCATCTTGCATGAGATCCCACAAGGAAGAAGAATGAGTCCATGAAGTAGACGAAGAAGAAGCCTTGAAGACGAACCACGTGTAGACGAATGAATCCTCACGATCGCAACGGAACAAGCACTAACGAGAAGAAGCACACAACAAAGTAAACACCCAACACAAGAACACGACAAGATGCTCAACCAAGTATGCAGCAAGACAAGTCTATATGATGCAATTCATGGAAAGTGATGAAACACACAAGAACAACACAAAACAACAAGTTTAAATGAGGCCGGAAACGACATATAACAATTCTGGTAAGTCCACATATGCACATTTTGAAATTGGTCCAGATCTGAAAAAACCTTAAGTTAAAGTTGTTAAACACCAATTTAACATGCACCATGATGACCTACTCTAAATTCTAGTCAAGTTACATATAAATTTTGTTTAATTCGGAGCTACGGCCTAGAAGATATGAGCAAAACAAGACAAGCATGGCAACGGTGCAAGATGCACCCAAACATCAAGCAAACACACTCCAAACATGTAAAAAAAACATGATATTATGCTCCAATGTGCAAAAACACACAAGTTTCATATAAGACACGCTCAAAACGGAGCAACGGGCTAAAAGATACTAGCAAAACAAGTTTCAATGCAAAGCTGAAGTTAACAGCCACATCGCAACTTTGGAGCAAGGTAAATATATGCTACAGCACCCAAACATGATAACAAGAGGCATGGATGTGAAATAGACATGATGCTTAACAAGCATGAACTTAGAACACACCCAAAAACTTGCTGGAACACTTTTAAACAATCATGGAAAGTTGCAATAAATTTATCCAGACTTAGTCAAAATCTAGGAAGGCAAGCACATCATCACGATGCTGCCTTCGGAGGCACAAAACAACAAGCATATCAACTCTATCAAGTATATAAAGATCATGGACATGTAATAGACATATCATACATCAAACAACTCCATTGGAGCAACTCCATAGGAGGCATGGATCAATAACAACAAGCTTCACCAAATTGATCATGCTGATAAAAGACAGGTAAAATTTATAGCAACTTGAGAGCAAGAAATAAATAAGCTACAGCAGGTCATATGTGCAAATAAGGGCATGGATGGATAGAGCATAACATGGACAACAAGACATGATCATAGGCCACTCCAAAACAAGCATGGATTTGAGTGGGGCATCAAGCAAACATAGCATCAGGTTAAACAGATTCTAGACTTAGCAGTTTTTTCTCTAAGTATAAAACAGCAACAACAACATGGCATGTTTACAAGCTTGTTTAAGTCACCTCAAGGCATATCATGGAAAGTGGATTGCACCATAGCAAAGACCATATTATTGTGCTTCTAAAACATATAGACATGTGGCATGAAGACAACCACACCAATAGCAATGAGCAAGTCAAAACAGCATCTCACAACAAGTTTCAGCACTTATCAGCCACGTGCACTTTTGCAACAGAGATTAACATGGCAATATGACATCTAACATGAATGCTACAGCAACCAACATGTAGAGCACTTCACAATGAACAGTTTGACATATCATATGCTCCATTTGGATAAACATGCACAAAGTTACAAGCATCACAAGTATGCAACAAAATTACAGTCAACAGCAGTTTTAAACATATAGCACTCTTGCAACGATGATTAGGGCATCAAGATGAAGTCAAACAAGCATGCCACAATGGAACAAAATGAAGAGCATATCACAACGATCATTTTGACATATTATTCACTCAATTTGGACATACACGCAAAAAGTTACAGCCACTCATAGTATGCATATATGACGTATGAAATTCACAAACAGCCATTTTTTAAACTCCGAAAAAAAACAGAGTGGGCGCAGTTTAGCTAAAGTGCGCACGGGGCGAGATATAGGCGTGTGCTCACCTAGTGGGCTTGGCCCAGGGGAGGCGAGGAAGGCGGGCCCGGTCGGCCAGCGCTGCTGGGCCAAAGCGCGCTCGGCCTTGGCGGAGCAGGGAGGTGGGCCTCATGGGCCCGGCTGGCCCACGCGAGCACACAGGCCCGAGCGGAGGGCTCGCCCTCCTCCTCCCGATGACGACGTGCGACCGCAGCCGCAGGAACCGGCGGCGGCGCCGGTGAGGGACCCGGCCGGAGGACGGGGCAGGGAGGCCGGCGGCGAGGGAAACCGGGCGGAGGCTATGGATCCGGCCTCGGGGCCGCCGGATATGGCGAGGAGGGGCGGCGCCGGCCCTTGGCTTGCGAGGCACAACGAGTGGCGGCGCTCTCCGGCGATGTGCGAGGCGGCAGCGCACAGAGGAGCGGGCGGCGGGGACGCGGAGGCAGGTGGCGACGCAGCTACTCCGGCGAGGCTCCGGCGACCGGAGCGAGGAGGCGCGGGAGCGCGGGCTTGCGCAGGCGGCGGCGGACGAACGGGCTCGGCCGGGCCCGATCTTGGCCCGCAGGGCCGCGGCGAAGTGGGGTGCTGGCGGCGGTGACGTGGCGGCGCGTGAGTGGAGGAGAGCAGGGCGGCGCTGACGTGTCGTGCCCCGATTGGCTGAAGCGATGTGGAGGGGCTGTGGACACGTCCGGGAGGCGGGTGGACATGTCCGGCTGCGCGGTGGGAGCGGGGCTAGGGTTTCATCTGCGAAAAAACGGAGGGAGACACACACACACACACACACACACACACACACACACACACATATATATATATATATATATATATATATATATATATATATATATATATATATATATATATAGGTAGGTAGAGGGAGCTAGGAGTGTCCAAATGAGGAGCGGTTTTCGGCCACACGATCCTGGTCCGACGACCGAGAGCATGGAGGGGGTTAGGATGAGCTTGTGGGCTAGTGTGAAGGGGTGCTGGGCCAAAAGAGAAAAGGCTTCCAGCGGTTAACACAGTTAATCATTGGGCTATCAAACGAACTCCGAACGCGACGAACCTTGACAGGCGGCCTGTCTACACTATAATAAGACCACACGCCAAGTTTCAACCCATTCCGAGAACATTTTCCGGCCACTCATAAAATAAATATACGGAGGTGCCGCGGGCACGTGCAAGTGTGTCTGGGCTCAGAACGGACAACGGAAAGGACGAGGGGACTCGGACGGATGCAAGTTTTGAAAACATGATGATGCAATGCACATGATGACATGACAAAATGCAACACGCAAGCAGATGACATGGCAACGACAACGAATAACTGGCTGACACCTGGCGCATCGGTCTCGGGGTGTCACAACACTCCCCTACTAACAAGAGATCTTGTCCCGAGATCTTAGGAACGAGACGGAAGAGAAAAAGGACAAATAAAGTGAAATGAAAGAACCTTGAGAGGTTGAACAACTTGGAAGAAAGGATACAACAGAGATGAACGAAGTTGCAAAGACTTCGTTAGACAAGAGGAACAATGAACCGTCGAGAACCAAAAGGTTGAAAGGCACGAAACAAGAGCTGAAGGAACAAGAATGAATTCGAAACCACTCCGGTTAATAAGAGATAGAAAGGAATCTCCACGAAGGAATTCGGGCAGCACTCCGGCCGACAATGGAAGAAATAGAACATGAACTTGAGAAAATGGAATAATAGTTGACGAGATGAACAAGACAATGCCTCTGGAAGAATTGCAAGAGTGAAATGACAAGAACGGATACGAGAACAACAGGTTCCACCGCGAATGAATTTGAAAGAGGATCTTCAAGGGAAAGTTTTGAACGGAGTTGTTGAGAAGATCAACAAAAGAATAAGCTTGTTATGGACTTATTTAAACATCTCAAGACTTGAGGTGAATTATGCCACAACCAAAGATTGAATAGATGAGAATGATGAAAGGAATGCAAAACTCCATTCCAAAAGAATAGGGAGAATTATATGCATCTCGGGACACAAAGAGTAATGCTTGAGCTGCTGAACAAGAATTTGATGAACACTTGAAGAATGAATTACTCATAATGAACCACCATGAAGAACTCCGTAACAAGAGGATGACGAAGGATGAAAAAGAATAATAATAAAGCCTTGCGATGATTCAGATGGATGATCCGACGAGACAGCCGAGAAAATTTGAGCTCCGGAAAGAAAAGAATAAAAACACTTGGAACTAGAATTTATTCGTCAAGAATAAATTCCGAAGGAAGGAATAAATCAACTTGATGGAAAAGAATAAGAATTATGTTATGCTTCTCCTCCATCAATTAAATTGATGTGAAGCAATGGATTTGCTTATCACTTATTCGCGTTGAAATGACTAAGGGGAGATATGGCACAACACTTGTGAAAGTCTTCATGAACCACCGTCTGTATGTGACGTATTCCGACGATCATTAGTGGTTCCTACTAGGGGCGATCAGGGCTTGTGTTTGTGGTATCTTTCTCGTCTGATTTTCGTCCATAGTCGAACCCTGTGTTATTTGGATGAATGTATGTTATTGTATTCATTGTGTGACATGGCGAGTGTAAGCCAACTATTTTAAAATTTCATCCCCGAACTTTTACATGAGATGTGCAAAGATACCATACTTGAGATCATTCCAGCATGCACTTATGTCTCTAAGTCATGCCTCGACACTTAGGAGACATAGTCGCATCCTGGGGATTATAAGTTGGTAATCAGAGCCTTCTCTGACCTAGGAGTCTGTCGGGACCCCGATCCTAAGTCACATAGGTCTAGCCTGTAACACCTCATATCACTTTGCGGCCTCACGCACGGTATCCCCACGGGTGCCACCTTACCTGGCCCGGGACCGTTTGCGCATTTTGGCACACGTATATGATAGTGTCGCTAGCATCCATATGACAGAGAACCCGGGCCGACATGACCAGTTATAAACCAAAAGTGGCACTAAATTACAGAGACAGGCATACATGACCCAGCAACGAACGTGTCGGTCATCAACGTATGAACCCAAGTCGTAGCAAGCTACAAGGACTTAAAGGAACAACGCGTGACATTTCCCCTAAGGGACAGACACAGGAACGAAAAATGACACATGCCGGCCAGCCTAAGTGTTCCGGAGCAGTAGCAAGCTACCAAGGCTCAGTGGAAGCACTAGGAGACATATCCCTGTAAGATAGGCTACCAAGGGTAAACAACTAGGTGTTGGATCCCACACATAGCAATACACATTACACGTACGCATAACATGCAAGTATGTGCTGTACAACATGACATCACAACATAACTCAACAACTCATATAAATAAAAGCCTAGAAGAGCCATCATAACATTTATTACAAACAGAGGTCACATGACCCAACATACAGAGCATACAGGCAACGGAAGCATAACATGTCTGAGTACAGACAACTACAAATGAAAAAAAGGCTGAGAAGCCTGACTATCTACAAGACCCTCCCAAGGGTACAAGATTGTAGCTGAGGTAACAAGCTAAACGTCGAAGTCCATAACCGCGGACCCGGCTATTCGAATAGATCATGTTAACCCTGCAGGGGTGTACTTCTTCACACACGCTCTCGCCACTTACCGCCATGTACACATCGTGTATCTCGGCAACCTTCAAGCGGAAGCCTGGCGAGGGTGTCGGCCACGACCTGACTAACCACACAAGTCTCTAGTCCAGGTTTATCGCCTATTCGGGTTCCATCCGTAAGGAGATCCGGTCGGGGTGTCGGTCACGGCCCCAAACGATGTGCGCAGGGTTCCCAAGCCCACCTCGACGGATGGATCTACGCTTGGTACACCGTGCCACAGTGCCTCGTCTGTTCCAAGCCCACCTGTATCGGGTGTAACTTGGTAGACTACTAACACAACCTACAAACACCAGAAACTAGTTGCAACTCCTGGACAGAGATCTAGTTGATTAATAAGTCGAGAGGGGTCGAGTTACCGGAACCCAATGTGTGGTAGTAGCTAGTCATTGGACAACTTACACATAACTCAGTTCTTAAGGACGGTCCCAGTGAGACAACCCACCATGTACTCCTACATGGCCTCTCACCGCTACCTTTACCAAATCGTGTTCATACACTTAGCTCACACACAGTAGGACATGTTCATCACCATTCTAATTCATCCCCGATGAATCAGACCTGACACAACTCTAAGCAATAGCAGGCATAACCAGAAAGCATGAATGAGTAGGCACAACATGGCTCAAACAACTCCTACTCATGCTAGTGGGTTTCAACTATTTACTGTGGCAATGACAGGTCATGCAGAGGAAAGGAGTTCAGCTACCGCAGCAAAAAGCAGTTCAATCATTGTTGCCCTAATGCAGTAAAGTAGAGCAGGAGCGTGAGAGTGGGATTGTATCGGAATGCTCAATGGGGCTTTGCTTGCCTGGCACTTCTGAAGATAGTAAAGTTCTTCGTCTGTGTCATCGATCTCATATCGTCGGAACAACGTCTACTGAGAGGGGGCAAACACCGACAACAGAAAAGGAACACAATCAATGCAATGCAACAATATGATGCATGATCATGACATGGCAATATGCTGTGGTTTGAGCTAATGCAACTAGCAACAATTTAAATGAAGTTGGTTTGAATCCAAGATTCAAATTCAAACTCCATATGTGATTATTTAATTATCATTTAATTGATTTGACCTGATCAGCAGGTTTAACTTGTTCAAACATGCATGAAAATGCCATAAACAGATTCCTCATATTTTTCTGATCATTTTTCATATATAACTTATTTTCATCTGAGCTACGGTTGATTTTATATGATTTTAATAAGTTTAAAGCATTTTCTGGAATTTCTAAACTTTTTCTGATTTATTTTAATTCCAGAAAGGCTTTATTGCGTCAGCACTATGTCAGGCTGAGGTCAGCAGGTCAACTAACCGGTCCATGTCAACCTGACCGGTGGGACCCACCTGTCAGTGACACGGGTACTAATCCCGGTCAAAACCAGCGCTGACTGGGGTTTGACCAGGGCTAGGGCCCACTGTCAGTGGCTGTGAGGTGGCTAACTACGGCGGTGTTAGTGCTAATTACGGTGCCACGTCGGCGGTCGCCGGAGTTCGGCCGGCGGCGACCATACCCACGATGGCAACTCGCCGGACTTGAGCTACAGGCGGCGGCTGGACTCGTGGGGACCACCAGAAGGTAGCCCGCGCTCGTCCGCATCTAACAGAGTGATTGGGAGGCCTTGGGGTCGCCGGAATCGACCGCACCGACAAGCGGGGCGGCGCCGAGTTTGGACGTCGACGAATTCGACGCCGCAGGGCACGGCGGGAGCAACGGTTGGCTGCTACGGCCCCGTGGTGACGCGCTGAGTGCGGTGATGCACTCGGACATGGGTGGCAGCAGCGGTGGCCGCGGCTGAGCCATGGCCGGCGGCAGGAGCTCACGGGTGCCACAGGGAGGTCAGTTAGGGCTCGGGGCAAGGAGGTAGACAGGGGGAGGGGCTCATGGCGATTCAGACGAGCAGGCCGGCGAGGTCGGGGAAGCACGGACGGCGACGAATCGACGGTGAGGTTGTCGGCGGCCGGAGGTTGAAGATGAGGTCGGGGAAGACGCCATGAGGCTCCCGAGCTCGCGTGCGTGGGCGTGTAGATCCACGGGTTCGTGGCGGGGCTCGTGGTCACTTTGCGGGGGCATGGGAAAGGCTCTGGCCGCGAGGTTCACGACGGCGAGCTCGCACGGCTCTCGGTCATGGCGAAAAGAGGCGAGGGAGAACGAAGGGGGAGAGTGGGAGAGGTCGGGCGGATCGGGACGTCACCGAGGCATTCATCCACGCGTCCAGAAGCTCAGCGGTAGCAGGAGGTGGCCGGGGCGCGTGTGCGCGCACGGCGGCCACAGGCCTCGCGTCCTTCTGGCGCGAGGTAGGCGATGACTGGCACTGTGGGCCAAATGGGCTGCACAGTGCTGGGCCGGCTCTGGTGCACGTAAGCAGCCCAGGTGAGCTCTTCTCTCTCTCTCTTTTCTAATTCTTTCTGTTTTTCTATTTTCTGCATTTGTTTTGGCTTTATCTAAAATACTAAAACAAGCTCAAAATTCATGAAACTGCTTGAGGCTACTGTTTGGATTATTTCCAACAGTAAACATTTTAGTTCAAGAATATTTGGACATTTAAAATAGTATATAGCATTTAAATGCCCAAATGCAAATACTTAAGATTTAATTCAAAAATCCAGAATGGCCCTATAAAAGTGTGCACCATTTTTGACAGAGGTTCTAGACCAATTCAAAAATCATGAACATTTTCAAAGTCATTTTGGGTCAATGAAAATATTTTTAGGTTGAACCTAGTTGAGTTCTTTTGGTGCTAGGGTTTGATCAAACCCCATTTCAAGATTCTGAGAAAATAGACATGATGCAACAGACAAGTGCTATCCTAATGCAAGGTGAAACTGGGGATGTGACATCTCACCCCCACTAAACAAGAATCTCGTCCCGAGATTCAAGACGTGAGGTAAGAAGGCACAGGGGACTCAAAGCCATCACAATCTTCTCGATTCAACTATCCTCCTCGAAGTTGCTGATTCATTGCACCATGTTGATCCTGACATCCTTGATTTCGAGATCTTTGTCCAACACAGTGATAACAGAAGAAACTCTGCAGGAATCGATCTTGCCAAAGATCGAGCAACTCAGATCAACTCATGGAGTGAGACGTTGAAACATCTCTTGAGTTGAGACACAGAACACTAATCCAGAGGAATGGAGTGAAAAAAACAATGAAGATTCACTTAACAAGCAATAATTCCCCACCTAAGAAGATGGTGATCGATACCACCAGACGGGGCACCTTGGAGAAGGTGACTCGTAAAGTTATTCCCTTAAGTGGCAAAAAGAATTACTTTTGATATAGATATCATTGAAATTATCTATACCAGCCTAAGGCAAATCACAATCGATCGTTTGACGGAGTCCGTAAGAATGACATTCTCCATCTAGCATGGATGATATGGACTACCTTGTTGAAGACAACATAATGGTGATTTTTGCTTATCACCGGAAATGGATGGGACCCATGGTAAAATGGCACATTGGCGGTGCAAGCTGGGAACAAAATGCAAATGTTGGGAATGATTCTGGTAACTACGAAGAAACCCAACAATAGAGAGTGAATCTACTCTTGGAGATGTTATAGCATAACAAAGAACACTGGGAGCAATCCCGGTTTGTGCCGGTGATAACACCTAGTGCTTGTGCGTGCTCTCAAGAACTTGAGCATTCCCATATTCATCAAGGTTTTACCAATATTCGTGTCAAGGATCCTGGCAACACCACATAATACCATGATTAATAACGATGGACGATGCAGATGCAAAGGAAGATAACACTTTCTCAGATTTCACTTTAGCAGAGCCAAGGGAAAAAATCTGGATGATCGACCGAGAGACATTTAGCACTCCGCTTCTAATGTTCTCCTTGATGTGCTAGTGCAACCCATTTATTTAAAATGGTTTGGTACCTAGAACGTCAAGTAAAAGGTCGGACTTCAGGAGCACAAAAATCCATAAGGAACAACTAGGGAGTAAATCCTATGAAGCCCTTATGGGGAGGTGGCCAACTTCTTCAATCAAGATACTACAACAATAGGTCTTCTGGCTGGGTGTGTTGGCCACGACATCCACTTTACCGGTTATCGAGAGACCAATATTATAGTTCTTGGAAAATGCTCCAACCATCATATCTGCGTGAGATTCAGTTCTGGTTGGTGTCAGGATATTCCAGACTCATCAAGTCTAGGAAGAAAAATGAAGGTTTGCAACACAAATCGACGAGATGACGTTGCAAGATTCTCGGGGAATGAACTGCGATAGTAAGATCCAAAACATGAGCTGGTTCTGATACACACATGTGAACATGCTGTCATAGACAAGCATGACCACGTAGTAGTCTTATAATAAAACACTACCGAGTTCGGGTGGGGAACCATCATCGAGGATATCTAAGTCCTTGCATAAGTCTTGCTCTTAAGAAGGAACTTCTTATCCTTGAACAAATCAATCAGCGGCTTGGTGTGTTAGGGATACATATAGAACGAAGGTTGCAAGTCTCCAAACCACAGAATACTTCGCACATATGCATGACTGACTTGGGATGATTCCACAGGAAGCAAAACAATCTTTTCTCAAATTCATGGTGGCAACTTGCATCAAATGCACATGAATTGGAGGAAGTCACTTCTTCCATCCAAGCGTAAGCTTCATGATGGAACATGAAGGCATTGCTTACAAAGTTTCCAACACTAGCTTAATGTCCAACAAAATCATGGAGAGGATAAGGATGTTGTCGATGGGCTCAAAAATAACTCATCCATGTTTCCATATAGGTGGAATTCCACAATTAAGTGAACACGGTGTTAGCATTGGGCAGACCAAGAGATATAACGGTGTATGCTCGAGGAATCAACCACGAGTAAGACAACATTACGAATATCGTTGGTTCTGATTTGACTTGGCGATAACCCATACTCAAATCAAAGTTTGGACAAGACAATAGATCCACAAATGATCACGGAGATCAATCGATGAAGATATCATCTTTCTTCAACACACAGACAAGATATCCCTTTGGAGTGAGCTATGTGGATTAAGCTTTTATCTTCCAACTCTCCAAGTTGTTGTTTAGCTTAACCAACTAGTTCAGGGGTATCCAACACAGAATCTTGGAGAAGGGGAGGTTTATAAGAAAACCAACTTGATCACGAACTCAATATAGCGGTCAGGGAACAACCTGGTAATCTTTCCGAGAAGATATTCGGAAACCACGAACCATCGATATGTTGCTAAGCCCGGAACATTCTTGCTTTTCAGGGCAAGATGATATGACCAAAAGAGCGAGAGATCGACACAATCCTAACTCATTGATCGGAGAGTGCACCATAAATAAGGACTAGGTAGCACGATCATTATTGGAATGATGATTTCGTATCCAACATACTAAGAATGAGATTATCGTCCATTAACTACCAGGCACGGAGTTGCTAGGAGTATTGGTTTCCCACATCATGATTCACTTGTCAGTATTCCAGTTACAACAACACGGAGACCAAGGAATGAACGATGACGGTGAGAAGCATCACTGTATCAAGAGTTCATAGGAGGTGGTGCAATTCCCACGACATTCTTGACATAAAGATGGTAATGCTCCAAGATAGAACATATTAGAAGCTGTATTAGTATTCTTCATCTGCGAAGTACAACTTCTTTGACCCAATCCTAGGTATGGATAAGGTACTGGAGTTTGTTTCTCCTAGTCATTCCAGAATAGAATGGCTTGACAGACCACAAGAGTAAAAGGCATCGATGAACACGAGTGCACAACTACTCCTGATTATCAAATGATAAACGAGGGTCATAATACCACTAAAGAGGGGCAATTCAAAGGAACAAATAACTTTCCAAGTTGTAGATGCATAGATTAACATGTCGAACGAGTTCAACATATTTCTTTCGGATAACCCATGCAGAAAGATAGAATTGGCAGAGTCACAATACATAATGGAGAACTACTCAAGAGCACTCTGGTTGTGATCTTTTGGTTTAGAAGAACTTCTGCCAAGGATGGTTCATGGTATTGGAAGAATGATATACCACGGACCTCGAGGACTATCACAAGGTTACTAATATCCTAAAGGGACAAGCAAATACTACCAACTGGAGGTAAGTGGAGTGAGTCTTGGGTTCAAGAACCCAGGAATAGAATGCCTACTAACTAAATGGCATCACGGGATGCTTTCGAGAATGATGGCCAGAATCATCACACCGGGAATATAAGCACTGCTAGATTACTGGGTGATTCTCTAAGATACTTAGGGTCATAATAATAACTCTGACATATGTGTCGAGGTAACAGAGTACCTCAACACACTGGTTAGTGTGGTTAATCTGGCCCAAAGGAGCATCGGGAACAGGAAGAAGGGAGTTGCAAATGCATCAGACCATTTAGAAACCTGGGATGACTCGGACAGCATAACGGCTGTAAATGCTCAAAAATACTTTTGAGACTCATGCACAAAGATAGCATAACCACTCGACATCATAATGTCAAGGTTCTGAGATCAACAGTTGAACACACAGAAGTAGTAGGAAATGAACTGAGGGTTGAATCCACTGTTAACGTGATCCTGAAAAATAGAATGAGAAGCCTAGTTCTTAATCCCCGTAGAAAGAAGAAGGTGACTCAGATCAGAAGGTCATAGGGTAAAGGAGTAAAAAGAGCCTTACGTTCCCTTCCACAATCAATTCCATTAATATAACTAAAGAGTTTCTAGACACGACTTCGACCAGTTTGGCTTACTAATCCTACATGCAGTCAGGCTCTGATACCAAAGCTGTCGGGACCCCGATCCTAAGTCACACAGGTCTAGCCTGTAACACCTCATATCACTTTGCGGCCTCACGCACGGTATCCCCACGGGTGCCACCTTACCTGGCCCGGGACCGTTTGCGTATTTTGGCACACGTATATGATAGTGTCGCTAGCATCCATATGACAGAGAACCCGGGGCGACATGACCAGTTATAAACCAAAAGTGGCACTAAATTACAGAGACAGGCATACATGACCCAGCAACGAACGTGTCGGTCATCAACATATGAACCCAAGTCGTAGCAAGCTACAAGGACTTAAAGGAACAACGCGTGACATTTCCCCTAAGGGACAGACAGAGGAACGAAAAAGGACACATGCCGGCCAGCCTAAGTGTTCCGGAGCAGTAGCAAGCTACCAAGGCTCAGTGGAAGCACTAGGAGACATCTCCCTGTAAGATAGGCTACCAAGGGTAAACAACTAGGTGTTGGATCCCACACATAGCAATACACATTACACGTACGCATAACATGCAAGTATGTGCTGTACAACATGGCATCACAACATAACTCAACAACTCATATCAATAAAAGCTTAGAAGAGCCATCATAACATTTATTACAAACAGAGGTCACATGACCCAACATACAGAGCATACAGGCAACGGAAGCATAACATGTCTGAGTACAGACAACTACAAAGGAAAAAAAGGCTGAGAAGCCTGACTATCTACAAGACCCTCCCAAGGGTACAAGATCGTAGCTGAGGTAACAAGCTAAACGTCGAAGTCCATAACCGCGGACCCGGCTATTCGAATAGATCATGTTAACCCTGCAGGGGTGTACTTCTTCACACACGCTCTCGCCACTTACCGCCATGTACACATCGTGTATCTCGGCAACCTTCAAGCGGAAGCCTGGCGAGGGTGTCGGCCACGACCTGACTAACCACACAAGTCTCTAGTCCAGGTTTATCGCCTATTCGGGTTCCATCCGTAAGGAGATCCGGTCGGGGTGTCGGTCACGGCCCCAAACGATGTGCGCAGGGTTCCCAAGCCCACCTCGACGGATGGATCTACGCTTGGTACACCGTGCCACGGTGCCTCGTCTGTTCCAAGCCCACCTATATCGGGTGCCACTTGGTAGACTACTAACACTACCTACAAACACCAGAAACTAGTTGCAACTCCTGGACAGAGATCTAGTTGATTAATAAGTCGAGAGGGGTCGAGTTACCGGAACCCAATGTGTGGTAGTAGCTAGTCATTTGACAACTTACACATAACTCAGTTCTTAAGGATGGTCCCAGTGAGACAACCCACCATGTACTCCTACATGGCCTCTCACCGCTACCTTTACCAAATCGTGTTCACACACTTAGCTCACACACAGTAGGACATGTTCATCACCATTCCAATTCATCCCCGATGAATCAGACCTGACACAACTCTAAGCAATAGCAGGCATAACCAGAAAGCATGAATGAGTAGGCACAACATGGCTCAAACAACTCCTACTCATGCTAGTGGGTTTCAACTATTTACTGTGGCAATGACAGGTCATGCAGAGGAAAGGAGTTCAGCTACCGCAGCAAAAAGCAGTTCAATCGTTGTTGTCCTAATGCAGTAAAGTAGAGCAGGAGCGAGAGAGTGGGATTGTATCGGAATGCTCAATGGGGGTTTGCTTGCCTGGCACTTCTGAAGATAGTAAAGTTCTTTGTCTATGTCATCGATCTCATATCGTCGGAACAACGTCTACTGAGAGGGGGCAAACACCGACAACAGAAAAGGAACACAATCAATGCAATGCAACAATATGATGCATGATCATGACATGGCAATATTCTGTGGTTTGAGCTAATGCAACTAGCAACAATTTAAATGAAGTTGGTTTGAATCCAAGATTCAAATTCAAACTCCATATGTGATTATTTAATTATCATTTAATTGATTTGACCTGATCAGCAGGTTTAACTTGTTCAAACATGCATGAAAATGCCATAAACAGATTCCTCATATTTTTCTGATCATTTTTCATATATAACTTATTTTCATCTGAGCTACGGTTGATTTTATATGTTTTTTAGAAGTTTAAAGCATTTTCTGGAATTTCTAAACTTTTTCTGATTTATTTTAATTCCGGAAAGGCTTTATTGCGTCAGCACTATGTCAGGCTGAGGTCAGCAGGTCAACTGACCGGTCCA
This sequence comes from Secale cereale, assembly GCA_902687465.1. Lineage (NCBI taxonomy): Eukaryota > Viridiplantae > Streptophyta > Magnoliopsida > Poales > Poaceae > Secale > Secale cereale. The sequence goes on from LR738714.1 coordinate 389,465,731, forward strand.
TGTCAACCTGACCGGTGGGACCCACCTGTCAGTGACACGGGTACTAATCCCGGTCAAAACCAGCGCTGACTGGGGTTTGACCAGGGCTAGGGCCCACTGTCAGTGGCTGTGAGGTGGCTAACTACGGCGGGGTTACTGCTAATTACGGTGCCACGTCGGCGGTCGCCGGAGTTTGGCCGGCGGCGACCATACCCGCGGTGGCAACTCGCCGGACTTGAGCTACAGGCGGCGGCTGGACTCGTGGGGACCACAAGAAGGTAGCCCGCGCTCATCCGCATCTAACAGAGTGATTGGGAGGCCTTGGGGTCGCCGGAATCGACCGCACCGACAAGCGGGGCGGCGCCGAGTTTGGACGTCGACGAATTCGACGCCGCAGGGCACGGCAGGAGCAACGGTTGGCTGCTACGACCCCGTGGTGACGCGCTGAGTGCGGTGATGCACTCGGACATGGGTGGCAGCAGCGGTGGCCGCGGCTGCGCCATGGCCGGCGGCAGGAGCTCACGGGTGCGACAGGGAGGTCAGTTAGGGCTCGGGGCAAGGAGGTAGACAGGGGGAGGGGCTCATGGCGATTCAGACGAGCAGGCCGGCGAGGTCGGGGAAGCACGGACGGCGACGAATCAACGGTGAGGTTGTCGGCGGCCGGAGGTTGAAGATGAGGTCGGGGAAGACGCCATGAGGCTCCCGAGCTCGCGTGCGTGGGCGTGTAGATCCACGGGTTCGTGGCGGGGCTCGTGGTCACTTTGCGGGGGTGTGGGAAAGGCTATGGCCGCGAGGTTCACGACGGCGAGCTCGCACGGCTCTCGGTCATGGCGAAAAGAGGCGAGGGAGAACGAAGGGGGAGAGTGGGAGAGGTCGGGCGGATCGGGACGTCACCGAGGCATTCATCCACGCGTCCACAAGCTCAGCGGCAAGCAGGAGGTGGCCGGGGCGTGTGTGCGCGCACGGCGGCCACACGCCTCGCGTCCTTCTGGCGTGAGGTAGGCGATGACTGGCACTGTGGGCCAAATGGGCGGCACAGTGCTGGGCTGGCTCTGGTGCAGGTAAGCAGCCCAGGTGAGCTCTTGTCTCTCTCTCTTTTCTAATTCTTTCTGTTTTTCTATTTTCTGCAATTGTTTTGGCTTTATCTAAAATATTAAAACAAGCTCAAAATTCATGAAACTGCTTGAGGCTATTGTTTGGATTATTTCCAACAGTAAACATTTTATTTCATGAATATTTGGACATTTACAATAGTATATAGCATTTAAATGCCCAAATGCAAACACTTAAGATTTAATTCAAAAATCGAGAATGGCCCTATAAAAGTGTGCACCATTTTTGACAGAGGTTCTAGACCAATTCAAAAATAATGAACATTTTCAAAGGCATTTTGGGTCAATGAAAATATTTTTAGGTTGAACCTAGTTGAGTTCTTTTGGTGCTAGGGTTTGATCAAACCCTATTTCAAGTTTTTGAGAAAATAGACATGATGCAACAGACAAGTGCTATCCTAATGCAAGGTGAAACTGGGGATGTGACAGAGCCCCCTGATTGATTGAACCGATGTCGGTTGAGTCTAGGCACACACACACAAAAATGATTTGAGTCCTATATATATATCGGAGAGTAGGATTTCTTTTTACTCCTCATCCCCTTCATCGCTCTGGTGAGGACTCCTGACGTTGTTTTATCTGCAGTACTCTCAAAATTTCACCAATTTTTTTTAGGATCACGCGGGTATTGTTTGGATTGTTCCGATATCTTTGTGACGAACAATTGTTCTCGATGCCTCCTGTCATTTAGGGGTTGTGGCAGTGTCCCAGGGAGTTGATCTCTGAGGTGTTGTCGTCAGAAATGTATCGTAGAGGTTCTAGAACACTAGAGGCGGCCGACATCGAAAACTCTTCTATGCATGTCTGGTGGTGAGATAACCCCGACGTCACCCAGTACTGGGGAGATAGTTCAGGAGTAATGCCACAGTTAGTATAGTGGATGCGTTTCGAAGGTCTGAGGTAAACAGTTTCTGAAGATGGCTGGTTATGTGTGGACGGATGGATACAGATGGATGTAGGTTTAGAGTTGAGTGTGCGGTGCTTCCCCTGTATCCCCAACACCAGATTGCATAGCCGGGAAGCTTTGAGAATTAATAGGTGGGTTTCAAGTAGCTCTTAGGTAATCTTCCAACGGGCACATGGTATGAGATTTGGGGTTCAATATCTAGTGAATAGGTTTCATGGGCGATGTTCCAATTGGGAGTTACATCTTAAAGGATCATTGGCTATGTTGATCCGGGGATTGCAAGGCCCTTTGTAACACTTGCCATGGGGCATTCAACACGAACATGTGGGACGAAATGTGACGCCCGAAGACTGACGTCCCAGAAGATTCCCGAAGATTCCAGATGTTCCGGGTTGCCCGTGTGTTCTTTTGAGCTTGTGTTATTTTTTTTTGCATTGCATCATGTCATATTTTATTTTGCATCTCAACCTAAATAAATCGTGTGGACCTTCGGTCCATTTAAATCGAGGGAAGGATGTCTTCTCTTTAAAACATATAAAAGCCTCTCTATATTTAGGGAGCTATATTTATTAATTATTCCATTGCTTCGGAATCACCATAACACACTTGCATAATTTCCCCATGTCTTTTCACTTCGAGTTTCTCCTTCAAAAACCTTGCCAATATTTTTCTTTTCCGTTGTTTCGAGGCTCCTCCAATTATCTAGACTCTTTTCAAACTCCTTGAGGCAAGCTATTTATTTTTTAGTTTGCACTTCCCTTTTTGTTGGAACTATTTTTGTGGGGTTGGAATTATTCCATAAAGCCTTACAAAAATGTCCATCATTTTATTCTTGTTCTTTGCCTATTTTTCTTATTAGTTTTGACTCTCTCTTTTCTTTATTCTGCAAAAGAAAAGAGATAAAATAGAGGAGCAGCCAGCCCAGCTTTCTCCCTAGGCCTTCCCTCCAGCCTCTCAGGCCTCCCACCAGCCCAGTCGGCCCATCCTGGCCACCCTGGCCCGACAACTCCCGCAACCCTAGCCCCTAGCGATCGCTCCTTCCTCTCCCTCTTAGCGCCGCTGCAGTCTCCCCTCGCTCGCCCGAAACCCACTCCCCTCGAATCCTCTCGCCTCTGCCCGTTCCCTCGTCCGCTCGCTCTCTTCCCTTCGCCCCGATCTACTCCCTCCTCCCGAGCGCCTTGTCCCAGGCTGCAAGGCCCGCGGCCGCTTCCTTCGCCCCGCCTCGCCAAGGCCAGAGCCAAGGCCGAGCCCGCGCAGCGCCCGTCCCCGAGCGCCCTCTCCTTCCGGCCGGCCAGAAGCCGCGGCCAGGGCACCCCGCCTCGCCATGTGCTCGTCCTCCCTCCAGGCTGGCCAGGCCGCCTCCCTCCGTTTCCCAGCAGGCCCCGCGCCCGTAGCCCGCGTCGGCTCCGCAGGCGCCCCGACCTCCCCGAGCGCTCCCTCCGCGCCGTCCTTCTCCGTCGTCAAGCCACCCCAGCGCCGCGGCCGGGCCCTGCCTCCTCTGCCTCGGGCCCTCCTCCCTCCGTCCGTGCCGCCCCGAGCGCCTCCCTCGTCCAGAGCCGCGCCATGGCCCTGCACCCGACGCCCAAGGCTGCAGCCTTCCATCGTCTCCTGCGCAAGACCCCAAGGCCTGCTGCCTCCTCTTCGCCGGCTGGTTCCGCAGCGCCTCGCCGTGCTGCTGCTGTGTCCTCATCGTCCCTCCGTGCTGCTGTGTCCCGTGTTTTTGTTGTGTTGTTCTTTTGTTGTGTTGCCGTGCTACTGTTTTGACAGAAGAAACGAGTACAACTACGTAACGACGACCGAACATCTACGGGAAAACGAGCTCGTGAACGGCTACGGAACAAGTACTACTACATACGTGAACGACTACCGTCGCCGGAAACGAGTACCACTACGCTCGAAGACCACGTGTACCACTACCGTTGACATGTACATCTACGAGATCGTCTACTTCCACTACCGTCGCTCGACGACCGCGAGTACCACTACCGTCGCCCGAGTACCGCTACGAGAACGACTACCTTCGGTGAAGAAATGAGAACGTCTACTTCCTCTCCGAACGGAACATCTACTTCCTCTACGAATCGCGTGAACGACTCCTTCCTCTACGTCTCGAACCGCCCCGAAACGCACGCTTCAAAGGTATAACGAGACGACCCCGTGGATGACCCGTGTGATGCTTGCTTGTGTTGTATGAAATGTTCCCCGTGTGTGCATCGTGTCCGTTTCGTCCGTTGTCATGTTCCTCGGTTGCCTCGTCACCGACTCGTGGGAACCCGGTGACGGGATCGCCCCACCTTTCATCTTGTTCGACTTGCTCACGTCGATTCTTTCTTTTGCCCGGACTCTCAACGAGTTACCGGAACCGATATGTTGCCGTTGCATCATTTTCGGATTCGTTGCCGTGGCACCCTTTCCTTCCACCGCGGTGACAATGCTTCTTATCTTCTTCTTGTTAACTTTTTAATAAAATTGCATAAACTTGATCATGTCATCCGCATCATGATAACAACATGAGAATGTTTAATTGTTGTTGCTTTAATAATTATTAAACATGCTCATGGGGATTTTCCGGATATGTTGTTGTTATTTCCGGCCTCATTTAAAATGTCTAAATAGTTAGTTTACTTATGCTACACCTTTTGCCATGTTAAAAACATTTAATCTTGTCTTGTAAATAAACGAGAGTCAACTAAATAATTAAATGTGGTGTTTCGTCAATATGCAACTCGTTGCATATTGAGCTCCACTTAACTTGTAGTATTTGTTTGTGCTCTTGCCATGCCATGCATATTTAAACCGGACATGCATCATACTTGGATGTGCATCGTATGCCATGTTTATGCTTGGGTGTTTACCGTGTTGTTTTGCTTCTTTCCGGTTGCTTCTCTTGTTAGCTTCGGTTTCGTTCCGGAGCTGTGAGGATTCGCTCGACTGTTGCTCCGTCTACTTCATGGATCCGTTCTTCTCCCTTGTGGATTCCCAGGCAAGATGATCATACCCTTGGATACCTTTACTACCATTGCCATGCTTAGTTGTCTCGATGCTATCATTACATGTCGCGTTACCCATCTTTTATGTCAGCCTCTCCTTGTTGCCATGAAACCTCTAACCTTGACACCTTCCTAGCAAAACCACTGTTTGGCTATGTTACCCGCTTGCTCAGCCTCGCTTGCTCAGTCCTTCTTATAGCGTTGTTAGTTGCAGGTGAAGATGAAGTTCGTTCCAGGAGGGAACTTGTTGTTGTTGGTATAACACAATATCTATAATTTATTAACACACCTTATATACTGGGCATGGGTGGAAGGCTTGGCCTTTTGCTCGGTGTTTTGTTCCACTCATGCCACCTTAGGCGCCGATAAACCGGCATTATGTTCCTTGATTTTGCGTTCCTAACACGATGGGTGTAATGGGGACCCCTTGACAGTTCGACTTTGAATAAAACTCCTCCAGCAAGGCCCAACATTGGTTTTAATTTGCTCATAATAACAACTTAATTAATTAATTAAATTGCATAGGGAGTTAGCGCTACCCGAGGATTCTTAATTCTACATAGCAGGGGGGCCAGTGCTGATGGTGTTGGTCCCAAACGGGGGTCCTGCAGGGCCGCCTTGGGGAAACCCGAGGTATCTGGTATAACCTGTAGCATCACCCATCCGGTAGTGTCCTGAGACGAGATACGCGCGGCTACTATCAGGGTGTCGACACACCGGGAGGTCTTGCTGGACTTGTTTTACCATTGTCGAAATGACTTGTGCTACCGGAAAGCCGAGCCTGATCGGATTTTCCCTAAGATAAGGAGTGATGATATTATATTTATCACTTCAGCTAATCGTGAGAGCTTGTGATGGGCTAAGTTGGAACACCCCTGCAGGGTTATGATCTTTCGAAAGCCGTGCCCGCGGTTATGTGGCAGATTGGAATTTGTTAATGTCCGGTTGTAGAAAACTTTACAGAGGATCTGAAGTAAAACACATAACTGTGTGAGTAACCGTGACTGTCTCTTTTCACTTTGAGAAGAGAACACGGTGGGGTTATGTTTGACCGTATGTAGTTAGGATCTTTAGCGATCACTCCTTTTGCGACCGTTTGCGTAGCTTCTCATCTTATTCTGGTACTCGTAAGTTAGCCACCATATTATGCTTAGCCGCTGCTGCAGCCTCACCACCTTACCTCTTCCTACCCTAAAGCTTTGCTAGTCTTGTTACCCATGGTTATGGGATTGCTGAGTCCTCGTGGCTCACAGATACTACAACACCAGATGCAGGTTCAGCCGAGTATGAAGCAGGAGCTGGTTCAAGTTCTTCACTGGGAGCTCGATGAAGAGAGTTTGGCCGTATGCTTGTGACGTGTTCGACGATCAGTAGTGGTTTCTACTAGGATTCGATCCTGACCTGTGGCTTTATGTTGTTTTGGTATCTTTCTTTTGATCTTCACCCGTAGTCGGGTTGTGATGTTTTTGAATGATGTATTGCTTATGTATTGTATTGTGTGAAGTGGCGAGTGTAAGCCAACTATCTTCTTTTGCAATTTAATCCCTCTTTTACATGAGTCGTGCAAAGATACCAAACTTGAGATCATTCTAGGATGGGCTTATACCTTTAAGTCGTGCCTCGACACGTAGGAGGTATAGTCCCATCCTGGGCATTACACGAAACCTCTATTATGTATTTGTTCCATCTGCACCTTGTTGTTGTATTCTATCATTTTGTTCTCCCAAGTGGCTTCTCGACAAGTTGTTGTACCATTAAGATATGGAATTCATTCGTTCAATTCTCTGTTCGAATGATATTGCGAAGATTATGTTGCAACATATCTATCCTTTGTTTTTGTTTTGATTCTGGCATTCGAGTTGCTTCGATGTCAAGTGTTGATCCCATACCTTTCCTTATCGGTGTTCTCATATTTCTATGGGAGTGCTAATCCTTCTTGATCATCAAGATTTCTATGTTAAATTCTTTTCAACCGGCGTGCTTCTCTTCAAGTTAATCTGATCTCTTCATCATTTGCAAGATCAACTCTCAATCTTTTCTCAACAGTGTCTGTTTCATTCATCCCAAGTTGTCTTTGTTTTCCCCACCCTCCCACCCTTTTTTTTCTTTATGGAGCTAGAGTCCTTAATCAAGTGTCCTTATATTCTTGTGATGTCTCTTCATCAATTTTCTTTAATGTTTCATCCGGTGATTCTCAGGAAGATGCTCAGGAACTTCAAGTTTATCATTCTCCGTTCTAGTTTCTTCTTCGGTGGACTAAATTCAAGCTTCGGTCATGATCATATCTCTTCCTTTTTGTTTCACATGTTTTCCCATGTTGGATTTTCTTATCCAAAGTCTCTCATGTTTATTCAACTCTCTCTAATTCTTCTCCGGAGTGTTCAAGATATCTCGGAAGATTCGTATTTCCATTCTTAACCAGTTCAATCTATTTCGAGGTTGTTATCTCATTCAAGCCATTTGATTCAACTAGTGCAATCTCTCTTTCAAGTAATCATTTCAACGGTGTTTCTTTTGAGTGGGCCCTAACCCACAGGTATTTTCCCAGGATCTTACCTGATTCTTCTAATTTATTTTTCCGGAGTTAGTCTGAAATTCTTTTCAAGGTGTGACGTAAGTATGAATTCCATGAGTCACATGCCTTCTCCAAGATCGCTTTCAAATTCTTTTCATCGTTGGTTCAACCTTTTAATTCTTCATTCCGGAGTGCCTCTACAATTCATGGTGGTGTATCTCGTCGTCATTCTAAGGTTTTGAAGACCGAAGAAGAGTTCCTCTTAAATCTGGGCCCGCTCTCTTGAAGATTCGTGGTTCTAGCTTCATGCCATCCTCATACTTGTTTCGATCACGAGGAATATTTTCATATCTTCCGAAGGATTTCATAAATTCTTTCCATTGTGATCCTTCAAAGGTCATCATTTCAGAAGATTTCTTCGTTATCAGTTTGCAACTTCGTCCTCCAACTATTCTAAATTGATGCCTCTTCGTTCATCTCAGTATTCTTCCGATGCTTCGTCCAAGTATCATTTAATCAGTTCGCGATCTCTTCGTTCTCTTGTATCTAAATTTCCTCAAGTGCTTATTCTTCTCGATGGATTATTCTCTTTCATCACCCGGTTTCAATTCTTACGGTGGTCCGTTCAAGATTTCTCTTCCTTGTTATCGTATTAATTCATTTGTTTTTTTCAGAATCCTACCGGTGCTTCGTCGAATATTTACCCAAGTTTGTGCGAGATATCTCTTTAATTATTTACAACGAGAATAAGTAGTATGCCAAATCCATTGGTTGTCATCAATTTAATTTGGTGAAGGATACGCTTAACATAATTCTTATTCTAGTTTCTTCCAAGTGATTAATCCCTTCCTTTGGAGTTTGTTCAGGAGGAAGAAATTCTCGGATTCAAGCTGTTCATCTTTCTTTATGGAGGTCAAGTTTTCTCTCGTTATCTTGTCATGAAGCTCCATCTAAATCTTTGCAAGCTTTCTTCTTGTTCTTTTCAACTTTCACTCCCTACCATTCCTTTTGTTATCGGAGTTCTTCATGGTGGTTCATCATGACTTAATTCTTTCTTCAAATGTTCTCCAATATTCTTGTCGGGGGAGCTCAAGTATTCTTCTTCTTGCATTATGAAGTGCAATTCTTGCTCCCTTATCTTTTAAGGTGGTGTTATGCCATTCTTGACAATTTCCCTTCATGTTTTATGATTCACAAGTTGTCAGCAATGAGATATTTAAACCCATCATTTTCTTTGTTCAGGATATCCTTCCAACCCTTCATTTTATTCGTTGGAGTAATCTTGTGCTGTATTTCACCTAAAAGCTTTCTGTAAGGATTGTTGCTATTTATGGTGCTTATAAATGACCCAATTTCTTCATTTATCCTCTTGGTGAAATAAGTTTTCATCTCTTCGTTGATCTCTAGCAACAATTGGTTTCCGCTAGTGGCTGATGACCCTCAACTGTAAGGGATCTGTTGCAGCGTTTTCGATAAGTAAGAGTGTCGAACCCAACGAGGAGCAGAAGGTATTGATAAGCGATTCTTAGCAAGAAATTACTGCAAGCACTGAAAGATAACTTTTAGGGGTTTTCTCGATATAAGCAACAGGAATGTAAAGACAAGTAATGTAAAAGGTACTGAAAGTAACAAGTGGCCCAATCCTTTCTTAGCAAAGGAGAGGCCTAGCAACTGATCTTATAAAGACTAAAGCGTTCTTGAGGACACACGGGAGAGGTAGTCATGTGCTTTCGCCATATTCCGTATCGATACTATGTTATGTGTTGATAAGTGTTGAGTGGGTGGATCTATGCTAGTGCACTCTCTAGACTAAGATGAATGCACTCTTATGATTAAACACCTTGCAAGCATCCGCAAATACAAGATATAATTTAAGGCAAAAGCCTAACCATAGCAATACGATCGAGGATCCATTATTCCCTTATGCAAAAGCGTGCGAACTGGGGTTCAGGTTTCTGTCACTCCGGCAACCCACCATAAGCATTCTTTATACACAATGTATTCCCCTAGGTCCTTAATAAGGCGAAGTGTTGGGTGTTCGACTCACGCAACACCACTAGTAGAATGACAACGCAACTTAAGTACCAAACAACACATATTACTTCAACAGCATATGACTACTAACAACAAGACTTTCCCCATGTCCTCAAGAACTAAGGTAACTACTCACAAGACATAAAAGAGATCATGATCAGTGGGGATAAATATGTGATAAACAATCTGGACATAATAATATTTCTCCCACAAAACTCAATAGCATTCACCACAAAGTAGTAATCAACACCGATGGAGTAGAGAGGATAGATAGTACGAGTTACAACACGAGTTGCGATGGGAAGATGAGATTTGGATGAAGATGGAGATGGTGCTGGTGTAGGGGATGATGTTGATGATGATCTCGATGATGCCCGTGACGATGGTGATGACGATGGCGACGATCTCCCCTTCCGGGAGGTGGTCTCCCCGGCGGAATCTGCCCACTGGAGATGCCCTTTTCTTCTCTGTAGGTTTCCGCCTCGAAGCGGCGGCGGAACTCCGTAAAAAGTCCCGTGCCTAGGGTTTTCGGGGGACGGAGAACATATATGCAAAAGGGGGCGACCAGAGGTGGGCCAGGGGCTCCAGGCGCCCCCCCCCCCCCGGCGCGGCCAGGGGGGCGCGCCCCCAGGCCGCCTGGGCACCCTGTGGCCCCCCTCTGGCTCCCCTTTTGCGTGTCTTCGTTATTCGTCTGAAAAATACCTCCCGTCAATTTTCAGGTAATTTGGAGGTGTTCTTCTTCAGCAACTCAGTATCCACTTTTTCCTGCTGAATCCTGCGTCTGCTGTTTCGGCACCGGAAAGTTGCAAACTATGTAAAATAGACCAAAACAACATAAGAACATCATCATAACGTGAAATATATCAATGAATAAAGATGAATTATGATACAAAATAGTGATGCATTTTGGACGTATCAACACCCCCAAGCTTAGACCTCGCTTGTCCCCAAGTGAATATGAACTCGGTAAACCTGTCCACAAGTTTAGAGAGTGAAGTGTCGATAAATAGAATACGGACCAGAAGCATCATAGTCTCTTCACCAACTCAAATATCCTCAGCAGCAATCTTCAACTCATAAGGCTCTTATGAAAGAGTGTTAACACTTATATTCGAAAGTAGGACCAATGGAAACTCATTATATCATGGCAAACATGTCCTTTGGTCAAAGAACAACAAATAATTTTTAACTTTTGCTCTTATATTTTGATGGGATTAATTGAAGCTTTTTGGAATAACATGTTAATAAGCAATAGGTGAAAGTGTTAACACAAAGGAAGATATTTTCCTTAGCTGGGTATGACAAACAACTTACTTATCAGATGATAATGTCAACAAGGATATGATATGACAAATCTTAATGCAGCTTTATATGAATGAATCCTTATCAACATCAAACGTCTGCTCTCTTTGGGAAATAGAGGGAAGTAGGAATAACTGACTCATCTTAAAATTAAAAGATAGGCCCTGCTCTAGGGTAGTAGGGAAAACTCATGTGCTATCCTCAAATCAAACAGAATAAAAACAAGTTTTGAGAGGTGCATGATTCGTCAACTGTAGGATCGAAAGTATTTCTAGAGGGGGGGTGATTAGACTACTTGTAAATATAAAAAATTCTGCCTTTTGATCAAGAACAGTTTTTGGCAGATTCACAATTATGATCAAGTCAAGCATCACCCTACACATGCAATTCTAGAGTATAAGCAGCGGAAAGTAAATTGCACATGTAGTTAAGAGAGGTGGAGAAGATCAAACGCAATTTGGAGATGCAATGATTTTTCCCGTGGTTCCGATAGGTAGTGCTATCGTACATCCACGTTGATGGAGACTTCAACCCACGGAGGGTAACGGCTGCGCGAGTCCACGGAGGGCTCCACCCACGAAGGGTCCACGAAGAAGCAACCTTGTCTATTCCATCATGGCCTACGCCCACGGAGGGCTAGCCTTACTCGGGGTAGATCTTCACGAAGTAGGCGATCTCCTTGCCCTTACAAACTTCTTGGTTCAACTCCACATCTCGATGACGGAGGCTCCCAAGCGACACCTAAACAATCTAGGAGGCACCACCCTCCAAAAGGTAATAGATGTTGTAGATGATGATGAACTCCTTGCTCTTGTGCTTCAAATGATAATCTCCCCAACACTCAACTCTCCTCACTGATATGGCTGTGGTGGAAGAAAGGATTGAGTGGAAAGCAACTTGGGAAGGTTAGAAATCAAGTTTCATATGGTAGGAATGGAGCAACTTGATCTCAACACAAGGGTAGGTGGTTCTCTTCTCAGAAAGTGTAAGGTAGGAGTGGTAGTTCTTTCTGATGGCTCTCTCCACGAATGAAGAGGGGGTGGAGGGGTATATATAGCCTCCACACAAAATCCAACCGTTACACACATAGTTGAGCAATCTCGGTGAGACCGAAGTGGAAACTCGGTCAGACCGAAAGTTCAAATATAGTGAACGTTGGGGTTTTCGGTGGGACCGAAAATACCATCTCGGTTTGTCCGATTTGAGTCAAGACAGGAACTTGCCAGTTTCGGTGAGACCGAAATCATCAACTCGGTTATTCCGAAATGATGTCAAACGGTTACAGAAGCTTGGCAGCCCGTATTTCGGTGAGACCGAACTCAAACTCGGAATGACCGATTTTTCTAGGGTTTGGCTTATGGCTGAGGTGGTTCATCTCGGTGGGACTGAGTTTGGAAAATCGGTTGGTCCGAGATTACTTATGAGTGTGTATTGTAGTGAAAGTTGCTGATAGTTGAAGGAGATATATCACTAAGCACTTGAGCAACCAGATCATCAACACAACCTCATCCCCTTTTAATAGTATTGGCTTTTCCTATGGACTCAATGTGATCTTGGATCACTAAACCAAAAATGGAGTCTTGAGCTTTTGCCAATGCTTGCCTTAGCATTTTGAGGGGTCCACTTCTTCAGTCATTGCCATACCCATATCACTGAACTTCTCTGAAATGATTCTCAAGTAACTATTAGTTCAATGATATATTTGTTGTTATTAATTGCCAAAACCACCCGGGGGTTAGTTGCACTTTCAATCTCCCCCTTTTTGGTAATTGATGACAACATATAGATCAAAGCTTCGACAAAGGATATAATCAATGAATAATATCGTCGCTTTGAGAAGTATGTGATAAGCAAGAGCTCCCCCTAAATTTGTGCATTATTTAAAATTTGTGTTTGAATGCAAATGCACAATCGATTAGGATTATGGGTTACTCTTCCATGTCACATACATCTTGGTGGAGCGCACAAAATGATAAGAATGAAAAGCATGCACCCAATCACCAAGACATGAGTAAATAATCATACAAGATAGGAATAGCATATGATAAGCATTAAGCACACATTAAAGCATAGTACGACCAAGCACTCATTAAGGTAGCATCAAACGTAGTATCAAGCACACTGAAAGTTTCAAGAACCAAAAGAACCAAATGTATCTCAAAGAAACCGCAAAAGAACGAAAGAGCACTCTCTCTCTCGAAGCCCTATGATCTATACAATTTCTCCCCCTTTGGCAACAAATTACCAAAAAGTTCGAAAAAGCATAGAGCTAAACGTCACTGTGGGCTCTGCTGGCGGCTCCCGTATGGGTAGATGTCGGAGTAGATATGACGGCATCGGCGAAGACTTCAGCTGATGTCTGCGCTGGAGGAGTGGATACTGGAGCTGTGGCTGGAGTGACTGCTGGAGCTGTAGGAGGTGCTGAAGTGGTAGTCCTGGAGTCAGTCACTGGAATAGCAGCTGATCGGGATCCTCTGGGAACCGGAGCAGTCTGGCGATGAGAGTCCTGGACTAGGTCATCCTGCATGAGCTCTGCCCTGTCCTGCCTTGCTTCCTCCATGTCTGCCTCAAGCTTGTTGACGGTCACCTGAAGTTCAGTCAGCTTCACGTCCAGAGCGTGGACCTTCTCGTCAACAATCCTCTCTAGGCTCTCCTGAGATTGTTCAATGCTGGCCAGGCGTTGTTCAATCCTTTGGGTAGCTTCAAGAATCTGCTCTCCGAAGCTCTTTGGTTTAGCTGCTGCTGCTGCTGCCTCTTTATCAGCTTTGGCTTTCCTAGCAGCTTCAAGCTTGGCTTGACCTTCAACCGAAGTTGGATCCTCCTCGTCCATCACAACAACATTATCTTCATGCTCTGGCTGCAGTGGTAAGTGCTTCCTATCCAACAAGAATTTGCCCGTGCCAAACTTGGCATTGATTAGCATCTGAATCTGCGGGGCAAATCCACATGACCTCTTCTGGTCAGCTGCAGTCCTCTTAATGGTCTCTACCATTAAGTCCATCACCTTGAAAGGTGCCTTCTCATCAAGTATGTGCAGCATGTTGATAGAATACCATCTGATCATGCGATGATCACCATACCTGGGCATCAAGGTATGCCTCAGAATAGTGTTAGTGGTAGGTAGACCTTCCTGGAGATAGTAAACTGAGCCAAGCTTCCATACTTCCAAATCTGCTGCGGGGATCTCCTTGTACATGTTCTTCATGGAATCATGGTTCTTCTTAGGAATCCCATAGACATCAATGTCGTCCTCTCTTTGCACTGGTGCATTCAGAAGTTCTGCCCATTCTTCAACAGACGAAGAAAACCTTTGACCTTCAGTCATCCAGGTGATCTTCCCATCAGGATAGAAATGGGTTGTGGCATAGAACTGCATAATCATCTCATCGTTCCAATCTGTCAGTTTCTGACCCACAAACTCATCAACTCCACATGCAGTGAAGCTTTCATGCACATGGGGAAAGAAGTCTCGGTGCTCTTCACTATCAATGTACTTCCAGTCAACGTATCTGGTATCTGCAACTATAGGCTTCTTGTCCATTAGCACAGTCTCATAGAAGTCCTGCTGCTCTCTGGTGTGGAATCTGGGGTCCACAGCAATCCTTCTCCTCACGGCATATGGATCAGACTGTCTCCATAGCCTGAGTCCTCTATCTTTCCTTGCCTTCATATCCTCGGCTTGAGGATGAGCATCGTTGTGGAGTGGCAGTTTTGGACGGAGTTTTAGCAACACATGTTCTTCTTCATCAGAATCTGCTGGTGGCACATCACCCTTGTTCTTCTCAGAGGCTGGAATGTTCCTGGTTGTCCTCTTGGGCTTGGCAGTAGGATTTGTTGGAGCTGCCTTAGCTTGAGCAGGCTTCTTGGGCTTTGAAGTGGCTCCAGCCCTAATAGCATCACCCATGAGTTTCTGCTTCTGAGGAGCAGGCTGAGGTGCTTCTTCTTCTTCTTCCTCAACTGCTGCATCTGCATGAGGTTCAGCATACACTACCCTCTTCCTCTTGGAAGTTTTCTTCACATTGCTTGGGGCTGGCTCTCCCAAGTTTAGCTTCTTGGCAACAGCTGATTGCTTGACCTTGCTGGTGCCTTTCTTTGATTGCTGCCCTTGTTGCTCTTTGGCAACAACTTTTCTCTTAGGCTTGGAGGACACTTCTTCTTCAGCAATGAAATCGGAATCCTCATCATCTGAGTTCCTCTCCTTTCTGGTTCTGGTGGCTGCAGGAGGCAAGCCACTAGGTGTACTCCTCTCACCATCATCAATAGGACTACTAGCCTCAGGACTAGTATCTGCCTCAGGAATCTCTGCAAAAGGTGACTCTGACCTGTTCTGGCTGTCACTGGCATCTGACATGGCTGACAACCTGTGAATAGATAAGGTATAGGCAGAGTAGAAGAGTTATCACAAACTGCAGAGGTTTTTGCAAAAAAAATGAGTTCAAATCTTAGTTTTAAGTTTTCACAGAATGCATTTCGGTCAGACCGATTTTCAGTTTCGATGAATCCGAAGTGTATAACAGAAACTTACACACCACTTTCGGTTGGACCGAAATGGGTTTCGGTCCTGCCGATAAACTAGGGTTTCACTAAAACTGTACTTCGGTTACACCGATTTGCACAACTCGGTTAGACCGAAAGTGCAGTGCAATGGCCAGAGGCCGAATCGGTCACACCGAAAATTTAAAACCGGTTTCACCGAGATGTGTTCCGTGGAAACCTAAACCTAAGAATTTTACTCGAAACTAGAACCGATCTGGTGTTAAGGAATTTTCAAATGTGGCCAGATGTAGGGCAAACCAAACGTGCAATGAATCGGATGGGGAGCACGAGAGGGATCGAGACTCACCCTAACTTGGTGGAGTCCCTCTACGGCGGCAACGGCGCGGAGGAGAAAACCGTTGACGGCGGCGGAGACCTGCGGCGAGGGCGCACAGGCGACGACGGTGACGATCCGGAGATCAGGGCGACGGCAGCAGGGGACGTGGGGGTGAAAACGTTTGAAGGAATAATCGCGTGCTGCCCTCAGTATTTATATCCCCTTGCTGTCGGTGGGACCGAGTTGAAAAACTCGGTGACACCGAGATGGATAACTGCTATGCAGTTACGCATATCGGTCACGCCGAGATTTAGAACTCGGTTTCACCGAGATGAAACCTAGATCAGTCTAAGTGCTTTCGGTTTGACCGAGTGGGAGAAAGTTGGTCTGACCGAAATTTACTTAGAAGGTTTTGGAAGTCAGCCTTAGACGGATCGGTGGCTCCGAGTGCTCCTCACTCGGAGGGTCCGAAAGTGACTTGTTCAAAGTTTGTGATATAAGCATGAATAGAATTTGAGACAAGAAAGCATAGATAGCTAGGGGAGGTACTTAGGCATTCTTGTCCATCCATTTGGCCAGAAAAATCAAAACAACCAAAACAACAAATGGATGTCCTCGAATGGATAAAATCATGCATTCAACATGCTCACACAATAAGATAGCAAATGAAATATGTGTCAAACATGCACAACCAACACTCTAGCTACTAGCACACAATTTGTCGATGACTAGGTCATCTTTATATGAGTATTTTGACTTAGGAGCCAAATGAGAACATTTGATCATAGGTCATACTCATCGTTTAAGCACAAGTGGGGTTACCACTTTTACATAAAGCATTGATGTGTTCACATCATTTGGAGATGCTTTAGCTCAATTTTTAGAGCAAAGCTCCCCCTAGATGTGAGAACCCCTTTTAAGGGTCAAACTAACCTTGGGTTGTCGTAGAAGACTTCATGTAGATGTTGAAGATGTGGATGCTCAATGTTGATGTAGATCATCAAGAGTTGGGAGCTATCCTTTGGATTAGGGCACTTTCAATACCTACATGGGTTAGTCCCACAAGGAACAAACAAGGATATCCATGGACATAGATTGAAGTTCACAATAGATGATGTCCATGAAAGCAATGATTACCTTGTCCCTTGACTTACCAACAAGAGGGTTTGTGACTCCATGAACTAGTGCATGATGTGGAAGTTGATTGCACAAGTTGCCAAAATGAATGTGAGTGAAGTATGTTGGCGGAGTCACCCTCAAGAACCTTCTAGTTCTTCTTCTTCAGGATCCACATCATCTTGATGGGAATCCTTGGGGTTGTAGTTGAGCTTGACGAAGTAGAACTTGATGTGTCCTTGGGAACCCACTTGACCATGGCTTGAGGTGCTTCAATGAATGCATCAATCTCCTCTTGAAGCTTGTCCTTGGCTTTTAGCTTGTGGTCTTGTGGTGGAAGGTCATCTTGAGCTTGTTCCACATTGGAAGAAGTAGGATCATACTTCTCCTTTTGAGAAACAAACTGTGGAGTAGGATATTGACCTTCTTCCCACTCAACACCTTCGGCGTTGAACTTTCGCTCAAAACCAATTCCTTGATTCTTCCGGTGCCTTCCTTGCTTGCGAATAATATCCTCAAAGTTCTTGCTTCCGGCAAGGTTCTTGTAGACACCTTTCTCTATGATCCCTTTCAATAAACTATTCTCTTGCTCAAGTGTAACTTGGCTTGAAACATTGTTAGTGGAATCAAGAGAACTACTAGAAGTAACAACATTAGATTTAACATGGTTATTGTTACTGCTAGAGGAAGAATTTTTCTTATGCTTGTCATGCTTAGTCTTAATGGGTGGCAAGAAATTAGACAAGAGAAGTCGTTTGGCAAGATATGAAGAACTCTTCTTTCGAAGATCGTCATTGATCGCTTTTAGAAACTCATGTTCTTGCTCTAGAGTGAGCTTCTCGAAGCGTAGCTTCTCATGAGATCTTAGGAGCTCTCTATGATCTTCTTGAGTTGTTTCATGAGCTAACTTAAGAGTGTTTAGTTCTTTAGTTAGACGCTCAATCTCCTTCATAGCATTGTCATTCGACTCTTCTCGACTATAAAGACTACTAGCATTTTCATCGTTACTAAGCTCACTAGATTTATCATGCAAGAGCTCATCTTCACCAAGCAAGTCATCCTCATCACTATTGAAGTCAATGAATTCAGGGTGTGATACCTTGGGGCCTTTAGCCATGAAGCATCTTCCAATTCCCTCATTTGGTGAATCAAATAAGTCGTAGGAGTTGGAGTTGGAGGATACGAGAGCAAGACCGGCAACACCTTCATCTTGACTGTAGTCGGAGTCGGAGTGATAGTTTCCATCGGATTGATTGTCGGAGTCGGAGCCGGAGACCCATTCACCTACATGAGCTTGATGTCTTCTTCTTGTGTAGCTCCTTGATGACTTGTCTTTCCTCTCCGAATCCTTGCTTCTCCGAGAGGGTCTTCGTTCATAACGATCATCTCTACTCCTTCTCTCTCTCCGAGGTGACTCATCTCTTGATCTTCTTCTTGGAGATTCTTCTCTTCTCTTGTGGGGAGCCGTACACTCATTTGAGTAGTGTCCGGGTCTTCCACAATTGTAGCAGTTTCGATCACGACTAGAAGATCTCTTTTCATCATATGATCTAGACTTTGAGCTTCTTTCTTTGCCTCTATTCTTGTAGAACTTGTTGAAGTTCTTAACCATTAGGCTTATCTCTTCATTGGAGATTAACTTGTCACTTGAGGTTGTGGGAACATCACTTGTAGCTTTGTAAGCACCACTTGACTTGTTGTGAAGCTCTTCCTTATCCTTAAGTGTCATCTCATGAGCAACAATTCTTCCAATGACTTCAGTTGGCTTGAGAGTCTTGTAGTTTGGCATCATTTGGATCAAAGTGCACACGGTGTCGTACTTTCCATCCAAAGCTCTGAGAATCTTCTTAATGATGAATCGGTCGGTCATTTCTTCGCTTCCTAAGCCGGCAATCTCATTTGTGATGAGAGCAAGCCTAGAGTACATTTCAGCGACTCCTTCACCATCCTTCATCTTGAACTTGTCAAGTTGACCTTGAAGAATATCTAGCTTTGATTCCTTCACAGACTTGGTACCTTCGTGCATTTCAACCAAAGTATCCCAAATCTCTTTAGCATTCTCAAGACGGCTGATTTTGTTGAACTCCTCGGGACACAAGGCATTGAAGAGAATGTCACAAGCTTGAGCATTGTTTTGCAACATCCGCAACTCTTCCGGTGTAGCTTCGCGATCCGGAACTTTTCCTTCCTCGAAGAATTCACCTTGCATGCCAACACAAATAATGCCCCATGCGGCTGGGTTATGACCAAGAATATGCATTTTCATTTTATGCTTCCAACTAGCAAAATTTGTACCATCAAAGTAAGGACCTCTACGATAATTACCCTCACTAGACGCCATACTCTCCTAGGTTGTGAAACCAAGCTTATGGAGTCCAATGCAATGGAAACCCAAACAATGGAGACCAAAGCTCTGATACCACTTGTAGGATCGAAAGTATGTCTAGATGGGGGTGATTAGACTACTTGTAAATATAAAAAATTATGCCTTTTGATCAAGAACAGTTTTTGGCAGATTCACAATTATGATCAAGTCAAGCATCACCCTACACATGCAATTCTAGAGTATAAGCAGCGGAAAGTAAATTGCACATGTAGTAAAGAGAGGTGGAGAAGATCAAATGCAATTTGGAGACGCAATGATTTTTCCCATGGTTCCGATAGGTAGTGCTATCGTACATCCACGTCGATGGAGACTTCAACCCACGGAGGGTAACGGCTGCGCGAGTCCACGGAGGGCTCCACCCACGAAGGGTCCACGAAGAAGCAACCTTGTCTATTCCATCATGGCCTACGCCCACGGAGGGCTAGCCTTACTCGGGGTAGATCTTCACGAAGTAGGCGATCTCCTTGCCCTTACAAACTTCTTGGTTCAACTCCACATCTCGATGACGGAGGCTCCCAAGCGACACCTAACCAATCTAGGAGGCACCACCCTCCAAAAGGTAATAGATGTTGTAGATGATGATGAACTCCTTGCCTTGTGCTTCAAATGATAATCTCCCCAACACTCAACTCTCCTCACTGATATGGCTGTGGTGGAAGAAAGGATTGAGTGGAAAGCAACTTGGGAAGGTTAGAAATCAAGTTTCATATGGTAGGAATGGAGCAACTTGATCTCAACACAAGGGTAGGTGGTTCTCTTCTCAGAAAGTGTAAGGTAGGAGTGGTAGTTCTTTCTGATGGCTCTCTCCACGAATGAAGAGGGGATGGAGGGGTATATATAGCCTCCACACAAAATCCAACCGTTACACACATAGTTGAGCAATCTTGGTGAGACCGAAGTGGAAACTCGGCCAGACCGAAAGTTCAAATATAGTGAACGTTGGGGTTTTCGGTGGGACCGAAAATACCATCTCGGTTTGTCCGATTTGAGTCAAGACAGGAACTTGCCAGTTTCGGTGAGACCGAAATCATCAACTCGGTTATTCCGAAATGATGTCAAACGGTTACAGAAGCTTGGCAGCCCGTATTTCGATGAGACCGAACTCAAACTCGGAATGACCGATTTTTCTAGGGTTTGGCTTATGGCTGAGGTGGTTCATCTCGGTGGGACTGAGTTTGGAAAATCGGTTGGTCCGAGATTACTTATGAGTGTGTATTGTAGTGAAAGTTGCTGATAGTTGAAGGAGATACATCACTAAGCACTTGAGCAACCAGATCATCAACACAACCTCATCCCCTTTTAATAGTATTGGCTTTTCCTATGGACTCAATGTGATCTTGGATCACTAAACCAAAAATGGAGTCTTGAGCTTTTGCCAATGCTTGCCTTAGCATTTTGAGGGGTCCACTTCTTCAGTCATTGCCATACCCATATCACTGAACTTCTCTGAAATGATTCTCAAGTAACTATTAGTTCAATGATATATATGTTGTTATTAATTGCCAAAACCACCCGGGGATTAGTTGCACTTTCATCAACGAATGCTAATAAATAACTCAGTTGCTTCTTGAACTGGACAAGTTTCGAGGAACGGCTCCCGTATGAGGACGATAACATCCTCTTATTCTCCTTTGTTTATCACTGCCAAAGTTTTCTGATTTCTCATGAACAAAGCGTGAAGGAGGGTTGTTTGTTTATATTATTCTTAAGCCGGGCGCACTCAATGCCAGTTCCGTTTCGTGTTATGGGTTTGCACATTATACATGCAATCCCGGGGTGAAGCTTGTCCAACTCAACAAGGCTATGAATTAGCTATTACTTCCTCATGAGCTAAAGCAGAGGCACAAAATAAAATATTTTGAACATTTAAGGATAACACATAAATTATATACTTTAGGAGGTGGTAGTGGAGTACCACGAGTAGGTAGGTATGGTGGACACATATGGAAGGTATTGGCTTAAGGGTATGGACGCACAAGCAGAATTCCGCTTAGTACAGAGTTAGGCTAGCA
Organism: Secale cereale; assembly: GCA_902687465.1. NCBI lineage: Eukaryota > Viridiplantae > Streptophyta > Magnoliopsida > Poales > Poaceae > Secale > Secale cereale. Next base: position 389,486,897 of record LR738714.1, read on the forward strand.
AAGGTTTTGAGAGAGCAGACAATTGATGATGACTAAGATGCAAAGCAATATAAAGCATGAACATTGAAATAAGCATAACACATCAAGTTGTCTTCCTTGTCAACATAACACTTCAAGCATAATAACATAAAGGTTTTGGCTATGTTGATACTTTAAGAAAATCATGCTTGTTGTTATGACCAAAGCTATGTTTGCCAAGATTAAATAAAGTTGCATAGCCATACCTGACATAAGGTCAATACTCCCCGTAAGAATCATCATATAAGGTCGATTGCGTGAAGAGGATACCGAGTGCAGCAAAAGGAACCGATAAACTTCTCATTAATATTCCATCATAGACGACTCCATACTCACGGATACAATTCTTCACCAACGGGGTGATAGACCTCAATGCACACACCTATCTCATATAATAACCTCCCTAGACATGATACGACTCTACTTGACTTCTGAAAGACAAAAGGTAAAAGATAAAGATACCGGGCACTCCCCCAAGCTTGGAACAATCCAAGGGAATGCCATTACCACGGAGATTTCACTCATCATCCTTGTTGGCGTTGATCAAGTAGTTCTTGGCGAAACTCTTCCATGGAAGGGGTTCTCCAGTCTCATATGAGAAGCTCGTCTCCTGGATCCTGCATTCAGCACCCAAACCCATGCGTAGAAACCTTAGTTCATACTCACAGTTTTGGTTATGTAGATCATTAATTTGCCCTTGTAGCTCTATAATTCTATCTTCAGATGCGGTGATTCTTTCCCACATCTCCTTCAGGAAGTAGGCTTTGTTGGAGCTTGATACAGGGTGGAACCCTAATCAGCGGATCTTTCACGAAATGGAGGGGATCCCACGATGAACACGAAGAACACGAGAGGGAACACGAGGGAAAACACGAGAGAATCACTCAAACCAACAAGAACAAGTCACACATATGCTAGATCCTCGAAACACAAAGAGATACAAGATCCATGATCAACAAGGGACGATACAAAGGGTAACCGGTTCTTCTCCGTGAGGAGGTCTTGATGATATCCCGTAGGATCTTCCCGCGAGGGGCCTTGAATCCCGTAGGATCTTCTCCGCAGAGGTCTTGAATCCGTGTGGATCTTCTCCGTGGAGGGGCCGCAGTCACTCACAAGGAGATGAACCACTAGATGAGCAAAGCTCTAGGTATCAAATGAGCTATCTCCAAGCTCACCCTCAAATGGAGGAGGGGGAGGAGTATATATAGTCTAGGTCCACGAAGGGGTAAGTGGGAGAGGGATACATGGGCCTCAGGCCCGATACACTGTGCGCAGACAGGGGCCGGATGTCCGGGCGGGGGCCGGATGTCCGGGCCTTCCCGAGACGCCGGATGTCCGGGCCAAGGGGCCGGATGTCCGGGCTGGAGGGGTAGAGCCACGGGTGTCTTCTGGACAGTGGCGCCGGATTTCCGGCCAGGGCCCGGATGTCCGGGGCGCCGGATGTCCGGGCCTGGGGGCCGGATGTCCGGGGCCTGTAGGTGCTGGCCCTTCTTCCTTCTCTTCCGCGCGCACTTGGCCTTGGTTCTTGGGTTCTCCATGGTCTCCTTGGGTGTTCCTGAACATGCATAGCACATATATTTGAGGTAGTAAGCATGTCTCACATGTAGAAAGTGGAGGTTCAGAGAGGAGCGAGTGAACCTTGTGTCCAATTGTGTGTAGTTGAGGTCTCGTCGAGTGAACATGGGGATGATCATGGGATACTCCGTATCATCTCCCCTCCCTTGGGAAAGATCCGACCTCGGATCAAAAACCTCCTCACCATGGAAACGGTAGTCGTAAACGGACTTGTAGTTGGACAAAGTTGAGGGCATGTTGCAATCCAAGTACTCCAAGGTGTCTCCGGTATGTGGTCCATGCAAAATGAGCAAACACAAAGGACACTTGGAAATACAATGGTTAGCGCACACAAAGTGTCCATCATGTAAGAATGAGTCCGTGTGACAAGGTACATGAAGCTTAACAAGATGATATAGTATGATATGTAAAGCATTCATGTGATCAAATGCATTTGTGGTGCACACAAAGGTGTTGTGAATGTGATCAATGCAACCATTATGCAAAATGATGTCATAATGTGATGGTTTATCAAGAGTATGAACATGGCAATGGATGCTCAATATGTGTATGTTATCATGCAATTGATGGAGGACAATATGATCATGATGTATGAATATGCCATCAAGAAAGATCACAACAAATTTGCTAAGAAAATGCACCAGCTCATATATCATGGATGACATGGGAATACATGATGCAACAAGGCAATCATAATGTGAGTCAATCCATGCATAAGATGCAAATTTGGTATGGGAATTATATGCCCATGGAGCATGGCATGTGAGCACACAATCAACAAGTATGAAGGTTTTGGTGCAATGTGCCAAAGGAGTTTTGATATACCAATGCTCGATGTCGCGGCATGAGTGAAGGTCCGAAGGTGCATCCAAAGGGTCCATCTCTAATGTCGGTCCTCCATCCCGTAGATGTATCATGTAGACAACAAGAAGGAAACAACAATGAAAGCATGGCCTATCCAATATGCATATGTGAGGATGGCTCACAAAGAAGGAATGCACCTTATGTATGTTCTCGAAGATGTTGTTGTCGCGCAACGTGTATGCCTTCACATGCCCAAGATGCCTTGTGATGGTACCGCCTTGTGAATCCTTCAAAATGAAAGAACATGACAAACACTCGGAAAAACAAATGAGGTTAGCCGTAATGCGAAACCTAGCATTCGTGCGGGAAAATACCCAACAAGTGCTTGCATCATTCTTATCATAAGAAAGTACAAGGGTGTGGTGCATGGTATGTAGGCATAAGATGCGAGAACAACCAAGTGCAATAGGCTCAATCAAGTAAGTATGCATCACAAGAAGGGTGTCAAAGTCTCCAATATCAATAGGCATAGCATGGTTGCACTCAATACAAGGGAATATGAGAGATGCAACGAATGGAGACAAGTGACAATGATCAATGTGAATCATGTGAATGGCATGAACATATATGTCATCAACCCAAGAAAGCAAGTAAGAGTGGAACATGGGTGATGCAATATAGCAAGCAAGCATAGCAATCAAGTCAAACAAGCTAGTAGTGCGAAGATGCAACGTACAAGAGGTAATCATGGCAAGCATGTCATGTGTGCAAATAGTGAGCATACGTGATGCACATGGCATAGCACAAGCATGAAAACAAGATATGAGCAAAATAGCATCAATGTGTTGATGAGAGGCCATATGGAAATAGCAATGGGATATCATGACTCTCCCAACACAAGAATCAACAATATAATGGGGCACAAAGAAATCATGGTAGTAGCTACAAGTATCTCCACCAAGCATGCAAATACACATATAAGTAGCATAATGGTGAATCATGTGTAAAGGCAAGCAAGGGTCACAATTGCATGGCAAAGTCATAGCAAGAGGCATAACATGCAAAGTGAACACGATAGTATGGGCATAATGTGAGAAGTGGCAAATAGCCCATAGCCGTGTGAGAGCCAAGTAAAAGAGAGGCGCGTAGTGGTTGCGCGAAGAGAATGTTGGTAAGGAGATTCCACGGAATCCCAAGCCATCGTTGCTCTCAAGAGCTCTTTTCGTCAACTCATGGGATTGTGAGGTTGACGAGTTTGCAAAAGTACCTACACAAGACAAAGGCAAAGGAAAAATTGTATGTGCGTGGTATATGTACACATCATCCATCATGATGCGCACGTGCAAGTGTTGGTTAGCACATAATATCCAATGCTCAAATAAATGAGATGCGTGGTATAGAAACATGTCATCCATCATGAGAGGTTTGTTGTTATGTATGGCATAATGGAGACTCAAGTTGTGTGATGCATCACGAGAAATATCATTGTGATTCATGGAATGCATATGGTGCACACAATCATGGTAATCATGCAAGGTATGGAATGCATCAAACTCTCCTAGTATGTATGAGGAAACTATGGGGGTCTCCTCATGAGCATCAATGGAAACATCACATGGAGAATATTGACAACATCCAAAGGAAAGCATATTTGGAACAATGTGTTCATGGCATGGCATAGTAGATGAATTGCGCAAATTATGTAAAGGGAGCATGGCAATATCATCGCATGAAAAACAAAAGCCAATGACCATCATCTTGTCATCTATGCCACAAGTGCAAATAGGATTTACTTTAATGGGGCATGCATAGTTACTATGTTGAGATTGAAATGAAACAATATGAGAAATCTCACTCATAGCATATGACAAGTTCAAAGGATTATCAAACATGATGTGACCAAAAGAATTTTCACATGATATCCTATGGAGCATAGCATCACAACTAGGCAACTCAACATGCTCATCATCATATTCATCATAAATAGGTAAGTCAAGACATGAGGAAGTTGCACTAGCATGAAGCATGGTCATAGGTGAATCAACATCATGCAAGTAATCATTGGTGATATAGTCCACAAGTGGGACGAAAGAAGCACCATCACCTATGTTACCTTTGGAGCATCGCTCATGTATTGTAGGTGAGGTTCCAACTTGATGGTACCATGTGGGGGGTACATCTTCTTCCACCATGGCCATCGGTTTGTCCATTGGAGGGACGGACTCATCGAGGGTAGGCATGTCCTCTTGTAGGAGACCTAGCACCAAAGAAAACACACTCGGAGTAGAGGTTAAGTCGTTAGAAATCATAGTGGCCTCACGTGCCCTATCAACTACCTCACTCACTAAGTGGTGTGGCTCACTCACTCCCTCATGGATGCTCTCACTCTTATGGTTGGTGGAGTCACTCAAATGGCTCTCAACCTCACATATGATGTGTGGCATGCTCTCATGTGTGGGGATAGTGGTGATCACTCTCGTCCTCTCAAAAGAAATGCTCTCAATCTCACATATGGTGGAGTCACTCATGTCACTCATATGGTGGTGTCTCTCCTCACATGGAAATTGGGGCATCTCATGATATATGGGTGTCGGAGAGATGTAGGTGCAAACGTCTCCAAACTCAACTCCTTTCGCCGCCTCATCCATAACGCCTCCAAAGGTGAATGCCGTAGTCGAAGGGGATGGCCCTTGATTGACCGTCTTGTCGCCGTCTTGATGTGGGGAGCTTCCGAAGATGGAAGTGTCACCCTCGCTCGTAGGTGGTCGCCTTGTAGTTGGAGATGTCGATGTAGGCGAACTCATGGGAAGTAGGCGAAGATGCCGTACGTCCGAAGGCGAAGATGCCTTGATAGCACTTGGCGAAGATGCCGAAGTGGTGGTTGTAGCCGTAGCTCCATCTTGGGTGTGCTTGTCTCGCGGTCTTCTCTTTTGCTCTTGAAGCTTGGCCTTGGCGTGATGTAGAGCTTCTTCGGACTTGTAGCTATGCGCTTGTCGAGCATCTTCATGATGATGATGTCGTTGTCGTGCTTGAGCTCTTGGTAGATGTCGTTCATCGTCGTTGTGCACATGATGCTTGGAGGTGACCTGCCCTTCATGACGATGTCGATGGTCGCCATGGCGGTGTGGACGTGGAAGATTTGCACTTGCATCATGTTTGCGCTCCGAAGACTTGTGACTTGAACGTCGCCGCCGAGAGGATGACGAAGGGGAAGAAGACTTGTAATCGACCACCAAGTGTCGGAGCTCCGCCATTTGTTTTTTGAAGGAGTCGCACATGTCGTCGAAGGAAGCCATTGTCCTTATCTTGGAGTGTCGTAGTTCGATGGCGATGTTGCCCAAGCACTCTTGCATTTCTCGTTGTAGTCCGATGGTTTTCGCGTGGATTTCCTTGTTCGCGCCGTCGATGTCGAAGACCGGAGATGAAATGCCTTGCCTATCCATCACAAGACGCTAGCAAGTATGAGTGGGAGAAAGAGAAGAACTAGACCAAATGTACCTTGACCGATGTTGAAGATGGATCAATGATCACTCAAATGTGGAACAAGGAAATAGCACAATTGGTACCAATTCTTGTCGGTTTCTCACACCTACACAAGTAAAGCTTATGGTGGAGCTCGGTGAGGATAGTGGCACAAAAATTTGATGCAAAATGTTAGCAAGACTCAATAAAGTTGAAAAAGATTCACAAATTCGCAAGTGAAACAAGAAGACCAATAGCAATATGGTGGCACACGGAAACACACACACGGATAGATAGATGGGGTCGTGCAACCAAGGGGTGAGACAAAATGTGGAATCCACGAAAATGCTCTTGTTGCACAACACTAGAGAGACGCTAGCGCGATTGCACAATAGGCGGATACGAACTTGTGCACAACCTACTATGCAAAATGCAACGACTTCTATCCCAAGTATGGTATATGTATGGTATTCCGGTGGTATGATCCAAAATGATCGAGTATGACAATCTTAATGTAGTATGATGCTATGGTTCTTGCTTAAAAGCTCTTTGCGTATCTTTTTCTTTATGCTTAAAAGCTTGTTTGGCTCTTTCTCTTTTGAGCTCTTTTCTCATGCAAAACTTCACGAACCAAGATAGCAATTGAGTATATGCGATGACAACCTTGTGTCACAAGAGATGATATCAAGAGATTCACCACGGTGATATGGTATGTATGATATGGGAAGTATGATCACTAATGTGCACAAGTCACGTTGCCTGCAATACTCAAATGGCTAGTCTCGATAGGTAGGTGACGCAAAAATGGTCTAGGGGTTAACAATGCAATTGCAAGGGGAATATACAATGATGTCGTCGAGGTTACCGTCCGTGTCGATGATGAGAGGTGGTGCTCTTGATGTAGACCCGTTCCTAAGTAGCCGAAACACCTTAGGAAACGGAAAAACCACAACTCAAAATCTCAAGGACGAATATCAAATGGTGGTAGCGGCAATGCCGTGGTGGTTGCGGAAGTGGAATGATGGGCTATACACGATGTCGGAGTTGAAGTCACGGTCCCTAAGTAGCCGAAACACCTTAGGAGACACAAGCCACAACTCAAACAAGCTTGAACAAAAATTTGGTTAAGTTGGGTTGGCTATGTATGGTGGACTAGGCTATGCGGAAGTGGTGGTGGTGGTTGATGAAGAAGCAATGGTCCCTAAGTAGCCTAAACACCTTAGGAGACTCAAATCACTACTCAAGCAACCACAAATGCTATGGGGGACAAAAAGGTTAGGTTGCGGAAGTCGGTGGTGGTATAGCGGATGATGTGGTGGAGGCCCTAGGCAAAGATGCCAAAATCCACAAAATATGATGGAGTCAAATGATTATGGTGGTATTTTTGTGTTATGGGGGATGTCAAGAGCTTCAAAACGAGCTCAAGAACGTCAAAATCGGAGTTCGTATGAATTAGTTATGGACAAAACGGTGAAACACGGGTGGCTGAAATCCCAGGGGTCGGACATCCGGGGTGGAGCCCGGATTTCCGGGGCCTGTTGTCCAGAACCGCGCGGGATTTTTCACTCCAGGAGCCGGATGTCCGGCCCGATGGCCCGGATGTCCGGCCAGTGGCCCGGATGTCCGGCCCGAAGTTTCCAGATCTGAATCGGGACGAACTTTTCGAATTGTGGGCGGAAATTGATGATTTGGGGCTCAAAATTTGAGGGATTTTGTGGAGGAAAGATGGGGAAACTTGGGGAAATGCTAGATCCACTTGAAACCAAGCAAATCCACGGATCAAAATCAACAAAATGTCATCAAACCAACAGATCACAAAATTTTTTGGGGCTATTTTT
>LR738714.1:389494606-389554898 GCA_902687465.1 Secale cereale
ACCCTCAAATGGAGGAGGGGGAGGAGTATATATAGTCTAGGTCCACGAAGGGGTAAGTGGGAGAGGGATACATGGGCCTCAGGCCCGATACACTGTGCGCAGACAGGGGCCGGATGTCCGGGCGGGGGCCGGATGTCCGGGCCTTCCCGAGACGCCGGATGTCCGGGCCAAGGGGCCGGATGTCCGGGCTGGAGGGGTAGAGCCACGGGTGTCTTCTGGACAGTGGCGCCGGATTTCCGGCCAGGGCCCGGATGTCCGGGGCGCCGGATGTCCGGGCCTGGGGGCCGGATGTCCGGGGCCTGTAGGTGCTGGCCCTTCTTCCTTCTCTTCCGCGCGCACTTGGCCTTGGTTCTTGGGTTCTCCATGGTCTCCTTGGGTGTTCCTGAACATGCATAGCACATATATTTGAGGTAGTAAGCATGTCTCACATGTAGAAAGTGGAGGTTCAGAGAGGAGCGAGTGAACCTTGTGTCCAATTGTGTGTAGTTGAGGTCTCGTCGAGTGAACATGGGGATGATCATGGGATACTCCGTATCAGAGCTGCCTTAGCTTGAGCAGGCTTCTTGGGCTTTGAAGTGGCTCCAGCCCTAATAGCATCACCCATGAGTTTCTGCTTCTGAGGAGCAGGCTGAGGTGCTTCTTCTTCTTCTTCCTCAACTGCTGCATCTGCATGAGGTTCAGCATACACTACCCTCTTCCTCTTGGAAGTTTTCTTCACTTTGCTTGGGGCTAGCTCTCCCAAGTTTAGCTTCTTGGCAACAGCTGATTACTTGACCTTGCTGGTGCCTTTCTTTGATTGCTGCCCTTGTTGCTCTTTGGCAACAACTTTTCTCTTAGGCTTGGAGGACACTTCTTCTTCAGCAATGAAATCGGAATCCTCATCATCTGAGTTCCTCTCCTTTCTGGTTCTGGTGGCTGCAGGAGGCAAGCCACTAGGTGTACTCCTCTCACCATCGTCAATAGGGCTACTAGCCTCAGGACTAGTATCTGCCTCAGGAATCTCTACAAAGGGTGACTCTGACCTGTTCTGGCTGTCACTGGCATCTGACATGGCTGGCAACCTGTGAATAGATAAGGTATAGGCAGAGTAGAAGAGTTATCACAAACTGCAGAGGTTTTTGCAAAAAAAATGAGTTCAAATCTTAGTTTTAAGTTTTCACAGAATGCATTTCGGTCAGACCGATTTTCAGTTCCGGTGAATCCGAAGTGTATAACAGAAACTTACACACCACTTTCGGTTGGACCGAAATGGGTTTCGGTCCTGCCGATAAACTAGGGTTTCACTAAAACTGTACTTCGGTTACACCGATTTGCACAACTCGGTTAGACCGAAAGTGCAGTGCAATGGCCAGAGGCCGAATCGGTCACACCGAAAATTTAAAACCGGTTTCACCGAGATGTGTTCCGTGGAAACCTAAACCTAAGAATTTTACTCGAAACTAGAACCGATCTGGTGTTAAGGAATTTTCAAACGTGGCCAGATGTAGGGCAAACCAAACGTGCAATGAATTGGATGGGGAGCACGAGAGGGATCGAGACTCACCCTAACTTGGTGGAGTCCCTCTACGGCGGCAATGGCGCGGAGGAGAAAACCGTTGACGGCGGCGGAGACCTGCGGCGAGGGCGCACAGGCGACGACGGCGACGATCCGGAGATCAGGGCGACGGCAGCAGGGGACGTGGGGGCGAAAACGTTTGAAGGAATAATCGCACGCTGCCCTCAGTATTTATATCCCCTTGCTGTCGGTGGGACCGAGTTGAAAAACTCGGTGACACCGAGATGGATAACTGCTATGCAGTTACGCATATCGGTCACGCCGAGATTTAGAACTCGGTTTCACCGAGATGAAACCTAGATCAGTCTAAGTGCTTTCGGTTTGACCGAGTGGGAGAAAGTTGGTCTGACCGAAATTTACTTAGAAGGTTTTGGAAGTCAGCCTTAGACGGATCGGTGGCTCCGAGTGCTCCTCACTCGGAGGGTCCGAAAATGACTTGTTCAAAGTTTGTGATATAAGCATGAATAGAATTTGAGACAAGAAAGCATAGATAGCTAGGGGAGGTACTTAGGCATTCTTGTCCATCCATTTGGCCAGAAAAATCAAAACAACCAAAACAACAAATGGATGTCCTCGAATGGATAAAATTATGCATTCAACATGCTCACACAATAAGATAGCAAATGAAATATGTGTCAAACATGCACAACCAAAACTCTAGCTACTAGCACACAATTTGTCGATGACTAGGTCATCTTTATATGAGTATTTTGACTTAGGAGCCAAATGAGAACATTTGATCATAGGTCATACTCATCGTTTAAGCACAAGTGGGGTTACCACTTTTACATAAAGCATTGATGTGTTCACATCATTTGAAGATGCTTTAGCTCAATTTTTAGAGTAAAGCTCCCCCTAGATGTGAGAACCCCTTTTAAAGGGTCAAACTAACCTTGGGTTGTCGTAGAAGACTTCATGTAGATGTTGAAGATGTGGATGCTCAATGTTGATGTAGATCATCAAGAGTTGGGAGCTATCCTTTTGGATTAGGGCACTTTCAATACCTACATGGGTTAGTCCCACAAGGAACAAACAAGGATATCCATGGACATAGATTGAAGTTCACAATAGATGATGTCCATGAAAGCAATGATTACCTTGTCCCTTGACTTACCAACAAGAGGGTTTGTGACTCCATGAACTAGTGCATGATGTGGAAGTTGATTGCACAAGTTGCCAAAATGAATGTGAGTGAAGTATGTTGGCGGAGTCACCCTCAAGAACCTTCTAGTTCTTCTTCTTCGGGATCCACATCATCTTGATGGAAATCCTTGGGGTTGTAGTTGAGCTTGACGAAGTAGAACTTGACGTGTCCTTGGGAACCCACTTGACCATGGCTTGAGGTGCTTCAATGAATGCATCAATCTCCTCTTGAAGCTTGTCCTTGGCTTTTAGCTTGTGGTCTTGTGGTGGAAGGTCAGCTTGAGCTTGTTCCACATTGGAAGAAGTAGGATCATACTTCTCCTTTTGAGAAACAAACTGTGGAGTAGGGTATTGACCTTCTTCCCACTCAACACCTTCGGCGTTGAACTTTCGCTCAAAATCAATCCCTTGATTCTTCCGGTGCCTTCCTTGTTTGCGAACAATTTCCTCAAAGTTCTTGCTTCCGGCAAGACTCTTGTAGACACCTTTCTCTATGATTTCCTTCAATAAGCTATTCTCTTGCTCAAGTGTAACTTGGCTTGAAACATTGTTAGTGGAATCAAGAGAACTACTAGAAGCAACAACATTGGATTTAACATGGTTATTGTTACTACTAGAGGAAGAATTTTTCTTATGCTTGTCATGCTTAGTCTTAATAGGTGGCAAGAAATTAGACAAGAGAAGTCGTTTGGCAAGATATGAAGAACTCTTCTTTCGAAGATCGTCATTGATCGCTTTTAGAAACTCATGTTCTTGCTCTAGAGTGAGCTTCTCGAAGCGTAGCTTCTCATGAGATCTTAGGAGCTCTCTATGATCTTCTTGAGTTGTTTCATGAGCTAACTTAAGAGTGTTTAGTTCTTTAGTTAGACGCTCAATTTCCTTCATAGCATTGTCATTCGACTCTTCTCGACTATAAAGACTACTAGCATTTTCATCATTACTAAGCTCACTAGATTTATCATGCAAGAGCTCATCTTCACCAAGCAAGTCATCCTCATCACTATCAAAGTCAATGAATTCAGGGTGTGTTACTGTTGGGGAACGTTGCATGGGAAACAAAAATTTTTCCTACCGTTCACCAAGATCAATCTAGTAGATGCAACTACGAGGAAGGAGTGTGATCTACGTACCCTTGTAGATCGCTAAGCGGAAGCGTTATGAACGCGGATGATGGAGTCGTACTCGTCGCGATTCAGATCGCCGAAGACCTAGCACCGAAGCAACGGTGCCTCCGCGTTCTTCACACGTACGGCTCGGGGACGTCTCCTCCTTCTTGATCCAGCAAGGGGTGGAGGAGAGGTTGATGGAGAACCGGCAGCACGACGGCGTGGTGGTGATGGTGGAGAAGAACTCCAGCAGGGCTTCGCCTAAGCACCGCGGGAGAAGAAGATATGACGGGAGAGGGAGGGCAGCACCGAGGCACGAACTGTGTTTGCTGCCCTCCCTTTGCCCCACTATATATAGGGGGGGTGGAGAGGCTAGGGCGCCCTAGGGTTTCCCCCTAGGGGCCGGCGGCCAGGGCAAGGGGAGGGGGGCGGCGGCCAGGGCAGGGGGAGGCGCCCAGGCCCTAGGGTTTCCCCCCTAGGTGCCTTGCCCCCCAAGTCCCAAGGGGTGCGGCCAGCCCTAGGGGGTCCCCCCCCCTTAGCCGCATGGGGAGAGGGCCCAGGGGGGGCGCACAGCCCCCTGAGGGCTGTGGTGTCCCCCCTTGTGGCCCAATAGGCCCAGAACACCTTCCGGACCCCCCGAAAACCTTCCCGGTACTCCGCCGATTTCCCGATGCTCCCCGGAACACTTCCGGTACTCCGAAACCTTTCATCCTATATATCAATCTTCGTCTCCGGACCATTCCGGAGACCCTCGTCATGTCCGGGATCTCATCCGGGACTCCGAACAACCTTCGGTAACCATGCACTCTTCTCACTAACAACCCTAGCGTCACCGAACGTTAAGTGTGTAGACCCTGCGGGTTCGGAAACCATGTAGACATGACCGAGACACTCCAAGGTCAATAACCAATAGCGGGATCTGGATACCCATATTGGCTCCTACATGTTTCTCGATGATCTCATCGGATGAACCACGATGTCAAGGATTCAGGCAATCCCGTATACAGTTCTCTTTGTCTCGTCGGTATGTTACTTGCCCGAGATTCGATCGTCGGTATCTCTATACCTAGTTCAACCTCGTTATCGGCAAGTCTCTTTACTCGTTACCGTAATACATAATCCCGTGACCAACTACTTAGTCACTTTGAGCTCATTGAGATGACGTATTACCGAGTGGGCCCGGAGATACCTCTCCGTCATACGGAGTGACAAATCCCAGTCTCGATCCATGTCAACTCAACAGACACCCTCGGAGATACCTGTAGAGTACCTTTATAGTCACCCAGTTACGTTGCGACGTTTGGCACACACAAAGCACTCCTACGGTGTCAGTGAGTTACATGATCTCATGGTCATAGGAACTTATACTTGACATGCAGAAAACTATAGCGATAACTGACACGATCAAAAGCTATGTTAACGTTTGGGTCTCGTCCATCACATCATTCTCCTAATGATGTGATCCCGTTATCAAATGACAACTCATGTCTATGACCTGGAAACCGCGGTCATCTTTGATCAACGAGCTAGTCCTGTAGAGGCTCACTAGGGACACAAAGTCTGTCTATTCATCCACACGTGTATTTGAGTTTCCAATCAATACAGTTATAGCATGGATAATAAACGATTATCATGAACAAGGAAATATAATAATAACTCTTTTATTATTGCCTCTAGGGCATATTTCCAACAAATCCTTGGTGTTGTAGTTGAGCTTGACGAAGTAGAACTTGATGTGTCCTTGGGAACCCACTTGACCATGGCTTGAGGTGCTTCAATGAATGCATCAATCTCCTCTTGAAGCTTGTCCTTGGCCTTTAGCTTGTGGTCTTGTGGTGGAAGGTCATCTTGAGCTTGTTCCACATTGGAAGAAGTAGGATCATACTTCTCCTTTTGTGAGACAAACTGTGGAGTAGGGTATTGACCTTCTTCCCACTCAACACCTTCGGCGTTGAACTTTCGCTCAAAACCAATCCCTTGATTCTTCCGGTGTCTTCCTTGTTTGCGAACAATCTCCTCAAAGTTCTTGCTTCCGGCAAGACTCTTGTAGACACCTTTCTCTATGATTTCCTTCAATAAGCTATTTTCTTGCTCAAGTGTAACTTGGCTTGAAACATTGTTAGTGGAATCAAGAGAACTACTAGAAGCAACAATATTGGATTTAACATTGTTATTGTTACTACTAGAGGAAGAATTTTTCTTATGCTTGTCATGCTTAGTCTTAATAGTTGGCAAGAAATTAGACAAGAGAAGTCGTTTGGCAAGATATGAAGAACTCTTCTTTCGAAGATCGTCATTGATCGCTTTTAGAAACTCATGTTCTTGCTCTAGAGTGAGCTTCTCGAAGCGTAGCTTCTCATGAGATCTTAGGAGCTCTCTATGATCTTCTTGAGTTGTTTCATGAGCTAACTTAAGAGTGTTTAGTTCTTTAGTTAGACGCTCAATCTCCTTCATAGCATTGTCATTCGACTCTTCTCGACTATAAAGACTACTAGCATTTTCATCGTTACTAAGCTCACTAGATTTATCATGCAAGAGCTCATCTTCACCAAGCAAGTCATCCTCATCACTATTGAAGTCAATGAATTCAGGGTGTGATACCTTGGGGCCTTTAGCCATGAAGCATCTTCCAATTCCCTCATTTGGTGAATCAAATAAGTCGTAGGAGTTGGAGTTGGAGGATACGAGAGCAAAAAGGCAACACCTTCATCTTGACTGTAGTCGGAGTCGGAGTGATAGCTTCCATCGGATTGATTGTCGGAGTCGGAGCCGGAGACCCATTCACCTACATGAGCTTGATGTCTTCTTCTTGTGTAGCTACTTGATGACTTGTCTTTCCTCTCCGAATCCTTGCTTCTCCGAGAGGGTCTTCGTTCATAACGATCATCTCTACTCCTTCTCTCTCTCCGAGGTGACTCATCTCTTGATCTTCTTCTTGGAGATTCTTCTCTTCTCTTGTGGGGAGCCGTACACTCATTTGAGTAGTGTCCGGGTCTTCCACAATTGTAGCATTTCGATCACGACTAGAAGATCTCTTTTCATCATATGATCTAGACTTTGAGCTTCTTTCTTTGCCTCTATTCTTGTAGAACTTGTTGAAGTTCTTAACCATTAGGCTTATCTCTTCATTGGAGATTAACTTGTCACTTGAGGTTGTGGGAGCATCAGTTGTAGCTTTGTAAGCACCACTTGACTTGTTGTGAAGCTCTTCCTTATCCTTAAGTGTCATCTCATGAGCAACAATTCTTCCAATGACTTCAGTTGGCTTGAGAGTCTTGTAGTTTGGCATCATTTGGATCAAAGTGCACACGGTGTCGTACTTTCCATCCAAAGCTCTGAGAATCTTCTTAATGATGAATCGGTCGGTCATTTCTTCGCTTCCTAAGCCGGCAATCTCATTTGTGATGAGAGCAAGCCTAGAGTACATTTCAGCGACTCCTTCACCATCCTTCATCTTGAACTTGTCAAGTTGACCTTGAAGAATATCTAGCTTTGATTCCTTCACAGACTCGGTACCTTCGTGCATTTCAACCAAAGTATCCCAAATCTCTTTAGCATTCTCAAGACGGCTGATTTTGTTGAACTCCTCGGGACACAAGGCATTGAAGAGAATGTCACAAGCTTGAGCATTGTTTTGCAACATCCGCAACTCTTCCGGTGTAGCTTCGCGATCCAGAACTTTTCCTTCCTTGAAGAATTCACCTTGCATACCAACACAAATAATGCCCCATGCGGCTGGGTTATGACCAAGAATATGCATTTTCATTTTATGCTTCCAACTAGCAAAATTTGTACCATCAAAGTAAGGACCTCTACGATAATTACCCTCACTAGACGCCATACTCTCCTAGGTTGTGAAACCAAGCTTATGGAGTCCAATGCAATGGAAACCAAAACAATGGAGACCAAAGCTCTGATACCACTTGTAGGATCGAAAGTATGTCTAGAGGGGGGTGATTAGACTACTTGTAAATATAAAAAATTCTGCCTTTTGATCAAGAACAGTTTTTGGCAGATTCACAATTATGATCAAGTCAAGCATCACCCTACACATGCAATTCTAGAGTATAAGCAGCGGAAAGTAAATTGCACATGTAGTAAAGAGAGGTGGAGAAGATCAAACGCAATTTGGAGACGCAATGATTTTTCCCGTGGTTCCGATAGGTAGTGCTATCGTACATCCACGTTGATGGAGACTTCAACCCACGGAGGGTAACGGCTGCGCGAGTCCACGGAGGGCTCCACCCACGAAGGGTCCACGAAGAAGCAACCTTGTCTATTCCATCATGGCCTACGCCCACGGAGGGCTAGCCTTACTCGGGGTAGATCTTCACGAAGTAGGCGATCTCCTTGCCCTTACAAACTTCTTGGTTCAACTCCACATCTCGATGACGGAGGCTCCCAAGCGACACCTAACCAATCTAGGAGGCACCACCCTCCAAAAGGTAATAGATGTTGTAGATGATGATGAACTCCTTGCTCTTGTGCTTCAAATGATAATCTCCCCAACACTCAACTCTCCTCACTGATATGGCTGTGGTGGAAGAAAGGATTGAGTGGAAAGCAACTTGGGGAAGTTAGAAATCAAGTTTCATATGGTAGGAATGGAGCAACTTGATCTCAACACAAGGGTAGGTGGTTCTCTTCTCAGAAAGTGTAAGGTAGGAGTGGTAGTTCTTTCTGATGGCTCTCTCCACGAATGAAGAGGGGGTGGAGGGGTATATATAGCCTCCACACAAAATCCAACCGTTACACACATAGTTGAGCAATCTCGGTGAGACCGAAGTGGAAATTCGGTCAGACCGAAAGTTCAAATATAGTGAACGTTGGGGTTTTCGGTGGGACCGAAAATACCATCTCGGTTTGTCCGATTTGAGTCAAGACAGGAACTTGCCAGTTTCGGTGAGACCGAAATCATCAACTCGGTTATTCCGAAATGATGTCAAACGGTTACAGAAGCTTGGCAGCCCGTATTTCGGTGAGACTGAACTCAAACTCGGAATGACCGATTTTTCTAGGGTTTGGCTTATGGCTAAGGTGGTTCATCTCGGTGGGACTGAGTTTGGAAAATCGGTTGGTCCGAGATTACTTATGAGTGTGTATTGTAGTGAAAGTTGCTGATAGTTGAAGGAGATATATCACTAAGCACTTGAGCAACCAGATCATCAACACAACCTCATCCCCTTTTAATAGTATTGGCTTTTCCTATGGACTCAATGTGATCTTGGATCACTAAACCAAAAATGGAGTCTTGAGCTTTTGCCAATGCTTGCCTTAGCATTTTGAGGGGTCCACTTCTTCAGTCATTGCCATACCCATATCACTGAACTTCTCTGAAATGATTCTCAAGTAACTATTAGTTCAATGATATATATGTTGTTATTAATTGCCAAAGCCACCCGGGGATTAGTTGCACTTTCATCAACGAATGCTAATAAATAACTCAGTTGCTTCTTGAACTGGACAAGTTTCGAGGAACGGCTCCCGTATGAGGACGATAACATCCTCTTATTCTCCTTTGTTTATCACTGCCAAAGTTTTCTGATTTCTCATGAACAAAGCGTGAAGGAGGGTTGTTTGTTTATATTATTCTTAAGCCGGGCGCACTCAATGCCAGTTCTGTTTCGTGTTATGGGTTTGCACATTATACATGCAATCCCGGGGTGAAGCTTGTCCAACTCAACAAGGCTATGAATTAGCTATTACTTCCTCATGAGCTAAAGCAGAGGCACAAAATAAAATATTTTGAACATTTAAGGATAACACATAAATTATATACTTTAGGAGGTGGTAGTGGAGTACCACGAGTAGGTAGGTATGGTGGACTCATATGGAAGGTATTGGCTTAAGGGTATGGACGCACAAGCAGAATTCCGCTTAGTACAGAGTTAGGCTAGCAAAGGTTTTGAGAGAGCAGACAATTGATGATGACTAAGATGCAAAGCAATATAAAGCATGAACATTGAAATAAGCATAACACATCAAGTTGTCTTCCTTGTCAACATAACACTTCAAGCATAATAACATAAAGGTTTTGGCTATGTTGATACTTTAAGAAAATCATGCTTGTTGTTATGACCAAAGCTATGTTTGCCAAGATTAAATAAAGTTGCATAGCCATACCTGACATAAGGTCAATACTCCCCGTAAGAATCATCATATAAGGTCGATTGCGTGAAGAGGATACCGAGTGCAGCAAAAGGAACCGATAAACTTCTCATTAATATTCCATCATAGACGACTCCATACTCACGGATACAATTCTTCACCAACGGGGTGATAGACCTCAATGCACACACCTATCTCATATAATAACCTCCCTAGACATGATACGACTCTACTTGACTTCTGAAAGACAAAAGGTAAAAGATAAAGATACCGGGCACTCCCCCAAGCTTGGAACAATCCAAGGGAATGCCATTACCACGGAGATTTCACTCATCATCCTTGTTGGCGTTGATCAAGTAGTTCTTGGCGAAACTCTTCCATGGAAGGGGTTCTCCAGTCTCATATGAGAAGCTCGTCTCCTGGATCCTGCATTCAGCACCCAAACCCATGCGTAGAAACCTTAGTTCATACTCACAGTTCTGGTTATGTAGATCATTAATTTGCCCTTGTAGCTCTATAATTCTATCTTCAGATGCGGTGATTGTTTCCCACATCTCCTTCAGGAAGTAGTTCTTCAGCTCGTTGGTGATGTCAAAGTTAGCTTCGACACCACGCTCGGTCATCTTCTTGTACTTGAAGACTTCCTGCTCCACTTCTTCCAGCCTGGCCTGGATGCTCCCCTCCTTGATAGGTCCCTTCAGATCTTCTTGATGAAGGATGCCTTCCTTCATCTGAACAACCTGAGGGTGCTTCTTCACCTCGGCGAGGTAAGGGTTGATGACGTTGACGACGAACGTGTCCTTGGGGGAACTTGGAGAAGCCATGGCACCTAAATTTAGCAAAAAGATTTCCTGGCAGAAACAGATCGAAGAGAAAACACGCGAAATCGCAAGATACGTTGCCGGAACAACCCGGGCAAATATATAGGAAAAATTTATGCACAGAAAGGAAGGTAACGGACCAAAGCGGGGTCGGAGACGGGCTCCAGGGTGTCCAGGCGGCCTGCCGGCGCGGCCCAGGGGGGGCGCCAGGGGGGCGCGTGGACTCCCTGGTGGTCGTCTCCGGCTCCACTTCGACTCGGAATTTTACTAATTTTACAAAAACTCGTAATACGGAACTTTATGATGGTTTGCGGTGTTTTCTTACCGTACTACATACCTTTTCTTTATTATGGTTCTTCTGGCGTCTGAAACAGGGCTGCAACATGTTCTTCGTGGGTTGTTGTGTATATTATATTCACATCAACATCGACAGGGTCTCCTGCTATGTAATGTTTAAGTCTTTGCCCATTCACAACTTGAGGTTTGGTGGCTTCAAAATTATTAATCTTAATTGCACCAGACCGATAAACTTCTTCAATATGAAATGGTCCTTCCCACCTGGAAAGTAGTTTACCTGGAGAAAACCTGAAACGGGATCTAAACAACAAAACTTTATCACTAACATTAAATTCATGTTTCAGAATCTTCCTATCATGCCACCTTTTTACCTTTTCCTTGAACATTTTAGCGCTCTCGTAAGCTTCACTTCTCCATTCATCTAGAGAAGTCAAGTTCATGAGACGCTTCTCACCAGCTAGTTTTGGGTCAGCGTTAAGCTCTCTAACAGCCCAGAAAGCTTTGTGCTCTAGCTCTAATGGCAAATGGCAAGCCTTGCCATACACCATCTTATAGGGAGACATGCCCATGGGGTTTTTGTAAGCAGTTCTATATGCACACAAAGCATCTCCTAATTTATTTGACCAATCCTTCCTATTTCTGTTTACTGTTGAAAGTGCAACTAATCCCCGGGTGGTTTTGGCAATTAATAACAACATATATATCATTGAACTAATAGTTACTTGAGAATCATTTCAGAGAAGTTCAGTGATATGGGTACGGCAAGGACTGAAGAAGTGGACCCCTCAAAATGCTAAGGCAAGCATTGGCAAAAGCTCAAGACTCCATTTTTGGTTTAGTGATCCAAGATCACATTGAGTCCATAGGAAAAGCAAATACTATTAAAAGGGGATGAGGTTATGTTGATGATCTGGTTGCTCAAGTGCTTAGTGATACATCTCCTAAACTATCAGCAACTTTCACTGCCATATACACTCATAAGTAATCTCAGTCCCACCGATAATCCAAACTCAGTCACACCGAGATGAACCACCTCAGCCATAAGCCAAACCCTAGCAAAATCGGATTTTCCGATTCTGAAATCGGTTTCACCGAAACATGAGTTGCCAAGCTTCTGTAACCTTCTGTCATCAAATCGGTGTCACCGAGATGATGAAGTCGGTCCCACCGAAACTGGCATGCTCTTGTCATTGCACGAATCGGACTAACCGAGATTGTATTTTCGGTCCCACCGAAAACCCCAACGTTCACATTATTTGAACTTTCGGTCTCACCGAGTTGTCCACTTCGGTCCCACCGAGATTGCTCAAATATGTGTGTAACGGTTGGATTTTGTGTGGAGGCTATTTATACCCCTCCACCCCCTCTTCATTCGTGGAGAGAGCCATCAGAAAGAACTACCACTCCTACCTTACATTTCTGAGAAGAGAACTACCTACCCTTGTGTTGATATCAAGTTGCTCCACTCCTACCATATGAAGCTTGATCTCTAACCTTCCCAAGTTGCTTTCCACTCAATCCTTTCTTCCACCACAGCCAAATCAGTGAGGAGAGTTGAGTGTTGGGGAGATTATCATTTGAAGCACAAGAGCAAGGAGTTCATCATCATCTACAACATCTATTACCTTTTGGAGGGTGGTGCCTCCTAGATTGGTTAGGTGTCGCTTGGGAGCCTCCATCATCGAGATGTGGAGTTGAACCAAGAAGTTTGTAAGGGCAAGGAGATCGCCTACTTCATGAAGATCTACCCCGAGTAAGGCTAGCCCTCCGTGGGCGTAGGCCATGATGGAACAGACAAGGTTGCTTCTTCGTGGACCCTTCGTGGGTGGAGCCCTCCGTGGACTCGCGCAGCCGTTACCCTCCGTGGGTTGAAGTCTCCATCAACGTGGATGTACGATAGCACCACCTATCGGAACCACGGGAAAAATCACCGCGTCTCGAAAATTGCGTTTGCTCTTCTCCACCTCTCTTTACTACATGTGCAATTTACTTTCCGCTGCCTATACTCTAGAATTGCATGTGTAGGGTGATCCTTGACTTGATCATAATTGTGAATCTGCCAAAAACTGTTGTTTGTCAAAAGGCAGAATTTTTATATTTACAAGTAGTCTAATCACCCCCCCTCTAGACATACTTTCGATCCTACAAGTGGTATCAGAGATTTGGTCTCCATTGTATTGGTTTCCATTGCATTGGACTCCATAAGCTTGGTTTCACAACCTAGGAGAGTATGGCGTCTAGTGAGGGTAATTTTCGTAGAGGTCCTTACTTTGATGGTACAAATTTTGCTAGTTGGAAGCATAAAATGAAAATGCATATTCTTGGTCATAACCCAGCCGCATGGGGCATTATTTGTGTTGGTATGCAAGGTGAATTCTTCGAGGAAGGAAAAGTTCCAGATCGTGAAGCCACACCTGAAGAATTGCGGATGTTGCAAAACAATGCTCAAGCTTGTGACATTCTCTTCAATGCCTTGTGTCCCGAGGAGTTCAACAAAATCAGCCGTCTTGAAAATGCAAAAGAGATTTGGGATACTTTGGTTGAAATGCACGAAGGTACCGAGTCTGTGAAGGAATCAAAGCTAGATATTCTTCAAGGTCAACTTGACAAGTTCAAGATGAAGGATGGTGAAGGAGTCGCTGAAATGTACTCTAGGCTTGCTCTCATCACAAATGAGATTGCCGGCTTAGGAAGCGAAGAAATGACCGACCGATTCATCATCAAGAAGATTCTCAGAGCTTTGGATGGAAAGTATGACACCGTGTGCACTTTGATCCAAATGATGCCAATCTACAAGAGTCTCAAGCCAACCGAAGTCATTGGAAGAATTGTTGCTCATGAGATGACACTTAAGGATAAGGAAGAGCTTCACAACAAGTCGAGTGGTGCTTACAAAGCTACAAGTGATGCTCCCACAACCTCAAGTGACAAGTTAGTTTCCAATGAAGAGATAAGCCTAATGGTTAAGAACTTCAACAAATTCTACAAGTATAGAGGCAAAGAGAGAAGCTCAAAGTCTAGATCATATGATGAAAAGAGATCTTCTAGTCGTGATCGAAACTGCTACAATTGTGGAAGACCCGGACACTACTCAAATGAGTGTACGGCTCCCCACAAGAGAAGAGAAGAATCTCCAAGAAGAAGAAGTTCAAGAGATGAGTCACCTCGGAAAGAGAGAAGGAGTAGAGATGATCGTTATGAACGAAGACCCTCTCGGAGAAGCAAGGATTCGGAGAGGAAAGACAAGTCATCAAGGAACTACACAAGAAGAAAACATCAAGCTCATGTAGGTGAATGGGTCTCCGGCTCCGACTCCGACAATCAATCCGATGGAAGCTATCACTCCGACTCCGACTACAGTCAAGATGAAGGTGTTGCCGGTCTTGCTCTCGTATCCTCCAACTCCAACTCCTACGACTTATTTGAATCACCAAATGAGGGAATTAGAAGATGCTTCATGGCTAAAGGCCCCAAGGTATCACACCCTGAATTCATTGACTTCAATAGTGATGAGGATGACTTGCTTGGTGAAGATGAGCTCTTGCATGATAAATCTAGTGAGCCTAGTAACGATGAAAATGCTAGTAATCTTTATAGTCGAGAAGAGTCGAATGACAATGCTATGAAGGAGATTGAGCGTATAACTAAAGAACTAAACACTCTTAAGTTAGCTCATGAAACAACTCAAGAAGATCATAGAGAGCTCTTAAGATCTCATGAGAAGCTACGCTTCGAGAAGCTCACTCTAGAGCAAGAACATGAGTTTCTAAAAGCGATCAATGACGATCTTCGAAAGAAGAGTTCTTCATATCTTGCCAAACGACTTCTCTTGTCTAATTTATTGCCACCCATTAAGACTAAGCATGACAAGCATAAGAAAAATTCTTCCTCTAGCAGTAACAATAACCATGCTAAATCCAATATAGTTGCTTCTAGTAGTTCTCTTGATTCCACTAACAATGTTTCAAGCCAAGTTACACTTGAGCAAGAGAATAGTTTATTGAAAGGGATCATAGAGAAAGGTGTCTACAAGAGCCTTGCCGGAAGCAAGAACTTTGAGGAAATTGTTCGCAAGCAAGGAAGGCACCGGAAGAATCAAGGAATTGGTTTTGAGCGAAAGTTCAACGCCGAAGGTGTTGAGTGGGAAGAAGGTCAATATCCTACTCCACAGTTTGTTTCTCAAAAGGAGAAGTATGATCCTACTTCTTCCAATGTGGAACAAGCTCAAGATGACCTTCCACCACAAGACCACAAGCTAAAAGCCAAGGACAAGCTTCAAGAGGAGATTGATGCATTCATTGAAGCACCTCAAGCCATGGTCAAGTGGGTTCCCAAGGAAACGTCAAGTTCTACTTCGTCGAGCTGAACTACAACCCCAAGGATTCCCATCAAGATGATGTGGATCCCGAAGAAGAAGAACTAGAAAGTTCTTGAGGGTGACTCCGCCAACATACTTCACTCACATTCATTTTGCCAAAGCCCTTGTGCAATCAACTTCCACATCATGCACTAGTTCATGGATTCACAAACCCTCTTGTTGGTAAGTCAAGGGACAAGGTAATCATTGCTTTCATGGACATCATCTATTGTGAACTTCAATCTATGTCCATGGATATCCTTGTTTGTTCCTTGTGGGACTAACCCATGTAGGTATTGAAAGTGCCCGAATCCAAAGGATAGCTCCCAACTCTTGATGATCTCCATCAACATTGAGCATCCACATCTTCAACATCTACATGAAGTCTTCTACGACAACCCAAGGTTAGTTTGACCCTTTAAAAGGGGTTCTCACATCTAGGGGGAGCTTTGCTCTAAAAATTGAGCTAAAGCATCTTCAAATGATGTGAACACATCAATGCTTTATGTAAAAGTGGTAACCCCACTTGTGCTTAAACGATGAGTATGACCTATGATCAAACGTTCTCATTTGGCTCCTAAGTCAAAATACTCATATAAAGATGACCTAGTCATCGACAAATTGTGTGTTAGTAGCTAGAGTTTTGGTTGTGCATGTTTGACACATATTTCATTTGCTATCTTATTATGTGAGCATGTTGGATGCATGATTTTATCCATTCGAGGACATCCATTTGTTGTTTTGGTTGCTTTGATTTTTCTGACCAAATGGATGGACAAGAATGCCTAAGTACCTCCCCTAGCTATCTATGCTTTCTTGTCTCAAATTCTATTCATGCTTACATCACAAACTTTGAACAAGTCATTTTCGGACCCTCCGAGTGAGGAGCACTCGGAGCCACCGACCCGTCAAGGGCTAACCTCCAAAACCTTCTAATTGATTTCGGTCAGACCAACTCACTCAAACTCGGTCAAACCGAAAGCTTTTAGACTGATCTAGGTTTTCATCTCGGTGAAACCGAGTTGTGATTTTCGGCGTGACCGAAGTGCATAACTGCGTGGCAGTTATCCATCTCGGTGCCACCGAGTTTTACAACTCGGTCCCACCGACAGCAAAGGGGTATATATACCAAGGGCCGCGCGCGTTGATTCCTCCTTCAAACGTTTCGCCCCCACAACCCCTGCTGCCGTCGCCTTGATCTCCGGATCGTCGCTGTCGTCGCCTGTGCGCCCTCGCCGCAGGTCTCCGTCGCCGTCAACGGCCATATCCTCCGCGTCGTTGCCGCCGTAGAGAAACTCCACCAAGTTAGGGTGAGTTTTGATCCCACTCGTGCTCCCATCTCCGATTCAATGCACGTTTGGATTGCCCAATATTTTGCCACGATTGAAATCTTCCTGTACACCAGATTGGTTCATTTGAACTAGATTCGAGTAAAAAAATTAGGGTTAGGTTTCCACGGAACACATCTCGGTAAAACCGATTTTATAATTTCGGTGTGACCGATTTGGCCTCTGGCCATTGCACTGCACCCTTCGGTCCAACCGAGTTGTGCAAATCGGTGTGACCGAAATGTAGTTTTTGTGAAACCCTAGTGTTTTCGGCAGGACCGAAACCCACTTCGGTCAAACCGAAAGTGGTGTGTCAAGCTCCTGTTTAACACTTCGGATTCACCGAAACTCAAACTCGGTCTGACCGAAATGTCTTCTGTGAAAACTTAAAACTAGAATTTGAACTCATTTTTTTGCAAAAACTTCTGCAGTTTGTGATAACTCTTCTTCTCTGCCTATACCTTATCTATTCATAGGTTGTCAGCCATGTCAGATACCAGTGACAGTCAGAACAGGTCAGAGACACCCATTGCAGACATTCTAGAGGCAGACACTAGTCCTCCTAGTAGCCCATTTGATGATGGTGAGAGGAGTACACCAAGTGGCATGCCTCCTGCAGCCACCAGAGCTAGAAAAGAGAAGAATTCCGATGATGAGGATTCTGATTTCGTTGTTGAGGAAGAGGTGACCTCCAAGCCTAAGAGGAAGGTTGTTGCCAAAGAGCAACAAGGTCAGCAATCAAAGAAGGGCACCAGCAAAGTCAAGCAGTCAACTGTTGCCAAGAAGCTAAATTTGGGAGAGGCAGCTCCAAGCAAAGTGAAGAAGACCACCAAGAGAAAGAGGGTAGTGCATGTGTCAGATTCTCATGCAGATGCAGCAGTCGAGGATGAGGATGAGGAAGCACCCTAGCCTCCACCTCAGAAGCAGAAGCTCATGGGTGATGCCATTAAGGCCGGAGCCACATCAAAGCCCAAGAAATCTGCTCCAGCTAAGGCAGCTCCAGCAAAGCCTGCTGCCAAGCCCAAGAGGACTATCAGAAACATTCCAGCGTCTGAAAAGAACAAGGATGATGTGCCACCAGCTGAGTCTGACGAGGAAGGACAAGTTTTGCTGAAACTCCGTCCAAAACTGCCACTTCACAATGATGCTCATCCTCAAGCTGAGGATATGAAGGCAAGGAAAGATAGAGGTCTCAGGCTATGGAGACAAGCTGACCCATATGCCGTGAGGAGAAGAACTACTGTAGATCCCAGATTTCACACCAGAGAGCAGCAGGACTTCTATGAGACCGTGCTGATGGACAAGAAGCCAATAGTCGCAGACACCAGATATGTTGACTGGGAGTACATTGACAGCGAAGAGCACAGAGATTTCTTTCCACATGTGCATGAAAGCTTCACTGCATGTGGAGTTGCAGATTTTGTAGGTCAGAAATTGACCAGTTGGAACGATGAGATGATAATGCAATTCTATGCCACAGCTCACTTCTATCCTGATGGAAAGATCACATGGATGACTGAAGGTCAAAGGTTCTCTTCTTCTGTTGAAGAATGGGCAGAAATTTTGAATGCTCCAGTGCAACGAGAAGATGATATTGATGTCTATGGGATTCCAAAGAAGAATCATGATTCCATGAAGAACATGTACAAAGAGATTCCCGCAGCGGATTTGGAAGTCTGGAAGCTCGGCTCAGTCTACCATCTCCAGGCAGGCTTACCTACCACTAATACTATTTTGAGGCATACCTTGATGCCCAAGTCTAGAGATCATCGCATGATCAGAGGATATTCTATCAACATGCTGCATATACTTGATGAGAAAGCACCTTTCAAGGTGATGGACTTAATGGTAGAGACCATTAAGAGGACTGCAGCTGACCAGAAAAGGTCATGTAGATTTGCCCCACAGATTCAGATGCTTACCAATGCCAAGTTTGGCACAGGCAAATTCTTGTTGGATAGAAAACATTTACCCCTGCAGCCAGAGCATGAAGACAATGTTGTTGTGATGGATGAGGACGATCCGACATCTGTTGAAGGTCAAGCCAAGATCGAAGCTGCTAAGAAAGCCAAAGCTGACAAAGAAGCAGCAGCAGCAGCAGCTAAACCAAAGAGTTTCGGAGAACAGATTCTTGAAGCTACTCAAAGGATTGAACAACGCCTGGCCAGCATTGAACAGTCTCAGGAGAGCTTAGAGAGGATTGTTGACGAGAAGATCCACGCTCTGGACGTGAAGCTGACTGAAATACAAGTGACCGTCAACAAGCTTGAGGCAGACATTGAGGAAGCAAAGCAGGACAAGGCAGAGCTTATGCAGGATGACTTAGTCCAGGATTCTCATCGACAGACTGCTCCGGTTCCCAAAGGATCCCGATCAGCTGCTATTCCAGTGAATGACACCAGGACTACAGTTCCAGCAGTTACTCCAGCTACAGCTCCAGTGTCCACTCCTCCAGCACAGACATCAGCTGAAGTCTTCGCCGATGCCGTCATATCTACTCCGACATCAACCCAGACGGGAGCCGCCAGCAGAGCCCACAGTGACGTTTAGCTCTATGCTTTTTCGAACTTTTTGGTAACTTGTTGCCAAAGGGGGAGAAATTGTATAGATCATAGGGCTTCGAGAGAGAGAGAGTGCTGTTGTCTTTGCGCTTTTGCTCTTTCGTTCTTTTGCGGTTTCTTTGAGATACTTTTGGTTTTCGAGACATTCCGCGTGCTTGATAATCCGTTTGATGCTAACTTAATGAGTGCTTAGTCGTACTATCCTTTAATGTGTGCTTAATGCTTATCATATGTCATTCCTATCTTGTATGGCTATTTACTCTTGTCTTGGTGATTGGGTGCATGCTATTCATTCTTATCATTTTGTGCGCTCCACCAAGATGTATGTGACATGAAAGAGTGACCCATGATCCTAATCGATTGTGCATTTGCATTCAAACGCAAATCTTAAATAATGCACAAATTTAGGGGGAGCTCTTGCTTATCACATACTTCTCAAAGCGACGATATTATTCATTGATTATATCTTTTGTCGAAGCTTTGATCTATATGTTGTCATCAATTACCAAAAAGGGGGAGATTGAAAGTGCAACTAATCCCCGGGTGGTTTTGGCAATTAATAACAACATATATATCATTCAACTAATAGTTACTTGAGAATCATTTTAGAGAAGTTCAGTGATATGGGTATGGCAAGGACTGAAGAAGTGGACCCCTCAAAATGCTAAGGCAAGCATTGGCAAAAGCTCAAGACTCCATTTTTGGTTTAGTGATCCAAGATCACATTGAGTCCATAGGAAAAGCCAATACTATTAAAAGGGGATGAGGTTATGTTGATGATCTGGTTGCTCAAGTGCTTAGTGATACATCTCCTAAACTATCAACAACTTTCACTGCCATATACACTCATAAGTAATCTCGGTCCCACCGATAATCCAAACTCAGTCACACCGAGATGAACCACCTCAGCCATAAGCCAAACCCTAGCAAAATCGGATTTTCCGATTCTGAAATCGGTTTCACCGAAACATGAGTTGCCAAGCTTCTGTAACCTTCTGTCATCAAATCGGTGTCACCGAGATGATGAAGTCGGTCCCACCGAAACTGGCATGCTCTTGTCATTGCACGAATCGGACTAACCGAGATTGTATTTTCGGTCCCACCGAAAACCCCAACGTTCACATTATTTGAACTTTCGGTCTCACCGAGTTGTCCACTTCGGTCCCACCGAGATTGCTCAAATATGTGTGTAACGGTTGGATTTTGTGTGGAGGCTATTTATACCCCTCCACCCCCTCTTCATTCGCGGAGAGAGCCATCAGAAAGAACTACCACTCCTACCTTACATTTCTGAGAAGAGAACTACCTACCCTTGTGTTGAGATCAAGTTGCTCCACTCCTACCATATGAAGCTTGATCTCTAACCTTCCCAAGTTGCTTTCCACTCAATCCTTTCTTCCACCACAGCCAAATCAGTGAGGAGAGTTGAGTGTTGGGGAGATTATCATTTGAAGCACAAGAGCAAGGAGTTCATCATCATCTACAACATCTATTACCTTTTGGAGGGTGGTGCCTCCTGGATTGGTTAGGTGTCGCTTGGGAGCCTCCGTCATCGAGATGTGGAGTTGAACCAAGAAGTTTGTAAGGGCAAGGAGATCGCCTACTTCGTGAAGATCTACCCCGAGTAAGGCTAGCCCTCCGTGGGCGTAGGCCATGATGGAATAGACAAGGTTGCTTCTTCGTGGACCCTTCGTGGGTGGAGCCCTCCGTGGACTCGCGCAGCCGTTACCCTCCGTGGGTTGAAGTCTCCATCAACGTGGATGTACGATAGCACCACCTATCGGAACCACGGGAAAAATCACCGCGTCTCCAAAATTGCGTTTGCTCTTCTCCACCTCTCTTTACTACATGTGCAATTTACTTTCCGCTGCCTATACTCTAGAATTGCATGTGTAGGGTGATCCTTGACTTGATCATAATTGTGAATCTGCCAAAAACTGTTCTTTGTCAAAAGGCAGAATTTTTATATTTACAAGTAGTCTAATCACCCCCCTCTAGACATACTTTCTATCCTACAAGTGGTATCTGAGCTTTGGTCTCCATTGTATTGGTTTCCATTGCATTGGACTCCATAAGCTTGGTTTCACAACCTAGGAGAGTATGGCGTCTAGTGAGGGTAATTTTCGTAGAGGTCCTTACTTTGATGGTACAAATTTTGCTAGTTGGAAGCATAAAATGAAAATGCATATTCTTGGTCATAACCCAGCCGCATGGGGCATTATTTGTGTTGGTATGCAAGGTGAATTCTTCGAGGAAGGAAAAGTTCCGGATCGTGAAGCCACACCTGAAGAATTGCGGATGTTGCAAAACAATGCTCAAGCTTGTGACATTCTCTTCAATGCCTTGTGTCCCGAGGAGTTCAACAAAATCAGCCGTCTTGAAAATGCAAAAGAGATTTGGGATACTTTGGTTGAAATGCACGAAGGTACCGAGTCTGTGAAGGAATCAAAGCTAGATATTCTTCAAGGTCAACTTGACAAGTTCAAGATGAAGGATGGTGAAGGAGTCGCTGAAATGTACTCTAGGCTTGCTCTCATCACAAATGAGATTGCCGGCTTAGGAAGCGAAGAAATGACCGACCGATTCATCATCAAGAAGATTCTCAGAGCTTTGGATGGAAAGTATGACACCGTGTGCACTTTGATCCAAATGATGCCAAACTACAAGAGTCTCAAGCCAACCGAAGTCATTGGAAGAATTGTTGCTCATGAGATGACACTTAAGGATAAGGAAGAGCTTCACAACAAGTCGAGTGGTGCTTACAAAGCTACAAGTGATGCTCCCACAACCTCAAGTGACAAGTTAGTTTCCAATGAAGAGATAAGCCTAATGGTTAAGAACTTCAACAAATTCTACAAGTATAGAGGCAAAGAGAGAAGCTCAAAGTCTAGATCATATGATGAAAAGAGATCTTCTAGTCGTGATCGAAACTGCTACAATTGTGGAAGACCCGGACACTACTCAAATGAGTGTACGGCTCCCCACAAGAGAAGAGAAGAATCTCCAAGAAGAAGAAGTTCAAGAGATGAGTCACCTCGGAAAGAGAGAAGGAGTAGAGATGATCGTTATGAACGAAGACCCTCTCGGAGAAGCAAGGATTCGGAGAGGAAAGACAAGTCATCAAGGAACTACACAAGAAGAAAATATCAAGCTCATGTAGGTGAATGGGTCTCTGGCTCCGACTCCGACAATCAATCCGATGGAAGCTATCACTCCGACTCCGACTACAGTCAAGATGAAGGTGTTGCCGGTCTTGCTCTCGTATCCTCCAACTCCAACTCCTACGACTTATTTGATTCACCAAATGAGGGAATTGGAAGATGCTTCATGGCTAAAGGCCCCAAGGTATCACACCCTGAATTCATTGACTTCAATAGTGATGAGGATGACTTGCTTGGTGAAGATGAGCTCTTGCATGATAAATCTAGTGAGCCTAGTAACGATGAAAATGCTAGTAATCTTTATAGTCGAGAAGAGTCGAATGACAATGCTATGAAGGAGATTGAGCGTCTAACTAAAGAACTAAACACTCTTAAGTTAGCTCATGAAACAACTCAAGAAGATCATAGAGAGCTCTTAAGATCTCATGAGAAGCTACGCTTCGAGAAGCTCACTCTAGAGCAAGAACATGAGTTTCTAAAAGCGATCAATGACGATCTTCGAAAGAAGAGTTCTTCATATCTTGCCAAACGACTTCTCTTGTCTAATTTCTTGCCACCCATTAAGATTAAGCATGACAAGCATAAGAAAAATTCTTCCTCTAGCAGTAACAATAACCATGCTAAATCCAATATAGTTGCTTCTAGTAGTTCTCTTGATTCCACTAACAATGTTTCAAGCCAAGTTACACTTGAGCAAGAGAATAGTTTATTGAAAGGGATCATAGAGAAAGGTGTCTACAAGAGCCTTGCCGGAAGCAAGAACTTTGAGGAAATTGTTCGCAAGCAAGGAAGGCACCGGAAGAATCAAGGAATTGGTTTTGAGCGAAAGTTCAACGCCGAAGGTGTTGAGTGGGAAGAAGATCAATATCCTACTCCACAGTTTGTTTCTCAAAAGGAGAAGTATGATCCTACTTCTTCCAATGTGGAACAAGCTCAAGATGACCTTCCACCACAAGACCACAAGCTAAAAGCCAAGGACAAGCTTCAAGAGGAGATTGATGCATTCATTGAAGCACCTCAAGCCATGGTCAAGTGGGTTCCCAAGGAAACGTCAAGTTCTACTTCGTCGAGCTCAACTACAACCCCAAGGATTCCCATCAAGATGATGTGGATCCTGAAGAAGAAGAACTAGAAAGTTCTTGAGGGTGACTCCGCCAACATACTTCACTCACATTCATTTTGGCAAAGAACTTGTGCAATCAACTTCCACATCATGCACTAGTTCATGGAGTCACAAACCCTCTTGTTGGTAAGTCAAGGGACAAGGTAATCATTGCTTTCATGGACATCATCTATTGTGAACTTCAATCTATGTCCATGGATATCCTTGTTTGTTCCTTGTGGGACTAACCCATGTAGGTATTGAAAGTGCCCGAATCCAAAGGATAGCTCCCAACTCTTGATGATCTCCATCAACATTGAGCATCCACATCTTCAACATCTACATGAAGTCTTCTACGACAACCCAAGGTTAGTTTGACCCTTTAAAAGGGGTTCTCACATCTAGGGGGAGCTTTGCTCTAAAAATTGAGCTAAAGCATCTTCAAATGATGTGAACACGTCAATGCTTTATGTAAAAGTGGTAACCCCACTTGTGCTTAAACGATGAGTATGACCTATGATCAAATGTTCTCATTTGGCTCCTAAGTCAAAATACTCATATAAAGATGACCTAGTCATCGACAAATTGTGTGTTAGTAGCTAGAGTTTTGGTTGTGCATGTTTGACACATATTTCATTTGCTATCTTATTGTGTGAGCATGTTGGATGCATGATTTTATCCATTCGAGGACATCCATTTGTTGTTTTGGTTGTTTTGATTTTTCTGACCAAATGGATGGACAAGAATGCCTAAGTACCTCCCCTAGCTATCTATGCTTTCTTGTCTCAAATTCTATTCATGCTTACATCACAAACTTTGAACAAGTCATTTTCGGACCCTCCGGGTGAGGAGCACTCGGAGCCACCGATCCGTCAAGGGCTAACCTCCAAAACCTTCTAATTGATTTCGGTCAGACCAACTCACTCAAACTCGGTCAAACCGAAAGCTTTTAGACTGATCTAGGTTTTCATCTCGGTGAAACCGAGTTGTGATTTTCGGCGTGACCGAAGTGCATAACTGCCTGGCAGTTATCCATCTCGGTGCCACCGAGTTTTACAACTCGGTCCCACCGACAGCAAAGGGGTATATATACCAAGGGCCGCGCGCGTTGATTCCTCCTTCAAACGTTTCGCCCCCACAACCCCTGCTGCCGTCGCCTTGATCTCTGGATCGTCGCCGTCGTCGTCTGTGCGCCCTCGCCGCAGGTCTCCGTCGCCGTCAACGGCCATCTCCTCCGCGCCGTTTCCGCCGTAGAGAAACTCCACCAAGTTAGGGTGAGTTTTGATCCCACTCGTGCTCCCATCTCCGATTCAATGCACGTTTGGATTGCCCAATATCTTGCCACGATTGAAATCTTCCTGTACACCAGATTGGTTCGTTTGAACTAGATTCGAGTAAAAAATTTAGGGTTAGGTTTCCACGGAACACATCTCGGTAAAACCGATTTTATAATTTCGGTGTGACCGATTTGGCCTCTGGCCATTGCACTGCACCCTTCGGTCCAACCGAGTTGTGCAAATCGGTGTGACCGAAATGTAGTTTTTGTGAAACCCTAGTGTTTTCGGCAGGACCGAAACACACTTCGGCCAAACCGAAAGTGGTGTGTCAAGCTCCTGTTTAACACTTCGGATTCACCGAAACTCAAACTCGGTCTGACTGAAATGTCTTCTGTGAAAACTTAAAACTAGAATTTGAACTCATTTTTTTTTGCAAAAACTTCTGCAGTTTGTGATAACTCTTCTTCTCTGCCTATACCTTATCTATTCATAGGTTGTCAGCCATGTCAGATACCAGTGACAGTCAGAACAGGTCAGAGACACCCATTGCAGACATTCCAAAGGCAGACACTAGTCCTCCTAGTAGCCCATTTGATGATGGTGAGAGGAGTACACCAAGTGGCATGCCTCCTGCAGCCACCAGAGCTAGAAAAGAGAAGAATTCCGATGATGAGGATTCTGATTTCATTGTTGAGGAAGAGGTGACCTCCAAGCCTAAGAGGAAGGTTGTTGCCAAAGAGCAACAAGGTCAGCAATCAAAGAAGGGCACCAGCAAAGTCAAGCAGCCAACTGTTGCCAAGAAGCTAAATTTGGGAGAGGCAGCTCCAAGCAAAGTGAAGAAGACCACCAAGAGAAAGAGGGTAGTGCATGTGTCAGATTCTCATGCAGATGCAGCAGTCGGGGATGAGGATGAGGAAGCACCCCAGCCTCCACCTCAGAAGCAGAAGCTCATGGGTGATGCCATTAAGGCCAGAGCCACATCAAAGCCCAAGAAATCTGCTCCAGCTAAGGCAGCTCCAGCAAAGCCTGCTGCCAAGCCCAAGAGGACTATCAGAAACATTCCAGCGTCTGAAAAGAACAAGGATGATGTGCCACCAGCTGAGTCTGACGAGGAAGGACAAGTTTTGCTGAAACTCCGTTCAAAACTGCCACTTCACAATGATGCTCATCCTCAAGCTGAGGATATGAAGGCAAGGAAAGATAGAGGTCTCAGGCTATGGAGACAAGCTGACCCATATGCCGTGAGGAGAAGAACTGCTGTAGATCCCAGATTTCACACCAGAGAGCAGCAGGACTTCTATGAGACCGTGCTGATGGACAAGAAGCCAATAGTCGCAGACACCAGATATGTTGACTGGGAGTACATTGACAGCGAAGAGCACAGAGATTTCTTTCCACATGTGCATGAAAGCTTCACTGCATGTGGAGTTGCAGATTTTGTAGGTCAGAAATTGACCAGTTGGAACGATGAGATGATAATGCAATTCTATGCCACAGCTCACTTCTATCCTGATGGAAAGATCACATGGATGACTGAAGGTCAAAGGTTCTCTTTTTCTGTTGAAGAATGGGCAGAAATTCTGAATGCTCCAGTGCAACGAGAAGATGATATTGATGTCTATGGGATTCCAAAGAAGAATCATGATTCCATGACGAACATGTACAAAGAGATTCCCGCAGCGGATTTGGAAGTCTGGAAGCTCGGCTCAGTCTACCATCTCCAGGCAGGCTTACCTACCACTAATACTATTTTGAGGCATACCTTGATGCCCAAGTCTGGAGATCATCGCATGATCAGAGGATATTCTATCAACATGCTGCATATACTTGATGAGAAAGCACCTTTCAAGGTGATGGACTTAATGGTAGAGACCATTAAGAGGACTACAGCTGACCAGAAAAGGTCATGTGGATTTGCCCCACAAATTCAGATGCTTACCAATGCCAAGTTTGGCACGGGCAAATTCTTGTTGGATAGAAAACATTTACCCCTGCAGCCAGAGCATGAAGACAATGTTGTTGTGATGGATGAGGAGGATCCGACATCTGTTGAAGGTCAAGCCAAGATCGAAGCTGCTAAGAAAGCCAAAGCTGACAAAGAAGCAGCAGCAGCAGCAGCTAAACCAAAGAGTTTCGGAGAGCAGATTCTTGAAGCTACTCAAAGGATTGAACAACGCCTGGCCAGCATTGAACAGTCTCAGGAGAGCTTAGAGAGGATTGTTGACGAGAAGATCCACGCTCTGGACGTGAAGCTGACTGAAATACAAGTGACCGTCAACAAGCTTGAGGCAGACATTGAGGAAGCAAAGCAGGACAAGGCAGGGCTTATGCAGGATGACTTAGTCCAGGATTCTCATCGACAGACTGCTCCGGTTCCCAAAGGATCCCGATCAGCTGCTATTCCAGTGACTGACACCAGGACTACAGTTCCAGCAGTTACTCCAGCTACAGCTCCAGTGTCCACTCCTCCAGCACAGACATCAGCTGAAGTCTTCGCCGATGTCGTCATATCTACTCCGACATCAACCCAGACGAGAGCCGCCAGCAGAGCCCACAGTGACGTTTAGCTCTATGCTTTTTCGAACTTTTTGGTAACTTGTTGCCAAAGGGGGAGAAATTGTATAGATCATAGGGCTTCGAGAGAGAGAGTGATGTTGTCTTTGCGCTTTTGCTCTTTCGTTCTTTTGTGGTTTCTTTGAGATACTTTTGGTTTTCGAGACATTCCGCGTGCTTGATACTCCGTTTGATGCTACCTTAATGAGTGCTTAGTCGTACTATGCTTTAATGTGTGCTTAATGCTTATCATATGTCATTCCTATCTTGTATGGCTATTTACTCTTGTCTTGGTGATTGGGTGCATGCTATTCATTCTTATCATTTTGTGCGCTCCACCAAGATGTATGTGACATGAAAGAGTGACCCATGATCCTAATCGATTGTGCATTTGCATTCAAACGCAAATCTTAAATAATGCACAAATTTAGGGGGAGCTCTTGCTTATCACATACTTCTCAAAGCGACGATATTATTCATTGATTATATCTTTTGTCGAAGCTTTGATCTATATGTTGTCATCAATTACCAAAAAGGGGGAGATTGAAAGTGCAACTAATCCCCGGGTGGTTTTGGCAATTAATAACAACATATATATCATTGAACTAATAGTTACTTGAGAATCATTTCAGAGAAGTTCAGTGATATGGGTATAGCAAGGACTGAAGAAGTGGACCCCTCAAAATGCTAAGGCAAGCATTGGCAAAAGCTCAAGACTCCATTTTTGGTTTAGTGATCCAAGATCACATTGAGTCCATAGGAAAAGCCAATACTATTAAAAGGGGATGAGGTTATGTTGATGATCTGGTTGCTCAAGTGCTTAGTGATACATCTCCTAAACTATCAGCAACTTTCACTGCCATATACACTCATAAGTAATCTCGGTCCCACCGATAATCCAAACTCAGTCACACTGAGATGAACCACCTCAGCCATAAGCCAAACCCTAGCAAAATCGGATTTTCCCATTCTGAAATCGGTTTCACCGAAACATGAGTTGCCAAGCTTTTGTAACCTTCTGTCATCAAATCGGTGTCACCGAGATGATGAAGTCGGTCCCACCGAAACTGGCATGCTCTTGTCATTGCACGAATCGGACTAACCGAGATTGTATTTTCGGTCCCACCGAAAACCCCAACGTTCACATTATTTGAACTTTCGGTCTCACCGAGTTGTCCACTTCGGTCCCACCGAGATTGCTCAAATATGTGTGTAACGATTGGATTTTGTGTGGAGGCTATTTATACCCCTCCACCCCCTCTTCATTCGTGGAGAGAGCCATCAGAAATAACTACCACTCCTACCTTACATTTCTGAGAAGAGAACTACCTACCCTTGTGTTGAGATCAAGTTGCTCCACTCCTACCATATGAAGCTTGATCTCTAACCTTCCCAAGTTGCTTTCCACTCAATCCTTTCTTCCACCACAGCCAAATCAGTGAGGAGAGTTGAGTGTTGGGGAGATTATCATTTGAAGCACAAGAGCAAGGAGTTCATCATCATCTACAACATCTATTACCTTTTGGAGGGTGGTGCCTCCTAGATTGGTTAGGTGTCGCTTGGGAGCCTCCGTCATCGAGATGTGGAGTTGAACCAAGAAGTTTGTAAGGGCAAGGAGATCGCCTACTTCGTGAAGATCTACCCCGAGTAAGGCTAGCCCTCCGTGGGCGTAGGCCATGATGGAATAGACAAGGTTGCTTCTTCGTGGACCCTTCGTGGGTGGAGCCCTCCGTGGACTCGCGCAGCCGTTACCCTCCGTGGGTTGAAGTCTCCATCAACGTGGATGTACGATAGCACCACCTATCGGAACCACGGGAAAAATCACCGCGTCTCCAAAATTGCGTTTGCTCTTCTCCACCTCTCTTTACTACATGTGCAATTTACTTTCCGCTGCCTATACTCTAGAATTGCATGTGTAGGGTGATCCTTGACTTGATCATAATTGTGAATCTGCCAAAAACTGTTCTTTGTCAAAAGGCAGAATTTTTATATTTACAAGTAGTCTAATCACCCCCCCTCTAGACATACTTTCGATCCTACAACTGTTTTCTGCAAGATCAACTTAATCTCTCTATTGGTGAGGTCAACCTGCCCACTAGTTTGAGGATGATATGGTGAAGCAATTCTATGATTAACATCGTATTTAGCCAGAGCTTTTCTAAATGCTCCGTGCGTGAAGTGTGATCCTCCATCGGTCATGAGATACCTTGGTACACCAAACCTAGGAAAAATTACATCTTTAAGCATTTTCAAAGATGTTTTGTGATCAGCACTTTCAGTGGGGATTGCTTCAACCCACTTGGTCACATAATCAACAGCTACTAAAATGTGAGTGTACTTGTGCGAAGAAGGAAAAGGACCCATAAAATCAAAACCCCAACAATCGAAAGGTTCAATCACTAGTGAGTAATTCATAGGCATCTCATTCCTTCTACTAATGTTACCAACTCTCTGACATTTATCACAAGCTAAAACATAATTTCTAGCATCTTTAAAGAGAGTAGGCCAATAAAAACCTGATTGAAGAACCTTATGTAAAGTCCTCTCACCGGCATGATGTCCTCCATAGGGACTATCATGACACCGTCGGAGAATGTCCTTCTGCTCATGTTCCGGAATGCATCTTCTCACGATCCCGTCGGGGCCTTCTTTGAAAAGATGTGGGTCATCCCAAAAGTAGTGCCTCAAATCATGAAAGAACTTCTTCCTTTGCTGAAACGTTAGACCTGGAGGCAAATACTTTGCAACAATAAAATTAGCATAATCTGCATACCAAGGATCGGAAAGAGGTTGTACTTTTACAACGGCAAGTTGCTCGTCTGGAAAACTATCGTTAACTGGGATGGGGTCATGCGGTATATCTTCCATTCTTGAAAGATTGTCCGCCACTGGATTGTCTTCCCCTTTCCTATCAACAATCTGCAAATCAAATTCTTGGAGAAGGAGTACCCATCTGATAAGCCTTGGCTTGGCATCCTTCTTTGTCATAAGATATTTAATGGCAGCATGATCAGTATGAATAATAACTTTGGAATCAACAATATACTGCCTAAACTTATCACAAGCAAAAACTACAGCTAAGAATTCCTTCTCAGTAGTAGCATAATTTCTTTGAGCACTATCAAGGGTTTTACTAGCATAATGTATAACATTCAATTTCTTATCAACTCTTTGTCCTAAAACAGCTCCAACAGCAAAATCACTTGCATCACACATAATCTCAAAAGGTAAATTCCAGTCAGGTGGTTGTACTATAGGAGCAGTTATTAAAGCTTTCTTAAGGACTTCAAAAGCTTCCTTACAATTTTCATCAAACGCAAAAGGAACATCCTTCTGGAGAAGATTAGTGAGGGGTCTCGAGGTTTTAGAAAAGTCATTAATAAATCTTCTATAAAAACCCGCATGACCGAGAAAACTGCGAATACCTTTGATGTCCCTTGGATAGGGCATCCTCTCAATAGCTTCGATCTTGGCTTTGTCCACTTCAATTCCCCTTTCGGAAATCTTGTGACCAAGAACAATTCCTTCATTAACCATAAAGTGGCACTTCTCCCAGTTGAGTACCAAATTTGTCTCCTCGCATCTCTGCAAAACTTTATTAAGGTTGTGAAGACAATGGTCAAATGAAGTTCCATAGACGTAGAAATCGTCCATGAAGACTTCCATAATATCCCCGCAGAAACCATGAAAGATAGCAGACATACACCTTTGAAAAGTAGCAGGGGCATTACATAAACCAAAAGGCATACGTCTGTAAGCATAAGTACCAAAAGGACAAGTAAAAGTGGTCTTCTCTTGATCGACAGTGTTAACATGAATTTGAGAGAAGCCAGAATAACCATCGAGATAACAAAAGTGGGTATTTTTGGATAACCTTTCAAGCATTTGGTCGATGAACGGCAACGGGTAGTGATCCTTCCTGGTTGCCTTGTTCAACTTCCTGTAATCAATACACATTCTATATCCAATAATAATTCTCTGAGGTATTAGTTCATTTTTATCATTAGGAACCACAGTTGTACCTCCTTTCTTAGGAACACAATGTACCGGACTTACCCACTTACTGTCAGCTATAGGGTAGATAATACCTGCGGCTAGAAGCTTGAGAATCTCAGTTCTCACGACATCCATCATCTTCGGGTTCAACCGTCGTTGATGATCAACAACTGGTTTAGCATCAGGCTCAAGGTTGATAGTATGTTGACAGATAGATGGACTAATCCCCTTAAGGTCATCAAGGGTATAGCCAATTGCGCCTCGGTGTTTACGAAATAATCGCTCTTCTTCATATCCTGAAAGGTTAGAATTGATAATAACAGGATATACTTTCTTTTCATCTAAATAAGCATACTTGAGCGTATCGGGAAGAGGTTTAAGATCGAACACCGGGTCTTCTTTTGGTTTTGATAAAATTCCCAAAGGTTCAACCGGAAGGTTGTGCTTTAGGATAGCAGGTTGCCTCAAGAATATTTCATCTAGTTCATTTCTTTCTTGCATATGCAAATCATTCTCGTGGTCCTCCATGTATTGCTGCAAAGGGTCATCAGGGGGAATAGCAATAGAGGCAATACTTTCAATAATTTTATCATCACTAGGTAAATCAGTACCACGAGGCTGCTTAGAGAACTTAGAAAAATTAAATTCATATGGCTCACCATCGAATTCAACAGAAACTTTACCTTTCTTGCAATCTATTATAGCTCCACAAGTTCTAAGAAAAGGTCTACCAAAAATGATGGGACAAAAATTGTCCCTGGCTGAACCAAGTACCAGAAAGTCGGTAGGGTATTTTACCTTTCCACATAGG
Source organism: Secale cereale (assembly GCA_902687465.1). NCBI lineage: Eukaryota > Viridiplantae > Streptophyta > Magnoliopsida > Poales > Poaceae > Secale > Secale cereale. The sequence goes on from LR738714.1 coordinate 389,526,783, forward strand.
ACTTCAACGTCCCTCACAATTCCGATGGGAGAGATAGTTGATCTATTTGCAAGATGAATAGTAACATCAACTTCTTCAAGTTCACAAGGGGAGATCTCACCGATGATTTCTTCATAAAGTGAATAAGGAATAGCACTAGCACTCGATCCCAAATCGCATAGCCCATAATAATTGTGATCTCCTATTTTAACAGATACCACCGGAGTACCTGAAATTGGGCCTTTGTTCTTGGCTGTGACAAGGTTAGTGGAAACAGCACAAAAAGTTATATTGGAATCCAAAACATCATCAGTAGCAAGGTCTTTAATCAATGCAACTTGAGGATCGACCCTGATCTGGTCCTCAGGTTCATCAACTCTTCTCTAACTTTTATTTATTATGCCTGTCACAAGAGAGTGTTCCTTTATCCTCGTGGGAAAAGGAGGCTTTTCATATATGACTGCAGGCAAAATAGGCTCAACAACATAAATATCAATAGGTGGTTCTTTAAAAGGTGCATGGTGCTGGTCTCTATTCTTTTTAAAAGAATCAACGTGAGAGGCAAAATTCTTACATAAATCAATCACTAGATGGGAATCAAGACCAATCTTAGAGCAAAAAGTATTGAAGTAATCAGTTTCCACATAGCTCTCAATATAATCATGTTCATAATTTATAGCGGGTTCAATACCTTTATCAATTTCCCAATCTTCAGTATTCCTCTGGATTCTTTCAAGGAGATCCCACCTTTCTTCAACACTCTTCTTCTGAAATACCCCACTAGAGGAGGCATCCAGCATCTCCTTATCCTGATGAGAAAGCCTGGCATAAAAAATTGTAAGTATAATTTCCTTGGGAAGCTTATGAATTGGGCATTTGAGCATTAGAGACTTCAATCTCCCCCAAGCTTGAGCAATGCTTTCTCCGTCACGAGACCTAAAGTTATATATATAATTCCTGTCTCGATGAATTTCATGAAGAGGATAAAACTTAGTATAAAAGAGAGACATAAGCTCCTGCCAGTCCAGCAAGTGTGAGTTATCGAGAAGCCCATACCAATCTGAAGCTTTATCTATAAGTGATACAACAAACAATTTCCTCATGACAAACTCCCTCGATACACCTGCAAGCTTAAATAATGAACATAGTCGTGACAAATATAGCAAGTGTTCACCGGGATGTCTGTCTCCTGCATAACGATTAGCCAAAACATAATTGATAATGCCAGCTGGTATTTTATAAGGCACAATTTCAGTAGTGGGAGGATCAACCACCACAGGTGTGGGGCGTCTTCCCGCAAGCAACGCTCCAATAATAGGGTTATCCATAAGGACAAAGAGCAGCAATAGCAAAAATAAAAACATAATTATAAAAAGACTTTCTTACCAGTTTCACTTTACCAATAGCGCTACGCTCCTCGGCAACGGCGCCAGAAAACGTTACTTGATGACCCTCAACCGTAAGGGATCTGTTGCAGCGTTTTCGATAAGTAAGAGTGTCGAACCCAACGAGGAGCAGAAGGTATTGATAAGCGATTCTGAGCAAGAAATTACTGCAAGCACTGAAAGATAACTTTTAGGGGTTTTCTCGATATAAGCAACAGGAATGTAAAGGCAAGTAATGTAAAAGGTACTGAAAGTAACAAGTGGCCCAATCCTTTCTTAGCAAAGGAGAGGCCTAGCAACTAAACTTATAAAGACTAAAGCGTTCTTGAGGACACACGGGAGAGGTAGTCATGTGCTTTCGCCATATTCCGTATCGATACTATGTTATGTGTTGATAAGTGTTGAGTGGGTGGATCTATGCTAGTGCACTCTCTAGACTAAGATGAATGCACTCTTATGATTAAACACCTTGCAAGCATCCGCAAATACAAGATAGAATTTAAGGCAAAAGCCTAACCATAGCAATACGATCGAGGATCCATTATTCCCTTATGCAAAAGCGTGCGAACTGGGGTTCAGGTTTCTGTCACTCCGGCAACCCACCATAAGCATTCTTTATACACAATGTATTCCCCTAGGTCCTTAATAAGGCGAAGTGTTGGGTGTTCGACTCACGCAACACCACTAGTAGAATGACAACGCAACTTAAGTACCGAACAACACATATTACTTCAACAGCATATGACTACTAACAACAAGACTTTCCCCATGTCTTCAAGAACTAAGGTAACTACTCACAAGACATAAAAGAGATCATGATCAGTGGGGATAAATATGTGATAAACAATCTGGACATAATAATATTTCTCCCACAAAACTCAATAGAATTCACCACAAAGTAGTAATCAACACCGATGGAGTAGAGAGGATAGATAGTACGAGTTACAACACGAGTTGCAATGGGAAGATGAGATTTGGATGAAGATGGAGATGGTGCTGGTGTTGGGGATGATGTTGATGATGATCTCGATGATGCCCGTGACAATGGTGATGACGATGGCGACGATCTCCCCTTCCGGGAGGTGATCTCCCCGGCAGAATCTGCCCACCGGAGATGCCCTTTTCTTCTCTGTAGGTTTCTGCCTCGAAGCGGCGGCGGAACTCCGTAAAAAGTCCCGTGCCTAGGGTTTTCGGGGGACGGAGAACATATATGCAAAAGGGGGCGACCAGAGGTGGGCCAGGGGCTCCAGGCGCCCCCCCGGCGCGGCCAGGGGGGGGCGCGCCCCCAGGCCGCCTGGGCACCCTGTGGCCCCCCTCTGACTCCCCTTTTGCGTGTCTTCGTTATTCGTCTGAAAAATACCTCCCGTCAATTTTCAGGTAATTTGGAGGTGTTCTTCTTCAGCAACTCAGTATCCACTTTTTCCTGCTGAATCCTGCGTCTGCTGTTCCGGCACCGGAAAGTTGCAAACTGTGTAAAATAGACCAAAACAACATAAGAACATCATCATAACGTGAAATATATCAATGAATAAAGATGAATTATGATACAAAATAGTGATGCATTTTGGACGTATCAGTGGCTGGTTGTCACCTCATAATTTTGAGATGTTTTCCATAAGCCCACAACAACCTTATTCTTTTTGTTGTTGATTTTTCCAACAACTTCATTCAATCATTCTGTCTAAGGATGCTTTTCAAATTCATTTGTGGGAGAAGTTGTCATTTTCTTATCCGTTCTTTTCTTTCCAATGATTTAGCATCTATTATTTCGTTCCGGAAGCTTTGTGATATTTCTCTCTTCGAACCATCATCTTGTCATATCAAGATCATGCTCTAGTCCTTTCCAGTCCATTTAACAGGAGTGTTGTGACCTCCATTCAAGCTCTCTCATCTCTTCATGTTTTTCCTCTCTTTTCAACCGGAGTGTTGTCTAAATCTTTCTTACCCCTTGTGCCATTCTTTTAATTGTTTTGGAGGAAGTGTGTTGTTGATTTCATCAAGTATCACCCCATCTTCTCAAGTTCATGTTAATTCCTTCCATTTTCATACGGAGTGATGTCCAAATTCTTTCATTCTTATTCCTTGGCTATACCGTTGCGGTTCATGGTCTTTTGGTTCGTAAGCTCTTGTTGCATGCCTTTCAACCTATAAGGTTCTCGTAATGTTCCTTGTTCCTCTTTTCTAACGGAGTGTTTTCATATTCGTTCATCTCCGTTGTATTCTTCTTTCAATTTGGTCAACCTCTCAAGTTCGTGGTTTCACTCGTTTGTCAAAGAAGCAACTTTGTTTTACCTCTTCCATTATCCTCTTCTATCCGGTGCCATCTCTAGGATCTCGGGTCGAGATCCTCTATTAGTGTGGGAGACTTCTGACGCCCCGAGACCGATGCGCCAGGTGTCAGCCAGTTATTCGTCGTCGTTGCCATGTCATTTGCTTGCGTGTTGCACTTTGTCATGACATCATGTGCATTTCATCAGCATATTTTCAAAACTTGCATTCGTTCGGGTTCCCCAGTTCTCTCCGTTGTCCGTTCTGAGCCCAGACACACTCGCACGCGCCCGCGGCACCTCCGAATATTTATTTTATAAGTGGCTGGAAAATGTTTTCGGAATGGGTTGTAACTTGGCATGCGGTCTTATTATAGCGTAGGTAGACCGCCTGTCAAATTTTGTCGCATTCGGAGTTCGTTTGATAGCCCAACCGATAAACATATAGCGGCACTATAGCCGGATAAACGCCGGACGTTTCGGTGTTCCGAAACAATCGCCAGGCCCCCCTCTCTCTCCCTCTCTTCTCAGCCCAATCACTCTACACAGCCCACATTTACCCCCTCAACTGCATGCTCGAAATTGCCCCAAACCCGAACCGGGATGTTGTTAACGATGGGTCCGGATCATCCCCAAACATCCCTAAAACATCTCTGTTTTCTTATTTGGGCTCCCTACCTATTTATTTCTCAACCCTCCGATCCCGATCGGATGTCCTAGATTTTCCCTCTTTCACTATATATAGACCAAACCTACCCAAATAAGACCAAACCCTATTTTCTAGGGATCCTCCCTGTCAAATCGCCACCGCCACCCATGTCCAGATCCTCCTCCTATCTCCTCCCACCTTGGGATCCATCCCCACCCAACCAGCGAATCCCTAGCTAATCCCTTCGATCTAGACCACCAAACACCACCCGTAGATACCTCCCTCCTTGTTGTACCCCGCCCTCGTGGCCACCCGCGAGCATCAGCCAAGGCCGAGCAGCCCTGTGCCTGCGGCCTCTCGCTCAACGCCCGAGACCTCCTACCCGAGACCCACCTCCATCCCAAGCGCCTCCTCCTGCTCGACCTCGCCGCCTCACCGCTGCCCTTCTCCGGCAACTGAATCCCGCCGGAGTGCCACCCTAACCCTGCCTTCCCTCATGGTTCCTCCTCCCCGTTCCTTTTCCCCTCTCTCTCTCATGCCTCTGCCTCTCTCACAGGGAACCACGTGAGGACATGGAGAAACTGCAGCACCGATGCCTCCTCAAGGGCCGCCTCGTCCTTGTGCCGCGACGCTCTTCTCCTCCGGCAACCGGCCACACCGGGACGCCATGGCCACTTCGAACTAGGGAGGTCCTCCGAGCCAGGCCAACTTGTCCAGATCCACAGGCTCCTGCCGGAATCCGAGGAAGCTACGCTGCCAGGCCTCTCCATCTCACTTCCCCGTCGCCCTTCGTCTTGTCCCGGAGTTCCAACGCCCGCGGACCCCTGCTCGTTCATCTGGAGACGAGGCATGCTCGTCCTCGAGCATTGATCGCGCCCCACTCAAGCGCCTATGTGAGCCGCGTCGTGCCAAGGCCCCACCTCCCCTTGGCATGTCACCGCGATTCCCAGACCCAGCCGCGCCAGATCCGGCCTGCCCGGCCTCCTCCTCCCCAATTGGGCTAAAGCCCATGGTGAGCCACCCCAAGCCCGGCTCCCCAGCTGATTTCGGCCCGGTGTTGTTTTTTTCAGTCCGGCGGATTTGTCTATTTAACAAGGAAAAATTTGTTTTCAGATTAGACCCTCTAGATCATGCATTTAATAACTAAATAATCGTGCATCGGATCAAAATGTTGTAAACGTATAAATTGCTTAGAATTTTGTGTAGAATCATAATAACCAACTTTCATGCATGGTTAAAATGTTAAACTTGCTGTTTGAATTAATTTGTGTAAATAACATGCAAAATGGTTTAATTCATAACTAAATAACCGTAGCTCCAAATTTTATAAACTTCATATGTAAATGGGGTGGAAAAATGTGTAGAAGAACATGATGCACTTTGGTTTGCTATTTAACAACATTAAAATATGGTAATAGGCAGAACAGTACCAAATTCATAAATATGCACATGGGGAGTTTCCGGAATTGTTGTTGCTATTTCCGGCCTCATTTAAAATGCCTAGATAGGTAATTTACTTATGTTTCACCTCTTGCCATGCTAAAAACAATTAAACTTGTTGGGTTCATAAACGAGAGTGAACTAAATAATTGGATGTGGCGTTTTTTCAATATGCAACTCGTTGCATATTGAGCTCCACTTAAATTGTAGTATTGTTTGTGCACTTTGCCATGCCATGCCTATTTTTAAACCGGATATGCATCATACTTGTTTGTGAATCATGCCATGGTTATGATATGTGTGTTCACCATGTTGTTTGCTTCTTTCCGGTATGCTTCTCTCGTTAGCTTCGGTTTCATTCCAGAGTTGTAAGGATTTGTCGACTACTTCTTGGACTCGTTCTTCTTCCTTGCGGAATCCCAGGCAAGATGACTGTTCCCCGATATCACCTCTATCTTTGCCTTGCTAGTTGTCTCGCTCTTTAGTTATGCCTCGATGCCTATTCTTGTCTTGTCAGCCTCCTATGTTGCCATGAAACACTCTAACCGCCTTCCTAGCAAACCGTTGATTGGCTAAGTATGCTTTTGCTCAGCCCCTCTTATAGCGTTGTTAGTTGCAGGTGAATTTTGAAGATTGCTCCACGTTCAGACTTGTTTATTGGGATAATACAATATATATTTATCTATGTTACTTAATGCACATATATATTGGCAATGGGTGGAAGGCTTGGCTTTCTGCTTGGTGTTTTGTTCCACTCATGCCACCTTAGGACCCAATAAACCGGTGTTATGTTCCTTGATTTTGCATTCCTAACACGGTTGGGGTTTATGGGCCCCCTTGATAATTCACACTTCTTAAAGCTTTTCCAGCAAGGCCGAACATTGGTTTTAATTTGCCTCATAAAATAAAAAAACTTAATTAATTAATTGCATAGGGGGTCATGTCCCCGGGTTCTTAATTCTACATAACAGGGGGGCCAGTGCTGATGGTGTTGGTCCGAAATGGGCAACCTGCGGGGCCACCACGGGGAAACTCGAGGTCTGGCTCCCGTAGCTTGTCCCATCCGGTCGTGGCCTGAGACGAGATACGTGCGGCTACTATCAGGGTGTCGACACGCCGGGAGGTCTTGCTGTTGGGGAACGTAGCATAAATCAAAAAATTTCTACGTCTTCACCAAGATCCAAGTATGGAGACATCTAGCAACGAGCAACTAAGAGTGCATCTACATACCGTTATGAAGATTGCGTGCGGAAGCTTTCAACGAAACAAGGATGAAGTAGTCGTACTCTTCACGTTCTTCGTCACCGATGATCTAGCGCCGAACGGACGGCACCTCCGCGTTCAACACACGTACGGTGCAGCAACGTCACCTCCTTCTTGATCCAGCAAGGGGGGAGGAGAAGTCGTCAGAGATCCGGCAGCACGACGGCGTGATGACGGATGCAGTGGAGATCGCAGCAGGGCTTCGCCGGGCGCCCTGCGTGAGAGTTGGGAGGTGTGACGGGAGGGGGAGAGGCGTCAGGGCTGAGGTGCGGCTGCCCTCTCCCCCCTCCCCACATATATATAGGGGGCCAGGGGGCGCCAGCCCCTTGCAGATCCAATCTGCAAGGGGGGCGGCGGCCAGGGAGGAGTCCCCCTCCCCCAAGGCAAGTGGTGGCCCCCTCCCCTTAGGGTTTTATCCCTATGCGCATGGGGAGGTGGGGCCCCCTTGTGGTGCGCCAGCCCAGAGGGCTGCACACATCCCCTTGCGGCCTAGGGGCCCCACCGGGATGGGTGGCCCCACCCGGTGGACCCCCGGGGCCCCTCCGGTGGTCCCGGGACGCTCCCGGTGACCCCCGAAGATCACCCGTTGGCCGAAACTGGACTTCCCATATATCAATCTTTACCTCCGGACCATTCCGGAACTCCTCGTGACGTCCGGGATCTCATCCGGGACTCCGAACAACTTTCGGGTTTCCACGTGCATTAATCTCTACGACCCTAGCGTTACCGAACCTTAAGTGTGTAGACCCTACGGGTTCGGGAGACACGTAGACATGACCGAGACCACTCTCCGGTCAATAACCAACAGCGGGATCTGGATACCCATGTTGGTTCCCACGTGTTCCTCGATGATCTTCATCGGATGAACCACTGTGTCAAGGATTCACTCAATCCCGTATGTTATTCCCTTTGTCCATCGGTACGGTACTTGCCCGAGATTCGATCGTCGGTATCCCCGATACCTTGTTCAATCTCGTTATGGCAAGTCTCTTTACTCGATCCGTAATCCATCATCCCGTGACTAACTACTTAGTCACATTGAGCTCATTATGATGATGTATTACCGAGTGGGCCCAGAGGTACCTCTCCGTCATACGGAGTGACAATATCCCAGTCTCGGTTCGTACCAACTCAACAGACACTTTCGGAGATACCCGATGCGTACCTTTATAGCCACCCAGTTATGTTGTGACGGTTGGCACACCCAAAGTACTCCTACGGTATCCGGGAGTTGTACAACCTCATGGTCTAAGGAATAAATACTTGACACTGAAAAGCTTATGCATTACGAACTATACGATCTCGTGTTATGCTCAAGTTTGGGTCTTGTCCATCACATCATTCTCCTAATGATGTGATCCCGTTGTCACTGACATCCCATGTCCATGGTCAGGAAACCGTGACCATCTGTTGATCAACGAGCTGGCTACTAGAGGCCTACCAGGGACTCATTGTGGTCTGTGTATTCACACATGTATCGCTGTTTCCGTACAATACAATTCAAGCATGAACAACAAACGATTATCATGAACAAGGAGATATAATAATAATACTTTTATTATTGCCTCTAGGGCATATCTCCAACAGTCTCCCACTTGCACTAGAGTCAATAATCTAGTTATATTGTGATGAATCGAACACCCATAGAGTTCTGGTGTTGATCATGTTTTGCTCATGAAAGAGGTTTAGTCAACGGGTCTGCGACATTCAGATCCGTATGAACTTTACAAATATCTATGTCTCCATCCTGAACATAATTCCGGATGGAGTTGAAACGGCGCTTGATGTGCTTGGTCTTCTTGTGAAACCTGGGCTCCTTGGTAATAGCAATAGCACCAGTGTTGTCACAGAAGAGAGTCATCGGGCTTGACGCACTTGGAATGACTCCTAGGTCGGTGATGAACTCCTTCATCCAGACTCCTTCCTGTGCTGCTTCAGAAGCAGCTATGTACTCCGCTTCACATGTAGATGCTGCCACCACGCTTTGCTTGCAACTGCACCAGCTGACTGCCCCTCCATTCAAAATATACACGTATCCGGTTTGTGACTTAGAGTCATCCAGATCTGTGTCGAAGCTAGCATCGACGTAACCCTTTACGACGAGCTCTTCGTCACCTCCATAAACGAGAAACATATCCTTAGTCCTTTTCAGGTACTTCAGGATGTTCTTGACCGCTGTCCAGTGTTCCGTACCGGGATCACTTTGGTACCTCCCTACCAAACTTATGGCAAGGTTCACATCAGGTCTGGTACACAGCATGGCATACATGATAGAACCTATTGCCGAGGCATAGGGAATGACACTCATCTTTTCTCTATCTTCTGCCGTGGTCGGCGACTAAGTCTTACTCAATCTCATACCTTGCAAAACAGGCAAGAATCCTTTCTTAGACTGATCCATATTGAACTTCTTCAATATTTTGTCAAGGTATGTACTTTGTGAAAGACCTATGAGGCGTCTCGATCTATCTCTATAGATTTTGATGCCTAATATGTAAGCAGCTTCACCAAGGTCCTTCATTGAAAAACTTTTATTCAAATAGGCCTTTACATTTTCCAAGAATTCTATATCATTTCGCATCAGCAATATGTCATCCACATATAATATGAGAAATGCTACAGAGCTCCCACTCACTTTCTTGTAAATACAGGCTTCTCCATAAGTCTGTATAAATCCAAACGCTTTGATCACCTCATCAAAGCGAATATTCCAACTCCGAGATGCTTGCACCAGCCCGTAAATCGAGCGCTGGAGCTTGCATACCTTGTTAGCGTTCTCTGGATCGACAAAACCTTCCGGTTGCATCATATACAACTCTTCCTTGAGGAAGCCATTAAGGAATGCTGTTTTGACGTCCATTTGCCATATCTCATAATCATAGAATGCGGCAATAGCTAACATGATTCTGACTGACTTCAGCATCGCTACGGGAGAGAAAGTCTCGTCGTAGTCAATCCCTTGAACTTGTCGATAACCCTTAGCGACAAGCTGAGCTTTATAGATGGTCACATTACCATCTGCGTCTGTCTTCTTCTTAAATATCCATTTGTTTTCTATGGCGTGCCTATCATCAGGCAAGTCCACCAAAGTCCATACTTTGTTTTCATACATGGATTCTATCTCGGATTTCATGGCTCCAAGCCATTTATTGGAATCTGGGCCCGCCATCGCTTCTTCATAGTTCGAAGGTTCACTGTTGTCTAACAACATGATTTCCAGCACAGGGTTGCCGTACCACTCTGGTGCGGAACGTGCCCTTGTGGACCTTCGAAGTTCAGTAGTAACTTGATCTGTATCTTCATGATCATTATCATTATCTTCCTCCCTTGTCGGTGCAGGCACCTTAGGAACAGTTTCCTGCGCTGCGCTACTTTCCGGTACAGGAGTGGTGACTATCACCTCATCAAGTTCTACTTTCCTCCCACTCACTTCTTTCGAGAGAAACTCTTTCTCCAGAAAGTATCCATTCTTGGCAACAAAGACTTTGCCTTCAGATCTGTGGTAGAAGGTGTACCCAACAGTTTCCTTTGGGTATCCTATGAAGACGCATTTTTCCGATTTGGGTTCGAGCTTCTCAGGTTGAAGTTTCTTGACACAAGCATCGCAACCCCAAACTTTCAGAAACGACAGCTTCGGTTTCTTGCCAAACCAAAGTTCATATGGAGTCGTCTCAACGGATTTTGACGGAGCCCTATTTAAAGTGAATGCGGCAGTCTCTAAAGCATAACCCCAAAAGGATAGCGGTAAATCGGTGAGGGACATCATAGATCGCATCATGTCCAACAGAGTACGATTTCGACGTTCGGACACACCGTTACGTTGAGGTGTTCCGGGCGGTGTCAATTGTGAAACAATTCCACAGCTCCTTAGGTGTGTGCCAAATTCATGACTTAAATATTCACCCCCACGATCCGATCGCAATAACTTTATTTTTCTGTCACGTTGATTCTCAACCTAATTCTGAAATTCCTTGAACTTTTCAAAGGTCTCAGACTTGTGTTTCATCAAATAGATATACCCGTATCTACTCAAGTCATCTGTGAGGGTGAGAACATAACGGTAGCCTCCGCGAGCCTCAACACTCATTGGACTGCACACATCGGTATGTATGATTTCCAACAAGTTGGTTGCTCGCTCCATTGTTCCGGAGAACGGAGTCTTGGTCATCTTGCCCAAGAGGCATGGTTCGCACGTGTCAAATGATTCATAATCAAGAGACTCTAGAAGTCCATCCGAATGGAGCTTCTTCATACGTTTGACACCAATATGACCAAGGCGGCAATGCCACAAGTATGTGGGACTATCGTTATCAACTTTACATCTTTTGGCATCTACACTATGAATATGTGTATCACTACGTTCGAGATTCATCAAAAATAAACCATTGACCAGCGGTGCATGACCATAAAACATATCTCTCAAATAAATAGAACAACCATTATTCTCCGATTTGAAAGAATATCCATCTCGCATAAGACGAGATCCAGAAATAATGTTCATGCTCAAAGCTGGTACTAAATAACAATTATTCAGGTTTAAAACTAATCCCGAGGGTAGATGTAGAGGCAGCGTGCCGACGGCGATCACATCGACCTTGGAACCATTCCCGACGCGCATCGTCACCTCATCCTTCACCAGTCTCCGTTTATTCCGCAGCTCCTGTTTTGAGTTACAAATGTGAGCAACTGCACTGGTATCGAATACCCAGGAGCTACTACGAGTGCTGGTAAGGTACACATCAATAACATGTATATCATATATACCTTTGACGTTGCCGGCCTTCTTGTCTGCTAAGTATTTGGGGCAGTTCCGCTTCCAGTGACCCGTTCCCTTGCAATAAAAGCACTCAGTCTCTGGCTTGGGTCCATACTTTGGCTTCTTCCCGGCAACAGGCTTGCCAGGCGCGGCAACTTGCTTGCCGTCCTTCTTGAAGTTCTTCTTACCCTTGCCTTTCTTGAACTTAGTGGTTTTATTGACCATCAACACTTGATGTTCTTTCTTGATGTCTACCTCCGCTGATTTCAGCATTGAATACACCTCGGGAATGGACTTCTCCATCCCCTGCATATTGAAGTTCAACACGAAGCTCTTGAAGCTTGGTGGGAGCGACTGGAGGATTCTGTCAACGACCGCTTCATCTGGGAGATTCATTCCCAGCTGAGACAAGCGATTGTGCAATCCTGAAATCTTGAGGATGTGCTCACTGACAGAACTGTTCTCCTCCATCTTACAGCTGTAGAATGCGTCGGAGACATCATATCTCTCGACTCGGGCATGAGCTTGGAAAACCATTTTCAGCTCTTCGAACATCTCATATGCTCCATGGTGCTCAAAACGCTTTTGGAGCCTCGATTCTAAACTGTAAAGCATGCCGCACTGAACCAGGGAGTAATCATCACTACGCGACTGCCAGACGTTCAAAACGTCTTGGTCAGCATCGGGAGCAGGTGCATCACCTAGCGGTGCTTCTAGGACATAAGTTCTCTTGGCAGCTATGAGGATAATCCTCAGGTTACGGACCCAATCCGTATAGTTGCTACCATCGTCTTTCAGCTTGGTTTTCTCTAGGAACGCGTTGAAGTTGAGGGAAACCTGAGCGTGGGCCATTTGATCTACAAGAGATATTGTAAAGAATTTAGACTAAGTTCATGATAATTAAGTTCATCTTAATCAAATTTTTAATGAACTCCCACTCAGAATGACATCTCTCTAGTCATCTAAGTGATACACGATCTGAATCGAGTAGTCCGTGTCCGATCATCACGTGAGACGGACTAGTCAAAAACGGTGAACATCTTCATGTTGATCGTATCTTCTATACGACTCGTGTTCGACCTTTCGGTCTTCCGTGTTCCGAGGCCATGTCTGTACATGCTAGGCTCGTCAAGTGAACCCTAAGTGTATCGCGTGTGTAAATCTGTCTTACACCCGTTGTATGTGAACGTTATAACCTATCACACCCGATCATCACGTGGTGCTTCGGAGCAACGGACTTTAGCAACGGTGCACAGTTAGGGGAAACACATTACTTGAAATTTTAGTGAGAGATCATCTTATTTACTACCGTCGTTCTAAGTAAACAAGATGCAAAAACATGATAAACATCACATGCAATCAATTAAAGTGACATGATATGGCCAATATCATCTTGCTCCTTGGATCTCCATCTTCGGGGTACCATGATCATCTTGTCATCGGCTCGACACCATGATCTTCATCATCATGATCTCCATCATCGTGTCTTGAAGAAGTCGTCACGCCAACTATTACTTCTACTACTATAGCTAACGTTTAGCAACGAAGTAAAGTAATTACATGGCGTTATTCAGTGACACGCAGGTCATACAATAATAAAGACAACTCCTATGGCTCCTGCCGGTTGTCAAGTTCATCGACATGCAAGTCATGATTTCCTATTACAAAAACATGATCAATCTCATACATCACATATATCATTCATCACATCTTCGTTCTTGGCCATACCACGTCACAAAACACATGCTGCAAAAACAAGTTAGACGTCCTCTAATTGTTGTTGCAAGTTTTACGTGGCTTCTATAGGATTTCTAGCAAGAACGTTTCTTACCTACGCCAAAAACCACAACGTGATTTGTCAACTTCTATTTACCCTTCATAAGGACCCTTTTCATCGAATCCGATCCAACTAAAGTAGGAGAGACAGACACCCGCCAGCCACCTTATGCATCTAGTGCATGTCTGTCGGTGGAACCAGTCTCACGTAAGCGTACGTGTAAGGTCGGTCCGGGCCGCTTCATCCCACAATACCGCCAAATCAAGATTGACTAGTAACGGTAAGAAAGTTGAACAAGATCATACGCCCACAACTGCTTTGTGTTCTACTCGTGCCAAGATGCTACGCATAAAACCTAGGCTCAGATGCCACTGTTGGGGAACGTAGCATAAATCAAAAAAATTCTACGTCTTCACCAAGATCCAAGTATGGAGACATCTAGCAACGAGCAATTAAGAGTGCATCTACATACCGTTATGAAGATTGCGTGCGGAAGCTTTCAACGAAGCAAGGATGAAGTAGTCGTACTCTTCACGTTCTTCGTCACCGATGATCTAGCGCCGAACGGACGGCACCTCCGCGTTCAACACACGTACGGTGCAGCAACGTCACCTCCTTCTTGATCCAGCAAGGGGGGAGGAGAAGTCGTCAGAGATCCGGCAGCACGACGGCGTGATGACGGATACAGTGGAGATCGCAGCAGGGCTTCGCCGGGCGCCCTGCGTGGGAGTTGGGAGGTGTGACGGGAGGGGGAGAGGCGCCAGGGCTGAGGTGCGGCTGCCCTCTCCGCCCCCACATATATATAGGGGGCCAGGGGGGCGCCAGCCCCTTGCAGATCCAATCTGCAAGGGGGGCGGCGGCCAGGGAGGAGTCCCCCTCCCCCAAGGCAAGTGGTGGCCCCCCTCCCCTTAGGGTTTTATCCCTATGCGCATGGGGAGGTGGGGCCCCCTTGTGGTGCGCCAGCCCAGAGGGCTGCACACATCCCCTTGCGGCCTAGGGGCCCCACCGGGATGGGTGGCCCCACCCGGTGGACCCCCGGGGCCCCTCCGGTGGTCCCGGGACGCTCCCGGTGACCCCCGGAGATCACCCGTTGGCCGAAACTGGACTTCCCATATATCAATCTTTACCTCCGGACCATTTCGGAACTCCTCGTGACGTCCAGGATCTCATCCGGGACTCCGAACAACTTTCGGGTTTCCACGTGCATTAATCTCTACGACCCTAGCGTTACCGAACCTTAAGTGTGTAGACCCTACGGGTTCGGGAGACACGTAGACATGACCGAGACCACTCTCCGGTCAATAACCAACAGCGGGATCTGGATACCCATGTTGGTTCCCACGTGTTCCTCGATGATCTTCATCGGATGAACCACTGTGTCAAGGATTCACTCAATCCCGTATATTATTCCCTTTGTCCATCGGTACGGTACTTGCCCGAGATTCGATCGTCGGTATCCCCGATACCTTGTTCAATCTCGTTATGGCAAGTCTCTTTACTCGATCCGTAATCCATCATCCCGTGACTAACTACTTAGTCACATTGAGCTCATTATGATGATGTATTACCGAGTGGGCCCAGAGGTACCTCTCCGTCATACGGAGTGACAATATCCCAGTCTCGGTTCGTACCAACTCAACAGACACTTTCGGAGATACCCGATGCGTACCTTTATAGCCACCCAGTTACGTTGTGACGGTTGGCACACCCAAAGTACTCCTACGGTATCCGGGAGTTGTACAACCTCGTGGTCTAAGGAATAAATACTTGACACTGAAAAGCTTATGCATTACGAACTATACGATCTCGTGTTATGCTCAAGTTTGGGTCTTGTCCATCACATCATTCTCCTAATGATGTGATCCCGTTGTCACTGACATCCCATGTCCATGGTCAGGAAACCGTGACCATCTGTTGATCAACGAGCTGGCTACTAGAGGCCTACCAGGGACTCATTGTGGTCTGTGTATTCACACATGTATCGCTGTTTCCGTACAATACAATTCAAGCATGAACAACAAACGATTATCATGAACAAGGAGATATAATAATAATACTTTTATTATTGCCTCTAGGGCATATCTCCAACACTTGCTGGATTAGTTTTACCTTTGTCGAAATATCTTGAGCACGGGATTCCGAGGATACTCGGGTCTTCCCAATTTAGAGTTGCGACTCCGCGGATCGTGAGCTTGTGATGGGCTAAGTTGGGACACCCCTGCAGGGTTATGAACTTTTGAAAGCCGTGCCCGCGGTTATGTGGCAGATGGATATTTGTTAATATCCGGTTGTAGATAACTTGACACCATATCCTTAAGAATACACTACCTGTGTGAGTAACCGTGATGGTCTCTTTCCGAAGGACTTCGGGAAGTGAACACAGTGGGGTTATGCATGAACGTGAGTAGTTAGGATCACTTATCGATCATCTTTGGCGACGGTTGGCACATATTCTCTTCTCGCTCTGACTTCGTAAACTAGTATGCTTAGTGCTTGCTGCAGCCACTTTATTTACCTCACCACACCTAAAGGCTTTGTTAGTTTTGATACCCGGGAATGGGATTGTTGCGTCCTTGTGACTCACAGATTACTACACACAACAGATGCAGGTACAGCCGAGAACGATGCAGGAGATGGATCAGAACTTCATTGGGAGTTCGATGAAGAGCGTGGCCGTATGTATGTGACGTATTCCGACGATCAGTAGTGGTTCCTACTAGGGGCGATCAGGGCTTGTGTTTGTGGTATCTTTCTCGTCTGATTTTCGTCCGTAGTCGGACCCTGTGTTATTTGGATGAATGTATGTTATTGTATTCATTGTGTGATGTGACGAGTGTAAGCCAGCTATTTTACAATTTCATCCCTGAACTTTTACATGAGATGTGCAAAGATACCATACTTGAGATCATTCCAGCATGCGCTTATGTCTCTAAGTCGTGCCTCGACACATAGGAGACATAGTCGCATCCTGGGCATTATAACAGACCCATCTCCGAGCTCGATTACCAGGAAGGCGAAGTAAACACCATGCCTCTCCTTATCTCACAATTCTCTTATCTTCTCCTGAAGTATCCAATTCATAACTTCATCCTCTTCCTCTTGAGCTTCATCCTCTTTCCCTTCATCTTCTTGAGGCATCCAATTCATAGCTTCATCGTCTTCCTCTTGAGGCATCAAGTTCAAATCCATAGCTCCATTATCTGCCACTTGAGGTTCCTCCTCATTAGGGGTCCAACTTAAATTAAGACCTTCATCGTCTTCCTCTTGAGGCATCATGTTCAAATCCATAACTACATTCTCTGCCACTTGAGGTTCCTCCTCTTCAGGGATCCAATTCAAATTAATACCATCATCGTCTTCCTCTTGAGGCATCATGTTCAAATTCATACTCCTGCTATCAATGACAAAAGATGAGTACATCATGGTACCATAACAAGGATATACACACACAAAATTTACTAGAATGACAGGAGCCTTGCAAGCATTACAAAAATGTGAACTACTGACTAAGAAATGTTATGACTAAGAAATGAAGCTGCTCCTTTGTAACACTATTTCATTTCTTATGAAACTTCCAACTCCTGTCATTTCAGAAATAATTCCAATCCATCATGACTAATTTTGAAGTTTATGTCATTAGTTTATCAACTTCATTTTTATGACTAATTTTGCTTAACTTTATGTAATGTTGTTAAGTGATCTACTGATGTTTGTGGTACAACTCATGTTAATTTCAGAACATTCTGACCTTACTGCCATTGTGAACAGGGCAGGAGCCATCTCAAGGGCCTCTCCAAGGCTTACTATGCTCTAACAATTAATGCAACACCTAATGCAATATTGAACCGTTGCTTCCAGTCCAACAAGATGATGCTTTTGTCACCCAAAAAAATGTTAGCCAATGAGCCATTCTTGACATATTCACAAACCAACAGCCTGTGAGATCCTTCTGAGCAAAACCCCCATATTCTCACTAAATTAATGTGGTAAATCCTAGCAATCACACTCAGCTCAGCTTGGAACTCTTTTTGCCCCGACTTATATGCTCCAGCTTCTTCGGAGCAACTAGTCTTTCATCTTCCAAGACACCTTTGTACACCACGCCAGAGCTTCCCCTTCCTATCTCAACCTTGAAATCCATTGCCGCCTTCATAAGTTCTGTGTAACTGTATCTTCTAAAATGACTAGTCATCACCTTGTATCCTTCCTCGGCCGCCCATAGTTCTGATGGCCTAAGCTCTCTTCTCAAAACAAAGAACCATGCAAATGCTATAAAGGAAACTTCAACAATAAAAATTGCAACTATGAAACCATAGAAGTAGATCCACTTTGGCTCTTCTGCACCAGTGTTACTGTTATGCACTTCTAGAATTGGTGGTTTGTTCATCTGGCTACAGTAAAGATGTGGTGGTGCACATTTTCTTCAGTTAACATTGGAGAGTACAGTATTCAGCTAACATTGTTCTTTGTGACAAACATGAACAGAGGAGCACAAGGAGCAGAGGAGCAACTCCTTACAATACCTTCTTCTTCCTGACGAACAGAAGCAGCAACACGGGCAGATGAGCAGCAACACGGGCAGACGAGCAGCAGCAGTATAGGCAAAGGAGCTCCACCGGCGGGGGAGAAGCAGCAGCGGTATGGTAGGGAAAAAGGAGCAGCACGGGCTCGCGCGGGAGATTGAGGAGGATGCGCTGGAGATCGAGGAGGAAGCGCGCGAACTCCTGATCCACCGGATCATGGAGGCAGTTTTCGGCGAAGGAGGGGATCGCAGCCGGGAGGAATTGCGGCGGCGCATCCGCGGATCTCAAGGACGCGCTGCAGCTCGAGGAGGACGCGCACGAGCTCGAGGAGGACGTGTCGGAAGGTTCCGGCGACACCCGCAGGTAATCGCGGCGGGAGATTATCGCAGCGGCGCAGGTCAGGGCGACGGCGGCGGAGCAGTGCCTGGCGACGAAGGCGGCGGAGCAGCTACTTGGTGACGGTGGCGGCGCACTTCCAGGTGGGCGGCGAATCGCGCAGCTGGGCGACGCCGGCCGCTGGCGACGGCGGAGGAGGAAGACGGGGGCGGGGACTTGCTTGATACAGTTTTGAAACCACGAGGTTTTTTTTTTTTTGTAAAATTGCCACTGGATAGTGCTCGCGACATGTTTTTGGGGACGGAGGGAGTATGAACATTTCACATTTGCATCAACTTGCGGATTGGTAACGTTATATTTTTGGAAGAAAAAATATATATGAGTGGGAAAATAATACTCCCTCCGATCAGAAATTAGTGACATGGTTTTAGTTCAAATAAGTGGCATGACACTTATTTCCGATTGGAGGGAGTATTATTTTCATTAGTAAAATGAAGATAATTTTTGGTATAGAAAATTTCAAAGAGCAAGTCAGTGTGTGTGTGATGTAAAATCCAAACTGGAAGAAAAAAAACATGTTTCATCCTTGAGACAACAACAAAGTGTTTATTTTACTTTCAGGGGATATGTTTTGGTCTGACATGGCACTCATTCCGATTCTGCCTCTGTGTCATGACGACTATGCCATTGCGGAGTAGAACATGCCGTTTTGGATCCACCATTATCATTGAGACAACAACAAAGTGCTTATTATATTCTTTACTTATTCTTGGTTCAATTTTCCATTCCTCGATCTAAGGTATTTCATTTTGAGAACTTTTGGCCGTTCCACCCAGCGTTTGGAGATATGGTCAAACCTGCTTAGCAACTCATTATTCACTCAACTGCTATTATTCTCAGTACAAGAATGATGCCAGAGAGAACATCAAATTGTACAAGCATTATTTAAGCGCATCAGGAAGTCGTGAGATAATTAGATGTGTCTTTACTATCTACATGCATATGATGTTATATTACATTGTTTCTTAATATTAATTTTAAATAATAACTTAATTTATACTCCCTCCGTCCGGAAATACTTGTCATCAAAATGGATAAAAGGGGATGTATCTAGACGTATTTTAATTCTAGATACATATCTTTTCATCCATTTTGATGACAAGTATTTTCGACGGAGGGAGTAATATTTTTATGACTATCAAAATATATTTTCTATGCATGTGAATCGCATATCTGATTATAATATTAAATAAAACATGTGTTACATGTGCACGTTTACTATTTAATAAGATCAAACGTTTGAGATGTGTGTTGTACGTGCAAGTTTACTAGTCAAATATAGCAATCGAAAAGTTTTGGCCGCAACTTTGCGTTTGTTTGCTCATGCCGCAACTGGGCAGACATAAAAAGGGGTCCCGCTTTTCTCGGGAATTGGTTCTATATAATCGTGAGCACGTCAGCCAAGAGTGTTTTCATCATTTTTCAAAAAAAAAAAAGTGTTTTCATCCAGTGGGCGGATCTTCTCCCGATATGTTAATTCGGCAAAAGTCACGGCTGCTAAGGTGCCACACCATCGCCGTGCTTTCACTACCCTTGTGGTAAAAACGGCTGTGCAATTCAGCGATGATGCCGCAGAAGTTACAAACGAACAGTATCAGCGAGGTAAGAGAAACGACATTTGAGAAGCAACACCAGCCGCACGTACGCTGCTGAGTCAGGAGCCTGCATTTACGGCCGGATCTGCCGACCGCTGAAGCCCTGTGCTCCATTCACCCAGACCCAGGCTAGCTGACTACTGTACTAGACATCTGAATTATAGCTGCCTCTGGGGTCGCTGGTTCCATCCCATCAGGGCTCCTGGCTGGCATTGAATGGCAGGTCCGTTTCCTCTCTGCAGTGAATTGATGAACAGAGGGTGACACTAGAGAAAATCCCAACTACTAGTAGTTGCAAGTTGCAGATGTCTACGGCTATCCTGGCCACTTGGATTTCCTTATTATTATTTTTGAAAACCACCTCATACATTAATTAACCAACATAGTTATTACAATCACTCATTACAAAATTCATCACGCAGGGC
Organism: Secale cereale; assembly: GCA_902687465.1. Taxonomy (NCBI): domain Eukaryota; kingdom Viridiplantae; phylum Streptophyta; class Magnoliopsida; order Poales; family Poaceae; genus Secale; species Secale cereale. The sequence continues at coordinate 389,547,238 of LR738714.1, forward strand.
GGAACAGCACTATCTAAGATACCATCTGATTTATTATCAAAGCTAAATTTAGCAATCATATGGGCCACCACATTAGCCGAGCGATTGATCTTGGAGATCTTAAAACTAGGTATAAACTTGGAGATACTGATCGCTTCCTTCTTCAAATCCACCAATGAAGACCTGTCAAAATTTTCATTTTCCAGGGTCGCCAGCACAAACGCACAGTCAGTCTTTAAGATTATAGGATTTTGTAGAGTAATACCTATATAAAGACAGGCAATACAAGCACGTAGCTCCGCCTCCTCCGCGCTTTTACAAAGGCCAATGAAGTCCCAGGAGGAGACTATGACCCTCCCAGCAGAGTCCCTTGCCACCACACCCACACTCGCCGCACTAATACTCTCCACAAAAGTTGCATCGACATTGATCTTTATATAATTCAAAGGGGGGAGTTGCCATATCACCTGAACTTCTGCAGGATTAGGAGTGGTACTTGATCCGACCACCTGTCTCTTACCTTTATTATTCGAATCGATTTCTGGGTACGAATGACAAGAGACAAACGATGCCCAATAATTATGAACAAAACTTGCAGAGGCTGAGACGGATTCCTTCCCCTTACCAAAAATCATGTCGTTTCTCAAGTGCCAGGCTCTCCAGAAAATGAATATAATTTGGTCACGCATAATAGGACTTAATTGATCCAGAAGGATCAGAAACCAATCAACCCCAGTATACTTGAGAGACTCCTCTGCAGGCAAGGTCCAAACTTCCCTCATGGCCATGCGAAGCGCATATGCCTTAGGGCACATGACTAGCGCATGAAAGGTATTTTCATCTTCCACACCACAAATAGAACAAGTACGAATAGTGGTTTGGTGGTGGAGAACTCTATTTACCTGGACAACCAGACTATCGGTAGCGGCGCGCCATGCAAAAATACGGATTTTCTGAGGAACATTGGACTTCCAAATAATATCCCAAATTTTCCTCTCTCCTAACGTTGCACCATTATATTGGCCCTCGTTCTCTTTACGGTCCTTTAGACTAAGCGCAAGCTTATACGCCCTTTTAACCGAGAACAACCCATTCTTCTCGTGGTGCCAGGCAACAAAATCACCGTCCCCATGCGACTGAATCCGCAGACTTAGGATCTCCTCCGCATCATGTGGATAAAACAGGTGTCTAATCAAATTCTCATCCCATCTCCTTTGTCCACTCGTCATTAGATCAGAAACCCATTTGATCATTGTCCTATTCTTCTTTGCGGTAACTTTAAGACCCGAGGCTCTTGGAAGCCAGTTATCTCTCCAAATATTGATATTAGACCCATCATACACTCTCCAAATAACACCAGATTTGAGAAGATCCAATCCATGTAAAATCCCTTGCCAAGTGAGCGAAGCCGCGTGGGGGAAAGCTGTGTCAAGAATATGCCCCTGGGGATAATATTTGGCCTTCATCACCTTGGCACATAAGGAGTCTGGGTTTACCACCAATCTCCAAGCCTGCTTAGCCAAAAGGGCTTGGTTAAATAATCTTAGATCACGAAAACCCATGCCTCCCTCACCTTTGGGCCTAGTCAATTTATCCCAAGCCAACCAGTGAGTTCTTCTCCTATCCTCCTCGTCGCCCCACCAAAAGTCCCTTATAATATGCGATAGATCCTCACAAAGCGATGCCGGGAATTTAAAAATACCCATGGCGTATACCGGAAGAGCCTGAAGAACTGATTTGATCAAAATTTCCTTTGCCCCACAAGACGCATATTTTTCTACCCAGTCCGATAGAATTTTAAGTGCCTTTTCTTTAGTACACTGGAATTTACCTGCCTTCATTCTACCATGAGGTACTGGAAGCCCGAGATATTTATCCTCAAAACCCTCGGCGGTAATACACAAGATTACCATGGCGGCCACTTGATCTTCTACACTACACTTCTTTCCGAACATAATAGAGCATTTATCCGGGCTTAGAAGTTGACCTGTCCCCTTCTCATAGGTTGCTAGAATATTTTTAATAGTCAATGCTTGATCAATAGACCCCTTGAAGAACAGCAAGCAGTCATCTGCAAACAAAAGATGAGAGATACCCGGAGCATGCCTATTCACCTTAAAATCTTGCAGAGTTTCCTTAGCACACGCATCCTGTAATAACAAAGATAGAGCCTCCGCCACAAAAAGGAATAAATACGGGGATAAAGGGTCTCCTTGCTTGATGCCACAAGAAGGGGTGAACGACTCCAGTAGCTGACCACTAAAACACACTGAAAATTTGACTGACGTCACACAAGCCATGATCCAGTTTATCCAACCTGCTGCAAAGCCCAAAGCCCCCAACATGCTTTTCAAGAAGTGCCAATCTACCCGATCATATGCTTTGGCTAAATCCAATTTATACGCACAGTAATCGCCCCTCGTATCCTTAAGTGTGCTCAAAGAATGTATACACTCAAAGGCTATCAGGGCATTATCAGAAATTAGTCTCCCAGGAATAAAGGCACTTTGGGTTGGAGAGATCAAACCATCCAATAACGGTCTCAGCATGTTCACGAGGCACTTAGAAATAATTTTATAAATAACATTGCACAAGCTGATAGGCCGGAAATCTTTAACAGATTGAGGGTTCTTCACCTTCGGAATAAGAACAATAACCGTATCATTTACCCCATCCGGCATTATACCAGTGTCGAAGAACTTTTTCACGGCACGAATAATATCCTCTTTGAGTAACCCCCAGTTCCGCTGGAAAAATCTAGCAGGAAACCCATCTGGACCTGGAGCCTTAAGAGGTCAAATTTGAAATAGCGCATCACTAATTTCTTGATCCGAGAAAGGCTTGCATAATTCTTCATTCATTTCCTCATTGACAAGCGGTTTCACAAGAGGGATAATGCGAGAAGGGCCAACCATACTATCACTGGTGTACAGATGCTTGAAAAAAGAATTTGTGATGGCGTGAATCTCTTCCACATTCTCAGTAATAGTTCCATCATCTCTCCTCAGGCTAGATATATTATTTTTCTTAGCTCTCCAAGTGGCCTTTGAGCGAAAGAATTTGGTATTCCGATCCCCCCATTTTATTTTGTCTATCCGCGATCTTTGCTTCCATAGAATTTCTTCTTTATATAGGAGCTCATCCATGTCCTTCAACAATCTTTTTCTTTCCACCACAGCAGGAAGGTCAGATCTTTTAAAAAGCGCATTTAGTCTCTTCCTAATTAGGTCAAGTTTCTTGGGGAGATATCCAATGTATTTCCTACTCCAACAATGCAAATTTTTCATGACTGAATTCAGATTATCGGCCACATCTTCCAAATCCTCAACATACCTACCTACATTCCAAGAAGCTTTTATTTGGTCTTCCAGAACCACACCTTCCCTCTTCCAATAAGCCTCATATTTTAACTGCTTAACAATTTTACCCACACGAGGAGTTCCCAATAATTGAATAAGCAAAGGACAATGATCAGACCTTGAGCTTATAACATGAGAAATCTTACAGTCTGGAAATAGAGAAGACCATTGGGGGCACGCCACTGCACGGTCCAGTCTCACCTTGACATTTCTGTTACCATCTTGCTTGTTATTATAAGTCCAAGGGATACCATGAAATCCCAAGTTGAATAGATTATAGTCAGAAAGGACACTCCGAAAAATAGCCATGAGTGAAGCCGGCCTCTTGTGGCGAGAAAAATGCTCATTTTGCCACATAGCTTCGTTGAAGTCTCCAACCATAAACCAAGGGCCAGAGCCAAGAGGTTTTATTCTACGTAAAAGTTCCCACATAACGTACCTTTGACTTGCCTTTGGCTCCCCATAAACGAAGGTACTTCTCCATTTTGTACCATTGCCAGAACTTATGTACATATCAATAAAATGCTCGCCAAATTTGTTCAGCTCCAGCGTATAGAGATCATCCCAGAACACGGCAAGACCACCTCCCTTGCCTTGACCTGAAACTGTAAACACATTTTTCATACCCAAACGATAACGCAAACACTCTACATATTCTTTATTTTTTCTCGTCTCGAAAAGAAAGATAATATTGGGTTGGTGCGTCTGAGATAGACACACAAGCTCTTGAACTGTGCGAGGTTGACCCAGACCTCAACAGTTCCAGCTTAGAATTTTCATGGCTCCTGACGGACGCTATCATCCGCGCCCGCCAGTTGACTGGCAGCCCTAAGGCCGGTAGCTTCCTTAGCCGATTCCCCTACCTCTCTATCCTCACCTACAGATTCTCTCCTTTTTTCCTGTATCACCTCCTCTCCGCCATCCACTTCCTTGGTAACATGAGTGACTAACCCATCTACCCCTACCACAGCCTCAACTCTCTCAACACAGACTCTCTTACAAGAAGAAAACTCAATGCTCTCAGTACTATTGCTATTCATGTTGATGATGAGGTCTTGGTCATCGAGGCACCGCTTCTTGGAGATCACCGACCTCTCAAGGATGCCAACAAAAGCAGATTTGCGGTTGGAGAGCTCGCTCCCACTGTTCGGTGGAGTTGGAACTCCGAACTTGACATGTTTGACGCCGGCGTACTGCACCTCGGCATGCTCCTCACACTCCTCCCTGTGGACGCGCTTCCAGCGCCCCCAGATAGTCTTAGAGCCGTTCGCGTCGACGCTCGGACGCGGTCCTCCATGCCTAAGAGCATCCCCTGGACCACCCATGAGCATTCCATCCTACCCTACAGGACGACCAACCTCTTGAGGCTGCATCACCTATACGCCAGCGTTGGCAGAGGCTAATTGCACTGAGTTCGCCCCTGGCACCACCATTTGCAATGAGCCTGCCCTAGGCAGCAGCTTATCTCCAGGAAATCCACCCTCGTGCATCCTGGGAGCACCCAAGTTGGTGTAGTGGTGCTCCCCATGTGCCTTGTGAGCAACAACAATAGGCCCAAGCGAAGCTTGCTGCTCCCCATCGGACTTGTGATCAGCAGCAGCAAGATGCATAGAAGGAGCTCCCTGGTTGGTGAAGATGATAGTTTCACACCCCTCCTGATTCTTGTTGGTGTTGCTGGAGTCCTCATCACCCTTCCCGGGGGCCTCCATCGGAAGCGAGCCACCCTTGGTCACCCCACCAGCAGGGGAGACAACGGGCTGTGCCTCAGCGGCCGTGACGACCTTCATAGCCCTATCCCCAAGCTTTGGGTCACCGACAGTGGAGACGGTGAGCGTCGCGATGGCTCTGGCCACCTCCTTGATCACCCCCTCAGGCACCTTGACGCCGCCTTCCTCACCCTCCAGGTCCACCGGTGCCGTCGTCCCCTCAAAACTCAGGGACCGACACACCGGACCCAACAGCTCGAACGACGCCCCACCGTTCCTCTCCTTCCAGAGAGGTGATGCCTTGATGTCGGTGGAGAAGGTTGGAGCACGTACTTCCTTTGGAATGCTGCAAAAAATTTCTATGGTATGCCCCAACAAGCCACAACAAAGACAGAAATTTGGGAGCTTTTCATATTTTACAGGGTATTTGTTGATGGTGGTACTCACAACAAGTCTGGTGATGATGTATTCTCTGAGAGGTTGCAGTACCGGCATGTCGACTCGCACCCGAAGGTACTTATCAATGATCACCTTCTTCTTGTGGGCGACGGCCACCACTTTGCCCAGCTTCCTTCCAAGCTCCCGGCCCATGTCCACGGACTTGAGCTCATACGGGAGGCCATGAATTTGCGCCCACACTTGAATGATGTCAAGGTAGACATCACAAGCATTACCCTTGCCGTTGAACGCCGCGAAGATGACGGCGTCGTTGCGGTAGTGCCACGGTCCAGCTCGCAGCACGTGAAGCCTGTCGCCCTCCATCTCGAAGTTCAGGATAAACCTTCCGTCGTCGCTCTGGATGCGTTGTGGAGTCACGTCGCCCACAAGGCGCCACGACCCCCTGAGCTCATGCACAATGGCATGGGGGTCGGCCCGGTACGGCGAGAGCAGCCGGCCTACAAGAAGCTTTCCGATGACGGCGCGCTGAGCAGCCGCCATGTCGATGATGATCGGAGCCTCGTCCACTCCGGGTGACACGAAGGCCACAACCTTACCCGCCCTCTGGACCGGCGGAGACACCAGCGCGGCAGCAAAGCCGACCGTCGCAGTGGGCGTTTGCATCCCACTGAACCGGCTCGGCCCTGCATCTCTCATGATCGTGAGGGGCGAGCTTGAACCATCGTCAGGTACGCCCAGGCCAGCAGGCATCGAGTCCACCAGCGTGGGTTTCCCTCCTTCAGCGCCCATCAGCACAGGTGCCTCTTGACCCACGGCCGCCACAGGGACATCCAGGCCGCTCACCACGGTGTTCCCGGCCATGTCGACGTTCATGTCCGCGGACACCGCAGCCTTGAATCCGCCATCTGTTCCCGCTGCCATCGCGATCCGCTGACCTGCCAACGGTATAGACAACAGAGAGCAGGAGGCAAACAGGCACCCAGAATGTAACGAGTACACAGAATACTGAGGAGGGCAGCATTGCTTCTTGTCCGTGAAATAAGCCTGTTCTTCCTCAAAATTCGCCTCCAAATTAACCGTAATAACTCCCAAGATAATTCCGTAATCAACATCACGGCTGGTCCCTGATCCCCTTTTGGAATTCGAATCAACATCAAATGAAACTGCCCCAAATTCCTCCCCATAACTCACCTGATTTGGCGGTGGGGATTTTAAATCCAACGATGGGATCACCGCCCCGTCGACCGCCGGCGACTTCCTGGTCCACACCTTCTTCAAATCCATCGGATCCAGACTTGATTTGAAGAAATCCTTTGCTCTGCTCCGAAACTGCCGCATACACACCTCTGGGTTGCGCGCACGCCTGAGAATCTCTTTCCCTCTCCTCTTAAAGGTGCTCCAATCCTCGTTGAGGAGGCCACCCATCACCCACCGCTCATCGCAGTGTGCCGTCGCGGCCGCCGCCGGCGGCGCCGCCGCCATCCTGACCAGGACAGGGTCGCCTAGGCAGTCGCCCTTGACCTGGTCAACATAACGCTTTTGTACTGGCATGGATTTCCTTGTTTGAAAAGGAGGATAAAACCACTTGGATTTTGGATGGATAACGGTAGCCATGCAAAGTGTTTTTTGTCAATTGATATTTGTGTGCTGCCGAACTCGATCGACAAAGCAAATGGAGTGCCTCAGACTCTCGAGCCAAAGAAACAACGGTCATGTCCTATGGATGGAAGGAAAAGTGCACCCCGACAGAACGGCACTTTCGGGCTGTTTTGCTTAGGCCAACTCCAGAGGATCCCAAACGGGGCGTCCGCTTTGATTGGATTTTGTCTCTTTGGATGGCAATGGGTGTGAAAACGAATATGTGTGTCCGGTTTACGTTTGAGGCGCCCAACGCTGCAGACGACCCTAACTTGTCCGTCTCCAGTACGCTCGCCACGCCCTGCCCCCGGCCATGCGCCTGCCACCCCAGAGCGTGCGCGGCCTCGTCACAGCCGCGCCTGCTTTCCGCGCCGAGCGCTCGCCCGGCGCGCCGCGCCCTCCACCGCGCCCCGGCCCCGGCCCCCGCGCGCTCGCCCGGCGCGCCCGCGCCCTCCGCCGCGCCCACGCCCTCGCCCCGCCCCGCTTCGCCGCACCCGCCCGCGCCCCGGCCCTCCCCCGCCTCGCCCCGCCCGCGCCGTGCCCACGCCCTCGCCCTCGCCTCGCCCCGCCACGCGCGCCT
>LR738714.1:389583457-389651259 GCA_902687465.1 Secale cereale
GTTTCTTCCCCCCCCCCCCCCATGCCAAAGGGGGCGCCCCCACCCCTAGGGTTTTAACCCTAGGCGCATGGGGGGAGCCCATGAGGGTTGCGCCAGCCCACTAGGGGCTGGTCCCCCTCCCCCTACGGCCCACGGGGCCCTCCGGGATGGGTGGCCCCACCCGGTGGACCCCCGGGACCCTTCCGGTGGTCCCGATACACTACCGGTGACCCCCGGAACACTCCCGGTGGCCGAAACTGGACTTCCTATATATAATTCTTTACCTCCGGACCATTCCGGAACTCCTCGTGACGCCCGGTATCTCATCCGGGACTCCGAACAACATTCGGGTTTCCGTGTGCATATATCTCTACAACCCTAGTGTCACTGAACCTTAAGTGTGTAGACCCTACGAGTTCGGGAGACACGCAGACATGATCGAGATGACTCTCCGGTCAATAACCAACAGCGGGATCTGGATACCCATGTTGGTTCCCACGTGTTCCTCGATGATCTCATCGTATGAACCACGATGTCAAGGATTCACTTAATCCCGTATGTTATTCCCTTTGTCTATCGGTACGGCACTTGCCCGAGATTCGATCGTCGGTATGCCCGATACCTTGTTCAATCTCGTCATGGGAAGTCTCTTTACTCGTTCCGTAATCCATCATCCCGTGACTAACTCCTTAGTCACATTGAGCTCATTATGATGATGTCTTACCGAGTGGGCCCAGAGATACCTCTCCGTCATACGGAGTGACAAATACCAGTCTCGGTTCGTGCCAACCCAACAAACACTTTCGGAGATACCCGTTGCGTACCTTTATAGCCACCCAGTTACGTTGTGACGTTTGGCACACCCAAAGTATTCCTACGGTATCCGGGAGTTGCACAACCTCATGGTCTAAGGAACAAATACTTGACACTAAAAAGCTTTAAGCATTACGAACTATACGATCTCGTGCTAGGCTTAGGATTGGGTCTTGTCCATCACATCATTATCCTAATGATGTGATCCCGTTATCAATGACATCCAATGTCTATGGTCAGGAAACCGTGACCATCTGTTGATCAACGAGCTAGTAACTAGAGGCTTACCAGGGACACGTTGTGGTCTATGTATTCACACATGTATCGCTGTTTCCGTACAATACAATTCAAGCATGAATAATAGACAATTATCATGAATAGGGAAATATAATAATAATCCTTTTATCATTGCCTCTAGGGCATATTTCCAACACATATTTGGCTGGTGGAAAGCTCTATGGTTAAGTTTTTGCGTAAAGCCAATTTTTCCCTACTTCAAAGGAATAGATTTTAATTAACTATCATTGTAGTTGAAACATCATTGAGAAAATAGACATCCTCTCAACCCCAATTAAAATTCATCATTAAACCCAACAAAATTAATTAAAGTAACATGATGAGATTCACATGATAATCCAAGTACTAGATACTCAAGACGTCCGTAACCGGGGACACGGCTAATCATGATCAGTTTGTACAGTCTGCAGAGGTTTGTGCACTTTTCCCACAGGATTCGGTCGCCTCCGTTTGGTTTCTCGCACTGCATGGTGTTTGAGAAACGGATGACCGAGACACAGTCTTTCTGAAGAGGTCCCCTTAACCAGATAGATAGGCCGGTACACCTACAAACTCTCTACATCTGCTAGCCCATCATGGAAAAGTTTCCCACAACTTACTCAACTATGCCAGAGCCCATATTGGCATGTGGCTGCACACGGAAGTTTCTAGTATGAAAAATATCATGATCCCTTTGAGCCTGGGTGGCGGTCCAAAAGAAAAACAGGCAGTCACTGGAATAACCAGATGCCTCAATCCACCCAGATGTGTGTTAAAGTTGCCACCTTAAGTTGAACCATTAATTAATAAACTCACATCTGTCATGGATAAATTCACCCAATCCACGTCTACGAGCATAGCATGTCCTAACAGCAAACGTAGAAGTAACTCCCAAAGGTTTGAATGTAATGCAGGTAATAGGTACTACCTCAATCTACTTCCCAATCCCACATGTTAATTGATCCTACTCATGCAATGTGTGAGGGTTCGACTAATGCAATGAAAACTGGGTAATTGGAAAGTATGATCAAAGTGTTACTTGCCTTGCTGATGATCCGCAAAACCTAGAGACTCAAAGTAGCAAGCGGCGCACTCCGGGTACTCTATCGCAAACAAACAAGCACACAATAAGTACTTAACTAATGCACGGGTAAAACTCAAATAAGAGATCTAACTAGAAAGTTCAACTTAAGAACTCCGGTTTGCAAAAAGAATCAACTCGAATGAAGCAACAAAACTCAAACTGCAAAAGAAACGAGCTCCGGTTTGCTAATTGGCCTAAAGTTAAATTTTACAGAAGAAAAAACCTTGTTCAAGTTGGTTAAACGTAAAGAGAGCATCGAGATGAAGATCTGGAATTTTGAATCACCTGATTCCGACTCTCGAGCGAAAAGAAAAACAAAAAACAAGATCAGGGCAGAAATCGCGATCAGAATAATTGTTGATAAAAACCCCGAAAAAGGAACCGGACGAACAGGCTAACGAACGAACATTCGCTGTCTACGGCTAACGGACAAAAACCGTTCGTTAAAACAACGTACGGACGAACATCCGCTAAATAACTAAACCGACGAAAACCGAACCGATCTAATAAAAAAACAGATATACGGTTTTACTAAACCGATCGGTTCTTTTAAAAAAACATAACTACCTCACGACGAACTCCGGCGGGATCCGGCGCTCCGGCGGCGGCGGTGGTCTGGCGGGCGAGGCGGGCGGTCGGTGGCGGCGGCGGCTAGCGGTGGCGGTGGCGGCTAGCGGCGGCGGCGGCAGCTGGCGACGGCGGGCGGCGGCGCGGCACGGGCGACGGAGGCACTAGGGTTTCGCGGGTGGCGGGGCTGGCGGGCTGGGGCTAAACGGGCAGGGGCGGCTGGCTTATAAAGCCCAGACTCCTGGGCTAGTACGACTCTAAGTCGGTTGCCCCCTTTTTTTTTAAATAGAGTCGTGGCGCAGAAAAACTAACGAAATAAATACCAAACGGACTCCAAAATTCCCAAAACAAATTTTCACCGTCCTCTAATAATATTTAGGACAAAGTGAACATTTTTCCCGGACCTAAATGCAATTTTGAAAAACGTGCATTTTTCCTATGTAAATAAAATCGCAAATAAATCCAGAAAAATACCAAAAGTGATTTTAATATTTTTCCACCAATATTTCTGTTATTTTGGAGAAGTCATATTATCTCCGCTCATATTTTGTATTTAGAAATATTTTTAGGAGAGAAAATAATTAGAATCACACTGTCCTCGTACCGGTATTTGAGCGAACTCAAATACGAAAACGGTAAAATCCCAACTCTCTCCGTAGGTCCTTGAGTTGCTTAGAATTTCGAGGAACGCCACAAACAAAAATGCAAAAAGCATGAAATGCAAATATGATCTATGTATAACATTCCAAATTGAAAATTTGGGATGTTACATTGCCACGCTCCTCCATCACCACCACGCCGTCGTGCTGCTGTTGGACGGAGTCTTCCCCAACCTTTCCCTCTCTCCTTGCTGGATCAAGGCGCAGGATACGTCACCGGGCTGCACGTATGTTGAACACGGAGGCATCGTTGTTCGGTGCTTAGATCGGAATCGGCCGCGATCTAAATCGCTTTGTGTACGACTCCACCGACCGCGTTCTTGCAACGCTTCCGCATCACTATCTTCAAAGGTATGAAGATGCACTCCCTTCTCATTGCTAGTAGACTCCATAGATGAATCTTGGTGATGCGTAGGAAATTTTTTGATTTTCTGCAACGATCTCCAACAGTGGCATCATGAGCTAGGTCTATGCGTAGTTACTATGCACGAGTAGAACACAAGATTGTTGTGGGCGTAGATCATGTCAATTTACTTGCCGCTACTAGTCTTATCTTGATTCGGCGGCATCGTGGGATGAAGCGGCCCAGACCGACCTTACACATACGCTTACGTGAGACAGGTTCCACCGACTGACATGCACTAGTTGCATAAGGTGGCTAGCGGGTGTCTGTCTCTCCCACTTTAGTCGGATCAGATTCGATGAAAAGGGTCCTTATGAAGGGTAAATAGAAATTGGCATATCACGTTGTGGGTTTTGCGTAGGTAAGAAACGTTCTTGCTAGAAACCTATAGCAGCCACGTAAAAAACTTGGAACAACAATTAGAGTACGTCTAACTTGTTCTTGCAGCATGTGCCGTGTGATGTGATATGGCCAAAAGGATGTGATGAATGATATATATGTGATGTATGAGATTGATCATGTTCTTGTAATAGGAATCACGACTTTCATGTCGATGAGTATGACAACCGGCAGGAGCCATAGGAGTTGTCTTATTTTATTGTCTGACCTGCGTGTCATTGAAAACGCCATGTAATTACTTTGCTTTATTGCTAACCGTTAGCCATAGTAGTAGAAGTAATGTTTGGCGAGACAACTTCATGAAGACACGATGATGAAGATCATGATGATGGAGATCATGGTGTCATGCCGGTGACAATGATGATCATGGATCCCCGAAGATGAAGATCGAAAGGAGCAAAATGATATTGGCCATATCATGTCACTTTTTTTATTGCATGTGATGTTTATCATGTTTTACATTTTATTTGCTTAGAATGACGGTAGTAAATAAGATGATCTCTCACTAAAATTTCAAGAATTGTGTTCCCCCTAACTGTGCACCGTTGCTAAGGTTCGCTGTTCCGAAGCACCACGTGATGATCGGGTGTGATAGGCTCTAACATTCGCATACAACGGGTGTAAGCCAGATTTACACACGCAATACACTTAGGGTTGACTTGACGAGCCTAGCATGTACATGCATGGCCTCGGGACACGGAAGACCGAAAGGTCGAACATGAGTCGTATAGAAGATACGATCAACATAAAGATGTTCATTATTGATGACTAGTCCGTCTCACGTGATGATCGGACAAGGCCTAGTCGATTCGGATCATGTATCACTTAGATGACTAGAGAGATGTCTATCTGAGTGGGAGTTCATTAAATTTGTTTAGATGAACTTAATTATCATGAACATAGTCTAAAATCTTTACAATATGTCTTGTAGATCCAATGGCCCACGCTAATGTTGCCCTCAACTTCAACGTGTTCCTAGAGAAAACCAAGCAGAAAGACGATGGTAGCAACTATACGGACTGGGTCCATAACTTGAGGATCATCCTCATAGGTGCCAAGAAACCATATGTCCTTGAAGCACCGCTGGGTGATGCACCCATTTTCCCAGCAACTCAAGACATTATGAATGCCTGGCAGTCGCGTAGTGATGATTACTCCCTGGTTCAATGCAGCATGCTTTACAGCTTAGAATCGGGGCTCCAAAAGCGTTTTGAGCAGCACGGAGCATATGAGATGTTCCAAGAGCTAAAAATGGTTTTCCGAGCTCATGTCCGAGTCGAGAGATATGAAGTCTCCGACAAATTCTACAGTTGTAAGATGGAGGAGAATAGTTCTGTCAGCGAACATATACTCAAAATGTCTGGGTTGCACAACCGATTGTCTCAGATGGGAATTAATCTCCCAGATGACGCGGTCGTTGACAGAATCCTTCAATCGCTCCCACCTAGATACAAGAGCTTTGTGATGAACTTCCATATGCAAGGGATGGGGAAGTCCATTCCCGAGGTGTATTCAATGCTGAAATCAGCGGGGGTGGAGATCAATAAAGAACATCAAGTGTTGATGGTGAATAAAACCACCAAGTTCAAGAAAGGCAAGGGTAAGAAGAACTTGAAGAAGGTCGGCAAAGGAGTTGTCGCGCCCGGTAAGCCAGTTGCCGGGAAGAAGCCAAAGAATAGACCCAAGCCTGAGACTGAGTGCTTTTATTGCAAGGGAACGGGTCACTGGAAGCGGAACTGTCCCAAATACTTAGCGGATAAGAAGGCCGGAAACGTCAAAGGTATATGTGATATACATGTTATTGATGTGTACCTTACCAGCGCTCGTAGTAGCTCCTGGGTATTTGATACCGGTGCAGTTGCTCACATTTGTAACTCAAAGCAGGAGCTGCGGAACAAGCGGAGACTAGCGAAGGACGAGGTGACGATGCGCGTCGGGAATGGTTCCAAGGTCGATTTGATCGCCGTCGGCACGCTACCTCTGCATCTACCTTCAGGATTAGTTTTAAACCGCAATAATTGTTATTTAGTACCAGCTTTGAGCATGAACATTGTATCTGGATCTCGTTTAATGCGAGATGGCTACTCATTTAAATCTGAGAATAATGGTTGTTCTATTTATATGAGAGAAATGTTTTATGGTCATGCCCCGCTGGTCAATGGTTTATTCTTAATGAATCTGGAACGTGATGTAACACATATTCATAGTGTGGATGCCAAAAGATGTAAGGTTGATAATGATAGTCCCACATACTTGTGGCACTGCCGCCTTGGTCATATTGGTATCAACGTATGAAGAAGCTCCATGCAGATGGACTTTTGTAGTCTCTTGATTATGAATCATTTGACATGTACGAACCATGCCTCTTGGGCAAGATGACCAAGACTCCGTTCTCTGGAACAATGGAGCGAGCAACCAACTTATTGGAGATCATACATACTGATGTATGCGGACCAATGAGTGTTGAAGCTCGCGGTGGCTATCGTTATGTTCTCACCCTCACAGATGACTTAAGTAGATATGGGTATGTCTACTTGATGAAACACAAGTCTGAGACCTTTGAAAAGTTCAAGGAATTACAGAATGAGGTTGAGAATCAACGTGACAGAAATATAAAGTTCTTATGATCAGATCGTGGACGAGAATATTTAAGTCATGAATTTGGCACGCACCTAAGGAAATGTGGAATTGTTTCTCAGTTGACGCCGCCTGGAACACCTCAACGTAATGGTGTATCCGAACATCATAATCGTACTCTGTTGGACATGGTGCGATCTATGATGTCTCTTACCGACTTACCGCTATCATTCGGGGGTTATGCTTTAGATTCTGCCGCATTCACTTTAAATAGGGCACCGTCTAAATCCGTTGAGACGACACCGTATGAACTATGGTTTGGGAAGAAACCTAATTTTTCGTTTCTAAAAGTTTGGGGATGCGATGCTTATGTCAAAAAACTTCAACCTGAAAAGCTCGAACCCAAATCGAAAAAATGCGTCTTCATAGGATACCCTAAGGAAACTGTTGGGTATAACTTCTACCTCAGATCCGAAGGCAAGGTCTTTGTTGCCAAGAATGGATCCTTTCTGGAGAAAGAGTTTCTCTCGAAAGAAGTAAGTGGGAGGAAAGTGGAACTTGATGTGGTGATTTTCACCCCTTCCGAACCGGAAAGTAGCGCAGCGCAGGAAGATGTTTCTATGGTGCCTGCACCGACTAGGGAGGAAGTTAATGATAATGATCATGAAACTTTGGATCAAGTTACTGCTGAGCTTCGTAGGTCCACAAGGACATGTTCCGCACCAGAGTGGTACGGCAGCCCTGTCATGGAAATCATGTTGTTAGACAACGGTGAACCTTGGAACTATGAAGAAGCGATGGCGGGCCCGGATTCCAACAAATGGCTTGAAGCCATGAAATCCAAGATAGGATCCATGTATGTTAACAAAGTATGGACTTTGGTTGACTTTCCCGATGATCGGCAAGCCATAGAAAATAAATGGATCTTTAAGAAGAAGATGGACGCGGATGGTAATGTGACCATCTATAAGGCTCGGCTTGTCGCTAAAGGTTATCGACAAGTTCAAGGAATTGACTACGACAAGACTTTCTCTCCCGTAGCGATGTTGAAGTCCATCCGAATCATGTTAGCAATTGCCGTATTCTATGGTTATGAGATATGACAAATGGACGTCAAAACGGCATTCCTTAACGGCTCCCTTAAGTAAGAAATGTATATGATGCAGCCGGAAGGTTTTGTCGATCCTAAGAATGCTAACAAGGTATGCAAGCTCCAACGCTCCATCTATGGGCTGGTGCAATGATACGTCCAAAACGTATCTATAATTTCTGCTTGCTCCATGCCACTTTTGGGTGATATTGCTATGATATTCATACACTTCCATACACTTTTGATCATATTTGGACTAACTTACTAATCCAGTGCACCCCAGTGCCAGTTCCTGTTTTCGGCTGTTTTTGTATTTCAGGTTTTCACGTTACGAGAACTGCCAGGAAAAATCCAGAAAAATTATATAAAAAATCAGCGTTCCGGAAACAACACTGCGTCCGAAGGGCAGCCGGGGGGGCACCAGGGCTCCAGGCGCCCTGGCGGCGCCGCCCCCCCCCCCCCTGGGCCGCGCCGGGGGGGCGCCTGGGCCCCCCGAAGCTTCCCCGATGCTCCCCTTTGGCATATATTTAAAAGCGTCCTCCGAAACCCTCATAACAGGAACTCTTTTCGCGATCCCATCTCTGTTCCGCCGCCGCCGCCGCTTCCAAGATCGGGAGCACCAGGAGAACTCTTCCCGGCACCCTGCCGGAGGGGAGGATCACCACCGGGAGCTTCTCCACCACCATGGACGCCTCCCGGATGACTCGTGAGTAGTCTCCCTTGGACCATGAGTCCATGACCAGTAGCTATGTGATGTTCTCCTCCCGTTCTTGTGCTTCACTAATTAGTCCTCGTGAGCTGCCTTACATGATCGAGGCACATATGTAATCCTTATGTTGTTGCTATGTTGAGTTTGCTGGGATCCGATGGATTATGGGATTATGTTCAGATTGATCTTGAGTAATATATTTGATCTACCTCTTTTATATTTATGTTCATAAGTAATTCTTGCATGTTCTCCGTTGTTATTTATTGCTTTGGCCAAGTAATACGTAGTGACTCCAAGAGGGAACGTTATGCTCGATTGTGGGTTCATGCCCCTCGATGACTAGCTTGAGTGACAGAAACATGAGTCTAGGGGATGTGCTGTTGCCACAAGGGGGAAAACAACGGTGCTTGTGCCCGCGGGTGCAAGGATTGTTTACTTTACGCAAAGTTCTTTTAATGCAGTTGTCTGTTGCATTGAGTTTACACTATGGGTGGGACTCGCAACTTAATACCAGCGAGATGTTCTGGATAGATGTCTCAAGGTGGATGATTAGTAGTAGATATTGATGGATTTCGGTCTACTTATTTTGGCGTACCGCCCATGCTTTGAACCTCGACCTTTCTGCAATGTAATCAGCATTGGTTTGCGTTCGTGGTCCTGTCAATTGCCCAGCTGTAATTTGTTTACCTCACATAGCTGTTTTATCGTCTTTTGGGAGAGAGACATCACTAGTGAACATCATGAGACTCCGGTCCATATTACCATCATTGATCACACCCGCTATTTACTTTTCGCTATTTATTTACTATTGCAAAACACTATCTATCACTACTATCATTTGCTTTTAACCCTTTGTGAACTACAAGGCCGGAGGGATTGACAACCTCTCTGTACTCGTTGGGAGCAAAGTTATTTGTATCTGTGTGCAGGTCCACGTTGATTGCTAATTGCGTTGTTAGCAGTTGACACCTACTTGTTGAACCTAGGAGTCTCTGGGGATTCGATCCTTGGCATCTTTGCTAAGGGAAAACACTTCTACATACTGCATCTTACACCTTCCACTTGGGGTAACCAACGAGGGGTTCGAGGCCCATCAAGGAGTATTTTCTGGCGCCGTTGCCGGGGACTCCACTCTTCAGGATAGGGGAGTTGCACGCTATCTTTTACCTTTGCTTTTTAGTCTTGTTAGTTTACCTTTCAGTTTTTGCTTTAGTACCTTTTATCGAAAATCACAAAAATAGTTATCTTGCTTGCTTGCAACTATGGGTTCCACCGAGAACACCAAGTTGTGTGACTTCACTAGTCACAACAACGATGACTTTATCAGCACACCTATCACTACACCTGCCACTTCAGCACCTTCATATGAAATTAAACCTGCTTTACTGAACTTAGTCATGAAAGATCAATTCTCCGGTGCTGGAGATGATGTTGCTTTACACTTAAACAACTTTGTTGAACTTTGTGATATGCAAAAGTACCAAGAAATAGACGGCAATATTGTTAAGCTTAAGCTTTTTCCTTTCTCCTTGAGAGGAGGAGCTAAAATATGGTTTCAGTCTTTGCCTAGAAATAGCATAGATTCACGGGACAAGTGCAAAGATGCTTTTATTGGAAAATACTATCCACCTGCTAAAATTATCCAACTTAGAAGTAACATAATGAATTTTAAACAATTGGATAATGAACACGTTGCCCAAGCTTGGGAACGTATGAAATCTTTTATCAAGAACTGCCCTACTCACGGTTTGACTACTTGGATGGTTATCCAAACTTTTTATGCAGGCTTGAACTTTACCTCGCGAAACTTGTTAGATTCGGCCGCGGGAGGAACTTTTATGTCAACTACACTTGGTGCTGCCACGAAACTTCTCGATGAGATGATGACCAACTATTCCCAATGGCACACCGAACGCGCTCCAACAGGTAGGAAGGTAAACTCTGTCGAGGAGATTTCCTCCTTAAATGAAAAAGTTGACTTGATCATGTCTCTACTTTCGAAGCAATCTTCTGTTGATCCTCGTGATGTTCCTTTAAATTCTTTGATTGCTCAAGAACAACTAGATGTGAATTTTATCTCTAGAAACAATTTTAACAACAATGCTTATAGGAGTAACTTTGGTAACAATCCTAGACCGTTCCCCTCTAATTCTTATGGGAACAACAATACTTATCCTAGTGCCAAGAACTCCACTACTGAACTAGAAATTATGCTCAAAGATTTCATCACTACCCAAAAAGCCTTTAATAAGAGTGTAGAAGAAAAACTACATAAACTAGATGATCTTTCTTTTAAGGTAGACCATTTAGCCAATGAGGTAAAATTGCTAAAAATTGAAACTTCTCCTCTTAAGGAGAGGGAAGTCATCCCTATTAATGCTACTCAAGTGCAAATTAATGAAAATATAGGATGATGGCTAAACTTAAAGAAAGATGGGCTAGAGAAAGGGAGGAAGAGGATAGAATTAAGAGCCTTCCTACCCACCACACTGTTGCTACTATCAAAGTTGTTGAGGATATCCAAACTCTTAGCACCCAATGTACTCCTGGTCCCAATGGACCTATTAATGGTGATGCTATGACTATAGAAACTACCAAACAAGTGAACCTAAAGGACACTACTACCACTTTACTTGATGCTCGTGACCTTGATTTTGATAATTGCACTCTTACCGAAGTTATTGATTTCCTTCACAAGATGTCTAGAGACCCCCGCACTAGCACGCTTAACCTTGCCTTCACAGAGCATATCACTAATGCTCTTATCAAAGCTAGGGAGGAGAAACTTAGAGTAGAAGCCTCCATACCTAGAAAGCTAGAAGATGGTTGGGATCCTATGATAAAAATTAATTTGAATGACTTCTCTTGTTATGCATTATGTGATGTTGGAGCTAGTACCTCTGTTATGCCCAAAAGAATATACGATATGCTTAAATTGAAACCTTATGATTCTTGTTCTTTTGGTGTTCGTCTCGTTGATTCTTCCATAAAGAAACCTTTGGGGAGGATCGACGATGTTCTTATTATTGTCAATGATAATTATGTGCCCGTTGATTTTACTATTATGGATATTGAATGTGATCCTTCATGTCCAATTATTTTGGGACGTCCCTTTTTACGCATCGTTGGTGCTATCATTGACATGAAAGAGGGTAATATAAAATTTCAGTTTCCTCTCAAGAAGGGATGGAACCCTTCCCTCGAAAGAAGATCAAGTTACCTTTTGAGTCCGTTGTGCGGGCTAGCTATTCTTTTACTCTTGATAAAACTTGATCTATATGCATTATGCCTAGCTTAAAGGCATAAAAGAAAGTGCTTTTGGGAGGCAGCCCACATGAATAAACTTTTTGCTTTTGTTTTGTATTGATGTTGTTTACTGCTGTAGCATCATCATTGTATCTTTGCTTTTCATATTTGTGCCAAGTATAGCCTCTGATTGCTAGAAAGTTCAAAAGTTGTGAGGTGCTGTCCAGAAAACAGATTCTGTCCTTGGATAGAAAAATCCGTATAAAATCACCAGATCATCTTTTTGGTCTGAATTTTTTCGACAGCGTTCTCTATATAATTGTCTTTCGTGCATCTGTTCTGAGTTTTTTGATTTGAGTTGTAGAAGTATCCCGAACAGATCAATTACTACCTGCTGTTCTGTTTTTCACAGATTCTGTCCTGTTTTATCTTTCCTTTATTTTGCAAATCAAGAGCTTGCTTTTTATTTGCAAAAAACCTTTTGGCAATCTTGAGAAACAGTAGAACTTCAATAATATCTTTATTTCCAGCAAGGTATAATTATTTTATTAAGGGTACCAACCTCGCTAATCAGATTATGATGAGTTATGTATGAAGGGAGTTTTCAAGTGTGCGAGGGAAGATGATAAAAAGATTCAGGAGTGTCAAGCGCTCAAGCTTGGGGATGCCCCCGTGCACCCCCAAGAGATATTCAAGGAGACTCAAGCGTCTAAGCTTGGGGATGCCCCCGTGCATCCCCTTCTCCATCAACATTATCAGTTCGTCTTTCGTTTCGCTATATTTTTATCACTTCATGTGTTATGTGTTATACTTGGAGCGTCTTGTTTTTAGTTTTCTTTTTAGTTTTTCATAACGAGTCGGAACCCAGCATTCTTTATGTGGGAGAGAAACACGCTCCACTTCTACCTAGAACATAACATAGAATTTTCATGTCTATCTTTGTTGTGTGTGTTCTTTGTCTTTTAATAGCTACTATCATGCTCTGCTCTTAGTATTCATGCTTATCTTTTCAAAGAGCTTTTGTTTAGTTGGTTGCTTGAACTCTCTTTAATTATCATGCTCACCTTATTAAGAGAGTTTGCTTCCGTTGCATTGGTTAATATGTCTATGATAAAGATGCTAGGTGCATAATGGTGCTTAGTAGTTCAGGTTTTCTTATGGTTAATCTCAAATAGCTGGGGGATTCCCAATGTGTTATTGGAATACCAACATGATTTGTTTGCCGATGTTGTGGTATGGTTTAGTAATATCTTCCTTCGAGAATTTATTTTGATTGACTTGGTGTATGCTCACGCATATTTAAGACTGTAAAAAAAGTCTGTCAAGCCTTGATGATCTTTTATTTCTGAGTAGCGATATAACTACCATGCCTGATTCAATATTGCTTTGTCGCTCTGCATGATTATGACCGTCATTGCTCTCTTAGTTGGTCGCTCCCAGTCTTTTGCTAACCTCCACCTGTACTAAGCAGACTAACCTTGCAATACATAGCTCATGGGAAAGTAGCTTAAAAACTATTGTGGTAAAGAATATGTTGCTTATGTATCTTATTTCTTATAAGTTGCTTGCTGAGCGGTAACCATGTTTCTGGGGACGCCATCAACTGTCACACTTTTGTTGAATATCATGTGAGTTGCTATGCATGTTCGTCTTGTCTGAAGTAAGGGTGATTTGCCGTGGGTTGAATGAATATGCATATTGTTAGAGAAGAACATTGGGCCGCCAACCAAAGCCATGCATCATGGTGGAAGTTTTAGCTTGGACTTAATCCTCAATCTCTTATGAGAATTTGCTTATGCATTAAAGAGGAGTCCATCATCTATTTTCTATGTTGTACCGGTATGGATGTCCTCAAGTTGAGATCTATCAAAAACGAGAAAAGAAATGCGATTTATCTCCTTGGACCTTTGTACAGGTGGCATAGAGGTACCCCTTTGTGACACTTGGTTGAAACATATGTAATGCAATGATAACCCATGGAAATCCGAGCTAATTAGGACAAGGTGCGAGCACTATTGGTATTCGATGCATGAGGCTTGCAACTTATAGGAGGTCTTATACATGACACATATGAAGTACTACTACCGTTGACAAAATTGCTTCCATGTTTTCAAAATAAAAAGTCATAACCATCTTTTACTTTTATGTTGAGTCTCCACCTACTTTTAAAAGCACCAACTACTGAGGGCATGATTGTCATTCTGAGTGTAATGTGCATTGTCCCAAAGTAGCATTGTCTTTTGCATGATTGTGATATCGTTATTTCTGAAATCATTGTATCTAGTCATCACTTAAACCTTGAAGGTGCCCCTGCATTTATGTTTTGCTTCACTAAAGGGGGCAAGCTAGATGTCACTTTATCATATTTGCACATCATGTTCATTGCAAATCTATTTGATGTTCCAGTTTCATGTTGTAAAACTTTCAGTCATTTGTGATTTTCTCTTGAGGCAACTTAATTACTTTAGAATCATTGTCTCATAAGCTTTTGTCATATGACTATGAAAAAGTCCTATATGGTTAATAGCATGTCACCACAGAAATTATTCTTGTTATCATTTACCTACTCGAGGACGAGCAGGAATTAAGCTTGGGGATGTTGATACATCCAAAACGTATCTATAGTTTCTACTTGCTCCATGCCACTTTTGGGTGATATTGCTATGATATTCATACACTTCCATACACTTTTGATCATATTTGGACTAACTTACTAATCCAGTGCACCCCAGTGCCAGTTCCTGTTTTCGGCTGTTTTTGTATTTCAGGTTTTCACGTTACGAGAACTGCCGGGAAAAATCCAGAAAAAATATATAAAAAATCAGCGTTCCGGAAACAACACTGCGTCCGAAGGGCAGCCGGGGGGCACCAGGGCTCCAGGCGCCCTGGCGGCGCCGCCCCCCCCCCCCGGGCCACGCCGGGGGGGCGCCTGGGCCCCCCGAAGCTTCCCCGATGCTCCCCTTTGGCATATATTTAAAGCGTCCTCCGAAACCCTCAGAACAGGAACTCTTTTCCCGATCCCATCTCTGTTCCGCCGCTGCCGCCGCTTCCAAGATCGGGAGCACCAGGAGAACTCTTCCCGGCACCCTGCCGGAGGGGAGGATCACCACCGGGAGCTTCTCCACCACCATGGACGCCTCCCGGATGACTCGTGAGTAGTCTCCCTTGGACCATGAGTCCATGACCAGTAGCTATGTGATGTTCTCCTCCCGTTCTCGTGCTTCACTAATTAGTCCTCGTGAGCTGCCCTACATGATCGAGGCACATATGTAATCCTTATGCTGTTGCTATGTTGAGTTTGCTGGGATCCGATGGATTATGGGATTATGTTCAGATTGATCTTGAGTAATATATTTGATCTACCTCTTTTATATTTATGTTCATAAGTAATTCTTGCATGTTCTCCGTTGTTATTTATTGCTTTGGCCAAGTAATACGTAGTGACTCCAAGAGGGAACGTTATGCTCGATTGTGGGTTCATGCCCCTCGATGACTAGCTTGAGTGACAGAAACATGAGTCTAGGGGATGTGCTGTTGCCACAAGGGGAAAACAACGGTGCTTGTGCCCGCGGGTGCAAGGATTGTTTACTTTACGCAAAGTTCTATTAATGCAGTTGTCTGTTGCATTGAGTTTACACTATGGGTGGGACTCGCAACTTAATACCAGCGAGATGTTCTGGATAGATATCTCAAGGTGGATGATTAGTAGTAGATATTGATGGATTTCGGTCTACTTATTTTGGCGTACCGCCCATGCTTTGAACCTCGACCTTTCTGCAATGTAATCAGCATTGGTTTGCATTCGTGGTCATGTCAATTGCCCAGCTGTAATTTGTTTACCCCACATAGCTGTTTTATCGTCTTTTGGGAGAGAGACATCACTAGTGAACATCATGAGACTCCGGTCCATATTACCATCATTGATCACACCCGCTATTTACTTTTCGCTATTTATTTACTATTGCAAAACACTATCTATCACTACTATCATTTGCTTTTAACCCTTTGTGAACTACAAGGCCGGAGGGATTGACAACCTCTCTGTACTCGTTGGGAGCAAAGTTATTTGTATCTGTGTGCAGGTCCACGTTGATTGCTAATTGCGCCGTTAGCAGTTGACACCTACTTGTTGAACCTAGGAGTCTCTGGGGATTCGATCCTTGGCATCTTTGCTAAGGGAAAACACTTCTACATACTGCATCTTACACCTTCCACTTGGGGTAACCAACGAGGGGTTCGAGGCCCATCATGCAAGCATCTCCGAGTTGGAACATTCGCTTTGATGAAGTGATCAAAGCGTTTGGGTTTATACAGACTTGGGGAGAAGCCTATATTTACAAGAAAGTGAGTGGGAGCTCTGTAGCATTTCTCATATTATATGTGGATGACATATTGCTGATGGGAAATGATGTAGAACTCTTGGAAAGCATAAAGGCCTACTTGAATAAGTGTTTTTCAATGAAGGACCTTGGAGAAGCTGCTTACATATTAGGTATCAAGATCTATAGAGATAGATCATGACGCCTCATTGGTCTTTCACAAAGCACATACCTTGACAAGATATTGAAGAAGTTCAATATGGATCAGCCCAAGAAAGGGTTCTTGCCTGTATTGCAAGGTATGAGATTGAGCACAGCTCAATGCACGACCTCTGTAGAAGATAGAGAAAAGATGAGTGTCATCCCCTATGCCTCGGCCGTAGGTTCTATTATGTATGCCATGCTGTGTACCAGACCTGATGTGAACCTTTCCATAAGTTTGGTGGGGAGGTACCAAAGTGATCCCGATATGGAGCACTGGACAGCGGTCAAGAACATCCTGAAGTACCTGAAAAGGACTAAGGATATGTTTCTCGTTTATGGAGGTGACGAAGGGCTCGTCGTAAAGGGTTACATCGATGCTAGCTTCGACACAGATCTGGATGACTCCAAGTCACAAACCGGATATGTGTATATTTTGAATGGTGGGGCAGTCAGCTGGTGCAGTTGCAATCAAAGCGTCGTGGCGGTATCTACATGTGAAGCGGAGTACATAGCTGCTTCCAAAGCAGTGCAGGAAGGAGTCTAGATGAAGGAGTTCATCACCGACCTAGGAGTTATTCCAAGCGTGTCGGGCCCGATGACTCTCTTCTATGACAACTCTGGAGCTATTGCCATTGCCAAGGAGCCCAGGTTTCACAAGAAGACCAAGCACATCAAGCACCATTTCAACTCCATCCGGAATCTAACATTCTTAAGAAGTTGATCCCCACTACAACCTATTCTTTTACCATGCACACTGTCCACATCAGCAATCAACATGCAACCATCCACATCTTTCCACCTCAGCAGTCTAGCCACATAATCGATTCCATCTTGTGATTTAGTTTTTCTTTTGTCAACAATACTAGGTCGATGGAAAAGACTCTCGGTCTCCCAAGGATGGCAACTCAGAAGAACATACACAAGCACCTAAAGAGACATGATCAATCGTGGGATTCAAAGAGACATGGTCGATAATTATTGGCATTCAAAGAGACATGATCGATCGTTTTATTTACCTTCTGCACTCAAAGAGACACCTGAAGAGCCAGTGCCTCCACGTCGCGTAGACTCCCTTCATAAATATCTTGGTCGATTTAGCTGGAGGATCGGCGGCGCCCAAGGGGTCGGAGGACAGGACCTCATCTCGGGGTTTCGTAACGAGTCTGTGCTGCCGCTCAAGTTGGCCATCTGCATCGCTGAGGAGTAGGAGAACAGAGAAGGAGGGGCGGTGACACGCAGGGATTGGGAGGACCGCATCTCCGAGCTCCCCAACGAGGTTGCGCTGCCGCTCAAGTCGGCCATCTACAGTGGCGCGCTCCCGTCGCGGTAGTGCAACCTCTCAGAGTATTGGCGGCCCGTGTCTCATCGTTCTGCCTCCGAGTCTTGCCGAGCGCGTCGTCGATGGCAGGGACGAGGGGCAGCTCGCGGCCCTCGGAGCAGCGGCGGCCTGTGTGTCATCGCTCTGCCACTGCCTCCGAGTCTCGCCGAGCGCGTCGACGACGGCAGCATGGACGGGGACAGCTCTGGGCCCTCGACAGGTGAGAGTGTTTAGGCAAAACGAGGCTTGATTGCCAGCCGGAGAAAATAGATAGAACTGTAAAATCCACCATGCCCACTGCTTCTGTGACCTTCGTCATCTTCCATGCTCACTCATGCGCCGCACGCACCAGGGCAAGGTAGAATTACCTGCATGTCTCTACTCGCCAGTTGTCCCGTCCCATCGGTATCCTATTCCTACAGCGGCACCGCCAAGACGGCATATCCGGCTCCGTCGGCTGCGGCGGACTCAACGTCGTGGAGCGTGGCGAGGCCCAGCCGCCCAGCATGACGACCCACAACGTGGAGGAGGATCGAGCAGTGCGATTCACCTGCGTTGTCTGGCTAGGAGCTCGGCGAGGCGTATGCGGAAGTGGTGACAGAGGAGACATGGGAGCAGATCGAGGCGTGCGGTAGAAATGCCTGCGTATTCCTCATGGTAAGATGGTCGGTCAGAGAGCCTCCTCAGTTGTTTCCGGAAAATAATCTTATACGACCGGGTCTCACACATCGATCGTACGACCCTATCGATTGGACAACACCTGGATTTGTGAATCTCAAAGCACACAACTGAACCCCATCTTCCCCATGAGGTCATCCACGATTCCTTCGCTGTAGTGCCTCGCCGTACCGGCTTCACTCGTCCCCCGGCGGTGAATCACATCCGGCAGGCTGCCCACGACGCCGGGAAACTCGCTGGAGACCATAGGGTGTTCATGCTCGTCTGAACCTTAAATCCATGGAGAAAATATTGGCGGTGGCGGTTCCTTTTCTTGATCTGCAGCTGTTGTTCCTTTCTTTGGATCTTCTCTCGCCGGCGGCGAACGCGGCGGTGACGACATGCCATCCAAACCACCTCATCGTGACATGCCCTACGTGGGGAATCTCACCGCCATCAGCGTCCGCTGCATCACGTGGTCCGGCGACGAGTGCTGCAGCCGCTGGGACGACGTCCGCTGCGACGGCGCTGGCTGCTTCAAGGTGGTCCGCCCACCTGCTCGCCCGTAATGGCGTCTCCGCCGCGAGGCTCGTTGGGATAAGTATATTGTGCTATACAGATTTCCTTATATTTTAGGGTGTTCGGTGTAAATTAACATAGCCACGCGTCACTCGATAGACGGGGTCGCTCGAGCCGCAGCGAACGACCCGGTCGTATACGATTATTTTCGGTTGTTTCCTATAACTGAGATTATTTTATTTTGTCAGGTTCCGCCGATGCTGCTAGACGTCTTGCCTGACAAGGATAGTTATCGTTGCTGCAAAAATTGGTGATTCTTTGTTGCTGCATAGGCCTATTGCTGTTCGCATTCTATATTGCTCTCATATCATTTAGCGAGCATAGGGTTCTGATTAATTCTATTTACTACATCAGAAAACTCAACATCGTAACTGTGCTAGAGCCTGGATGACATTGAGCATGCATAATAATGTGCCTTTACTGGGTTTCATGGCATATATGTATGATTATCTGAACATTTCAAGTAGTAGTAGTAGTACAACATTATCTCATTTAGTTGATACTGTGGTTTCAACTATGGGCGCACACTTTGCCGTTTTGCTGTGCTTCCGTTATACATTGCCCTTTGGTTTTGTCAAAAGTAAAGAATGATAAAAAGAAAAGTTACTTGCTATGCTTTCCGTCTATTTTCCCTTTGCAGATAAACTATTTACCTTCAAAAATGATTTACTTTGAACCTGAATTCACACGTTTTACTTGATTGCTTCATTTTAATCAGCACACTATTGGTCCCTACTTTCGTAACGTCCTACTTGATTCTTTCAAGATGTTCCGCGGCAACGCGCGGAGTATCATCTAGTTATATTCAAGATGGAGACATAGACATTTGTAATGTGCATATGGATCTGAATGTCGGGAATCCGTTGACTAAACCTCTTCCACGAGCAAAACATGATCAACACCAGAACTCTATGGGTGTTCGATTCATCACAATGTAATTAGATTATTGACTCTAGTGCAAGTGGGAGACTGTTGGAAATATGCCCTAGAGGCAATAATAAAATGGTTATTATTATATTTCCTTGTTCATGATAATTGTCTATTGTTCATGCTTTATTTGTATTATCTGGAAACAGTAATACATGTGTTAATATATAGACCACAACATGTCCCTAGTGAGCCTCTAGTTGACTAGCTCGTTGATCAACAGATGGTTACGGTTTCCTGACCATGGACATTGGATGTCATTGATAATAGGATCACATCATTAGGAGAATGATGTGATGGACAAGACACAATCCTAAGCCTAGCACAAGATCGTGTAGTTCGTATGCTAAAGCTTTTCCAATGTCAAGTATCCTTTCCTTAGACCATGAGGTTGTGCAACTCCCAGATACCGTAGGAATACTTTCGGTGTGCCAAACGTCACAACGTAACTGGGTGGCTATAAAGGTACACTACAGGTATCTACGAAAGCATCTGTTGGGTTGGCACGAACCGGTACTGGGATTTGTCACTCTGTATGACGGAGAGGTATCTCTGGGCCCACTCGGTAATATATCATCGTAATGAGCTCAATGTGACTAAGGTGTTAGTCATGGGATGATGTGTTACGGAACGAGTAAAGAGACTTGCCATAACGAGATTGAACAAGGTATCGGTATACCGACGATCGAATCTCGGGCAAGTACTATGCCGATAAGATCATCCGATGAGATCATCGTGGAACATGTGGGAGCCAACATGGGTATCCAGATCCCGCTGTTGGTTATTGGCCGGAGATATGTCTCGGTCATGACTGCATGGTTCCCGAACCCGTAGGGTCTACACACTTAAGGTTCGATGACGCTAGGGTTATAAGGAATGTAGTACGTGGTTACCGAATGTTGTTCAGAGTCCCGGATGAGACCCCAGACGTCACGAGGAGTTCTGGAGGTAAAGATTTATATATGGGAAGTCATCATACGGTCACCGAAATAATTCGGGGGGGTTACTGGTATTGTACCGGAACCACCAAAGGGGTTCCGGGGGTCCACCGGGAGGGTCCACCTGTCCCGGAGGGCCCTATGGGATGTATGTGGAGGGGGACCAGCCCCTAAGTGGGCTGGGCGCCTCCCCCTAGGGCCCATGCTCCTAGGGTTTGGGGGAAACCCTAAGGGGGGTGCCCCCTTGCCTTGGGGGGCAAGGCACCCCCCAGGCCGCCGCCCCCTCCTCAGATTGGATCTGAGGGGGCCGGGCCCCTCTCCCTTGCCCCAATATATATGTGGGGGGTGGGAGGCAGCCGCACCCAAGCCCTGGCACAGCCCTCCCCCTCTCCCAACTACTCCTCCTCTCCAGCGGTGCTTGGCGAAGCCCTGCAGGATTGCCACGCTCCTCCATCACCACCACGTGCAACTTCTCGAGCTTGTGTTGTATTCCCTCGAAGAGGAAAGGGAGATGCAGCACAGTAGCTTAAGTATTTCCCTCGGTTTTGAGAACCAAGGTATCAATCCAGTAGGAGACCACGCGCGAGACCCTCGCACCTGCACAAACAAATAAGAACTTCGCAGCCAACGCGATAACGGGTTGTCAATCCCTTTACGGTCACTTACGAAAGTGAGATCTGATAGAGTTGATAGTTTATATTTTTGGTATTTTTGGTTTATAAGAACAACAAATAAAAGCGATAAAAGTAAAGTAGATGTAGATTGATATGTTGAGAATAGACCCGGGGGCCATAGTGTTCTCTAGTGGCTTCTCTCATGATAGCGATATTCTACGACGGGTAAACAAATTACTGTCGAGCAATTGATAGAAAAGTGAATAATTATGAGACTATCTAGGCATGATCATTGTATATAGGCATCACGTCCGAGACAAGTAGACCGACTCCTGCCTGCATCTACTACTATTACTCCACACATCGACCGCTATCTAGCATGCATCTAGTGTATTGAGTTCATAAGAACAGAGTAACGCCTTAAGCAAGATGACATGATGTAGAGGGATAAACTCAAACAATATGATATAAACCCCATCTTTTTATCCTCGATGGCAACAATACAATACGTGCCTTGCTGCCCCTACTGTCACTGGGAAAGGACACCGCAAGATTGAACCCAAAGCCAAGCACTTCTCCCATTGCAAGAACTATAGATCTAGTAGGCCAAACCAAACCAATAATTCGAAGAGACTTGCAAGGATATTATGAGCACACATAAAAAGTTCAGAGAAGAACCAAATATCTTTCATAGATAATCTTGATCATAAACTCGCAATTCATCGGATCTCAACAAACACACCGCAAAAAGAGATTACATCGAATAGATCTCCTCGAAGACCGAGGAGAACTTTGTATTGAGATCCAGAGAGAGAGAAGAAGCCATCTAGATACTAGCTATGGACCCGAAGGTCTATGGTAAACTACTCACAACTCATGGTGAGGGCAATGATGATGATGATGAAGAACTCCGTGATGGATCCCCCTCCGGTGGAGCTCTGGAACAGGCTCCAAGATGGTATCTCACGGGAACAGAAGGTTACGACGGTGGAATTAGGGTTTTCTCTCTGTTGTCGAAGGTTTCGGGGTACGTAGACTTATATAGGAGGAAGGAGGACACCGAGGGTGCTCGAGGGGCCCACGAGGCAGGGGGCGCGCCCTGGGCAGGAGGGCGCGCCCCCACCCTCGTGGGCGCCTCGATGGTCCCCTGACGTGGTTCTCAAGTTCCCTGTGCGTGATTTTCTCCAAAAAAAAATATCTCTCGCGAAGGTTTCATTCCGTTTGGACTCCGTTTGATATTCTTTTTCTGCAAAACCCTGAAACAGGCAAAAAACAGCAATCTAGACTGGGCCTTTGGGTTAGTAGGTTATTCCCAAAAATGATATAAAAGTGTATGATACATCCCATTAAACATCCAAGACTTCATAAATAATAGCACGGAACAATAAAAAATTATAGATATGTTGGAGACGTATCAAGCATCCCCAAGCTTAATTCATGCACGTCCTCGAGTAGGTAAATGATAAAGAAAGAATTTTTGATGAGGAATGCTAACCAATATAGTTTCTCAATGTAATTTCTCTTAATTGTGGCATAAATGTTCAGATCTGAAAGATTCAAGATAAAAGTCTATATTGACACAAGAAATAACAATACTTCAAGCATACTAACAAAGCAATCATGTCTTCTCAAAATACTATGGCTAAAAAAAGTTATCCCTACAAAATCATATAGTCTGGCTATGCTCCCTCTTCATCACACAAAATATTCATATCATGCACAACCCCGATTTCAGCCAAGCACTTGTTTTCATACTCTATCTTTTCAAACCTTTCAACTTTCACGCAATACATGAGCGTGAGCCATGGACATAGCACTATGGGTGGAATAGAGGTGGTTGTGGAGAAGACAAAAAGGAGGGAGATAGTCTCACATCGACTAGGCGTATCAACGGGCTATGGAGATGCCCATCAATAGATATCAATGTGAGTGAGTAGGGATTGCCATGCAACGGATGCACTAGAGCTAAGTATGTATGAAAGCTCAACAAAAGAAACTAGTGGGTGTGCATCCAACTTGCTTGCTCACGAAGACCTAGGGCATTTGAGGAAAGCCAACGTTGGAATATACAAGCCAAGTTCTATAATGTAAATTCCCACTAGTATATGAAAGTGACTAAACATGAGACTCTCTACAATGAAGAACATGATGCTACTTTGAAGCACAAGTGTGGAAAAAGATAGTAGCAATTGTCCCTTCTCTCTTTTCTCTCATTTTTTGGAGGGGCTTTCTCCCTTTTTTTATTATCCCCTCTCTATTTTTTTGGTTCATCTCTTTTTTATTGACCTTTCCTCACATGGGACAATGCTCTAATAATGATGATCATCACACTTTCATTACAACTCGAAATTACAACTCGATACTACAACAAGTATGACTCTACATGAATGCCTCTAGCGGTGTACCGGGATGTGCAATGAATCAAGAGTGACATATATGGAAATTATGCATGGTGTCTTTGCCACAACTACGATGTCAACTACATGATCATGCATGTCAATATGACAATATGATGCGTGTCATATGAACGGAACGGTGGAAAGTTGCATGGAAATATATCTCGGAATGGCTATGGAAATGCCATGATAGGTAGGTATGGTGGCTGTTTTGAGGAATAATATGGTGGCTATTTTGAGGAAGGATATATAGTGGGTTTATGGTACCGGCGAAAGTTGCGCGGTACAAGAGAGGCTAGCAATGGTGGAAGGGTGAGAGTGCGTATAATCCATGGACTCAACATTAGTCATAAGAACTCATATACTTATTGCAAAAATCTACGAGTCATCAAAACAAAGCAATCAACGCATGCTCCTAGGGGGGAGGTTGGTAGGAGTTAACCATCACGCGCCCCCGACCTCCACACAAAAGTTGGCCATAGTGGTTCACCATACGTGCATGATACGGGAATCGCTAACCTTAACACAAGTATTTGTCAATTTCATAATAACTCCACTAGCATGACTCTAATATCACTATCCTCATATCTCAAAACAATTATCAAGCATCCAACATCTCATAATATTCAATGCACTTAGTGTGATTTTTTTACTACATTGACATTGGATGTCTATCATGTGAAGACTAGTTTTATTAGCCTAAACACATTACCATTCTGTTTTAATAGACTCTCAAATAGATATAAGTTAAGCATGAGAGTTCAACCATTTCTAAAAAATATAACCACCATCGTGCTCTAAAAGATAAAAGTGAAGCACTAGAGCAAAAACTATTCAACTCAAAAGATATAAGTGAAGCACATAGAATGTTCTAGCAATTCCTAGGACATATTTAACTCTCTCAAATAGGTGTGTCCAGCAAGGATGACTGTGGAAAACTAACAAGCAAAGACTCAAGTTATACAAGACACTCCAAGCAAAACACATATCATGTGGTGAATAAAAATATAGCTCCAAGTATAGTTACTGATGGATGAAGATGAAAGAGGGGATGCCTTCCCGGGGCATCCCCAAGCTTAGGCTTTTGATTATACTTGAATTTTACTTGGGTGCCATGGTCATCCCCAAGCTTAGGCCTTTGCTACTATTTGTTCCATAGTCCATCAAAGCAATACTCAAAACTTGAAAACTTCACAACACAAAACTTAGACAAAAATTCTCGTGAGTTCCGTTAGTATAAGAAAGAAAACTACTACTCAAAGGTACTGCAATGAATTCATTCTTTGTTTATATTGGTGTTAAACCTACTGTATTCCAACTTCTCTATGGTTCATACCTCCAAATATTACTCATAGATGCATTGAAATAAGCAAAACAACACACGAAAAACAGAATCTGTCAAAAACAGAACAGTCTGTAGTAATCTGCAGGTTTTGCCTACTTCTGGAACTCCAAAATATTCAAACTAAATTGTTAAATTTGAGGAATTTTTCTATTAATCATCTGCAAAAATAATCAACTAAATATCACGCTCCATTAAAATCTGAGGACCACTTTAACGAGCGCTAACGATTCTGTTTTTCACAGCAAGATCACATAAACTTCACACAAGCCTTCCCAAAGGTTATACTTGGCACAAACACTAGACAAAACATGAAACCACATCTAAACAGAGGCTAGATGCAATATTTATTCCCTAACACCAACAAAAACAAAAAATATAAAATTGGGTTGCCTCCCAACAAGCGCTATCATTTTACGCCCCTAGCTAGGCACGATACAAGATAGATCTAGGTATTGCCATCTTTGGAAGGCAATCCATAAGTGGCTCTCATGATATATTCATATGGTAATTTGATTTTCCTTCTAGGAAAGTGTTCCATGCCTTTCCTTAACGAAAATTGGAATCTAATATTTCCTTCCTTCATATCAATAATTGCACCAATCGTTCTAAGGAAAGGTCTACCAAGAATAATAGGACATGAAGGATTGCAATCTATATCAAGAACAATGAAATCTACGGGCACATAATTCCTATTGGCAACAATAAGAACATCATTAATTCTTCCCCTACATTTCTTAATAGTGGAATCTGCAAGATGCAAATTTAAAGAACAATCATCAAGCTCATGGAAACCTAGCAAATCAGACAAAGTTTTTGGGATAGTGGAAACACTTGCACCCAAATCACACAAAGCATAGCATTCATGATGTTTTGTTTTTATATTGATAGTAGGTTCCCACTCATCATAAAGCTTTCTAGGGATAGAAACTTCTAACTCAAGTTTTTCTTCATAAGATTGCATTAAAGCATCAACTATGTGTATAAGCATGCGGAGAATTTAGCACGGATTGCAACAAGGAAATACAATCAATCAAAGAGCAATTATCATAATTGAATCCCTTGAAATCCAAAGTAGTGGGTTCATCACTATGCAAAGTTTTAATCTCTTCACTCCCACTTTTAGCAATTTTAGCATCAAGATCTAAAAACTCCGAATTATTGGGACACCTTAAAGCAGAATCATCTCCAATCCTATTTTCATCAAGATTTATACTAGAAAACAAGGATCTAATAGGAGGCACATCAATAACTTTCAGATCTTCATCTTTATTTTCATGATAACTAGAAGAACATGCTTTAATATAATCCTCTCTTTTAGCACGCATCCTAGCGGTTCTTTCTTTGCATTCGTCAATGGAAATTCTCATGGCTTTGAGAGACTCATTGATATCATGCTTAGGTGGGATAGATCTAAGTTTCAAAGAATCAACATCAAGAGTAATTCTATCCACATTTCTAGCCAATTCATCAACCTTAAGCAATTTCTCTTCAAGCATAGCATTGAAATTCTTTTGCGAGATCATAAACTCCTTAACACTAGTTTCAAATTCAGATGGCATCTTTCCATAAGAGTTGTTGTAGGAAATACCATAATTATTAGAGTAATTACTAGGAAAAGGCCTAGGATTAAAATTGCCTCTATAAGCATTGTTACCAAAATTATTCCTACCAACAAAATTCACATCCAAAGATTCATTGGTATACTAAATCAAAGTGGACAAAGGCATATCATTAGGATCAAAGGAGGCACTCTTAGCAGCAAACAATTTCATAAGTTCATCCATCTTTCCACTTAAAACACTAATTTCTTCGATAGCATGCACTTTTTTACTAGTAGATCTTTCGGTGTGCCACTGAGAATTATTAACCATAATATTATCTAGGAGTTTGGTAGCTTCTCCTAAGGTGGTTTCCATGAAAGTGCCTCTGGCGGCCGAGTCTAAAAGATGTCTAGAAGCAAAATTCTAGCCAGCATAAAAGTTCTGAATAATCATCCATAGATTCAAACCATGTGTAGGGCAATTACATATCATTAATTTCATTCTCTCCCAAGCTTGTGCGACATGCTCATGATCTAGTTGCTTAAAATTCATAATATCGTTTCTAAGAGAGATGATCTTAGCAGGAGGGAAATACTTAGAGATAAAAGCATCTTTGTACTTATTCCACGAATCAATACTATTTCTAGGCAAAGAGGAAAACCAAGTTTTAGCACGATCTCTAAGTGAAAACGGAAATAACTTCAATTTAACAATATCGTTATCCGTATCCCTTTTCTTTTGCATATCACACAAATCAACAAAGTTGTTTAGATGGGTAGCGGCATCTTCACTAGCAAGGCCGGAGAATTGATCTTTCATGACAAGATTCAACAAAGGAGCATTGATCTCACAAGATTCAGCATCGGTAATAGGAGCAATCGGAGTGCTAATAAAATCATTTTTGTTGGTATTGGAGAAGTCACACAATTTGGTATTGTTCTGAGCCATAGTGACAAGCAAGCAATCCAACACACACAAGCAAACAAGAAGCAAGCGAATGATAAACACACGGCAGAAGAAGGGCGAATAAAACAGCAAGGGTGAAGTGGGGGAGAGGAAAACGAGAGGCAAATAAATGTAATGTGAAGGATAAGGGTTTGTGATAGGTACTTGGTATATGACTTTTGCGTAAGCCTCCCCGGCAACGGCGCCAGAAATTCTTCTTGCTACTTCTCGACCTTGCGTTGTATTCCCTGGAAGAGGAAAAGGAGATGCAGCACAATAGCATAAGTATTTCCCTCAGTTTTGGAGAACCAAGGTATCAATCCAGTAGGAGACCACGCACGAGTCCCTCGCACCTGCACAAACAAATAAGAACTTCGCAGCCAACACGATAAGGGGTTGTCAATCCCTTTACGGTCACTTACGAAAGTGAGATCCGATAGAGATGCTAGTTTATATTTTTGGTATTTTTGGTTTATAAGAACAACAAATAAAAGCGATAAAAGTAAAGTAGATGTAGATTGATATGTTGAGAATAGACCCCGGGGCCATAGTGTTCTCTAGTGGCTTATCTCATGATAGGGATATTCTACGGCGGGTAAACAAATTACTGTCGAGCAATTAATAGAAAAGCTAATAATTATGACACTATCTAGGCATGATCATTGTATATAGGCATCACGTCCGAGACAAGTAGACCGACTCCTGCCTGCATCTACTACTATTACTCCACACATCGACCGCTATCCAGCATGCATCTAGTGTATTGAGTTCATAAGAACAGAGTAACGCCTTAAGCAAGATGACATGATGTAGAGGGATAAACTCAAACAATATGATATAAACCCCATCTTTTTATCCTCGATGGCAACAATGCAATACGTGCCTTGCTGCCCTACTGTCATTGGGAAAGGACACCGCAAGATTGAACCCATAGCCAAGCACTTCTCCCATTGCAAGAATTATAGATCTAGTAGGCCAAACCAAACAAATAATTCAAAGAGACTTGCAAGGATATTATGAGCACACATAAAAAGTTCAGAGAAGAACCAAATATATTTCATAGATAATCTTGATCATAAACTCACAATTCATCGGATCTCCACAAACACACCACAAAAAGAGATTACATCGAATAGATCTCCTCGAAGACCGAGGAGAACTTTGTATTGAGATCCAGAGAGAGAGAAGAAGCCATCTAGATACTAGCTATGGACCCGAAGGTCTGTGGTAAACTACTCACAACTCATGGTGAGGGCGATGAAGATGATGAAGAAGAAGAACTCCGTGATGGATCCCCCTCCGGTGGAGCTCCGGAACAGGCTCCAAGATGGGATCTCACGGGAACAGAAGGTTACAGTGGTGGAATTAGGGTTTTCTCTCTGTTGTCGAAGGTTTCGGGGTACGTAGACTTATATAGGAGGAAGGAGGACACCGGGGGTGCTCGAGGGGCCCATGAGGCAGGGGGCGCGCCTTGGGCAGGGGGGCGCACCCCCCACCCTCGTGGGCACCTCGATGCTCCCCTGACGTGGTTCTCAAGATCCCTGTGCGTGATTTTCTCCAAAAATATCTCTCGCGAAGGTTTCATTCCGTTTGGACTCCGTTTGATATTCTTTTTCTGCAAAACCCTGAAAAGGCAAAAAAATAGCAATCTGGACTGGGCCTTTGGGTTAGTAGGTTAGTCCCAAAAATTATTTAAAAGTGTATGATAAAGCCCATTAAACATCCAAGACTTCATAAATAATAGCATGGAACAATCAAAAATTATATATACGTTGGAGACGTATCACCACGCCATTGTGCTGCTGCTGGACGGAGTCTTCCCCAACCTCTCCCTCTCTCCTTGCTGGATCAAGGCGCGGGAGACGTCACCGGGCTGCACGTGTGTTGAACGCGGAGGCACCGTTGTTCGGTGCTTAGATCGGAATCGGCCGCGATATGAATCGCTTCGTGTACGGCTCCACCGACCGCATTCTTGCAATGCTTCAGCATCGCTATCTTCAAAGGTATGAAGATGCACTCCCTTCTGGTTGCTAGTAGACTCCATAGATGGATCATGGTGATGCGTAGGATTTTTTTTGATTTTCTGCACCAATCCCCAACAGCATTTGTCGCCACGACGGAAAGAAAAGGGTGTCATGGCGGCGAAAACAGAAACGATGCCACGGCAATGTTCCGGTACCGGTAACTCGTTGAGAGGCTGGCGCAAAAGAAAGGGTCGACATGAGCGTGTCATGCAAGATATAGGTGCGGTGCTCTCGTTACCGGGTTCCCATGGGTCAGCGACAAGGCAAAAGAGGGGTAATGTGCATCGACAATTCGGACTTGAGGCAAACAAGGGTGCATCTCATACAACACACATTTATTCGTTCACCACATCGGCATTCGACTCGGGGTATACCTTTGAAGCGTGCGTTTTCGGAGGGGTTCGAGTTCGAGCGGTGTAGTTGTACACGTTTCGTAGTCGTTCATTGGTCATCGAGGGATGTAGTGGTACTCGAGGTCCGGTAGTGGAAGTAGTCGTTCACGGGGACGGTAGTTGTACTCTCTCGTCGTGGTACTTGTCGGTCTTCAAAAACAACGGTCGTTGAGGTACTTGAGGTCTCGTTCTTGTGACGCTAGTGGTACACGCACGTAGACGAACTTGACGGTTCCGAGGGTTCCGGGCATCGCGGTACTTGGCGATTCCAAGACGACGGTAGTTGTACACGTGTTGTAGAGGGACTTGGTGCATCCAAAATGAAGCAACACGAAAGGCCTCAGATCTGGCAAGAGGAGGCACTTACGGGCCTTGCAGCCCTTGCGCACACGCACGAGCGTGGTCGAGGCAGGGGATCGAGCAGGCCGCTAACAAAGGGGCCCCATGGCGCAGCGACAGGAGGACGAGGTCAACTCGGGGCGGCGTGCTTAGATGTAGAGGAGGCCGACGGCGCAGGGACGAGAACGGTGTAGACGAATGGGGCGGGGAGGAGGGTGTGGAGGCCGATGCCGTGGTAGGTGCCGGCGAGGTCGAGGCCACAGGCGGGCTGAGTCACAGGAGCAATGCAGTGCTGCGGGGCTCATGGTCGTCGGCGGGATGGAGAAGAAGGTGCCTCGTGGGGCGAAGGAGGTGGTGGCGTGGCACGGCGGCGGGACGCTGGAGACGGGAGGAGCGGCGGTGGCGGTCACAGCGCCAAGGCGAGGCAGTGGCCGGAAGGCGCGGAGGAGAGGCACGTGCAGAGGGGCGGCGCTCGGCGGCGAGGTGGCTGCGGTGGAGGAGAAGGACGGCGGTGCTAGTGGGAGAAGGAGGCGGCGAGGTGGAGGCGGAACCAAGGAGGAGGAGGCACAGCGCGAGGTGGCCTCGGCTTCCTGGTGCGATGCGGTCGGGAGGAGGACGAGGGGATCGGGCGACGGGGTAGCTAGGGTTGGTTCAGGAAGGGGCTAGGTGGGCCTTGGGCCATGGGGGTTTGCTGGGCCTAGGGAGGTCGCGGTTGGTCTGCTGGGAGGCCTAGCTAGGCTCCTCTCTCACTCATATATTTCTCTCTATTTACAGAAAAAGAAAATAGCAAAGAAAGAAAATGAAGAAGGAAAGGTTAAAGAAAGAAGTTGGGCATGCAGATTATTTTCTCGAACTCACAAAAAGTGCTTGTTCCAAGAAAAATAGGAATGGCCACGATTGCAAGATTTAAATTCAAATTCATTTGAATTTAATTCAAATGGTTTGAACAAGGGCTAGGTTTTGAAGAGTCCAAAAATGTTGGGAATTTTGGTGGAGATTGGAAAAGTGATGAAAGAATTTATGACAAAGTTTGAGATCAAGAATTTAGTTGGAAAGGCATTGAATATTTTACTAGTGTGTTATGGTGGCTCCAAAGTAAATGGATTATTTTAATGTATCTCCTTGATAATATTGGGAGACTTTGTATATGTTATAAAGAGAAATCACCATGTGAACTCCCTCGATTTAAATAGATCAAACGATCTATGCAATTTATTAAGTTGAGTTGCAAAAATTAATAACATGATGGCATGATGACATGATGCAATGCAAAATAAATAGAGCAAGCAAATGAAACACACGGCGGTAACTCGGAATAGCTCGAAGTCTTCTGGAGCATCGGTCTTGGGGCGTCACAACTCTTTCACACTAACAGAGGATCTCGACCCGAGATCCAGGAGATGGCACTGGATAGAAGAGGTAAAACAAAGTTGCTTTTTTGACAAATGAGTGAAACCACGAACTTGAGAGGTTGAACAATCTTGAAAGAAAGAATACAACGGACAAGAACAAGATAGCAAACACTTCGTTAGCAAAGGGGAATAAGGAACATTACAAGAACCTTGTAGGTTAAAAGACATGAACAAGAGCTCACGGATGACGAAAGAATTTCAAAACCACTCCGGTTAAAACAAGATGGAGAAGGAATAAGAATGAAATAATTCGGACAGCACTTCGACTGAAAATGGGAGGAATTGAACATAAATTTGAGAAGATTGGACGATACTTGATGAAATCAGCAACACACCGCCTCCGGAACAATTAGAAGAATGGCACAAGGGGTAAGAAAGATTCCAGACAGCACTCCGGTTGAGAAGAGAGGCAAAACTTGATAAGATTAGAGAACTTGAATGGAGGACAGAACACTCCGTTTGAATGGATAAGCAAAGGAAAGAACATGATCTTTGACAAAACAAGATGATGGGTCGAAGAGAGCAGCATGTCAACGCCTCCGGAATGAAAGAAAAGAATATACATCATTGGGAGAAAAGAACAAGGAGGAAAATGACAACTTCTGCCATAATTGAGTTTGAAGAGCATCCTTACAAAGAAGGGTTGAACGGTGTTGTTGGAAGAATCAACAAGCACAAAATAGGCTTCTCGCATGCTTAAGGAAAACATCTCAAAATTGAGGTGAAATTCTGCCACTACGAAATGATTGATTTGAGATGTGCGAAGAGATGAAAACTTCTTTCACCAAGAGGATAAATGGAAAACTTGGGTCATTTATAAGCACCATAATTAGCAACAATCCTTAGGAAAAAGCTTTTAGGTGAAATACAACCCAAGATAACTCCAATGAATAAATTGAAGGGTTGAAAATATCTCCTCAAGAAATAGAAATGATGGGTTTAAATATCTCATTCTTGATAACTTGTGAATCATGAAACACGAAAGGAAATTGTCAAGAATGACATAACACCATCTGAAAAGATAAGGTATAAAGAATTGCACTTCTGAATGCATGATGACGAATGCTTGAGCTCCAACAAGAATCTTGAAGAACACTTCGAGGATGAATTAAATCATGATGAACCACGAAGAAGAACTCTGGTAAGAAAGGGATGATAAGTGAAGGATGAAAAGAATAAGATTGAAGCCTTGCAATGATTTAGATGGATCTTCGTGACGAGAAAATTGAGAGAGCTTAGAACACCGGGAGACAAGACGAACAACTTGAAACCAAGAATTTATTCCTCATGAATAAACTCTAAACGAAGGGATTAATCCACTTGGATGAAATAACAATAAGAATTATGTTATGCATATCCTTCATCAATTTAAATTGACGACAAGTAATGAATTTGGCATACTACTTATTCTCGTTGCAAAGAATTAAAGAGAGATATAGCGCAAACTCAACGGACCACCGGTAGGATTTCAGAAAGAACGAATTAATTGATATGATGACAAAGGAAAATGGATGTTGAACGAACCACCGTAAGAATTGAAACAAAAGAAGAATGAGAACAAACCACCGTGAAGAATTAGAAAGATAACAAAAGCACTTGAGGGAACTTAGATACAAAAGAACGAAGGGATCACGAGCCGATTAAAGAATACTTGAATGATGCAGTATAAGAATTATGGAGACGAACGAAGAGGCATCAATTAAGAATAGTTGGAGGACGAAGTTGAATACTGTGAACGAAGAAATCTTCTGAAATGATGGCCTTCGGAGGGCATGGAAAGAATTCATGACATATTCTGGATGTGAATCAAAAGAATTTGTCATGATCGGAACAATTATGAGGATGGCATGAAGCTAGAACCACGAATCTTCAAGAGAAAGGATATGATTTCAGAGAAAATCTTCTTCGGTCTTCAAAATCTGAGAATGACGACGAGAATACCATGAAGAATTTGTGATACTCCGGAAGAATGAAGGATATAAGATTGAACCAATGATGAAAAGAATTTGAAAGCGATCTTAGAGAAGGCATATGACTGATGGAATCCATACTTATGTCACACCTTGAAAAGAGTTTAAGAATAACTCTAGAAAAATTAGAAGAGTCAGGTAAGATCCTGGAAAAGACCTGTGGGTTAGGACCCACTCAAAAGAAACACTGTTGAAATGATTTTAAAAGAGAGATTGCACCGGTTGAATTAAATGGCTTTAATGAGATAACAACCTCAAAATATCTTGAGCAAATTAAGAATGAAAACATGAATCTTCCGAGATACCTTGAACACTCCGGAGAAGAATTAGAGAGAGTTGAATAAACAAGAGAGACTTTGGATAAGAAATTCCAACATGTGAAAACAAGTGAACTAATAGGAAAATATATGATCAATACTGAAGCTTGGATTTAGTTTGTAACGCCCGGATAATTAAGCTACAGTAATCCCTCATTAATGGTGCCTTGTCACCACTGTTACTGTTGCTAATTTCAGTTGATTCAAGTTTGTTCAAATTCAAATCTAAATTGAAGTCAAAATTTAAAGTTTTCAATTGTCATAACTAAAATGTTCAAACCGTGGAAAATATTCCATAACTAATTATGATGGTGACCCGACACTTTTTTAAAGTAATTAAATGCCTTCTTGTGAATATAACAGTGGCTAAAACATTTGTTTAAATGCTTTTTAAATAATAAATAAATATAGAGTAATTTATTTTAGTTCCAAAATAGTTGTGGCTGTGACATAATTGTTAACACTAATTTAGGGGCTAGTGCTATATTTTATAAAGGCTAAAATTAAATAAAACAGAATTAAGTAAATAAATAGACAAAACACAAAATAAAATACAAAATAAAAAGGAAATGTCCCTTGGGCCACTTGGCCCAGTCGGTCGAAGCAACTCCTCCCAGCCAAACCGGCCCACCCTTGCGCCTAACTCCCTCCCCCGTGTTCACGCGGTCATGGACACCGACGATGGCCGCCATGGCACAGGGCAACGTCGTGGCGCCCATCCACCGTGCCCCCTTCGCCTACTTAGCCCCGGGCCGAACCCTAGCTTCCCCGAGCCCCCTCCTCTCTCGCGCCCCATCCGCTCTCCCTCATCGACGTCATCGTGCCCGTGTATGCCCGACCACCGCGCTCGTCCTCGTCGCCATGGCCGAGCTCAACCACACGACTACCATGCTCCTAGGCGCGTGATACGCTGTTGAGAAGCCTCCTCTTCATCCTCTCCTTCATCTTCGTCGCTGGATCGAGGCCAACACGCCACATCACCGTTGTTGCATCGGTCGTCTTCAACGTCCGTCCCGCGCCGCCCGCCGCTCGACGCCGTCGATCTCCACCACCGGCGCCTCCCTGACCTCATGAGCTCGCCATCTGCTCCTGCGGTGAGCCCTCCGTCGATTCCCCCGTTTCCCCTCTCCAATTTGGCGTCATAAACCCGCGCCCGACTGTCGCTGCCATGGTCGGACCTCTGTAGCTCCGCCACGAGCATACATGCTCTCTCCTCGCCCCGCCTTCTGTTGCTCTACACGCCGCGCCCGGCCCCTTTCCCTCGCCCCGCACATGTCGCGCCACCGCCCCACCCCCCACTCGCCATGGCCGCCCGCGCCGGCTGTAGCTCGAGGCGCGCCCGCAGCGGCCCTCCCGCGCCCCGCCGTGGCCTCCCCGCCTCCACCTGGCTCTGGCCGCGCCGCCGCCTGCCTCCGCCGTGTCCGTCGTCGCGGCCCCGCCCGCCTTCGGCCACCACTATGCACCGCCCCATCCTCCTGTCATGGCCATGTCCGGCGCGGCCTCCGGCCCGACCTCGCCATGCTGCCCACCGGCGGGGCGCCGTGGCCGCTGTGCCCCGACGCGCCCCTGGTGCGCCTCCCTCGTGCATGCCCGCATCCGTGCGCCCGCACCCGCCACCCGCTTAGGACCCCCGGGCCCTATGACATGTGGGCCCAACCTTTTTTTTAAAGATAAGAAATAATAACTAATTAATTAATTAACTTAACTAAAATGGTTTAATTAAACTAACTACTTAATTCACCTAGCTAATATGTAATTACTTAGATGTGTCTATTACAGGGGCCCCCACCCTCTGTTGACCAGTCAAACGTTGACTGGTCAACGGGGACCCCCTGGCCCACCTGTCAGCCTCTGGTACACTTGTGTGTACACAGAGCTGGGTACCCTTAGCAATTTATTATTTAGTTTCGAATTAATAATAATTTCAAAATATTAATAAAACGTTGAAAAATCATATAAAATAATCCGTAAATCGGATGAAAAATATTTATATATGAAAGTCGCTCAGAATTTTGAGACGAATGCGAATACGCGGTCCGTTCATCTGCCACATATCCCTAGCATAACGAACATGGAACGATCCCCCTTCGGTTCGTCTGTCCAAAAATGCCTAACACTGGGAGTGCTTTCCCGGATGTTTCCCCCCTTCGCCGGTATCGTGTAGTACTGCGTTAGAACACC
This sequence comes from Secale cereale, assembly GCA_902687465.1. NCBI lineage: Eukaryota > Viridiplantae > Streptophyta > Magnoliopsida > Poales > Poaceae > Secale > Secale cereale. The sequence goes on from LR738714.1 coordinate 389,619,678, forward strand.
CCTAGCATCACTTATTGCAATATCGTGCATCTGTATTGCATCTGTGTGCTATGTATTTATTGTTTCTTCCCCCTCTTCTCTCCGGTAGACCCCGAGACTCCTGTTGATGCCCTGGTGATCGACTACATCGACAACGACCCTCCTTCTATTTCAGCAGAGCTTCCAGGCAAGCCCCCCCCTGATCATCCCGATATCGCCCATTCCATTCTTCCTTATGCTTGCATTAGATTTTGCTATTGTTATTGTTTGATCCTATTCTGATGCATAGCCTGCTTTTGTACCTGCTATTGTGACCTACATACTATGCTAAACTGCTTAGTATAGGTTGGATAGTGATCCATTGGTGACCCCACCCAGTCCTTGTTGCCCCTGCTTCATCATCGACGACTCGAGCAATGTGATCGAAGACCGAAGCCTGACTATCCTTGTTGCCCCTGCTTCATCATCGACGACTTGAGCAACGAGATCGAAGACCGGAGCCCGACACTTCACATCACATCACACCCCCTTTGTTACTCGACTCTGCAGAGGTACTATCGGGTGCCGAGGGTGAAACCTCGTAATGCACTCATGATGATAACTCTGTAGTGTAGTTATTCGGTCGTGGTCATCGAGGGTGATTCCTCTTTCTCCATTCCTGATATGACTCTGTTGTCCAACCCCTCAAGTGTGAAACTCGGGGGTGATTCCTCATAGTTCGCCTTGACGGACACATCGAGTGGAATTCGTCGGGGGTGATTCCTCGGGTTTTCCACCTTGATATTTTGGACACACAGTTACAGGAACTTTACTTGAGACCTTTGTGAAAGGCGGGCGGGCCCGGTGAGCACCCGCGGGAGTTCTTACGGTGGCGGCTGGCTGTTTAGCGGTATCACCCAGGAGGGGTGATAGCTCCGGACTTGTCCCGATAGCCGTCACTTCGGTCAATAATGCACTAACAGATTTGGGTATTTGTTTTGAATTGGCCTCTGGCCTTTACGCACTAACCGCCACCTGAGAATAGTTATGGGCTGTAACATCCCAAAATTTTAAATTTTGGAATGTTATAATAAATAGATAGAATTGATTGCTTGTTGTTGTGCTGAGTGAAATTGAGTGAATTTGAAACTTTCGAAAGTTAAATGAGAGGGAATAAAATGACTTTCTCAAAAACTTTCACTTTGCTTTTGATCTCCGAGGGAATTCAAATTATTTTGAACACAAAACCCTAGAGTGAAGATAATATGACTTCTTCCATTTATTTTAAATGAAAAAGGGCTTTGAAAGGATTTTGAATTTCATCCTCGAAATCTTTTCAATTCAGAAACTTTATGCGACTCAATGATTTTCCCGAGAGAAGATAAAATGACTTCTTCAAAATATAGGAAATATGAGTTGGAAGTTCTTCTGAAATTTTCTGCAACTCAATTTCAAATATTGAGTTATTTGGTTTTTATTCAAATTATTTTTCTCCAAAAATAAAATATATGGAAAATAGGGTAACATGATTCCCTACATAAGAAAATTGAAGATAAATGAATTTGAAGTCTTTTTGGTATTTTAAGAATGATTTTTATTGGTTTTTATCGCAGCAGTAGGACCTTTTTATTTATTAGGATTTTTGTGGATTTTATTTCACAGTAGTAAAATGTTCATGTTGTAGGGCTTATTTTTCTGCAAATTTCGATATATAATATGCCTATAGTATATTATATATTATTTGCCTTTATTTTATTTTCTTGTCTGTGTTTAAAAAAAATAGTCTCGCCCGAACTGGGCCGGCCCGGCCACTGCCAGGCCAGCCCAGCCCGCTCACCCCGACCCGTTCCTTCTCGAGCACGCGAACACCGACGCGCCGTGTTCATCACGAACACCGCCACCGCCTCGACATGCGTGCCACGCACGGACTCTCCTAACCCCTCCTCCAAGCTTAGTCGCCCCTCCCCCTCCATATAAGGTCGCCGCCCCGCCCCGTTTCTCTCCTCCTCCCGCAAATCGCGCCGCCGCCACAAATCTCGCCGCCGCCGCGCGATTCTGCCACCGCCGCTGCTACTTGCTGCTGCTGCTGCCGCCCTGCCCCGCTGCTCCTCGCCTGCCTCGCCGCTGCCGCGCCCCGCCCCTCGCCCCGTTCGCCAGCGCCGCGCCGTCGCCGGCTGGAATTCGCCGGAGCTTTGACCCAACCGCCGAACCACCGAAACCCGATCGGCCCGGTTCTCTCCGCTCGAACCGGCGGTTTCTTTTAGGAATAACCGCCTAGGTAAAACCGCCTGGTCTTTCCCCGTTGATCGATTTTATTTTTTTAGATCTAACTATCTAGTGAACATTCACTAGTTAGGCCTATAAAACGAACGTTCGTTCGTTAATCTTTTTATTTTCTGTTTAGTTTCGGCCAGGGACTTAGATGTGAATATTTTATTTACAGAATAGTCCCTACACTTCAAACGGCCATATCTTTTTGCTCGTTGGTCCAAATCCAACGAAACCAACGCCCACATCTTCGTTACGAACCCCTCTTTCCAGTAATACAACTCAAACATGTTTTTGAAAATTTTAAAATTTGAATTCAACTAGTTTTAGATTCAAACTTCGTTTGATCATAACTTGAGTTCCGTAACTCCGTTTTAGTTGATTCTTTTTGCAAATCGAAGCTATTGACCTAAACTTTCTTATAAGGCCAAATTCACATAATTTTGGTACTGTTGGAAATTGTTTTATGTTTCAAGAGTCATTCGTTTTGTTTTCGAAATTTTCCGAAGTGTTTATTCGTTCTGTCCGATCTTTCTGAGTGATTGCTTATGGTTACTATTGCTTGCTTACGATAGATTGACCGGAGTGTGACGAGTAGATCTATCAAGAGTTTTGAGTGCGAATCATCTTCATCAACATTGCAGGCAAGTTCACACTTTGATCATATTTTCCAATACCCAGTTTTCATTGCATTAGTTATATCCTCAAACACATTGCATCAGTAGTATCTCTTAACTTGTGGGACTGGGAAGTAGATTGAGGTAGAACCTATTACCTGCATTATTTTCAAACCCCTGGGAGTTACTTCTACGTTTGCTTAGGTTGCCATTGCTATGCTCGTAGACGTGGCTTCGGTTTGAGTGAAATCCATGACAGATGTGAGTGTTAATTAATGGTTCAACTGAAGGTGGCTACTTGAATACACATCTGGGTGGATTGGTTTGGGGCACCCTGGGAGTGAACCAGTGGATTGCCCGGACACCTGGTGATGCCAGTGTTGTCCTAGGAAATCCCGGGGTTTCCGTGTGATTGTCCTATTGGAATGCCACCCAGGCTCAAAGGGATCATATAATATTTCATGCCTAGAAACTTCCATGTGCAACCACATGCCAATATGGGCTCTGGCATAGTTGAGTAAGTTGTGGGAAACCTTTCCATGATGGGCTAGCAGATGTAGGGGGGTTGTAGGTGGTACGGCCTATCTATCTGGTTAAGGGGACCTCTTCGGAAAGACTGTGTCTCGGTCATCCATTTCTCAAACACCATGCAGTGTGAGAAACCAAACGGAGGCGATCGAGTCTTGTGGGAAAAGTGCACAAACCTCTGCAGAGTGTACAAACTATTCATGAGTAGCCGTGTCCCCGGTTATGGACATCTTTGAGTACCTAGAAGTGGATTATTTGTTGATCTCATCACTCTCTAATTTAATATTGTTGGGTTTAATGATTATTTTAATTGGGGTTGAGAGGATGTCTATCTTCTCAACGATGTTTCAACTACCATGATAGTTAATTAAAATATATTCCTTTGCAGTAGGGAAAAAATGGCTTTACGCAAAAACTTTAACCTTACAGCCTCCACCAGCCAAATATGCATGTAGTTGTAGGCCGTATTCATCATTATCATTACAGTGTGAATTTGCCAGTACATTCAATGTACTGACCCTCTGTGGTTGCAACGTCTCATGTTGCAGGATTATCTTACGACGAGTAAGTGATACGTTAGGGGTTACGATTTCTACACTCAACTTTGCCGTTGGTGTTGATGGGAATCCACACCCTTGTTGCTTCCGCTATGATCGGTTGAGGTAATAGTATTTACGTTACTTAGTACATGTGATTTACCTCTGTTATAAATCCTGTTTGTACTATGTGTGTAAGCATGCCGATCCAGGGATGACACAGAACACAGAGATTTCGGTCCATTCGGATCGTGGTCGCTACAAGATGGTATCAGAGCACATGTTGACTGTAGGACGTGACCCTAGAAACTAGCAAGACCATAGGAAAGGATTTCTCTAAAACTATCTTTTCAAAAAGATTCTTATCTCTCTTCTTTTCTGAGCTTTGTCAAATCTTCCCTCTGACCTTAAATAGTTAGACAATACCCTTTACCATTTGGACCACTTCGGAGTAAAGAGGATTTTACCATACATTGGAAGTGTTGAAGCTACAACCATGGATACTCCGAAGATTTGATGAGTTGACAACTTTGAAGAGATGCTGACCTCTAGAAGACCAAACCCCTATTTTGTACTTACGTTAGCTGCGACAATTGTGAGCCATCATTTGTTTGATGTTTTCTGACGGCCACAAAACAAAACCCGTCTTTTCAAAACTATTGTTTGTATTGAGTGTATCTCTCTCTCCATCTCTCTTATCTCACCCAAAACCCATGGACCCAATAGAGGATGATTGAAGATAGATTTGAAGTCTCTGGACCAATGACCCAACCGGAGGCAGAACTATGGATACAAAACATGGAGGATCACTTCAGGGAAAATTTGGTAGCAAGGAAGTATGATGTCCAATACGCTCTCCAGTACTTTACAAACAGTGATGCAACATGGTGGGAGATGCATCAAGACATACAAGGATGTAATAGAGCAAAAAATTGGGAAGAATTCCAGAAGACCCTGTTAGGATCCCGTCTCATCCGAAAACGTGGTGACAAGCCGAAGAAGAAACCTAGTGCCTGCAGGATTTGTGGAGAAATGGGACACACCCAAAAGGAGCACAAGGATGAATGCCCTAATTGTGAAGGAAGTCACCTAGCTAAAGAATGCCCAACTAGGCAGATTACTTGTTTCTTGTGTGAAGGGACTACCCACTACCCTGCTCAGTGCCACATTTACCCCATGGTGCAACGGACTATCCAACGGAAGAAAGAAGCAATGAAGGAAGTCCTCAAGGAAACCTTAAAGGAATCCGCGATGGAGAAATATATCGATGACCCTTATGGAGAAAGCCTAAACAGATATTACTCCCGTTCTTGCTACTCATGTGGAGAGAAAGGACATCTTTCACAGCAATGCACGAGGGACAGTCAAGAGTATCTGGGAGACTTCCCGACAGAAGAAGTAGAGTTTGATCCACAAAAGATAGCAGAATTGATAGGAACGAAGAAGTCAAGGAAGAGAAAGAGCATGTGTCCCCAGAAGAACCCAACTTCTGCGAAAAAGGACCTGAGTGACATCACATGTCATCGGTGCAAGGATTTAGGTCATTATGCTATCAACTGCCCAACCAGGAAACAGAGAACCCAGTAAACCAGGATAATCACCATGAAGCCCTTAGATCTGTCTTATGACATTAGTTTACGCTATAAGGAAGTAGAGTATTTTGCCAGGAGAAGGTTCAGACCGAAGGAAATATTGAGAAGAGTAGTTGAGATTTTGATATTAGAATGAAGCATGTAGCTAAAATGTGGAACACCCATTTACAATGTTGAGTTGAGTATGGAAATAACATTGTAATAGTTCGTGAAGCAATGGAAGTTGAGATGTTTGGAATCTCATTGCTATGGGTTGCTGGATGATTGTGAGTGCCCCTCACCCAGACCAAAACCTAGGACCCTTGGATTAGTTGACCCCAAACTTTTCTCGGACAAACAAACACAAGGAAATACCTACATTGTCCTGAGTGCCCTTTTATCTTATGCCTACAGATGGCAACCCTTTACGAGTCTTTTCTCAAAGGCCCGGAAACCATCATGACCCTGACTAGTGACCAAGATTATCCAAAGATCCTGAAGGACATGATGAAGCATATTCAACTGGAAGGAGATGCAGTTTACAAGGGTTATCCCTTCAAGGAGAATGGAGTTGAACTTTGGTACGTGGAGGTACACCTCCATCGTGTGAAAGGAGTTTGCCCAAAGACTATGGGTCAATACTTTTTCATCTCCCGAGTACCGCGAACAGCATTCTTTGACTCTGTTCGTGAAGCTGCTATGGAAGCCATACGTCAAATTGGAGAAATACTCGAAGCAAGACTTCGTTATACCCAGGGATGCCTGAGTATGATGCATGCAGAGATGGTGGAGATGAAGCACACGACCAATAGGACGAAGCAAAAGATTGATGATTTTAAGAATCACGTTGCACAATTCCAGTGGGATTGAAGCACACTTAGCTAGGACAAACGAATAAAGATGGGAGGAATGTTTGACCATACCCCACTATGTGGATACTAGCAATTGTAGTGATGCACCTTGGAAATTGGAGTATTGAATACTGGTTCAAGGATATAATAAGAGATTTGATAATAGGAGAATATGGATTAAGGATGAACCAGTATAGTTTGTTCAGGACGATACTTTTCTGAGTGAACCTTGGACCCATAGGAAGGAGAACTGTTGCTCCAAGGAGTAGAGTTTGCACAAATAGTTGGAGTTTATTTTGATATGAGGCTTACCCCAAGAGTATGAAGGAAAGAAGTACAATTGGATTTTAAGAGGGTGAAATGTTGGAAGTGTGGAGCAATAGTGACTCCAAGGATGTGTTATGGACACACAAGTTCTGAAGTGGACCCACAAGCCGAGGACCTAAAGGAGGCTACATAGTTATAAGGGAACCATGAGACTTGTCAGTAGTAATATGTGTCTGCTGTAGTGAAGCAGGACACCTTGCTAGAGATTGTCCCAAGGAGAAGGAGACTTGTGCTAAGTAGTTGAGTTGAAGCCTGCAATGGAAATGCAGTAAACTGTAGTAAGTTGAGAATCGGTGAAGTTAGCAGCCTAGTATTGATTTTGGATTTTATGAGTTGTTACTCTATAGTGATGAGTGAAGACATGATGCATGGAAGGAGATTTTGAAGAAACTAGTGTTATTCATTTTAAGTGTGGTAGAATCCAACACCGTTACCCGAATGCACTAACTAGTGGTTGGTTACGTCAGACTTGGAGTGGATTGCCCAAAGATGAGTCTGAGTAATTACATCGTAGTTTTACCCCCAGAGAAGTAAGGTATAATTGCAAGGATTTAAGAAAGCCAAGGAAGTTGGATGTTGGAAGTATGAGCATTTGCAACCCGATGATGAGACCAAGTGTTGCTAGTGATGAGATGAGCCATAACCCACATGCCCCAGGACCTGTCAAGAAAGCAAGCACACTCTTGCTGAAGGAAAACCCCTAGTAGAAGTTACGACCTTTGCCAATAGACGACCTTATAGGTGGGTACGTTAAATCCGAGGGTTGTGAAACGCTAGATGTTTTGTTGGCTAGCAGAATCAATGGATTTCTCCGAACTCGGTTTGTCGACAAGAGAAATTATGCAAATACTTGTGAGGATGACCGAGTGTTAGAATGCGAGATTCACTAAACCATATACAAGGTAATGATTTGGGTGCGGGATGGATTGATCACATACCGACTTACTCTTATTGTTCGCCTCTGTTATACGGGATGGTAAATCTGAGTGACTTACCTATAGTAGAGAGACGATGATGTCAAAACTTTGTTTAAACCTTAGAATGGTATAGAAATTTTCCCCTTGTACACGGCATGCTGTTGCCAACCCTAGGATATACGGTGAGGATGGATCCCAGACCCGTTTTCTGCAGGGACCCTGTTAATTTGGTTGATGACCACCATGAGATATCGATATTTGTTTAGTATTGGCGCCAGACTCGTCAGTTAAGAAGAACCCGTCTCGAAAGAACCGTATCAAGATGAAAGGATATAAGAAATTGAGGACGACAATTTTGCCACTGCCGAAAGAGCCCCAGGGAAGGAGTTACCCTGAAGATTTGAGAAGACCGACGCCGTCAACCCAAAGGATGGAATACCTGAGTTTTGATGGAACCGTATCCATGTTCCTAAGTATGGTAGCACACTAGAACATACCAATCAGTGATTTGTTAGGAGACCCCCAAACCCTAACCTATTTCTTGCTAGCCTCTCTGAATCTCGAGGACGAGATTCATTTTAAGTGTGGTAGGTTTGTAACATCCCAAAATTTTAAATTTTGGAATGTTATAATAAATAGATAGAATTGATTGCTTGTTGTTGTGCTGAGTGAAATTGAGTGAATTTGAAACTTTTGAAAGTTAAATGAGAGGGAATAAAATGACTTTCCCAAAAACTTTCACTTTGCTTTTGATCTCCGAGGGAATTCAAATTCTTTTCAACACAAAACCCTAGAGTGAAGATAATATGACTTCTTCCATTTATTTTAAATGAAAAAGGGCTTTGAAAGGATTTTGAATTTCATCCTCGAAATCTTTTCAATTCAGAAACTTTATGCGACTCAATGATTTTCCCGAGAGAAGATAAAATGACTTCTTCAAAATATAGGAAATATGAGTTGGAAGTTCTTCTGAAATTTTCAGCAACTCAATTTCAAATATTGAGTTATTTGGTTTTTATTCAAATTATTTTTCTCCAAAAATAAAATATATGGAAAATAGGGTAACATGATTCCCTACATCAGAAAATTGGAGATATATGAATTTGAAGTCTTTTTGGTATTTTAAGAATGATTTTTATTGGTTTTTATTGCAGCAGTAGGACCTTTTTATTTATTAGGATTTTTGCGGATTTTATTTGATAGTAGTAAAATGTTCATGTTGTAGGGCTTATTTTTCTGCAAATTTTGATATATAATATGCCTATAGTATATTATATATTATTTGCCTTTATTTTATTTTCTTGTCTGTGTTTAAAAAAATAGTCTCACCCGAACTGGGCCGGCCCTGCCACTGCCAGGCCCGCCCAGCCCGCTCGCCCCGACCCCTTCCTCCTCCAGCACGCGAACACCGCCGCCGCCGTGTTCATCACGAACACCGCCGCCGCCTCGACGTGCGTGCCACGCACGGACTCTCCTAACCCCTCCTCCAAGCTTCGTCGCCCCTCCCATTCCATATAAGGCCGTCGCCCCGCCCCGTTTCTCTCCTCCTCCCGCATATCGCGCCGCCGCCGCAAATCTCGCCGCCGCCGTGTGATTCTGCCGCCGACGCTGCTACTTGCTGCTGCTGCTGCCGCCCTGCCCCGCTGCTCCTCGCCTGCCTCGCCGCTGCCGCGCCCCGCCCCTCGCCCCGTTCGCCAGCGCCGCGCCGCCGCCGTCTACCGCCTCCAGCCGGAGCTCGTCGCCGGCTGGAATCAGCCGGAGCTTTGACCCATCCGCCGAACCACCGAAACCCGATCGGCCCGGTTCTCTCCGCTCGAACCGGCGGTTTCTTTTAGGAATAACCGCCTGGTCTTTTCCCGTAGATCGATTTTCTTTAGATCTAACTATCTAGTGAACGTTCACTAGTTAGGCCTATAAAACGAACGTTCGTTCGTTAATCTTTTTATTTTCTGTTTAGTTTCGGCCAGGGACTTAGATGTGAATATTTTATTTACAGAATAGTCCCTACACTTCAAACGTCCATATCTTTTTGCTCGTTGGTCCAAATCCAACGAAACCAACGCCCACATCTTCGTTACGAACCCCTCTTTCCAGTAATACAACTCAAACATGTTTTTGAAAATTTTAAAATTTGAATTCAACTAGTTTTAGATTCAAACTTCGTTTTAGTTAATTCTTTTTGCAAATCGAAGCTATTGACCTAAACTTTCTTATAAGGCCAAATTCACATAATTTTGGTACTGTTGGAAATTGTTTTATGTTTCAAGAGTCATTCGTTTTGTTTTCGAAATTTTTGAAGTGTTTATTCGTTCTGTCCGATCTTTCTGAGTGATTGCTTATGTATGGTTACTATTGCTTGCTTACGATAGACTGACCGGAGTGTGACGAGTAGATCTATCAAGAGTTTTGAGTGCGAATCATCTTCATCAACATTGCAGGCAAGTTCACAGTTTGATCATATTTTCCAATACCCAGTTTTCATTGCATTAGTTATATCCTCAAACACATTGCATCAGTAGGATCTCTTAACTTGTGGGACTGGGAAGTAGATTGAGGTAGAACCTATTACCTGCATTATTTTGAAACCCCTGGGAGTTACTTCTACGTTTGCTTAGGTTGCCATTGCTATGCTCGTAGACGTGGTTTGGGTTTGAGTGAAATCCATGACAGGTTTTGAGTGTTAATTAATGGTTCAACTTAAGGTGGCTACTTGAATACACATCTGGGTGGATTGGTTTGGGGCACCCTGGGAGTGAACCAGTGGATTGCCCGGACACCTGGTGATGCCAGTGTTGTCCTAGGAAATCCCGGGGTTTCTGTGTGATTCGAAAATTTTCGAAGTGTTTATTCGTTCTGTCCGATCTTTCTGAGTGATTGCTTATGTGTGGTTACTATTGCTTGCTTACGATAGATTGACCGGAGTGTGACGAGTAGATCTATCAAGAGTTTTGAGTGCGAATCATCTTCATCAACATTGCAGGCAAGTTCACAGTTTGATCATACCCAATACCCAGTTTTCATTGCATTAGTTATATCCTCAAACACATTGCATCAGTAGGATGTCTTAACCTGTGGGACTGGGAAGTAGATTGAGGTAGAACCTATTACCTGCATTATTTTCAAACCCCTGGGAGTTACTTCTACGTTTGCTTAGGTTGGCATTGCTATGCTCGTAAACGTGGTTTGGGTTTGAGTGAAATCCATGACAGATGTGAGTGTTAATTAATGGTTCAACTTAAGGTGGCTACTTGAATACACATCTGGGTGGATTGGTTAGGGGCACCCTGGGAGTGAACCAGTGGATTGCCCGGACACCTGGTGATGCCAGTGTTGTCCTAGGAAATCCCGGGGTTTCCGTGTGATTGTCCTATTGGAATGCCACCCAGGCTCAAAGGGATCATATAATATTTCATGCCTAGAAACTTCCATGTGCAACCACATGCCAATATGGGCTCTGGCATAGTTGAGTAAGTTGTGGGAAACCTTTCCATGATGGGCTAGCAGATGTAGGGGGATTGTAGGTGGTACGGCCTATCTATCTGGTTAAGGGGACCTCTTCGGAAAGACTGTGTCTCGGTCATCCATTTCTCAAACACCATGCAGTGCGAGAAACCAAACGGAGGCAATCGAGTCTTGTGGGAAAAGTGCACAAACCTCTGCAGAGTGTACAAACTATTCATGAGTAGCCGTGTCCCCGGTTATGGACATCTTTGAGTACCTAGAAGTGGATTATTTGTTGATCTCATCACTCTTTAATTTAATACTATTGGGTTTAATGATTATTTTAATTGGGGTTGAGAGGATGTCTATCTTCTCAATGATGTTTCAACTACCATGATAGTTAATTAAAATATATTCCTTTGCATTAGGGAAAAATTGGCTTTACGCAAAAACTTTAACCTTACAGCCTCCACCAGCCAAATATGCATGTAGTTGTAGGCCTTATTCATCATTATCATTACAGTGTGAATTTGCCAGTACATTCAATGTACTGACCCTCTGTGGCTGCAACGTCTCATGTTGCAGGATTATCTTACGACGAGTAAGTGATACGTTAGGGGTTACGATTTCTACACTCAACTTTGCCGTTGGTGTTGATGGGAATCCACACCCTTGTTGTTTCCGCTATGATCGGTTGAGGTAATAGTATTTACGTTACTTAGTACATGTGATTTCCCTCTGTTATAAATCATGTTTGTACTGTGTGTGTCAGCATACCGATCCAGGGATGACACAGAACACAGAGACTTCGGTCCATTCGTATCGTGGTCGCTACAAGATGGTATCAGAGCACATGTTGACTGTAGGACGTGACCCTAGAAACTAGCAAGACCATAGGAAAGGATTTCTCTAAAACTATCTTTTCAAAAAGATTCTTATCTCTCTTCTTTTCTTAGCTTTGTCAAATCTTCCCTCTGACCTTAAATAGTTAGACAATACCCTTTACCATTTGGACCACTTCAGAGTAAAGAGGATTTTACCATACATTGGAAGTGTTGAAGCTACAACCATGGATACTCCGAAGATTTGAAGAGTTGACAACTTTGAAGAGATGCTGACCTCTAGAAGACCAAACCCCTACTTTGTACTTACGTTAGCTGCGACAATTGTGAGCCATCATTTGTTTGATGTTTTCTGACGGCCACAAAACAAAACCCGTCTTTTCAAAACTATTGTTTGTATTGAGTGTATCTCTCTCTCCATCTCTCTTATCTCACCCAAAACCCATGGACCCAATAGAGGATGATTGAAGATAGATTTGAAGTCTCTGGACCAATGACCCAACCGGAGGCAGAACTATGGATACAAAACATGGAGGATCACTTCAGGGAAAATTTGGTAGCAAGGAAGTATGATGTCCAATACGCTCTCCAGTACTTTACAAACAGTGATGCAACATGGTGGGAGATGCATCAAGACATACAAGGATGTAATAGAGCAAAAAATTGGGAAGAATTCCAGAAGACCCTGTTAGGATCCCGTCTCATCCGAAAACGTGGTGACAAGCCGAAGAAGAAACCTAGTGCCTGCAGGATTTGTGGAGAAATGGGACACACCCAAAAGGAGCACAAGGATGAATGCCCTAATTGTGAAGGAAGTCACCTAGCTAAAGAATGCCCAACTAGGCAGATTACTTGTTTCTTGTGTGAAGGGACTACCCACTACCCTGCTCAGTGCCACATTTACCCCATGGTGCAACGGACTATCCAACGGAAGAAAGAAGCAATGAAGGAAGTCCTCAAGGAAACCTTAAAGGAATCCGCGATGGATAAAGATATCGACGACCCTTATGGAGAAAGCCTAAACAGATATTACTCCCGTTCTTGCTACTCATGTGGAGAGAAAGGACATCTTTCACAGCAATGCACGAGGGAAAGTCAAGAGTATCTGGGAGACTTCCCAACAGAAGAAGTAGAGTTTGATCCACAAAAGATAGCAGAATTGATAGGAACGAAGAAGTCAAGGAAGAGAAAGAGCATGTGTCCCCAGAAGAACCCAACTTCTGCGAAAAAGGACCTGAGTGACATCACATGTCATCGGTGCAAGGATTTAGGTCATTATGCTATCAACTGCCCAACCAGGAAACAGAGAACCCAGTAAACCAGGATAATCACCATGAAGCCCTTAGATCTGTCTTATGACATTAGTTTACGCTATAAGGAAGTAGAGTATTTTGCCAGGAGAAGGTTCAGACCGGAGGAAATATTGAGAAGAGTAGTTGAGATTTTGATATTAGAATGAAGCATGTAGCTAAAATGTGGAACACCCATTTACAATGTTGAGTTGAGTATGGAAATAACATTGTAATAGTTCGTGAAGCAATGGAAGTTGAGATGTTTGGAATCTCATTGCTATGAGTTGTTGGATGATTGTGAGTGCCCCTCACCGAGACCAAAACCTAGGACCCTTGGAGTAGTTGACCCCAAACTTTTCTCGGACAAACAAACACAAGGAAATACCTACATTGTCCTGAGTGCCCTTTTATATTATGCCTACAGATGACAACCCTTTACGAGTCTTTTCTCAAAGGCCCGGAAACCATCATGACCCTGACTAGTGACCAAGATTATCCAAAGATCCTGAAGGACATGATGAAGCATATTCAACTCGAAGGAGATGCAGTTTACAAGGGTTATCCCTTCAAGGAGAATGGAGTTGAACTTTGGTACGTGGAGGTACACCTCCATCGTGTGAAAGGAGTTTGCCCAAAGACTATGGGTCAATACTTTTTCATGTCCCGAGTACCGCGAATAGCATTCTTTGACTCTGTTCGTGAAGCTGCTATGGAGGCCATACGTCAAATTGGAGAAATACTCGAAGCAAAACTTCGTTATACCCAGGGATGCCTGAGTATGATGCATGCAGAGATGGTGGAGATGAAGCACACGACCAATAGGACGAAGCAAAAGGTTGATGATTTTAAGAATCACGTTGCACAATTCCAGTGGGATTGAAGCACACTTAGCTAGGACAAACGAATAAAGATGGGAGGAATGTTTGACCATACCCCACTATGTGGATACTAGCAATTGTAGTGATGCACCTTGGAAATTGGAGTATTGAATACTGGTTCAAGGATATAATAAGAGATTTGATATGAGGAGAATATGGATTAAGGATGAACCAGTACAGTTTGTTCAGGACGATACTTTTCTGAGTGAACCCTTGAAAGCACATTTGCTCCCTGGGTGGTTTTGGTAATTAATGACAACATACTTTGTGGTTGGACTAATGCTTTTATCAAGTATGTTTCATAGAAGTTCAGTGATATGGGTATGGCAATGACTGAAGAAGTGGACCCCTCAAAATGCTAAGGCAAGCATTGGCAAAAGCTCAAGACTCCATTTTTGGTTTAGTGATCCAAGATCACATTGAGTCCATAGGAAAAGCCAATACTATTAAAAGGGGATGAGGTTATGTTGATGATCTGGTTGCTCAAGTGCTTAGTGATACATCTCCTAAACTATCAGCAACTTTCACTGCCAAATACACTCATAAGTAATCTCGGTCCCACCGATATTCCAAACTCAGTCACACCAAGATGAACCACCTCAGCCATAAGCCAAACCCTAGCAAAATCAGATATTCCGATTTTGAAATCGGTTTCACCGAAACATGGGCTGCCAAGCTTCTGTAACCTTCTGTCACCAAATCGGTGTCACCGAGATGATGAAGTCGGTCCCACCGAAACTGGCATGCTCTTGTCTTTGCTCAAATCGGACTAACCGAGATGGTATTTTCGGTCCCACCGAAAACCCCAACGTTCACATTATTTGAACTTTCGGTCTCACCGAGTTGTCCACTTCGGTCCCACCGAGATTGCTCAAATATGTGTGTAACGGTTGGATTTTGTGTGGAGGCTATTTATACCCCTCCACCCCCTCTTCATTCGTGGAGAGAGCCATCAGAAAGAACTACCACTCCTACCTTACATTTCTGAGAAGAGAACTACCTACCCTTGTGTTGAGATCAAGTTGCTCCACTCGCACCATATGAAGCTTGATCTCTAACCTTCCCAAGTTGCTTTCCACTCAATCCTTTCTTCCACCACAGCCAAATCAGTGAGGAGAGTTGAGTGTTGGGGAGATTATCATTTGAAGCACAAGAGCAAGGAGTTCATCATCATCTACAACATCTATTACCTTTTGGAGGGTGGTGCCTCCTAGATTGGTTAGGTGTCGCTTGGGAGCCTCCGTCATCGAGATGTGGAGTTGAACCAAGAAGTTTGTAAGGGCAAGGAGATCGCCTACTTCGTGAAGATCGACCCCGAGTAAGGCTAGCTCTCCGTGGGCGTAGGCCATGATGGAATAGACAAGGTTGCTTCTTCGTGGACCCTTCGTGGGTGGAGCCCTCCGTGGACTCGTGCAGCCGTTACCCTCCGTGGGTTGAAGTCTCCATCAACGTGGATGTACGATAGCACCACCTATCGGAACCACGGGAAAAATCATTGCGTCTCCAAATTGCGTTTGATCTTCTCCACTTCTCTTTACTACTTGTGCAATTTACTTTCCGCTGCCCATACTCTAGAATTGCATGTGTAGTGTGCTACTTGACTTGTGTGTTATGCAAAATCTGCCAAAATCTGTCCTTGATAAAATACAAAATTTTTATCTTGTCGAGTAGTCTAATCACCCCCCCCCCCTCTAGACACTCTCACCTTCTTCGATCCCTCAATTGGTATCAGAGCTTTGGTCTCCATTGCTTTGGTTTACACACCATTGGAGGAAGATGGACGTGTCTACGTTTGGGAGTGTTAGCCATAGAGTGCCTATTCTTAATGGAGTGTCCTATAACTCGTGGAGGTCTGAAATGCTTATTATCTTTAAGACGTACAATTTGTGCAAATATGTTGAGACCCCCTATGTGCCTCCATTTGATCCCTTGCACCCTACCATGGATGAAGAGCTTGATTTGCTGCGTAACCTTAGGACTGTAAATCTTATCATTAGAGGGTTACCCGATAACTTGCTTAAGCTCGTTACAAACTTTGAGTGCGCCTATGCTATGTGGAAATTCTTGGAAGAACTTTATCCGGACTACTCTTTGAGAGGTCTTAATAAAATTCTATACAAGACTATTGAATTTGACATGATGCACCCCAATGATCCCAACTTTGATAAATGCTTCTTTGAGCTTCGTGATCTTATGAAAAAGAAGGGTGATCCCGGTCTTATCAATGTTTTAGTTAGAAATGCTCTTATATTGCATTCCGAAGATTATTGTCACATTGACAAAACTAATGCAAGTAGTTATCAAATTGACCTAGGTGTTGATGATGAGCAATCTATGGGTCAATATGATGATGAGCATGAGCATGATGATGATTACTCCGATTCGGACACCGAGCTAGACAAGATCATGAAGAGTCTCAATCTTATGGCAAACCTGAGAGACTACATGTCCGGCGGAAAAGAGTGGATTCTTGATAGTGGATGCACCGACCACATGACCGGAGACAAAGACATGTTTCGAGAGCTTGCAAAGAACGATGGTCCACGCAAGTATGTGACTTTTGGAGACAACTCCCAGGGTAAGGTACTTGGCCTTGGTAAGGTGGCCATATCTCATGATAGCTCTATTCAAAATGTCATGCTTGTAGAATCTCTTGGATACAATTTACTTTCCGTGTCTAGATTAGCTGACTTTGGATTCAATGTGCTATTCACCAAAGTAGATTGCCAAGTCTTTCGTCGTGACAATCAAAACATGGCGTTTACCGGTATCTGTAGAGGTGATCTATATATTGTTGATTTCACTAAGAAAGCCCAACCTAGAGCTTGTTTCATTGCTAAATCCTCTAAAGGTTGGTTATGGCATAGAAGGCTTGGACATGTTGGTATGCGTAATCTAGACAAGCTGATCAAAGGTGATCATATTCTTGGCGTTAA
Organism: Secale cereale; assembly: GCA_902687465.1. Classification (NCBI taxonomy): domain Eukaryota; kingdom Viridiplantae; phylum Streptophyta; class Magnoliopsida; order Poales; family Poaceae; genus Secale; species Secale cereale. The sequence goes on from LR738714.1 coordinate 389,636,640, forward strand.
AGATGTTTTCTTTGACAAAGATAGACTTTGTAGTGCTTGTCAAGCAGGAAAACAAGTAGGTGGAAGTCATCCCGTGAAGAACATCATGACCACAAGGAGACCGCTTGAGCTTCTTCATATGGATCTCTTCGGTCCCAATGCTTACAAAAGCCTTGGTGGTAACTCCTTTGGTCTAGTTATAGTTGATGATTATTCCAGATTTACGTGGGTATTTTTCCTTGATGACAAATCGCAGGTTCAGAGAATCTTCAAAACCTTTGCCAAAAAGTCCCAAAATCAATTTGAGGTGAAGATCAAGAAAGTTCGGAGTAACAATGGAACGGAGTTCAAGAACGCCAATGTAGACTCTTTTCTCGATGAGGAAGGGATTCTACATGAGTTCTCAGCTACGTACACTCCTCAACAAAATGGAGTTGTTGAGAGGAAGAACCGAACGCTCATAGAGATGGCGAGAGCGATGCTTGATGAATACAAGACACCGAAGCATTTTTTGGGGGAAGCGGTCGAGACAGCTTGTCATGCTATCAACAGGCTGTATCTTCATAAGCTCCTCGGCAAGACATCATACGAGCTCCTCACCGGTAACAAACCCCAAGTGGGATACTTTCGTGTCTTTGGTTCAAAATGCTATATCCTTGATAAGCATCGTCGGTCTAAATTTGCTCCTAAATCTCATGAAGGCTTTCTCCTTGGTTATGGATCAAACTCCCACACCTACCGTGTCTACAATAATTTCACCCGAAAGGTTGAAGAGACGGTAGACGTGAAGTTTGATGAATCTAATGGCTCGCAAGTAGAGCAAATGCCTATTGATGTAGGAGACAAGGACCCATCAGAAGCGATCCAAGATTTATCTATTGGAAAAATCCGTCCCATGGAAGTGAAGGAGAGTACCTCATCTACATATGTGGAGCCCCCTACCTCACGGAGAGATGAACCTCAAGGCAACATGGAGGCCTCCACAAGTGGAACTCACCAAGATGAGGAAGTGCAACAAGAAGATCCACCACAACCTCCTTCTCCACCGCCTCAAGACAACACCAACAACAATGAAGAAGAAGAAGAGGAAGATGAAGATGATGAGGAAGCTCAGTCACAACCTCAACAAAAGCTATCCCGAGTCCGAGCAAGAGTCAAGAAAAATCATCTCGTGGAACAAATGATGAACGGCATCAACTCCGGGAGAATTGCTCGCTCTAAAACTCGCTTAGCTAACTTTTGTGAGCATTACTCATTTATCTCTAGTATTGAACCTATGAAGGTAGAAGAAGCACTTGAAGACCCGGATTGGGTGAACGCTATGCACGAAGAACTACACAACTTCGAGAGGAACAAGGTATGGACTTTGGTAGAGAAGCCCAAGGATGATCAAAACATCATTGGAACCAAATGGGTGTTTCGGAACAAGCAAGATGAAGATGGACAAGTCATCCGCAACAAGGCTCGTCTCGTAGCTCAAGGTTACACACAAGTCGAAGGTATGGACTATGGTGAGACCTACGCCCCCGTTGCTAGACTTGAGTCCATTCGCATTCTTCTTGCTTATGCCAATCACCATGATATTACTCTCTATCAAATGGATATCAAAAGTGCTTTCCTAAATGGTGAAATTCAGGAGGAAGTATTTGTGAAACAACCTCCCGGATTTGTGAATCCCAAAAAGCCTAATCATGTTTACAAGTTGCACAAAGCTCTTTATGGTCTTAAACAAGCTCCTAGAGCTTGGTACAAATGCTTGACTAGCTTTCTTCTTGAAAAAGGCTTTGAGATTGGAAAGATAGACTCAACACTGTTCACGAAAAGGGTTAATGGTGAACTATTTGTGTGCCAAATATATGTTGATGATATTATCTTTGGTTCAACTAACCCTCATTTTAGCAAGAAGTTTGGACAGCTCATGTCAGAGAAGTATGAGATGTCCATGATGAGGGAACTCAAATTCTTTCTTGGGTTGCAAATCAAGCAATCTAAGGAGGGTACCTTTGTCTCACAAACAAAGTACACCAAGGATCTCTTCAAGAAGTTCAACATGCAAGAAAGCAAAGGTATGAGTACCCCCATGCCTACAAGTGGACATAATGACTTGACAAAAGATGGAGAACCCGTTGATCAAAGGGTTTACCGATCTATGATTGGTTCTCTACTATATCTTTGTGCTTCTCGTCCTGACATAATGTTGAGTGTATGCATGTGTGCGCGATATCAAGCAGCCCCTAAAGAATGCCATCTTAAAGCTGTTAAAAGGATAGTGAGATATTTGATACACACACCAAACTTTGGCATTTGGTATCCTAAGAGGGCCTCTTTCGACCTTGTTGGCTATTCCGACTCGGACTATGCCGGTGACAAGGTTGATAGAAAGTCAACTTCGGGTACGTGTCAATTCCTTGGTCGATCCCTTGTATCTTGGTCCTCCAAGAAACAAAATTCGGTATCATTATCCACTGCCGAAGCAGAATATATTGCTGCTGGTTCGTGTTGTGCTCAATTGCTATGATGACACAAACGCTTAAGGATTATGGGATACATGTGAGACATGTTCCCTTGCTTTGTGACAATGAGAGTGCGATTAAAATTGGACACAATCCCGTGCAACACTCTCGAACGAAGCATATTGAAGTTCGTCACCATTTTATTCATGATCATATTGCCAAGGGTGACATCAATCTTAAGCATGTTCGTATTGACAAACAACTCGCTGATATCTTTACAAAACCTCTTGATGAGAAGGTGTTTTGTCGCTTAAGGAGTGAGTTGAACATCATTGATGCTTCAAACTTGGAGTGAGAACTCCATTGATGCATGCAAGGCATGAGCCCACTTGACTAATCCTTGATATTTCTCTTATGATGGTGATCATATATCTTGGACACATTTGCCTCCTTGTATTGCATCTAACTCCTTGCAGGTACTTGGATGATCTACATTCCACAAGATTACCACACACTCAAATCATGAGTAATCTTGTCATTGACCAAGTATCTAGCCCTTTGGGATGTTGAGTTCAAGGAACAAAATTCCACATATCCTTTTTGACATCTTGTACATCTAGTATTTCACTCTTGTCATCTTGGATATCCTTGAGTATTTCCTTGCTTGCCTAACCCATGTAGGAAGATGAACTACACAAGTAGAAATGGCGCTCCAACTTCACATTCAATGAGCACCTACATCAAGTTTATCTACATGAACAAAGCAACAACAAGCCCAAGGTATGTTCTTCACATCTTTAAGGAGCTTTGCTCAAAGTCATGAGTACAAGCAGCTTCATAAGATGTGATCACATCGAATGCTTAATCGAAAAATGGCAACCCCATTTTGAGCTTAAATGATGAGTATGACCTATGATCAAATGTCCTCATTCGACTCCTAAGTCAATATACTCAAACATAGGTGACCTTGTCGCCGACCTTTATCTAGATGAAGTACATATGTTTTGGAGTCTTTCTATTTTATCTTATGTTCTCTCATTGAGTTTTCTTTAATCAAAGAAAAAATCTTTCACAAATTCATTGCAAATCCTTTGAAACATTCCTTGCAAGTGAGCTGAATTATTTCTGTATTTCCTTGGAATTAAACTCGGCGTCACCAATTTAAACATTTCGGTCTAACCGAAAAGGATCTACCCTAAGTCCCTGGCTTTCGGACCCACCGATCCATCTTAATTCGGCGTCACCGATTTATTTCTTCCAGGATATCATCTTCTGCAGCTCCACTCAATGAATCTCTATGCATGTTCCTATTTGCCCTGTTGTGATTCTTAAGGATCCCACTTCTTTCTTTCCATCTTCCCTCACCTTCCTAGTTTTCTGTCCTTTTCGGCACTTGATGTCAAAGGGGGAGAAGACTTAGGGGGAGAAGAGAAGATTTAGGGGGAGAAGAAGAGCAATCTTACCTTAAAGGGGAGAGAATCACATCAAAGCTTTGCCGTGTTTTACATTGGACATTACAATTGGCATCATTCTTTTGATTTTGCTCTTTCCATCAAACTCAAAGGGAGAGGAATCTTCACAATTGATATCTTATGGAAAGCAAAATCTCTCAGAGTTCATTGAAAATCTTTTAGTTTCGGAGACATGTTTGATGATCTAGCTTGTGCTCAATATGAGACACTCTTCATACATGTCATCCCTGGCTTGGTACTCTTGATGTTCTTGCAATTGGTTGAAGAAATACTCTTGTGTTATCTAACCTTGTTTTCCCAAGTTTATCTCTTCAGGTACAATGCCAAGGAACCTCAAGGTAAGTATATGCACTTTGCAGAATGTGCATGATGGTGACTTGCTTGTGAATACTTGTTTGCAAGAAATCACCATGCACATATGCATTATCACTCACTTCTTTTCATCTGCTCTGATGCATATAGCCAAGCTGCATGTAGCACATCTTGCTTATCTCTCTTGTGTGCTTGTGGTAGTCCAAAACCATAATTTATGAAAATCTTGCACACTTGTAGGGGGAGCATGTGTACTACATGCTTGTCAAAGCTTTCGTGATAATTTTGTCTTTCTTTCAATAAGCTTTGATGTCTTGTTTAGTGTGATTTTGGTGTGTTGCCATCAATTACCAAAAAGGGGGAGATTGAAAGCACATTTGCTCCCTGGGTGGTTTTGGTAATTAATGACAACATACTTTGTGGTTGGACTAATGCTTTTATCAAGTATGTTTCAGAGAAGTTCAGTGATATGGGTATGGCAATGACTGAAGAAGTGGACCCCTCAAAATGCTAAGGCGAGCATTGGCAAAAGCTCAAGACTCCATTTTTGGTTTAGTGATCCAAGATCACATTGAGTCCATAGGAAAAGCCAATACTATTAAAAGGGGATGAGGTTATGTTAATGATCTGGTTGCTCAAGTGCTTAGTGATACATCTCCTAAACTATCAGCAACTTTCACTGCCAAATACACTCATAAGTAATCTTGGTCCCACCGATATTCCAAACTCAGTCACACCGAGATGAACCACCTCAGCCATAAGCCAAACCCTAGCAAAATCAGATATTCCGATTTTGAAATCGGTTTCACCGAAACATGGGCTGCCAAGCTTCTGTAACCTTCTGTCACCAAATCGGTGTCACCGAGATGATGAAGTCGGTCCCACCGAAACTGGCATGCTCTTGTATTTGCTCAAATCGGACTAACCGAGATGGTATTTTCGGTCCCACCGAAAACCCCAACGTTCACATTATTTGAACTTTCGGTCTCACCGAGTTGTCCACTTCGGTCCCACCGAGATTGCTCAAATATGTGTGTAACGGTTGGATTTTGTGTGGAGGCTATTTATACCCCTCCACCCCCTCTTCATTCATGGAGAGAGCCATCAGAAAGAACACCTTACATTTCTGAGAAGAGAACTACCTACCCTTGTGTTGAGATCAAGTTGCTCCACTCCCACCATATGAAGCTTGATCTCTAACCTTCCCAAGTTGCTTTCCACTCAATCCTTTCTTCCACCACAGCCAAATCAGTGAGGAGAGTTGAGTGTTGGGGATATTATCATTTGAAGCACAAGAGCAAGGAGTTCATCATCATCTACAACATCTATTACCTTTTGGAGGGTGGTGCCTCCTAGATTGGTTAGGTGTCGCTTGGGAGCCTCCGTCATCGAGATGTGGAGTTGAACCAAGAAGTTTGTAAGGGCAAGGAGATCGCCTACTTCGTGAAGATCTACCCCGAGTAAGGCTAGCTCTCCGTGGGCGTAGGCCATGATGGAATAGACAAGGTTGCTTCTTCGTGGACCCTTCGTGGGTGGAGCCCTCCGTGGACTCGCGCAGCCATTACCCTCCGTGGGTTGAAGTCTCCATCAACGTGGATGTACGATAGCACCACCTATCGGAACCACGGGAAAAATCATTGCGTCTCCAAATTGCTTTTGATCTTCTCCACTTCTCTTTACTACTTGTGCAATTTACTTTCCGCTGCCCATACTCTAGAATTGCATGTGTAGTGTGCTACTTGACTTGTGTGTTATGCAAAATCTGCCAAAATCTGTCCTTGATAAAAGACAGAATTTTTATCTTGTCGAGTAATCTAATCACCCCCCCTCTAGACACTCTCACCTTCTTCGATCCCTCAACCCTGGACCCATAGGAAGGAGAACTGTTGCTCCAAGGAGTAGAGTTTGCACAAATAGTTGGAGTTTATTTTGATATGAGGCTTACCCCAAGAGTATGAAGGAAAGAAGTACAATTGGATTTTAAGAGGGTGAAATGTTGGAAGTGTGGAGCAATAGTGACTCCAAGGATGTGTTATGGACACACAAGTTCTGAAGTGGACCCACAAGCCGAGGACCTAAAGGAGGCTACATAGTTATAAGGGAACCACGAGACTTGTCAGTAGTAATATGTGTCTGCTGTAGTGAAGCAGGACACCTTGCTAGAGATTGTCCCAAGGAGAAGGAGACTTGTGCTAAGTAGTTGAGTTGAAGCCTGCAATGGAAATGCAGTAAACTGTAGTAAGTTGAGAATCGGTGAAGTTAGCAGCCTAGTATTGATTTTGGATTTTATGAGTTGTTACTCTATAGTGATGAGTGAAGACATGATGCATGGAAGGAGATTTTGAAGAAACTAGTGTTATTCATTTTAAGTGTGGTAGAATCCAACACCGTTACCCGAATGCACTAACTAGTGGTTGGTTACGTCAGACTTGGAGTGGATTGCCCAAAGATGAGTCTGAGTAATTACATCGTAGTTTTACCCATAGAGAAGTAAGGTATAATTGCATGGATTTGAGAAAGCCAAGGAAGTTGGATGTTGGAAGTATGAGCATTTGCAACCCGATGATGAGACCAAGTGTTGCTAGTGATGAGATGAGCCATAACCCACATGCCCCAGGACCTGTCAAGAAAGCAAGCACACTCTTGCTGAAGGAATACCCCTAGTAGAAGTTACGACCTTTGCCAATAGACGACCTTATAGGTGGGTACATTAAATCCGAGGGTTGTGAAACGCTAGATGTTTTGTTGGCTTGCAGAATCAATGGATTTCTCCGAACTCAGTTCGTCGACAAGAGAAATTATGCAAATACTTGTGAGGATGACCGAGTGTTAGAATGCGAGATTCACTAAACCATATACAAGGTAATGATTTGGGTGCGGGATGGATTGATCACCATACCGACTTACTCTTATTGTTCGCCTCTGTTATACGGGATGGTAAATCTGAGTGACTTACCTATAGTAGAGAGATGACGATGTCAAAACTTTGTTAAAACCTTAGAATGGTATAGAAATTTTGCCCTTGTACACGGCATGTTGTTGCCAACCCTAGGATATACGGTGAGGATGAATCCCAGACCCGTTTTCTGCAGGGACCCTGTTAATTTGGTTGATGACCACCATGAGATATCGATATTTGTTTAGTATTGGCGCCAGACTCGTCAGTTAAGAAGAACCCGTCTCGAAAGAACAGTATCAAGATGAAAGAATATAAGAAATTGAGGACGGCAATTATGCCACTACCGAAAGAGCCCCAGGGAAGGAGTTACCCTGAAGATTTGAGAAGACCAACGCCGTCAACCCAAAGGATGGAATACCTGAGTTTTGATGGAACCGTATCCATGTTCCTAAGTATGGTAGCACACTAGACCATACCAATCAGTGATTTGTTAGGAGACCCCCAAACCCTAACCTATTTCTTGCTAGCCTCTCTGAATCTCGAGGACGAGATTCATTGTAAGTGTGGTAGGTTTGTAACATCCCAAAATTTTAAATTTTGGAATGTTATAATAAATAGATAGAATTGATTGCTTGTTGTTGTGCTGAGTGAAATTGAGTGAATTTGAAACTTTTGAAAGTTAAATGAGAGGGAATAAAATGACTTTCTCAAAAACTTTCACTTTGCTTTTGATCTCCGAGGGAATTCAAATTCTTTTCAACACAAAACCCTAGAGTGAAGATAATATGACTTCTTCCATTTATTTTAAATGAAAAAGGGCTTTGAAAGGATTTTGAATTTCATCCACGAAATCTTTTCAATTCAGAAACTTTATGCGACTCAATGATTTTCCCGAGAGAAGATAAAATGACTTCTTCAAAATATAGGAAATGTGAGTTGGAAGTTCTTCTGAAATTTTCAGCAACTCAATTTCAAATATTGAGTTATTTGGTTTTTATTCAAATTATTTTTCTCCAAAAATAAAATATATGGAAAATAGGGTAACATGATTCCCTACATCAGAAAATTGGAGATAAATGATTTGAAGTCTTTTTGGTATTTTAAGAATGAGTTTTATTGGTTTTTATTGCAGCAGTAGGACCTTTTTATTTATTAGGATTTTTGCGGATTTTATTTGACAGTAGTAAAATGTTCATGTTGTAGGGCTTATTTTTCTGCAAACTTTGATATATAATATGCCTATAGTATATTATATATTATTTGCCTTTATTTTATTTTCTTGTCTGTGTTTAAAAAAATAGTCTCACCCGAACTGGGCCGGCCCAGCCACTACCAGGCCAGCCCAGCCCGCTCGCCCCGACCCCTTCCTCCTCCAGCACGCGAGCACCGCCGCCGCCGTGTTCATCACGAACACCGCCGCCGCCTCGACGTGTGTGCCACGCATGGACTCTCCTAACCCCTCCTCCAAGCTTCGTCGCCCCTCCCCCTCCATATAAGGCCGCCGCCCCGCCCCGTTTCTCTCCTCCTCCCGCAAATCGCGCCGCCACCGCAAATCTCGCCGCCGCCGCGCGATTCTGCCGCCGCCGCTGCTACTTGCTGCTGCTGCTGCCGCCCTGCCCCGCTGCTCCTCGCCTGCCTCGCCGCTGCCGCGCCCCGCCCCTCGCCCCGTTCGCCAGCGCCGCGCCGCGGCCGTCTACCGCCTCCAGCCGGAGGTCGCCGCGGACTGGAATTCGCCGGAGCTTTGACCCAACCGCCGAACCACCGAAACCCGATCGGCCCGGTTCTCTCCGCTCGAACCGGCGGTTTCTTTTAGGAAAAACCGCCTAGGTAAAACCGCCTGGTCTTTTCCCGTAGATCGATTTTATTTTTTTAGATCTAACTATCTAGTGAACGTTCACTAGTTAGGCCTATAAAACGAACGTTCGTTCGTTAATCTTTTTATTTGCTGTTCAGTTTCGGCCAGGGAATTAGATGTGAATATTTTATTTACAGAATAGTCCCTACACTTCAAACGGCCATATCTTTTTGCTCGTTGGTCCAAATCCAACGAAACCAATGCCCACATCTTCGTTACGAACCCCTCTTTCCAGTAATACAACTCAAAGATGTTTTTGAAAATTTTAAAATTTGAATTCAACTAGTTTTAGATTCAAACTTCATTTGATCATAACTTGAGTTCCGTAACTCTATTTTATATGATTCTTTTTGCAAATCGAAGCTATTGACCTAAACTTTCTGATAAGGCAAAATTCACATAATTTTGGTACTGTTGGAAATTGTTTTATGTTTCAAGAGTCATTTGTTTTGTTTTCGAAGTTTTCCGAAGTGTTTATTTGTTCTGTCCGATTTTTCTGAGTGATTGCTTATGTGTGGTTACTATTGCTTGCTTACGATAGATTGACCGGAGTGTAACGAGTAGATCTATCAAGAGTTTTGAGTGTGAATCATCTTCATCAACATTGCAGGCAAGTTCACACTTTGATCATATTTTCCAATACCCAGTTTTCATTACATTAGTTATATCCTCAAACACATTGCATCAGTAGGATCTCTTGACTTGTGGGACTGGGAAGTAGATTGAGGTATAACCTATTACCTGCATTATTTTCAAACCCCTGGGAGTTACTTCTACGTTTGATTAGGTTGCCATTGCTATGCTCGTAGACGTGGTTTGGGTTTGAGTGAAATCCATGACAGATGTGAGTGTTAATTAATGGTTCAACTTAAGGTGGCTACTTGAATACACATCTGGGTGGATTGGTTCGGGGCACCCTGGGAGTGAACCAGTGGATTGCCCGGACACCTGGTGATGCCAGTGTTGTCCTAGGAAATCCCGGGGTTTCCGTGTGATTGTCCTATTGGAATGCCACCCAGGCTCAAAGGGATCATATAATATTTCATGCCTAGAAACTTCCATGTGCAACCACATGCCAATATGGGCTCTGGCATAGTTGAGTAAGTTGTGGGAAACCTTTCCATGATGGGCTAGCAGATGTAGGGGGATTGTAGGTGGTACGGCCTATCTATCTGGTTAAGGGGGCCTCTTCGGAAAGACTGTGTCTCGGTCATCCGTTTCTCAAACACCATGCAGTGCGAGAAACCAAACGGAGGCAATCGAGTCTTGTGGGAAAAGTGCACAAATCTCTGCAGAGTGTACAAACTATTCATGTGTAGTCGTGTCCCCGATTATGGACATCTTTGAGTACCTAGAAGTGGATTATTTGCTGATCTCATCACTCTCTAATTTAATATTGTTGGGTTTAATGATTATTTTAATTGGGGTTGAGAGGATGTCTGTCTTCTCAACGATGTTTCAACTACCATGATAGTTAATTAAAATATATTCCTTTGCAGTAGGGAAAAATTGGCTTTACGCAAAAACTTTAACCTTACAGCCTCCACGAGCCAAATATGCATGCAGTTGTAGGCCTTATTCATCATTATCATTACAGTGTGAATTTGCCAGTACATTCAATGTACTGACCCTGTGTGGCTGCAACGTCTCATGTTGCAGGATTATCTTACGACGAGTAAGTGATACGTTAGGGGTTACGATTTCTACACTCAACTTTGCCGTTGGTGTTGATGGGAATCCACACCCTTGTTGCTTCCGCTATGATCGATTGAGGTAACAGTATTTACGTTACTTAATACATGTGATTTACCTCTGTTATAAATCCTGTTTGTACTGTGTGTGTCAGCATACCGATCCAGGGATGACACAGAACACAGAGACTTCGGTCCATTCGGAACGTGGTCGCTACATGGGCCTCAGCGTCGTGGTATCAGCCGAAGCTTTGTCAGACATCCAGTTCAGCATTGCGGCACGTCCTGGTCGGCGCCCCAGTGGAGGTGGCCTGGATCGCCCTACGCGCAACATTCTGGAGTGCAATGGGCAATGGCCCATGACCCCGGAGTGCTTAGGATGTAGACCGGCGGGGACCTCTCTACTGAGCCTAGGTAGGGCTGCGACGTGTTCATCTCCCGATGCCGGGCATTGACTCCAAAAAGTGTGTCCGACCAGAGATGATCGAGCGTGAGGGTAACGTGGTGCACCCCTGCAGGGAAGTTATCTATTCGAATAGCCGTGTCCACGGTAACGAACGTTCAGTCTTATATCCTGATCTATTATAACTAGAAATGGATACTTGAGATATGTGATGGATATGTGGTTGCGAGATTACTTTCTCGCAGGGAATCGAGGAAGGATCTCTAGGATGTTAATACTACAACATGCTTGTTAATTATAAACTGATATTCTGTATTTCCTTCTACTGCTGCAAGATGGTGATTTCCAGAAGATACTTGAAGATGCTAGTCTTCGATAGGCTAGGCTTTTTCCCCTCCTCTTGTGGCATTCTGAAGTTCAATCCACATATACAGCTTTTCCTTTGATACTGATGCATACTTAGTATAGATTTGATGCTTGCGAGTACTTTGGATGAGTACTCACGGTTGCTTTGCTCCCCCTTTTCCCCCTTCTTTCTTCTTTCTGGTTGTTGCAACCTGATGGCGGATCCCAGGAGCCAGATGCCACCCCGTCGACTACTACTACTACCCCGACGGAGCCTACTACTACGTGGAGACAGCTGACGACCAGGAGTAGTTAGGAGGTCCCAGGCAGGAGGCCTTGCCTCTTCGATCGTTGATGTTTGTGCTAGCCTTCTTAAGGCAAAACTTGTTTAACTTATGTCTGTACTCAGATATTGTTGCTTTCGCTAACTCTGTTTCTTTCGAGCTTCTGTATTCGAGCCCTCGAGGCCCCTGGCTTGTAATATGAAGCTTGTATTATTTTAATTTGTGTCTAGAGTTGTGTTGTGATATCTTCCCGTGAGTCCCTGATCTTGGTCGTACACATTTGTGTGCATGATTAGTGTATGGTCAAATCGGGGGCGTCACAAGTTGGTATCAGAGTCGACTGCCTGTAGGATCCCCCTTTCCAACTCCTTGGCCGAAGTTGAGTCTAGTCTTTGGAAAACTGTTTTACTAACATGGTTGTGTGGCTTACGGGCCCACGTCGCCAATTGGGTGGTATTAGGATCTTTTACTCCTCGATCTTTACTCCAGGACTCTGATCTCTCTTCTATTCGGATTAAATGAATTTGCTAACTATAACATTAGGATCTCGTAATCACATCCACCCGGAGATTTGTATTACGCCTTTCTTGAATTGAGGGCCAAGATCTGCTTCACATTGTTCACTGACCGCAGGATCCGCATATCGAGGGCACCCTGCATCGTCACTTGCAAATACCTTGCTCGAGTGGTTTTCCTCCGACGTTAATGTAGCCATTGCTATGTCTTGTTGTTGTATCCCTCCTCCGTGTGCATGCGTTCCACCTAGTATGTCTATGGTGTTTCTCTTGTCCAAACTCATACAAACATCGTGTAACTGGCCCCGTATATGTATATGTATGTCTTCAATGACTACTGCTTTGTACATACTTCGCCTTTGTTCATTGTTCATGTTACATCATGAATGAATCCTTACACTTGCTTCCCCTGCGCTAAACTACCCCCTGTTGCAATTAAGTAGGATGGTTAGACCTGCTGGTCATGACCGCCTGAATACATGGCTGGATTGATATAGAAGTTGAGCTAAATCACCAGTTCTTGGAAGGATTCAGGGCTCAGTTTCCATGCCCCAATATGAATCTGCAACCAGCCCCTGTGGCTCTGGAAGACTTTGCGCGTCTCAAACCTATCATCTACTACAGCTCAATTAAGTCCCTTGATGCTAATGACTGACTCGATGACCTCACTTTCGAGATGGAGTCTGCTGAAGTAGCCCTGCCAACTACGACACCTTCGCGGCCTATTACTCGAAAGGTCCCGCTACTCAATGGTGGAACGACACATGCGTTCCTTACCTATTGTAACCCCCACCCCTTTGCTGAAATTTCAAGTTGCATTCCGCGGGGCAATGTCGAACCACCCTGGTCAGTCACAGCGTCCCTGTTGGAATGGAATATCATTTGCGCCACTAAGACCGTCCATCTGCTGCATCCTTCAAATGAGATAGTAAGCTACCATGCTCATCTTGTTCAAAATGCCGAAGCACAGATTTAACCCTTGAAGGCGTGCAATGCTTCTCCTTTTGTGAGAATTGAAAACACTACCTCAAAGTCTGAAGAATCTGTCTGGTCTGCGTTTTTGATCAAGCAGAACGTCACACCGACAGAGAACTATCAAATTTCAAAAAAAAAATCATGGTCAAATCCTTCTGAAGATGAAGCCACTTGGGAACTCGAGGATCGTCTTCGTGAAGAATACCCCAAACTGTTTCCTTCTACCTCCTAAATCTCGGGACGAGATTTCTTGTAGTGGAGGAGATGTGTAACGCCCGGATAATTAAGCTACAGTAATCCCTCGTTAATGGTGCCTTGTCACCACTGTTACTGTTGCTAATCTTAGTTGATTCAAGTTTGTTCAAATTCAAATCTAAATTGAAGTCAAAATTTAAAGTTTTCAATTGTCATAACTAAAATGTTCAAAATGTGAAAAATATTCCATAACTAATTATGATGGTGACCCAACACTTTTGTAAAGTAATTAAATGCCTTCTTGTGAATATAACAGTGGCTAAAACATTTGTTTAAATGCTTTTTAAATAATAAATAAATATAGAGTAATTTATTTTAGTTCCAAAATAGTTGTGGCTGTGACATAATTGTTAACACTAATTTAGGGGCTAGTGCTATATTTTATAAAGGCTAAAATTAAATAAAACAGAATTAAGTAAATAAATTAAAAAACACAAAATAAAATACAAAATAAAAAGGAAATGTCCCTTGGGCCACTTGGCCCAGTCGGTCGAAGCAACTCCTCCCAGCCAAACCAGCCCACCCTTGCGCCTAACTCCCTCCCCATGTTCACGCGGTCGTGGACACCGACGATGGCCGCCACGGCATAGGGCGACGCCGTGGCGCCCATCCACCATGCCCCCTTCGCCTACTTAGCCCCGGGCCGAACCGTAGCTTCCCCGAGCCCCCTCCTCTCTTGCGCCCCCATCCGCTCTCCCTCATCGACGTCGTCGTGCCCGTGTATGCTCGACCACCGCGCTCATCTCCGTCGCCATGGCCGAGCTCAACCGCACGACTACCGTGCTCCCAGGCGCGTGATACGCTGTCGAGAAGCCTCCTCTTCATTCTCTCCTTCGTCTTCGTCGCTGGATTGAGGCCAACACGCCACATCGCCGTCGTTGCATCGGTCGTCTTCAACGTCCGTCCCGCGCCGCCCACCGCTCGACGCCGTCGATCTCCACCACCGGCGCCTCCCCGGCCTCATGAGCTCGCCATCTGCTCCTGCGGTGAGCCCTCCGTCGATTCACCCGTTTCCCCTCTCCAATTTGGCGTCGTAGACCCGCGGCCGACTGTCGCTGCCATGGTCGGACCTCTGTAGCTCCGCCGCGAGCGTACACGCTCACTCCTCGCCCCGCCTTCTGTTGCTCTACACGCCGCGCCCGGCCCCTTCCCCTCGCCCCGCACATGCCGCGCCACCGCCCC